>JARZZO010000005.1:4939035-5660701 GCA_030544215.1 Zantedeschia hybrid cultivar
GCACCCCCTGCCTGTAAGGTTGGGGGTTCAGGGCAGGCGGCCCGAGGCAAAATTTTGAGGGTTTTATTGGGGGTATTATTGTAATACTACTAATAACGGATTGCCCTAGACTCCTTATATTTAAAGAGACATATCATCTTTTGTAATTGTAACCCAAACAGAAGAAAGGAACTCAGTGCGACCGAGGACTTAGAAAGACACATCGCCTCCGAACCAGGTAAAATCTTTTATTTTCTTGTGTTGTTTGATTTCTTCTCCCCCCTCTTTTCCTACTTCTTCTATTTTGTCTATTGCTGCGGGATACTGCGGTTCCTAACATGTATGAATTATAACATAAACAGAAAAAACACTATAGATTAGATAGTGATGTGGAACTTTCTGAGTCCGATTAAGATTAGGAACTATCACGGTAGATTTTTTTATTAAATGCCTGATTAAAATAAAAATTAGTTTGTAGTCCCTCTGAATTACGTTTAGAAAACAACTTTTTTTTGTGTGGTGCATATTTAGTATTAACTCCATTAAACCTAGGTTTAATAGTCTTTATTATCTAGTAGCCAATAAAATGGTCTTTGCTTGCATTTTATCCTTTAATATTATTATGTAAAATAAAAATCATATTAAATAGAAAAAGTTTATAAAATAGTCATGCATAAATCCTGAGATGTACAGAATTTTAAAGTCCTCACTATTCACTAAAGATATGAATTTCAGACTATTTGCCAACCTAGATTTTATAATCTTATGTTGAATGAAAGTAGATTAAAATATAAGACTTATATAAATTATTACTTATGATATTATATAGACAAAGAAGTATATTATAAGATGTCTTAAATGAATGCTGAAGAATAATTTTATGAATTAGAATTAACTTATACATATAATTTAATATTAACCACTCTTGTATGTAAAATCTCAAAAATGTCATGCTTATTTTTATATTATTATACATATCCCTACAAGACGACGTATCCATCAAATATGCCATTTCAATGGCATACATGAAACATCTATAAATATCAAATATGTCTTGAAGTGACAATTTTAAAATATTCTACATATTAGGATGGTATATAAGATAATACGTAAATATGCAAGGTATTTTTGAAATTCAACATACAAGAGTGGTTAATATGAAATTGTTCCTCCTCCTAATCGTTAAAGCTGATGGACAGACGACTTACTTTTTCCTTTGTTTTCTTTATGGAGAGACTGACTTTTTCCTCCTCTTAATCATTAAAGTTTTTAAAATATGACATTGTTCTACAAATTTGAAAAAATATGACATTGTTTATTTGAGTACGATAATCTGAGGTTGTTTCTTCTGCATTAGCTTTAACTGTTTAGAATTTTTTAATCTATTTTATGGAGGTATGTTACTTTTTTTTATGGCGAGGAATCTAGCACAATGACTCAGTCTGCCCAAGAAGGTATGCTACTCATCGTTAATAGTTGTTACTCATCATTAATAGTTGTTATATGTTAATCTTTACGCTTCTTCTTCCTTCAGATTTTTATTGTTAGATGAGAGTGGATTTGTCTGTCTTCTTCTTGTATGCCAGTACGGCCATATTTGAATGGAGCTTAAGAAATATGAATGGAGTTATTATAACATTTATGGGTTTTTGTAAATAGTCTCCTAAAAGATTTTGTATCCATGCATAATCTTCAATATAATTCATATTTACATATAATCTCCTTCTGTATAATTCGTATTTACGTGTAATGTAGACTTCTTTCATAGTTGACTTTAAGACTGTCAACAAAGCGCATATGGAGCGGATGTCATCTGACTATGCTCCATTTAATATTATATGAATATTCAACTCTGGATATTATCCGATCGATGATGTTTGAATTTAGATAATAATTCAAATATTTGATTATTTAAATTTGATTTAAAACTTAATGACTTGCATTTTTTGTCATATATAGCTTATAAGCATCATAGATATATTTAAACTAATAAATATTCAATTATAAATGTCTAAAACAAATCTAAGCAGCTCAAATTTACATAACTCAAATGCTCTATTGTATATACCTTAGACAATGCTCTATTGAATACGCAAGCATTTCAGAAAACTGTGACCATGACGTACGCGTGTGGTGATAAACTGGCCAATTTGAGTTAGAAGACAAATTCATTATGGAGTTCATTATGGAGTAATGTTTGTCGGGAGAGCAAGTTGAGTTATCTTGCAATACAAAGTGTTATTGATCTACATGAACAAGCATCATATGGATTAAACAATTTTTTTCAAAGTGAGTCCAATTAGTATTAAATGCGGATGCAAATTTTTGGGCACAATATATCCAGGCGCGATTTGTCATACTTGCGAAGTATTTATTCATAGCTAAAAAATACTTGTCTCACACATACATTTGTACGCACATCTGTAGGGACGACAAATACTTTTGAACGTAATAAATATTTTATGGACGAGATAAATATTATTTGTCATATCTACAAAGTATTTGTCAAACTTACAAATTATTCGTCATACCTAAAACTCTATATACAAATATACATAAATGATAAATACTTTTTCCGACATCACGCCTAAATATTTTTGTCATGTCTAAACTTTTGCACTCATATTTAATATTTATCTGACTCGCTTGTGAAAAAAATTATCAAACTCATGTGATGCTTGTCCATAAAGACCAATGACGTCTTATCTTATATTACAAGATGACTAACCATCCTACCGACCACCTCCTGCAGACGAAAACAGTAAATAACCATTTGACATTACCAGGGTGATATGGAAAAGAACATTATACATGGTAAACAACGGATGCCCTTTAGGTCCGCAACAAAATTTTCGCAATCAAGTCCGGGGTATACAATAAAACCTCACACATTTTTTATTAGCACCTGCTCACCAATTTTTTTAAATATTTTGGCTTATTATAAAAATTGGACGCTCAACCGATTCTTTTGTTTAAGAAATTTTTACTTTTTAATCTCTGTAATCTTTTAATATTCTTTGTAAGTACTTATAATCTTTATATTCCTCATTAATTCTTACAATCGCTTAAAACATTTCTAAAAAGTCCTTCAACAGTTTCAAAAAAAGTCCTTTAGAGAGACTTTTTAAAGATGCTTCAAAAATTGTGTAGAGTTTTAGGAAAATATGAAAATCATAAGAACTAATAAAAAATATTTAAAAAGTGTAGGAACTGAAAAATAAAAATTCCTTTATTTAAAGTACATAGCAACTGACGTTTCGAACCGACGTATACATCAAATCTATTTGTCGTGCTTGACATCAAATCGATTTGACAGATTCTTCAACATGGAGGTAAACCAAATAGGTACATAGAGATAATTACTTGGTAGAATCCCAAACAAGAATTTTCTGCATTCTGAAGGCGAAGAAAGCTCGATTAAGGATGCACTATCTTATTTTTACAAATTAACGACGAAACAGAAGACGAGAAATGACGAGAAATGCTCAGGCATGGCCGCCACTGAACACATTATATCCTATTTGCGTTCTTAAACAGCAGAGGTTCCGCGACTAAAACAACACTCCTAGTGTAATTACAACATAAATAACGTCCAAGCTGGCTAATGTTGCTGCAGGACGTGTTCAAAACAGACGATGTTCTAAAGGCTTCGGCGAGTACACTTGAAGACCTCGGTCCTCTGGGTGATTTCCTTCACGAGCCATACTTGCAGCCACCGTAACCTGCAAAACAAGGGGTATGAGCAAATTATAAGCTTCGCTCCTGCTTTACGTTACTAACATAGGAGAGGAGTGCTCCCCGGCGGCTTCTGATCGAAGAGTAGGGGGCTTACTGGGGTCGGAGGTGGTGATGACGCCGCTTTTGGAGAAGTCGCAGTTGAAGTCATGCCGTCCGGCGAACTGGTAGTAGGCGCTCATGGCGTAGGCCGCGTGAGAGCGCAGCGTGTTGGGCAGGAAGCACGCGCCGCCCGCCTGTATCGGGGTGCAGTCCACCCCGGTGCTGCACACGTAGTTTATGTTCGCCTGCAGCGCGGCGTCGGTGGCGTCGGCCTTGGGCACGCACCACTTCTTCCCCGACGGTGCCGGCGCCCCTGGGCTCGGGTTCGGCTGCAAAACGAGGAAAGAATTAACACAACGGATAACACGCAGCGCTACCATCATCCTTGCGGACGAGATTAACAAGTAGTATTAGAAATTTATATTAAAAAAAAAAAAACGATTTTGTAACTCGTGCATTTGACTCATATATTTGACACAAATGTACGAATTTGTGACTCTCACCTGTGGTGATGTCAAATATACGAGTTACAAAACCGTTTTCCCCCCAAAAAAAAAAAAAAATCGTAATGACCCAAGTGGTGATTAATGCTGGGAACCACCGACGAATTAAACCAGCATTGAGTTTACGATGCACCGCCACACGAGGCTCCTGGATTCCTAAATAATACTTTAAAGGGTAGTTTAATAAGTCGACTTAAATAATTCTTTTTTTAACACAGACCTAAATATTGTAAAAGATCGTATTTTATGTATGGTACTTTTTAGGGCGTTCTACGTTAATTCTCGTTATGCAAGGGGCAATTTCGCCGAATGAACACGTGGGCCATGCAGCTGGAAGAAAACCAAGATCCTATGACGCGTGGAACTGTGGGAAGTGACCAAAAGTTCTAATTTAATCATTAATAAAAATGAAAATGACAGAAGAAGATAGATCTAGCAGAAGATTGTCGCCTCCTCTCTCTCTCCAAAGGGGAAGGAAATGACGGGAAAAGAGGGATCTAGCAGACTGTGACACAACACGGTCGGCTCTCTCTCTCTCTTCAGCTCCGTGCATAAAATAAAGAGGGGAGAGGAAGTAGCCGTTTGGTTTGAGCCGTAGATCCATCCCCCATTAATTTCGGGAAAACACAGAGAACGCCTTCCCCACTCAACCAATTACCCGCTCAACCCCTGTATTTTACCATTACTGCCATCCACAGTGCATATTCCCTCGAAACATGGGGACGATCGCAGCAAACCGCGGCGCACACCCATCGGGCGGCGCCCGCCTCCCAGTCCACCGCCCGGACAGCTGGCCACCACGTCTGGCCGCGGATGCCATTGTCGTAATATCACAAGAAAAGGAACCAGAAAAGGATAAAAAAAAGACTGGGGAGTGCAGCGCCAGATTAGAGACAGGATTAGAGGAGTAGAAAAGAGAACGAAGAAGGCGTACCCCGGCGCGCATAACCCCGACGTCGTAGACCGGCGTCAGGTCGGCCCTGAACAGGCCGAAGTTGCGCTCCGCGACTGGCCCGGGCTTCTGGTTCTCGTTGAACAGCGCGAAGAGGTAGGTCTCGAACCGCCGGTTCGGCATCAGCGGCGTCCCCTTCCCCGCGTTCACGTGCCGGATCACGTTGCCGTTGTACGACGCAGCCTCCTCCACCGACACGCCCGCCTGGCCCGGCTCGGCCACCGAGGGCCACCCCGTCTCCCCCACCGCGATCTCCACGTCGCCGTAACCCAGCCGCTTCATGGCCGAGTACACGGCATCCATCTGAGCGTCGAACATGTTGGTGTAGGTGATGCCCGTCGCGGCGTCGAAGATGCCGCCGTTGGGCTTGAACAGGGCGTAGTTGAGGGTCCGGGGGGTGTACCCGAAGTAGGGGTAGGGGTTCACGATGAACGGCGTCTTCGTCTGGCGGTGGAACTCGAGCATCGGGGCGAAGATGGCCCGGTCGTAGCCGCGGCGGAAGCGCCCGATGGAGGGGGGCTCCGAGGCGGACAGGATGCCCAGCGAGTGCGGCGTCGACACCCGGATCCTGCCCATGCCCGCCTCCCTGAGGGCGGCGGTCAGGGACCGCATGGCCGGGAGGAGGTGGGCGATCAGGTTCTTGTCCG
The DNA here is from genome assembly GCA_030544215.1 of Zantedeschia hybrid cultivar. Classification (NCBI taxonomy): domain Eukaryota; kingdom Viridiplantae; phylum Streptophyta; class Magnoliopsida; order Alismatales; family Araceae; genus Zantedeschia; species Zantedeschia hybrid cultivar. Next base: position 4,944,894 of record JARZZO010000005.1, read on the forward strand.
CGGTGGCCATGATCTCGTTGCCAACGGCGACGAGGGAAATGTTGGTAGCGGGGTAGAAGGGGGCGATGTGGGCGGCCACCCAGTCGCGGGCGGCAGGCAGCTTAGCGATAGCGGGGATGTCGCCGTTGGCGACGGTGATCATGACGGAGATGCCGGTGTTGGCGAAGGCGCGGATGAAGTCCGGGTTGGAGTCGAAGAGCTTGACGCGGTCGATGTAGGTGTTCTGGCGGAGGAACGCGGCAACCTGCGTGGGAGGGGGGAGGTTGTCGGCGAGGGCGCCGTAGTTGACACCGATAGAGAGGGAGAGGGCGGCGGGGGAGGAGCAGAGGAGGTGGAAGACGGCCAGGAGAAGGGGCCGCAGGTCCGGCCGTCGCTCCATGCTTAGGGCTTTGGAAAGCAGAAAGGAGGATGCCGAGGACAGGAAGACACGGCATCTCGAGTGTTCCATTTATAGTGTCGAGGGACGCCGTGGGCTAATTTTGACCGCTTGGGCTTTTGACCGCTGTGACAGATTAGGCAATCTAGTAGCGATTCTTGACTTCGCCTGTTCGCACGTGCTGCGCACTAGTGGTGATTATTATTGGCTGTCCTAAGCTAATTGTGGCGAAACGAAATGTAGATGGATTTACGGATGGAATTAGGATAAATATTAACGGGAAAATCTCAGTTGGCCAAGCTAATGAGACTGTTTACTAGGTTTGGCCTGTTTGGGTATTTTCTGCCAATTACCTGCAGGTTAGTAGCGTTTTAACTTAGCAAACAAATGATGTTTAACCCGTTGTCCAATTATGTTTTTCGCAAAAATATTACTATAGGTGAAAAGTAGAATTTTTTTCTACGGCAACATAGGTGACTGATGGTGGCCTTAGTTGAGCTCTTACCTAACAATACATCAGCCCGGTTAAGGAGCTTTGATATAACAGTGTTGTTTGAATACTGTTACTATATTATTTATCACTTTAGATTAGTTTTAATGTTTGTTTGGATGCATGCATTAAAAATAATATTAAGTGAGTCAACAACTTATTTTTCTCAATGAAATGGGAGTAAAAGAAATTGCCTCAAGGTGGCCTCCTGAATGGTGATTTCTTTCTACTACCTATTGGGGAAAGTACGTTAGAAACATGTTCCATCCCTTCTGTTGAAAAACATATGTACATATACTCAAACGAAACTCGATGTGAACTCCATGGACTATTCTGACTTGCCGGATTAGGATGAATTAGTTACTTAATCAGAAAAAAATATGAAATATTAACTTCACTCTTAACTCTTGCATGTGAAGATGTACCTAAATTCAAAAGATGAAGTCTAAAAAATCTCATTATTAAACATAGACAATGAAGATACAAGACTAAGAACATTGTTTTGCAATTTGATTTTGTTAGGTAAAAGCGAACAAATCCTAACAACGTCCTATTTCTCGCCAATAAATCGAGATTGTATAGATCTCTTCATGTCCTAGACTGATCAAAAGGGAATTTGTTCTGTCACATCATTAACTTATTTACAACTTTTTGATGTGTGTAAAGACACAAAAGGATCTAGACCATCATATCCAAGTGATCATGTTCCTTATTAATTGCATGTGACAGAGATTTAGGACAGAGGCAAGAAAATATATCATATAAGGGACAAGATTGGCATTTTATGTAAAGATGGACACAGCAGACAAAAAAAAGGAATGAGATTTGAAACAAAATTTGAAAGTTTGCCCACAATTTGACAAAACCACGAAATGTGTCTTTTTCAACAATAAATTGCACAAGACATCGATTGGATAAAGTCCAAAGGATACACATAAAAGGATAAAATGAGATCAGGTTACACATAACAGGATAAAATAAGATCAGTGGCATCTAATGGTTGTACCTTTCTTCACTTAACTTTTTTATAAGTAAAAAATATTGTGATATAATGATAAAAATATATTTTATTTCATTATCATTTCACCTATTTTTTCCAAACGTATGTTCTCTCGTGAATTCTTACAAATACTCCAAACACGCATCTCATATGAAGTATTAAACCAGTACTTTAGATGCGCATGAATTGTCTCCACATTTTCTTTAAAAAAAGATCGCCAACATATAACCAGTTGTGACATACTTTATGTGCGCATGGATTGTCCCCAACAAATGTCAAATGTTATCGGTCAAAATGAGATCGTCTGGACTTGATCGTCTCGATTAGCCAACGCCTCCAAATATATCAAAATAAGGGCACATGAGTCATTTATAATTGAAATAATGTGCATGTACAAATACAATCCGTTTTGATATGTCTAGAGGCATTGGACGGTCTAGACCATCTTGTTCCTTGTTGGCACATGGTCTAGGCTGCTTGTGATGCTTTTTCACAAGTGAGCATGACTATAATTTAATGCACATATAGGGTTATGAGCATGAGATATTTTACAGGTGTGCAAAAAATTTGTCACGTTGAGAAATATGTCAATAGCATTTGTCATTCTCCCAAAGTATTTGTCACGTCTAGAAATTTATATGCACGTTAAAAACTTGTAAACTTACGAAAAAGTTGACTAGCCCATGTGTTACCATTGAGGTGTACCAGTGACATCTTACGTTACACATCCCTTAAACATTTGTCACATTGATAAACCTGTCAAGTTGACAAACAATGTTTGTCAGGTCCACAAAGTATTCGTCTAGTCTAAAAATGTGCACATGCATTTAGATGTTTGTAAAATCCACAAATGAAAAGGTTGTCCAACTCATGTGCGTCATTTACGTAGACCAATTGCATCCTGCAGTGCAGCAATTATTACTCAGACTTGTGAGATATCTTTGGCACCATATGGTCCATACATGTCTTTTGGTACACAATTTTTCATAGCTTTGATTTGGGAAAAAAAAATAGCCAGGACAAGTTAGATGTTCCCAAGTTTAATTATAATCGTCTATAATCTATATTATATATAAAACAGAATTCTTTAGTGCCACGTATCAACACTAAGAATTATGTTTCCGTCTAAATTCTCTCTCTTTTTCTTTCCATTCCCTATTAATATCTCTATCCATTATTAATTCTTTCTCATTATTTCCCTACTCTCTCTCATTAATTATCTTTCTCTCTCTCTCTCACCCTCTCTCTCTCTCATTAATTCTCTTTCTCTCTCTCCCCTCTCTCTCTCTCATTAATTATCTTTCTCTCTCTCTCACCCTCTCTCACCCCTCTCTCTCTCTCTCATTAATTCTCTTTCTCTCTCTCCTCTCTCTCTCACATTAATTCTCTTTCTCTCTCTCTCCACCCTCTCTTTCTCTCTTGCGATCTCTCTCGCTCCCTCTCTCTCTCATTAATCGGATGCCTAAAAACTCAAAGGCCCAAGGGGGTTAACTGCCCCATGCGCCTCACATCTTCCAGTTCCTTTTTGCTTTTTGTTTGAACTGCTAGCGCAGGCCCGAGAGTTGTTTTCTATTTTAGTTTGCATTAAAAAAAATGTGTCAAATGTTTATGTTGTGTTTGGTGAACTTTCTGATTGGACATATTTTTAAACTTTCATTTAATTATTTTGGAGGTAGAAGTGAGTGTTAGAAGCCATTTGTGTATATTTTACCTTTTTGTTCACTGCTAATCAAAGCCATGAATTGAGACTCCTTAGATCAAAGAAAAACTAAGAACTTTAGAGAAAATTTGATCTTTTAATTATCTAAAATTAGTTATAGTCATAGTCACCCTTACTCAATATTTATTATATTTAAAATAAAAGCCAAAAGTAGCCCGTAACAAATAATAATAAAATCAATATCAAAATAGTAGTCTCATCGGATAAAAATAACTAATTTTGATATTATTATTATTATTATCAAAATGGGGCCATTTGTATATATTTTACCTTTTTGTTCACTGTTAATCAAAGCTATGAATTGAAACTTCTTAGATCAAAGAAAAACTAAGAACTTAAGAAAAAATTTGACCTTTTAATTATCTATACTATATATATAAAACAGAGTTTCTTGGTGTCCGTGTCAACATGAGAGAATTCTATTTTCCGTCTAAATTCTCTCTCCTTCTCTCTCCATTATCTATTAATATCTCTACCCCCTATTAATTCTCTCTCATTGATTCTCTCTTTCCCCACTCTCTCTCACTAATTCTCTCTCTCTCATTAATTCTCTTTATCTCTCTCTCTCTCTCTTATTAATCGGATGCATCAAAACTCACAGGCCCAAGGGGGTTCACTGCCCCATGCGCCTCACATCTTCCACTTCCCTTTTGGTTTTTGTTTGACTACTAGCGCAAGCCCGATAGTTGTTTTCTATTTTAGTTTGCATTAAAAAAAATTTGTGTCAAATGTTTACGTTGTGTTTGGTGAACTTTCTAATCGAACATATTTTTTAACTTTCATTCAATTATTTTGGAGGCAGAAATGAGTGTTAGATGCCATTCGTGTATATTTTACCTTTTTGTTCACCGATAATCAAAGCTATGAATTGAAACTTCTTAGATTGAAGAAAAACTAAGAACTGTAGAGAAAATTTGACCTTTTAATTATCTAAAATTAGTTGATGTAGACTGGATCTATCACGACCGGATTCCACAGCTAGAATCCGAAAAGAAGAGGATCCGGAGCTGGGTCGGATCGGTGTTCAAAGGGGGGCCCGACGGGGATCCGGAAGGCGAAGGACGCAGAGGCGGAGCCGGGAGTCCGATGCCGGAGGCGACTCTGAGCGGGCTTGTTCTTGGACAGTGAGCCCAAAGGCTCCTTCAGCGCGAGATCGAGTCTCCTGACGCCTTCTTGGAGCGGGCTTTCTCTTGGATAGTGAGTCCGAAGGCTCCTTCAGCGCGAGACCGAGTCTCCTGTCTTAGGGCAGCCGGCGTTCGGCGTCGAGACCAGGGAGAGGAATCCGAGGTCGGCGGCCGAGACCGACTCGGGGAGGTCGGCGATGATTCGAACCGAGCCCCTGCAGGAGGGAAAGAAGAAGAAGAACCAGTCAGCAGGAGTCCCGGGCGTCAGCCCTGGGGAACCCCCTCCGACGGTCAAGTTAGCTCCTGAAGAAGATTCGATTCAGAAGGCAAGAAAGAGCAGCTTTAATGCTACTCGGACAGAAGTCCTTTAAGGGTTTCGGAAGCTTCGGGAGGCATCCGTCTTTTTCTCCTTTGGCCATAAATAGCGGGGTATTTATAGCAGAGGATAGCGGATGGTTAACGGTGGCAGCCGATATAGGACTAAACGATGGTTTACTGATAAACCGCCATAGTGCCCGATCCGCCACCGGAGTGGGCCGGATTCGGCTACCGGGCCGAAGGGGGTTGGGCCGCTGATGGGCCGGAGCCTGTTGGGCCCTGGGCTGCCGCGCTGCTCCCGGGCCGTAGGCTAGTGGGCCGCTGACGGGCTGAAGCCTGTTGGGCCGGGAGCGACGGCGCCGCTTATGGGCCGAAGGCTACTGGTGGGCCGCTGGCGGGCCGAAGGCTACTGGAGGGCCTGGTACTGCTGCTGTTGGGCTGAACGGGGTTGGGCTTGTTTCAATGGGCCGAATCGGATTCTGCCTCATCACATAGCCCCCCACTCTTCTCTTCCTCAGTTCTGAGATGGCGAGAGTATAGCCCGAAGCTGTCAGAAGAATATTGTAACAGGTGCTTTACCCGAAGGTCTGTTCTCTTTCTTTTCACTGGGAAGAGGGTGCCCTCGGTTGGCCGAGGGCTATGCGGTTGCTCCGTCTTCGCTCGGAGTGGCGACGAAGGCTCAGAGCTCAGAAGCCGAAGGGCCGAGCCTTCTGACTCGTGTCAGGCTTCATTAAATGGACGGGATGGCGCGTCGCCTCGCAAGGAAGCACGGGACACGCGTCGCGCATCCAGCCGCTCCGTCAAAAACACAAGTGGATCATGACCGCCCGCGGGTCGCGGATCGCCTCGGCTCTCTGCCCGAGGCTCCACTCGGATTGCCGCCGTTCCCTTCGTCCCACGCGGATCGGGACACGTGGCGGGCATCCGAGTGATCAGCCGAAGGGTCGGAGCGCTCTCGGCCGTTGATCGCTCTGCTACAAGTCCCGGAGCCGGCCCGTCATCATTGCCGAAGGACGGTGCACGTGGCGGGCATCCGGGAGGAGCGAGGGGACGAGCGGGATGATCTCGGCCTCTGGCTTCGGCGGGAGGCGCTTCGAATGGGCTTATAAATACAAGCCCTCAGCAGGGCACTGTTCTTCTTCCTGCTGCTGCGCTTGTGTTTCCCTTGCAACCATCCGAGCTCTTCTTCCTTCTCCAGCGAAAGGCTAGCTTCCTGAACGCTTCGTCCGAGCTCGCCGGCTACCGTGGGAGGTTCTTCGTCCCTCAGAGCGCATCGCCGGTGGAGCTTGGAGGCTTGAGGTTGCACTTGGCTCAAGAGAGACTTCCTCCCCCTTTCTGCGAGTAAGCTTTGGCCTCCTTCTTCCCCCTCGCGGCCTTATGGTCCGGAGCCTTTCCAGCGAGATTACTCCTTCGGACGAGGAGTATACTCCTTCCCATTCTCTTAAGTCTTCCCTGTCAGATCCTCTCGCCTCGTTTCCCTTGCTTCCGCAATGTCTGGGGAGTCTGAAAACTCCGAGACCGAGGGGTCCGAGACTTCTAGAGCGGAGGTCTCCGAGGCCGAGATTTCTGGGGCTGAGGCTTCGGGTGCCGAGGCTTCCGAGGCCGAGGCTACCCAGGAAGTCCGGGACCCAGGCCAGGCTTCCACCTCGGGACGCCGTCTTCCGGACATTGCTTCGGAAGCATCCTGCGCCCTTTCGGACGTAGAGGTGAGGAACCTAGTTTCTTACTATCAGCTTCCTTCTTGGACGGCCCCCCATCGGCCCGAGTCCGCTACCAGGGCCAATACTGTCCGCCCGGGCTCTTTCTCCATCTATGTTGATAGCTTTGCGGCGGGCTTCCGTCTTCCTCTTCCTGCCTTCATCATTAATCTCCTTAGCTTCTACGGGCTGGCCCCGTCTCAGTTCTTTCCCAATTCTTGGCGTACTGTGTACGGATTTCTGAGCGTCTTCGCTCATGTAAAGATCTGCCCTTCCATCAACGTCTTCCGCTACCTCTTCAAAATTCAAAGGCAGGGGAAGTCCGAGTGGTACTGCTTCGTCCCTCGGGTCGGCCGAAGTATATTCTCCGGGAAGTCCTCGTCCATTCACGGCTGGAAGAGGAAGTTCATCTTCGTCTCTCTGCCGGAGAAGGAGAAGGGCGTGTGGCCCTTCCCCACCGAATGGGCGCCGCTGGCTACAGGCCTCTCGGACCCTCCTGCTCTGACCCATGTGCAGAGCACTCTCGTGGGCCACGTCCAGGTTAAGGCCCCGTACGACGTCTCGGGGCTCCTCGGCGCGTCGGAGCGGCTGGTGAACGCCGGGGTCTGGCCGGACCCTCAGTCCGATCCGGCGCGGGCCTCCCCATATCTTCCTCCCGGGGAGACTCCGCAAGGCCGCGGAGGAAGGGCCGCCGCTCCTCTGGCCGAAGCTCTTCCGGCTGAGGATGCTGATGAAGTTTCGGCCGAGGGTAAGTCGGCTCTGCATTTGCACTTGACCACTGTCTCGTTTCTAACATGTCGCTCTTGCTCGCAACAATGGCCGATCTTGACGACCTCCTCGACCTGATATCCGACCAGCGCGGTTCAGGCCGGGCGTCGGCCCCGCAAACAGCAGGCAGGTCTGGCCGAGGCGCTGGAGGTCCGAGTACCCGAGGCGGGGTCCCAAGGACTGCGGCCTCCGCCGAGGGTCGCGCTGCCGCCGCTGCTCTCGAGAGGGAGCAGAAGACAAAATTCGCCGCTCGAAGGGGCGGCCGAGCGTCGAAGCGCCCCCGGGAAGAGGAGGCCGAAGAGGTGGAGATGGCTCCGCTGGTCAGGAGAAGCACCGGGGCCCGAAGGGCCGCAAGGCTGGCGTCTCCCGAGGCGTCGAGGGGCGACTCCCCTCCGGCCGTATCGGCAGGGGCCGGTGACGGAGGCTCTGGGTCGCGGGCGCCCCGGGCGCAGCGTGAATGGTGGCACCCCGTGCCGGGGGTGTACAAAGATGAGAGCATGGAGAACCCGCAGACGTGTCTTCGTCTGCTCAGCAGCTTCACTCTCCTGTCAGCTTTCGAAGAGCTGAGGGAGCATTCGATTACCGACCTGGCGGCGATGAGCGCTCGGTTGTCGGTTCAGGTAAGAAGTCCGAAAATCTTCAACCTGGCCTTCCTTAGCTGCCTTGATTTTCTAACCCTGATCTGCTCTCGGTCCGCAGGCTGCTATGACGGGTAGCGTCCTGATGCATCGCCAGGAGCTGCTCCGCCTCAAGCTTCTGGAGGCCGAGGGGGATCCGGCCGGTTCTGGTGAAGGTACCTCGGCGGCGCCCCGCATCGAACCCTTGGTTGACAGGCTCACTACCGCGAGCGGTCGGGTGCGGGCGCAGCTAGAGGAGAGGGCAGCAGAAGCCCGTGCTGCCGCCGAGGCCAAAGAGAAAGCCGAGGGCGCGCTTGCTGCGGCTCAGAATGAGAACCGGGCGCTCAAGGCCCAGATCCAGGACAAGGAGTCCCGGTGGGCTTCGGAGAAGCGCCGCCTTGCCGAGGAGGTCTCGGCCCTGAAGCAGGAACTGGAGGAGGCGGCGGAGTCGGCCATTGCCGATTTCAAGGCCGGGCGTGACTACGCCCGAGAGATACTCCGAGCCCAGCTGCTGGCGTCTTCTTCGGTCTTCGACCTTGGACTGGCTGTCGCGCCCAGAGGGCCTGCCCGAGCGTCGATCTGACCGGGGAAGATCTGCCGAGGGGCGAGGAAGCCAGGGAGCTCCTATCATGGTGGAAGGACCTCATGGCTGAGAGGGCCTCGCCTCCAGTTGCTGAGGATGAAGTCGAGACCGCCGAGGAGGCTCCCGCCGAGGAGGTTCCCGCAGAGGACGCTCCCGCCGAGGAGGCTCCCGCCGAGGCTGCTGCTCCTGAAGCGGTGCAGATCGTTGACTCCCCCTCTCCCTCTCCTGGCCGAAATGTCATCGAGGCGGAGGAGGAGAGGGCCGTCGAGGACTGATACGAGGGTTCCCCTCGGTTTTTGCCTTTTCGCTTTTGTAAGCCTTCGGCCAGGCATATGGCCGAGCTTGTACTTCCTTATGTTTAAGAATACAATGAATGTTTTTGGGCTTTACCTTATTGTTTTCTGCATGACGAGTAGATCTGGCTTTTCCGAAATCTGAGATCTTTTCGTCGTTCGCTATAGCTTGCGAAGCCGAGACCTGATGTAGGTTCGGATAGGTCGTTGATAGAATCTCGCCAGCAGATAAGGCTGTTTCAGATGCGGCTTCTGTAGCCGAAGCCGCTCCCGCTTTGTCTTATGCAGACTTAGAAAATAACCCGCCGCGTCCTGATCCGGATTACATGGCCAAAGCCATCCGTCGGATCGAAGGACCTGCGGACTTTAAAAATACCATGCCGCTCCCGGTACGGTTTGCATGGCCGAAGCCACTCCCGATACGGTTTACACGGACTTAGAGAAAAAGTCATGCCGCGTCCTGATCCGGATTACATGGCCGAAGCCATTCGTCGGATCGAAGTACCTGCGGACTTTAAAAGAACCAAGCCGCTCCCGGTACGGTTTGCATGGCCGAAGCCACTCCCGATACGGTTTACACGGACTTAGAGAAAATCATGCCGCGTCCTGATCCGGATTACATGGCCGAAGCCATTCGTCGGATCGAAGGACCTGCGGACTTTAAAAGAACAATGCCGCTCCCGGTACGGTTTGCATGACCGAAGCCACTCCCGATACGGTTTACACGGACTGAGAAAACCATGCCGCGTCCTGATCCGGATTACATGGCCGAAGCCATTCGTCGGATCGAAGGACATGCAGACTTTAAAAGAACCAAGCCGCTCCCGGTACGGTTTGTATGGCCGAAGCCACTCCCGATACGGTTTACACGGACTTAGAGAAAACCATAACAAGTTTCCTGAAAAAGAGTTCATTATTCATACCCTCCGGCTGAAAGCCTGGGGAGAGGTGACTTACATATAATAACGCCGAAGGCGCTCTACATTCCATGTGCGAGGAAGGGGTTGGCCCGAAAGGGTCTCCAGCCGGTAAGCTCCACGCATGATCACCTCCCTGACCCGATAGGGCCCCTCCCAGTTGGGGGCAAGCTTTCCTGAGGCTTCGGCCGGCTTGGAAGCATGAGCATTCCTCAACAGGAGGCTCCCTACTTCAAAGCTTCGGGGCTTTACTCGAGTGTTGTGGTACTTGGCCATGCGCTGTTGATAAGCCGCCAGCCGGATACGAGCTTTATCTCGGGTCTCTTCAATGAGGTCTAAGTGGTCTTTCAAACCTTCTTCGTTGGCCTCCAGACTGTAAGCAATGACCCTGGGAGAAGGAAGGCCGACTTCCACCGGAATAACGGCCTCTATCCCATAGGCCATGCGGAAAGGAGTTTCGCCGGTGGGGGTTCGGCTCGTCGTCCGATAAGCCCACAGAACGCTCGGCAGCTCCTCCACCCATTGGCCTTTAGCCTCACTGAGGCGGGTTTTCAATCCCTGCAGGAGGCTTCGGTTAGTGACTTCGGCTTGGCCGTTTGCTCGAGGATGCGCCACCGAAGTGAATTTGTGAAGTATGCCGAAGCTCGCGCAGTTGTCGCTGAACCGTCAGCTGTCAAATTGCTTTCCATTGTCAGAGATGATGGCCCGAGGGATGCCGAACCGGCAAATGATGGACTTCCATACGAAGTTCCAAGCATTGCCATCGGTTATTGTCGCGAGGGGTTCGGCTTCGACCCACTTGGTGAGGTAATCAACTGCCACGATGATGAACTTTCTTTGGCCGGTGGCGACGGGAAAAGGTCCCAGGAGGTCAATCCCCCATTGGGCAAAAGGCCAGGGATCGGACAAGGGGGTCAGAAGGGTGGCTGCCTGGTGAATGAGGGAGCTGAACCTCTGGCACTGGTCACAGCGCCGCACGAGGGCTAAAGCGTCCTCTCGGAGTGTTGGCCACCAGTAGCCTTGCCTCAGGAGCTTGTGAGCCAGGGCCCTTCCTCCTGCATGCGCCCCGCATATCCCTTCATGGACTTCTCTTGCGGCGTAGTCGGCTTCAGCCGGGCCGAGGCACCGCAGCAGTGGTCGGCCGAAGGATTTCTTGTATAGCACCCCGTCCAGAAGGAGGAAGTGGGATGAGCGCTGTCGAATGTGCTTCGCCTCCTTCGGATCTGGCGGGATTTCTCCTTGGAGAAGGAAAGCGACGAGGGGGGTCATCCATGTCTCAGCCTCGACCTCAGTAACTTGCATGGCTTCGGTTTCGCCGAGGCTTGGTTCGGCGAGCTCCTCGACGAGGATCATTCGGCCTCCACCCCCGTCTTGTGTTGACGCTAGCCGGGAAAGAGCGTCGGCTCGGGTGTTCTCGGCTCTCGGGATCCTCACGATTTCATAAGAATCGAATTGGATGAGGATCTTGTGAGTTACCTGGAGATAAGATGCCATCACCGCGTCCCGAGCCTCGTACTCCCCGGAAATGTGGCCGGCGATCAACTGGGAGTCGCTGAAGGCTTTCAGGTTCCGGGCGCCGAGCTTCTTCGCGGCCCGGAGGCCGGAGATGAGAGCTTCGTACTCGGCGGCGTTGTTGGTTGCTGGGAAGGAAAAACGCAAGGCGTACTCTGTGACGACCCCCTCGGGCGACGCCAGGATCCACCCGGCGCCGCTGCCTGTGGAGCATGCGGAGCCGTCCACGAAGAGTCGCCATTCATCCACCGGCGTAGTAGCCGAAGTAGTCTCGGCTTCGACCGCGTCGGGTGCCGGCTGAGGTGCCGCGGGGGCGCCGGGGGTAAGTTCGGCGATGAAGTTTGCCAACGCCTGGGCTTTTATTGCTACCCGAGGGGCGTAGGAGATGTCGAACTCCCCTAGCTCAATCGCCCACTTCGCCAACCTGTCGGACACCTCCGGCCGGGAAAGAATCTGCCTTAGGGGCTGGTCGGTGAGGACCTTCATGGGATGAGCTAGGAAGTAGGGCCGGAGCCTCCTCGCGGACGAGACGAGGGCCAGAGCCAGCTTCTCCAGGGCAAGGTACGGGAGTTCCGCTCCTTGAAGGGCTCGGCTGGTGTAGTAAACCGGCTTCTGAATGCCCTCCTGCTCTCGGACGAGGACGGCGCTGAGAGCCGTCTCGGAGACTGCAAGGTACGAACTCAGAGGTTCCCCGGGAACTGGTTTGGACAAGATGGGGACTTTGGAGAGGTAGGCCTTCAGCTGATTGAAGGCTGTCTGGCACTCTTCCGTCCAGTCGAAGTTGTTGGCCTTCTTCAGCAGCTTGAAGGAGGGGAAACAGTAGTCGGCCGCCCTTGACATGAAGCGGCTGAGGGCTGCGATCCTCCCGTTCAGCTTTTGTACCTCTCGGAGGTTTGCCGGGGGTCGCATCTGCATGATGGCCGAAACCTTCTCGGGATTGGCCTCCACCCCCCGGTGAGTGACCATGTAGCCGAGGAACTTGCCGGAGGCTACCCCGAAGGCGCACTTGGCCGGGTTTAGCTTCATCTTATACCGCCTGAGGGCGGAGAAAGTCTCGGCCAAGTCGGCCAGATGCTCTGCAGCAACGCGGCTCTTGACCAACATGTCGTCTATATAGACCTCCATGTTTCGGCCGAGCTGGGTGGCGAATACTTTGTTGACCAGGCACTGATATGTCGCGCCGGCGTTCTTCAGACCGAAAGGCATTCGGGTGTAGCAGTACAAGCCCAAGTCGGTCGTGAAGCTGGTCTTGCTTTCGTCGTCCCGATGCATCCGGATCTGGTGGTAGCCTGAATAGGCATCGAGGAAGCTTAAAAGCTCATGGCCGGAAGTCGCGTCCACCACCTGGTCTATCCGAGGCAGCGGAAAGCTGTCCATCGGACAGGCCTTGTTGAGGTTGGTGAAGTCCACGCACATACGTCATTTGCCATCTTTCTTTGGCACCATTACCACGTTGGCGATCCAGTCCGGATGGTGCACCTCTCGGAGGTGTCCGGCGTCCAGTCCCTTCTGTACTTCGGCTTGGATGGCGGCCCTCCTTTCCTGATTGAAGGTGCGCCGCTTCTGTTTTACCGGAGGCTGGTCGGGATCGGTATGGAATCGGTACTCTGCTACCTCCGGGTCAACCCCAGGCATGTCTGCTGGAGACCAGGCGAAGACATCGAGATTCTTTTTCAAGAACTCGGTAAGTTTCTCTGCTTCACCCCTCTCCAGGCCGGAGCCTATCATCAAGACTCGTCCTTCGCCTCCCGGAACAGGGACGGCGAGGAGTGCTTCTCCCGGAGATGCCTCGGCCGACGACTCGATCGTTAGGGTTTCAGCTATTGTCTTCCCTTTTACCGAAATCATGTAGCACTGTCGGGCTGCTTCTTGGTTCCCTTTGGCCTCGCCTATTCCCTGGATGGTATGAAACTTCAGCTTCTGATGGAAGGACGAAGGCACGGCTCCGATTCCGCCGATGAGCCTTCGGCCGAATATGGCGTTGTAGGCTGACTCGATCTTTACAACGGCAAAGTCTGATTCAACGGTTAATTGCCGGGGGGCGGAGCCCAAGGTTACAGGAAGTCGGACAATACCCTCTACTCGGCAGGGTGAGCCGTTGAAACCGTAGAGGGGGCCCCGGTGAGGCTTCATATTAGCCTCACTCAATCCCAATTTCTCAAAACAGTCATAAAACAAGATGTTTGGGGCACTTCCATTATCTACAAAGATTCTATGTACATCATAGTTATTTATTACAGCATTGACGACGAGAGCGTCGTCATGAGGGACCTGAACATCAGTCAGGTCCTCGGCGCCGAAGGTGATGTCTTCCAGACGAGGCTTCTTCGGTTCGCCTTCAACCGCCGCCACTGTGTTGTGCTGCCGCGGCCTGGATCCTTCCCCCGACCCTCCGGATATCATCATAATAGACCCAGAACTGGGTCTTTGATGGGACGATTCTACCGGGGCCGAGGTGGCTTTTGGCGGAGGAGCGGCTTCTATTGCCGGGGGCTGCTGTTGCCTGGGCGCTGCAGGGACGTCCCGGTTCTGTTGCGGCGGCTGCTCCCGGCGGTACTGCGGCAGTCTTCCCTCCCGGATGATGGGGTCGATCTCCTCCCGGAGCTGCCGGCACTCATCCGTCGTGTGGCCGATCTCCCGGTGGTATTCACAGTACCTGCCGGGATCCCTTCGGCGAGGATCGGTCTTGATGCGGTCAGGTCGCCGGAGCATGCCTTTCACCTCCATGAGCATTCGTGAAGGGGGAGCAGGTAAGGGTAGGTACCGCGGCTGCGGGTCCCGTCGCCTCTCCCTGTCCCAGTCCTCCCTGCGATAGAGCTTTCGGGAGGGCTCTTGGTCTTCCGGCCGAGGTCGGACCACCGGAGGAGCAGGTGCCGAAGTGGCTTCGGCTGCGCCTCTACCCCTGGACAGCATCAGGGCCTCCCGGTTGATGTACTTATGGGCCCGGGCCACGAGGTCCTGGAAGGTCGGGGGATGGCATTTCCCAATGGAGCCGAGGAGCCCCTCGTCCCGGCATCCGCTGATCACGGCCGAAACCGCGATCGAGCTATCGAGGTTCGGGATCTGGGCGGCCTCGGTCCGGAACTTGGTGAAGTACTCCTGGAGAGTCTCGGCGGGGCCTTACCGGATAGCTAGCAAGCTGGCGGAGGTCTTGCTCTGCCAGGTGGCGTCATAGAACTGGTCGATGAACAATTGGCCCAACTGGACTAGGGAGTGGATGGAGTTGGGGGCCAACGTCTCGAACCAGGTGAGGGCGATTTTTTCAAGGGTAAGGGGGAAAAGACGGCAGCGGACTGCCTCGGAGATCCCCCGGACCCGGAGGTAGGTGTTGAACCTCTGGAAATGACAGACCGGATCTGTCATCCCGTCATAGAGAGGGCCCTTCGGTAGCTTGAAGTTGGGGGGCACCTCGGTGGCCAGGAGCTCCGCCGTGAACGGGGTCTGCTCCAGGATGCTGCTGGCGAGGGGCGCCCCGTGAGGCCGGGACACCATCTGCTGCATCTCCTTGCGCATCGCCGTCAGCCGCCGGTCCAGGTCCGGGGCAGTTGAGGTGGCGACGGATTGTCCTCCGGTCCGGGCTGGACGGTACTCCGACGAAGCATAATCCTGCTCCGTCAGACGATCGGCGCGGGGAGCTCGGGCAGGCAACGCCGAGGGCTCGCTGCGCGCCGCCGCGGTCTCGTCGAGAGAAATTGGCGCAGGCACCGGCCGGAACCGGGCGTCTTGTAATGGGTAGAGTGGGGGGAGCGGCGCCTGCTGGGGAAGCTGCCCCGTCAGTCCCATGCGCTGGGCGATGGCGGACACCATCTCCTGAAGAGGCGCTAGGGACGTGACGGCAGCGGCCAGCGTTGCCATCTGCTGCTGGAGCACCCCCACTCGGTCTTCCGAGCCGAGAGACTCCGGTATGGTTGGCAGAGGCGGGTTCGGCGGGGCAGAAGGTGCGCCTTCGGAAGGCAGCATCTGCGTCGAGGCCTCCCGCGCTTCTGCTTCGCTCTGTCCGGATCGCCGGGTCACAGGTCGCTAAGACATGACTTGTTTTGTTAATTTCCCACAGACGGCGCCACGTGATGTAGACTGGATCTATCACGACCGGATTCCGCAGCTGGAATCCGAAAAGAAGAGGATCCGGAGCTGGGTCGGATCGGTGTTCAAAGGGGGGCCCGACGGGGATCCGGAAGGCGAAGGACGCAGAGGCGGAGCCGGGAGTCCGATGCCGGAGGCGACTCTGAGCGGGCTTGTTCTTGGACAGTGAGCCCAAAGGCTCCTTCAGCGCGAGATCGAGTCTCCTGACGCCTTCTTGGAGCGGGCTTTCTCTTGGATAGTGAGTCCGAAGGCTCCTTCAGCGCGAGACCGAGTCTCCTGTCTTAGGGCAGCCGGCGTTCGGCGTCGAGACCAGGGAGAGGAATCCGAGGTCGGCGGCCGAGACCGACTCGGGGAGGTCGGCGATGATTCGAACCGAGCCCCTGCAGGAGGGAAAGAAGAAGAAGAACCAGTCAGCAGGAGTCCCGGGCGTCAGCCCTGGGGAACCCCCTCCGACGGTCAAGTTAGCTCCTGAAGAAGATTCGATTCAGAAGGCAAGAAAGAGCAGCTTTAATGCTACTCGGACAGAAGTCCTTTAAGGGTTTCGGAAGCTTCGGGAGGCATCCGTCTTTTTCTCCTTTGGCCATAAATAGCGGGGTATTTATAGCAGAGGATAGCGGATGGTTAACGGTGGCAGCCGATATAGGACTAAACGATGGTTTACTGATAAACCGCCATAGTGCCCGATCCGCCACCGGAGTGGGCCGGATTCGGCTACCGGGCCGAAGGGGGTTGGGCCGCTGATGGGCCGGAGCCTGTTGGGCCCTGGGCTGCCGCGCTGCTCCCGGGCCGTAGGCTAGTGGGCCGTTGACGGGCTGAAGCCTGTTGGGCCGGGAGCGACGGCGCCGCTTATGGGCCGAAGGCTACTGGTGGGCCGCTGGCGGGCCGAAGGCTACTGGAGGGCATGGTACTGCTGCTGTTGGGCTGAACGGGGTTGGGCTTGTTTCAATGGGCCGAATCGGATTCTGCCTCATCATTAGTTATAGTCACAGTCACCCTTACTCAATATTTATTATATTTAAAATAAAAGCCAAAAGTAGCTCGTAACAAATAATAATAAAATCAATATCAAAATGGTAGTCTCATCGGATAACAATAACTAATTTTGATATTATTATTATTATCATCTCTCTTTATCCTCTTTCACATTTTTCTCCCTCCCTGTTAAAATTTATATCTCCTATCTTTCTATCATCTATTATTATTGTTGTTGTTATTGTACAATCTCTTAGGATAGTAATAGCTAATTTTGACATTATTATTATTATTATTATTATTAAGGTAGCCTCATGAGATGATAATAATAATTAGTTTTAATACTATTATTATTTAAAATATTATTATTACTATTATTATTTAAAATAGTGGAAATTAATATTATATTATTTTTTGAATGTATTATTATTTTATTCTTATTATTAGTATTGGGAATAATAATAAGTATTTTTTATATTATTATTATTAAATTATTATTATTGTTATTACTATTATTTTAATCTAAAATGGTGGAAAGTATTATATTATTATTATTATTGAAAATAATTTATTATTATTATTATTACTATTATTGTTATTATTGGGATAGTCTTATGGGATAATAATGCTAATTTTGATATTATTATTATTCTTATTAAAATTAATATCAAAATGATAGTCTAATGGGATAATAATAAATTATTTTGATATTATTATTATTATTAACTCTCTTTCTCCTCTTTCACATTTTTCTTTCTCCCTATTAATATTTCTATCTCCTATTTATTATTATTATTATTATTATTATTATTGTTGTTGTTATTGTTTCTACAATCTCTTGGGATAATAATAACTAATTTTGATAATATTATTATTGTTATTATTATGACAATATCATTGGATAATAATAAATAATTTTGACATTATTATTATTTTTAAAAAATAATTTATTTTTATTATTATTATCCTAACTTTATTATTATTATATCTCTTTCTCCTCTTTCACATTTTTTTCTCTTCTATTAATATTTCTATCTCTTTTTTTTTCTCCTATTATATTATTATTATTATTGTTGTTGTTGTTGTTATTGTTGTTGCTGTTGCAATCTCTTTAGACAATAATAATTAATTTTGATATATTATTATTATTATTATTATTGAGGTAGTGTCATGAGATAATAATGACTAATTTTGATAATATTATTACTTTTTTGAAAATATTATTAATTTTTATTATTATTAATATTATAATTATTATTGTTAACGAGACCAGTCTCGATCTCACTTTTTTCACTTATATTATTATTGTTGTTGTTGTTGTTGTTGTTAACTCACTTTTCTCACTCATATTGTTATTGTTATTGTTATTGTTGTTGTTGTTGTTGTTGTTGTTGTTATTGTTGTTAATATTGAGACAGTCTATTAGGATAATAATATTTATTATTATTATTGAGATAGTCTAATAGGATGATAATAATTAATTTTGTTATTAACGAGACTAATCTCTCTCTTATTTTTCTCTCAATCTATGTTCCAACACGATACTTATTGAAATAATCTCATGAGATAATAATAATAACGTTCAGTATACTTTTTAGTTTTCTCTCTCAATCTATATTTCTATTAAATACAATAATTCTGAACTTTTAATATTTACCAAATAGCTAGCCTAATATTCATAGAAAAAATGTTAGTATTTCTGAAGATATGTTCTTTTGTAATTATCTTACTTATTCCTTCACAAAGAGTAAAGTATTAACTTCACTTATATTAATTATAATTATGTTATTCAAATCTGTTAATTCTCTATGCATCGCACGAAATTGTAATTAGTTTTCTAATCATCAAGAGGTGGTTTAATCAATTGGTATGCAATGGCATATATTTGATCTGGATCCACGGCTATGTATTCATGTGATCTCTCGTTGCACTGTCTCAAGTTTTCTAACCTAAATGTAAAAAGTCTCACAAGGCCCAATGCTTCTCGGGACATTCAAAGTCTTATGTCTAAGATCTAAGTCAACCAAATATCCTTCGGAAGCTTCCTCGGAACTTTCTAGAGAGCAACAGTACATTTCCAAGATTAGGAAAATGTTTCCTCAACCATAAACGATCCTCAGTGCCTCGGAAATAAGATCAAAGTATATGTTAATCAAGATGCAATATGACGAGATTTAATGCCATCAAGAACACCCACAGGACTCCCTGTGGGCCAAGGTCCAATTCTAAGGTCAGAAACTCACGTTCATTGACCGCTTATCTGATCCCCTCGCAATGGGGAGAAAGATAATACATTTCACCTAACAATAATGATAATCATGATCTCCACTAATCTAATTAAATGACCTATCTTATTTATCGCACAACATAACTGACGCCATTATAACGTGTCTAATCCCACAGCAATAGGGTGATATGGCATGAGTATAGGAGTAGGATATGAGATCCCATGTGTTGCTACTACAACGCCACACTGGTTATCCACTTCGGTCAACATATTGATGCCTATTGCGAGCCCGATTGCATCTCCATAAAAAAGTTAAGGCTTCATACATGCTCAATAGACCCACTAGGAGCCCTTTGTCTTACATTTGTAATCCCTCTTGCACATTAGAGAGTTCTCCTTTGCTGAGAGCAAGGGAACCCCTGATGTTGTTTCCTGTTGCAGGTTTTGGGCGATCTGAATTCTTCGTGGGTGATAAGGAGCAGGTTTTGGGCGATCTGAATTCTTTGTGGGTGATAAGGAGTATGGTGGCTGTCGGATTTTCGATGTACCGCTCTCCGCCACTACAGGGCCGATCTGTCTATTTTATGGTTTTGCTTTCTACATGATGCTCCATGTAGGCCTGAAAGATACTGATTGTATTTATCTAACTTTAGTTGCAAATCCGGTACTAACTTTTGCCGAGAGTATCATTTTTTTTCACAAGAGTGATACTTAGTGTTGTTCGATCATGACATCGAACGATGGATAATGCTGCACTTTATGAGGTGATGCAACAACCGTGTACCATTTAACGGTGAATATATATATAAATGCGAAGTTGAAACAAATTTATATCCTGTGAGTTACACACCGAGTCTACTTTGAGTGGTGAAAATTGACGAGGAGATTTTCTCCTGGGTCTCATTTAAGCCGGCCCGTGATCGGCCTACAAATCAGACTTGAGCCAGTTGACCCATGAAGCCATTGAATGCCATTAAAAGGGGGGAAAGAGCTACTGTTACTGTAAATGCAGCCTTCAGTTCCCGCATCGACTGTCACCACAAGTGTTCACTTAGCCCATTTCCACAAAGTAAGGGCCCCTCATGCCCTAAGGGGCACATTTTTCACTGCCCAGCTCAGCCACTTATTTTTCGCCACTTGACACTCACTGACTTGAGCGTCAGAGGAGCTTTCTGATGAAGAAAACTCAAGGGCCCCGCTGACGTGGTGTTCACGCGCCCAGGTCTGCTCAACCCCAGCACCAATCGGCCTTGGCTCACTCGGCCCAGCCGGTGCCAGTCGGCCCCCAGCACCAGTGGGCCTTGGCTCACTCGGTCCACCCTACGCCAGTCAATCGAGTCGACTTCAGCATCAGCCGGCCTCGGCTCACTTGGCCCACCCAGTACCAATCGGCCTTGGCTCACTCGGCCCATGCGGCGCCAGTCGGCCTCATCACCAGTCGGCCTTGGCTCACTCGGCTTACCTAATGCTAGTCGGCCCCAACACCAATCGACCGCGGCCCACTTGGCGCCAATCGCGGCCTCGACTCACTCGGCCCACCCGGCACCAGTAGGCCCGAGCACCATTCAGCATCGACTCACTTGGCCCACTCATCCAATCGGCCAGTCAACCTCGGCCTCAGCCACCTTGCACATAAATTCCAAAGTGGGGCTTCATCTGCGTCACAGACACAGTTCAACCACCTAAATTATAAGGTTTGTTGTCTCATCTTGTGGAAGTCTGACATCTTCTCTCTGACTACATCTGTGGGAGGCCGGACTCTTGCCCGCATTAAAAATTATGAACTTAAGGTGTCTTTCATTATTGAAAGGTGAAAATAGAAATAAATTAGCTATATAAAATAAGTAATACTTAAATATAATGTCTCAAGAGATTGTAGCTACAATTGTCATCCAACTTTGTGATCAGATGGTGCAATAAGAGCAGCGAGTTATGCTTGCTGCACTGGCCCTCAGTGTTGCACTGACGGTCAGCGCAGTGGGTTTTCAAAAAATTACTTTTAATATTTTTTTTCAGATGGGCTCTAAGGTATCTAACACATCTGTATAGGCCGATCTCTTATTGAACAACCCTAAAAAAAAATCTGAAAAATCAAAACTTGTTATTGGACTTGGCCTATTAACAATATCTTTTATTATTCATTGGGGCTCGAATTTTGATTTTTCAGATTTCTTTGGGCCGTCTGATTGGAGATCAGTCTATATAGACATGTAGGGCACTGAGGTCAATGTAGCAACTATAACTCTCATATATCTTTGTTTGCAGAATTGCTTACACCAGAATAAGATTTTGAGAATTTCTTAAATCAGAATAAGAAGTATTTTAATTTGACAAATTACTAGTATTCCATTCGGAATAAGAAGAATTACACTGTGCTATTTCAAGTGATTTAATAAGAAGGAGTGGAATAAAGAGTAAAATAAAAGGTAGAATTAGAGAAATTGAAGGAATTGAAAGAATTAAACATTCCAACTACAATTTTGGAAATCGGAGGAATTTGGAGAATTATGAATCCCCGCGATCAAACAGTGTTTTAACCCTTATTCCTTTATTTAGGGTCCTATTCCGGTAACAAAGTTTTAGTAGCAGATACTACTCGTATAAAATTTACATGAATAGTACGTCTCACATCTTCGGCATGTTTCTTTATCATACCATGCCAAATATTCCAGCATGCCAAACATTCCAGCAGCCACACGCTGCTGGGAAAGATCGCCAGATTTGCTGGCAGAAATCTCGATCGTCAGTCCGTCAGCGCCAGTCGTCTTCTCCGTCGCCAACCCGGGTGGGGGGAGTCCCCGGCAGGCTCATCCCCCCACCCCTCAACCCCACCCTGTTTGGCGCCATTGGTTTCCTTCTTCCCCGCTCCCCTCGGCAGTTCCCTCTTCCTTCCCTCTTCGGCTTTTTCATCCTTCCCCCTCCCCTTCCCACCGTCCGAGTTCCCTCTTGTCTGTTTGCTTCTTTTAGCCCTTTTTTTCGCCTCCATTATCGGTTTCCCAACTTCGATTGACCTTTGTCTGCCCATCCCGACTTCGTCGCCTTGTCCGCTCTTTTATTCGCTCCATCTTGGTTGTGGCCTCGTCTCGCCCTTCTTGCTCCCCGTTTTGTTTTGCCTTCCAATTTCACTTTTTCACCACCTCTCCTCCACGCATCCCTTCTTCCACCTTGTCTGGGCCCGGTCCCCTCTCGCCGTCACCCTTGCCGGCCTCTACCCACACCATAGTCATCTCTCCCGCTTTATCCCCGCACCCCTGTCCTCTTTGCCTTAGCCGCTGCTTTCCCTCCTTCCCCCATCCCCTTCTTCCTTTCCCCTCTCTGTCTGGACTTCTCTTTCTCCTTCGATCCCCCCCCCCCCCCTCGTCTTTTTACTGGGCCTTCTCTGAAGGTTTTTGTGTGGGGCTTTGTGGATCGATCAGTTCCGTCATTCGGCTTAATATAGGTGTTAGCGCCGCCCTAGTTTTCTTTGTTTCTCCCTCCTTACAGGTTTCTCGGCGCTGTGCTCAGTCGGGTACTTCAAACGATGGGCGAAGCTTGGGTTGGCTTCATCACTCTTATGTGGAGTTGGGAGATGGATGTCGATGCTCGTGTCTCTGCGCGTACTCCTTGCGTCCTGTTCGGTGCCCGTCTCCAAGCACCCAGTTTTTCTACTGCGATGATGGCAGCAATCTTTCCAGCAAACTTCAGTCGGTATCTCCGAGGAGGTCTTCCTCCTTTCGATGAGAGTCCTACCGATTGACAGCCCGGCGTCTGGTTCCGTTTGACGATCGTCGACTCCTATTAGTTGTTTCAGTATACTCTTTGTATTGCAACTCTTATCCCCTTGGGAGGTCTGATCTACCTTGAGGCCGCGTGGGATCATTTTGCCCTGGCGAAGTCTGCTCTTCCTGTGTATTTTCCTCTCCAGTTCTGTTGCTTCTGTGCCTCAATGCTTGTGTTTACATTGTTGTCCTCTGTAATACTTCTGTTGCTTTTTAATGAAATGGCAGTCTTCTTCTTCTTCCTGACCCAAAAAAAAACAAGGGTGAAGAGTCATTCGCGTTTTTTCCCTTCTCTTCGTCATTCGCGTCCTCCCCCTTCCTCCGGTTCCACCCTCATGTCACGTAACCTTATTTCCTGCAATTCATCTCTCTCTCTCTCTCTCTCTCCCCTTCGCGATTTCCTTTTTTTTTTCCTTTTTTTGCTGAGTGTTGCTGAGTGTGTGGATGACAAGACCTTTGTACCGATATACCAGGTATCCAAGGAGAAGGCTACAAGCTTGGAAGTGAGCCTCAGGGGACTGCTGAAGGTTTCAAAGAGAAGAAATTTACCAAATTTTGAAATGATTTAGCATCTCAGAACCAGTTTCCAGGTATGATGTTGCTACCTCTGGCCAAGAATAAGTTGTGATCATGGAATTCCACACATTTTAAATTACATTCGTTTATGTTCGAAAGATGAAATCTACAGTTTCCAAGAAAAATAAATCATGGAATGCAATGTAGTATATCATACATAAACTTTCAATCAAGCTAATATCCGAAGTTGCTCGGTTTGATTGCTATAGTCTCTTTTTTCTGGTGAGAATGACTTTTCCTAGAATAATTTGGAATAAGCAACTCAATTTTTAATTGAGTTGCTTATTCTAACTAAAGTAGGCATTAACGATACCTATGACTTTTTAATCCCGATAATATTTACAATCTTCGTATTTTACTTTAAAACCCCATGATCTGTGAGCATTTCTTAAAAAAATCCCTCCGGTTAAGAATCATCACAAAAAAAAAACAATACTCCTAGGATATTCCGTCCATGTATCATATTTTTACACACAAGATATTCCTTCCAAATCTCATATTTCTACTAAAAATATATTAGGGATATTTTATGAACATTACTAGGCTTTTTTTTTTTTTTTACATTTTCTCATTGGAGGAGTCTTTAAGGGTTTAAAGTAAATATGTTGGAGGAACTAAGATAGAATATTGAAAGATAGTAAGGAAGAAAAAGTAAAAAAATCATCAAGGAGGGCATTAGTTAATAAACATGTCGAGTTCAAGTAAGCTTTTAAGTTCGTTCAATAACACCTAGCTACTCACCTGGTGCTTACAAACTAACCCATTGTAGGCTTTTTATGATTTAAAGATATAAAAATGATTTCAAAATTTAAATAAATAACTAAATTAACATTTAATGTTCTAAACCTCCAGAGGCTTGGTCTAGCTTTCTACTAGGGAGCACTAGCATTTGGAAGGAGACAGGAATTCAAAATTCTTCCATTTGTCTGTCCTATGCAGGAGGCATTTAAACCGCATTACTGGTCTTCAGTTATCGGATGGCCACTGGGTTAATGACAGCGCTATAATTAGGGAAATTTTCATCAAGCACTTTCAGGATCTCTCTGAATCCTCTCAACCAGAACAGTCCTTCTCTTTGTGGCAGCCCCCTCAGACATCCAACAGGAAGATCACTGCACAAGATAACCAGGTACTATCTTCTATTCCAAATGTTTCAGAAATTGAAATAGCTTTGTTCACCATGAGTCCCAGGAAATCACCTGGACCTGATGGACTCCCCCATCTTCTTCCAAAAACATTGGGTCACTGTCAAGGATGAAATTATTGATATGATTTATGAATTTTTCTCTACACTAAGCCTTCCTCAAGGCCTCTATCACATTGTGCTTATTCCGAAGAAGAAGCCTGCTATATCCACTGCAGATTTCAGACCCATAAGTCTATCAAATGTTATCTACAAAATATATGCAAAAATCATTGCAAACAGATTAAAGCCTATGTTCCAAGACATCATCTCCATCAATCAAACTGCATTTGCACCCAGTAGATGGCTGTTGGATAACATCCTTATCATCCAAGAGATTAGTCACTCAAAGCGCACCAAGGGAGGTAAGATTAGAGCTTTTATTTTAAGGCCGATGTTTCTAAAGCCTTCGATAAACTTGAGTGGTGCTTTATTGAGCAACAGTCAACATATCCATTATAGGGAAGAATGAAATGTATCTAGGAGTTCCTTTCTCTGTTGCTACTGGGCGTGTGGATCAGTTTTCCTATCTTATGGACAAATTCCAAACTAAACTCTCCACATGGAAAGCATGAACACTCTCGTGGGCAGGCAAAATAACCTTGATCAACTCTATCCTTGCTCATGTCATGGGGACGGGCTTCTTCCAAAGTCCATTATCAGCAAATTAAATCAAACCATGTCTTCATTTCTTTGGGGAGATCGCAAAGACCACAAGAAAATCCATCTCTGCAGCTGGAGTAAATGTAGAAATCATCATGTTTTGGACAAGGCCTCAATTATGAAGCTCATTTGGAAATTCCTTGAAGATCAAAACTCTCTCTGGGCCTCTCTCATCAAAGCTAAATATCTGAAACTTGGTTCCTTTTGGGAAGTTTCTAAAACCCACAAAGCCTCCCCCACTTGGTCTACTACGTTTGGTCTCAGAGACCTGTTCTCTAATTGTGTGGGTTATTCTATAGTGGACGGTCTATCCATTAATATCTGGCATGATAAGTGGATCCCAAATTGCCTTGGTCCTCCTACTGCCAGATCAAATCTCAAGCAGCCTCTTCCAAATTGGGTTTGTCAACTGATTAAGGATTCTGAGCTCATCTCAAATATTATCAGCAAAGAGCCTTCCGATGCAATATGTAATATTCACCTCCCAACCAATACTTCTAGTCTTAACGATAATCTCATTTGGCTGCCCAGTTTAGATGGCAAATTCTCACTTAAATCGGCATATAGATTGATTAAAGAGACTGTCTCCGATGGTTCTTCCTCTGCTAATAACCCCGTTTGGAAAATTCTTTGGGAGCCAAAGCTTAAAGCCATCATTTCCCCCAAAATCTTACATTTTATCTGGAGCTGCCTATCCAATGCCATCCCCACAAATGACCTTTTACACAAGAGAATTCAGTATATTGATAATATTTGCCAATTATGTTATCAAGCTCCAGAGACTGTTGAGCATCTTCTCTTTCACTGTGAATTGGCCAGAGCCACGTGGATAGCTTCCCCAGTGAACCATCACTCTAATACGGACCTTAACCTGGTCCTCTCCTCCATTCTCCTATGATCCTCGAGACAAAAGCTTCTTGGCTTTATGCTTTTCTCTAACGTGGCAAATTTGGAAAGTTCGATGCAAATTTAGTATAGAAGGTATTAAATCTAATCTAGTATTTATTGTCAGATAGGCTGTCATAGATTGTGAATTATGGATTTCCATGAAGACCCAGCTAAATCCTGCGACCAAGCCTCCAACTGCTTCAATATCTTGGACTCCACCTGAGAGGGATTACCTGAAGATCAACTTTGATGGCTCAACCTCCTCATCCGAAGGTGCTTTTGGCATTGTTATCCAAGCATGTATGCTCAACAGATCCATACCTGGTTGAAGCTTTTGCACTCCTTGAGGATCTTAATCCGGCCTCCTTGTATCCGCAGGTTAAAGTGGTGGAAGGAGACGCCAAGATCCTTATTAATGCAGTGATGAAGAAGTTAACCACCTTGGAGAACTCTGAATATTATACATGATTGTCGTAACAAGCTTCAGAGTTTGAACTGCTCTCTCAGCTATGCCCCCAAGTCTGCCAACCGTGTGGCACATCACCTGGCTAAATTTGCTATTTCTACTAACTGTTTTACTTCTTGGAACCACCCTTGTGTTCCTTCTTGTATT
Organism: Zantedeschia hybrid cultivar; assembly: GCA_030544215.1. Taxonomy (NCBI): domain Eukaryota; kingdom Viridiplantae; phylum Streptophyta; class Magnoliopsida; order Alismatales; family Araceae; genus Zantedeschia; species Zantedeschia hybrid cultivar. The sequence goes on from JARZZO010000005.1 coordinate 4,971,272, forward strand.
CAACAAGTACTCTGTAAGGACACTCTGAAGTATGTTCTTCTAATTGAGTAATCTAACTTTTTTTTTTAACAAAAAAGGTCCCTAGCTCTCTCTTCCAAAGATGTATCTTATCTTGAAAATCCTAAGAAGAGAAGGGGCTGGCTGAAGCGTACATTGTAGCCAACCCCTTGACTTACCTTTTATGAGTTCAACTCATATTTCTTAAGTTTAAAAATCCTAAAGACGTGCTGAGTGAGTTTTTTATAGACTCCATCAATGGCACGAGCTCGGTTGAACTCATCAAACATCCCCCAAGATGAACTCAAGTGGCCCTATCATTGTAGGTCAAATTTGAGCCAAACTTGAACTTCATTTCAATGGAAGGAGCCAAGTATTTGAACTGACAATACTCAGTTTACTTAGCTCATTTGTCTGTACCTCTACAAGTGACACCCATCCTATGAATTCCCTGGATTATTAGCTTTCCCTACCATGAAGTCCATTAATAGGACTACAATTTCTTTTTTTGATTTTAATATGCCACCGCCTGCCTTCCCACAGGATCCACTGCCAGGACTTACGAAATATCTATTGCTTTGCACATGTTTGTATGAACCTGTGATAAATTTCCTAACAATGTTACCCTCAAAGAACAATAAATTGCCTGGTACATAAGTCACCTATGGCTGTTACACAAAAGCATCATGAACAACATTTGTAAGACACCATTTCTTTTGATCATTTCTCCTTGGGAATTTTCTCTTGCAGCCATATTAAGGAAAGCCTGTTGAGAATATACTTTTACAGACTTTCAAAAAACGAAAAAAGGCTGTGCAAATCTAGAAACTGCCTTTTGCATATTCGTATTCGAACACTAACAAAAGCCTAAAAACAAATATAGAGAATGTGCCAGTGAAATGCGAACCTGGCTATAGGTACTCGGACAAAACTGATCTTAATCATCAAATTTTCTCACTGTTTGCCATAATATTTTGTTGTACATGTGAAATTTGTCCCTAGAAACACGTAAACATGACTGGACGCATAACCTTGTTTACTCTCTTTTCCACTCCCATTAGACCTCTCATCTAGTGTTTTGTTATGAATGCATTAGAACAGAACATGAGACTAGCTCTTACACATGAACAAGCAGACCAGCTCCTTGCCCCCTTTCAAAATGGACACATCCAGAGGGAATCCATCAGGAATGGCATGCTTACCAACTTTCCTTATTCCTAAAGTCAAAATATCGTTACAGTAATCTTAATTGATATTTCAATTACGAGTGTTCTGTTAATCGATTGTGATTTCGATTAATGATATCGCTATATTAATCTTAATTGATATTTCAATTACAAGTATTCTATTAATCGATTTTGACTTATATCAACTCACTGAACTCTCTTTAACTTACTTATCCAATTACTCGTTACGTATTATTTATTTATTTTATTATTTTTATTATTATTCTTGTTATTGTAGTTCTTGTCGTTTTCTTTTTCTTCCTTTTATCTTCTTCTTCTTCTTTTTCTTTATTATTAAAGCTTAAAATAGATTTTCTAAGGTTTGGAATATTACACCTGAACTCCCTTTGACCTGTCTAAGCAATTATCTGAGACTTAGTCAATTTTTGAGTTCTTTTTTTCTAAGAACTTATTATACTTCTAATGAATTGTCTGCCCATCTAAATTGACTAAGACCTTATTTATTCAGCTTAAATCAAACTAATATGTCCTCTTAAGATTCGAGGTGTTACACGTCCCTAGAGTTATCGGTAGAGCAACGACCCCACATGAGGGATTGTATTACCTGAGAACCCATACAGTGGCATTTCTGTAGATCTGAGAGTAAGAACATCCATACCCATTCGAAGGAAACAATTATAACCAGTAATGTTGGGACCGCTTCCACCATCCACTAGAATCCAACAGACTTTACATTTGTTGACAGTCGTCGAGATGATCAGAGCATTGCCATGGGGGACAGTCACCCCCTCCAAGTCCTCGTTCGAGAAGGTTGTGGGATCTTTAATTCGATCCCTTACATCACTCTTCTCAGGGGCGAGGCACTTGGAGTCGAGAAGTACATAGTTAACTTGCCAGGCGTAGCACTTCTTGCCTTGCCAGCTATCTCCCCCAGATGTTGGTCCTCCTAAGATCATGTGTATGTCGATCTCTTGGGATGGTTCTCGATCTGGGGTGCATTTCGGTTCTGCCCAAGCTTGGCGACGTACTTCTTGAAGTAGCCACATCAGATGAGGGACTCAATCTGGTCACGGAGTTGTCGACACATCTTCGTAGTATGATCATGGTCCTTGTGAAAATGGCAGTACTTTCTCTTGTCCCGACACTTTGAGTTGGTCGTCATCTTCTATAGCCAGCTAACAATTGTAGGCCACAGGATTTTGGCCTCCCCTTCAAAGCACCCATACTTCTTCTTCTCGGGGAGAGGAGGCTGTGAGTGCTCAAATTGAGTGTGTGATTATCATGAAAGATTTATGTTGTTTATGTGACAAATGAAACCTATTAAAAACTAAGTGAATGTGATCGCCAAAAACTTTTAACTAAAAAGTTTCAAAAGAAAAGGGTTTGATCGCCTACCTGTTTCAGATGTGAGAGATGTAGAAATTCTTCATTCCCCTCCTTCAGCTGGCTGAAGAAAGAGAGCCCTTTTGAGTTTGTTCTTATTTTGGATGTTTATCGGACTTTGAGGATCATCCATATTCCTTTTCCTTGTTGTTGGTGATTCTCTCTTCTTGATTCTCCTTTTGTACCTTGCAAGAAAATGGAAAGAAAGAAAGAACAATGAGAACTCAAGCAGAAGTAGTATCCGTTCTAAAAGAAATTTTAATCATGCAACTAAACAAATGAACTCACTTGTTGGGTGGTCTTTTTAAACCCTTCAAAATATAGATTGGAAAAAAATATTAGTGAGTGTGTGTTGCATGGAGTGATGTGATGAAAATGTGATGCTAATGTGAGAAATTAATTAAGAGATAAGCTGGATGGCCCATGGAAAGCCTTGGTCTTGAATGAATGAAGAAGCGATGAAGAAGGTAAGACTGTCAACAAAGCGAATACGGAGTGGATACCACAATATACGACTCCGCTCCGTTTAATATTATCCGAATATCCGACTCCGGATACTATCCGACGGATAATAAATTTTTTTATCCGTATTCGACTCCGCCGGATAGTATCCGAATTCGGATAATAATTCGAATACTTAAATATTTTAACTTTGTCTTGTAATTTAATGACTTGTAAATTTTATTTTTTGCATAGTCTATGAATATCATAGATTTAAATTAATTATATTCAAGTTATAAATATCTAGATAAATTTAAATAATTTGAATGCTTCATTAAATATACCTTAGATAATAACAAATACTTAAATAATTTATCTAAATTAGTAAAACCACTAAAAATTAAAAAAAAATCACAAGAAACTTCATTATTATCATTCAACATGTCTTAAGCATACTTCAAATATTGAATTACCATTTATTTAAACATATAAATATCATTAAAATTAAAATAACTTATTAAAATACATAATCGGTCGGATAATAATCGGAGTGGATATCTATTTTCCGTTTCCGCTTCAAATGTTAATCGGATTATTAAACGGATATTCGGATATGTCCGCCGGATGTCTTAATCGGATAAATATTCGACTAATCGGATACGAATCAGAGTCGGATATTATGCGGATCCGTTGACAGCCCTAGAAGAAGGGATGCAGACTCCTGGAAATAGCAACACCTCGATCCTTCAGCGTTTGGACATCGTCGCCAAGATTCTTTGCTCCAATTTCAATAAAAATCACCACTCTAATCACTCACTATCACTTTAATCACTATTATCACTCCCAATCACTATTATTACTATTATCACTAACTTTTTAATGACTAAGAAGCTGGGTATTTATAGACTTTACATCTGCGGTTATTAATGGATTGACATGAAGGGTTTTGAAATTTATCCAGCTAACAAACAGATAAACACAAATTAATTCATCATTATCTATAACTATATAAAATGCGTCGCCCAAGGAAGACGCTTTTTATACTGATTAAGATAAAGATAAACATCCGAAAAAAGTTCATTATTATCTGTAATTATATAAAACGCGTCGTCTAAGGAAGACGCCTTTTATACTGATTAAGATAAGGCGACGCGTTTTATATAATTACAGATAATAATGAACTTTTTCCGGATGTTTATCCTTATCTTAATCAGTATAAAAGACGTCTTCCTTGGACGATGCGTTTTAGATAATTACAAATAATGATGAATTAATCTGTGTTTATCTGTTTGTTAACTAGATAAATTTCAAAACCCTTCATGTCAATCCATTAATAACCGCAGATGTAAAGTCTATAAATACCCAACCTTTTGGTCATTAAAAAGCTAGTGATAATAGTGATTGGGAGTGATAATAGTGATTAAAGTGATAGTGAGTGATTAGAGTGATGATTTTTATTGAAATTGGAGTAAAGAATCTTGGCGACGACGTCTAAACGCTGAAGGATCGAGGTGTTGCTACTTCAAGGAGTCTTCATCGCTTCTTCATCCATTCAAGACCAAGACTTTCCAGGGGCCATCCAGCTTAACTCTTAATTAATTTCTTACATTTTCATCACATTAGCATCACATCACTCAATGCAGCATACACTCACTAGTATTTTTTTCCAATCCATATTTTGAGGGGTTTAAAAAGACCACCCAACAAGTGAGTTCATTTGTTTAGTTGCATGATTAAAATTTCTTTTGGAACGGATACTACTTCTGCTTGAGTTCTCATTGTTCTTTCTTTCTTTCCATTTTCTTGTAAGGTACAAAAGGAGAATCAAGAGGAGAGAATCACCAACAACAAGGAATATGGATGATCCTCAAAGTCCGATAAGCATCCAAAGCAAGAACAAACTCAAAAGGGCTATCTTTCTCCAGCCGGCTGAAGGAGGGGAATCAAGAATTTCTACATCTCTCACATCTGAAACAGGTAGGCGATCAAACCCTTTTCTTTTGAAACTTTTTAGTTAAAAGTTTTTGGCGATCACATTCACTTAGTTTTTAATAGATTTCATTTGTCACATAAACAACATAAATCTTTTAGATAAAAGATTAGTAAAAATTAATTAATGATTAAATATTAGACCATTCTGAGACATTATTATATGATATGGAATTTACTCAAAATGATGTCAAAATTAGTGTGTCTACAGAGGCTGCTCGTTAAAACACTTGCGGTCGGCATCCTCTCGTTGGGAATGATAGGCGGTAACCACCTCTTCACAATCAACGTATTGATGCACAAAGGTGATGAGCGCATTGAGTTTGTTTAGAGCCTAGAGGACGATGGCCCTTTTGACTTGTTGTCCTGGGTGCCTTGTGTGATGGCCATAACGGCGAAGGAAACATCGAGTTTTGGTACATGGAGGGCCTCTGCGTGAAAGTGGGCGATGTAGTGCTTGAGGGACCCTCTTCACCTTTGCTTGATTGCCACTAGGCTTGCTAATGATCTCTTGCAGTGGGCCCCAATGAAGTGGTCTCAAATAGCCTCCCAAATTGCTTAAATGAATGGACAAATCCAGAAGCTAGGGACGCAAACCACACTTGTGTTGTCTCCACCATCATGGTAGTGAAGACGCGGAAAGATGTCTGGAACCCTATGCAATCTCATGTGGAACTGGAAATTATTATAATGGTTCTTGGGGTCACCCTGTCCATCGTAAGTACTGAGATTGTTGACGAACAACTTCTCCGACATCGGGACGTGAAGGATCTCCATAGAGAAAGTGGAGAGTTTCTCATCCTCGTCAACTAGAGAGGAAGAACGCTTTTTCCGGAGAAGGCTCTCAATGCATTTTTCTCGCCTCTCCAGGCGACATTCGCACTCGTTGAGCCACCTCCCCAAGTTGTAGATGTGGCGGTCGACAGGTGGGTCCACTCGGGAAGAGTGAGACCCAGAGGGTGTGCCAGAGTGATGACTCTAGCTCCTAGCATCTCCCCTTCTAGGAGAAGAGTGGTTCAACTCCGCCAGTCTGACATTGGCCTGCCGGGGGTCGTTTCGACAGATCTCCCCGTCAAAGCTGGTGAAACGCCCGCCGACGCTCTAGACTTCTCGCTGCCCTCCAGGAGCGTCTAGCTAAGCAAGCTGCTAGACCTCACCTCGGAGAGTGCCCGCTTGAGGTGCGGTAGGAGCTCTTGCACCAGAGTGATCAAGGCGCCTAGTTGGCACCGCCGCTCCCAAAGAGTCATTGCCATTGCACGATGGAGCCGATGATGTGCTCTAAGAGTCCTGGAGGTCACCGTTGTCTCCATGGTTGTCCTATTGCGATGAAGGTCCCATGCGGTGGTTGTCCTTTTGGTTTTCACGGGCCATGACCTTATGTGCATTTCCCACCGACACGCCAATTGTATAGAGGCTGAGAACTGGGATGAATAGAGGATTGTCCGATCAACACTTCCTCCATGCGATGAGATTTATATATGCTGGGAAAAGAGTCACGTAGGGACCTGCAAGCATCGGAAAGGCAGTCAGGGGGTCCCCCATCTGGGTGAGGAAAGACCCTCCTATGCCTAAGTCAGTTCCATGAGGAAAGGCTCGATCTCTTGGGTTTTTAGTGAGTATGAAAGTGTACCTCTCTCATGAGGAGGGGTCTATATGTATATACAACCCCTCTGTACAAACTAGAGGATTTTTCTCTGTAACTGCCCACTGGCGACCAATGATTTGGGCCCCCTAATGCTAGGGATCATGGGCCGCCATGCTAGAAAGCAAGCTCTCCTCTCTTAATCAGCAGCGAAAATCGTGGCCTTTGCCTATTATAGGCAGTTGCTATTTATGGACCGTGACTTCCCGCATGTGTGAGAGTGGGAAGTTTGAATCCCCATGAGAATCTTGACATCTTGGGAAATCGAGTCTTTTGATTGAGAGCCTCACGGGGCTATTCCTGAGAGCCCTTTGTCTCAAAGCCTTCGGGGAGGAAATACGCCTAGGTTCCTAATTCCTTGGGAAGTTGGGATCTCAGGTTATGACCCAAAGGATGAGCCTTGTGGGGCTCATGGCCCTTGGCTACAAGCATAGTGTAGAGATGCTCGAATTTTATTAATTCATGCCTTCTCGAGAGCTTGGGATCTTAGTTGAATGGTGGCATGGGCCAACACCCTGGAGTCTTCACCTAGATCACCCTTGCCAAGCTGCTGAGGTGGGTCCCGAAGGGCTTTTTAGCACGGCCCATACTTATTGGTCGCGGGCCAATGGATCACCTGAGTTGACCCTTCTTGGGCCTAAGTCCAACTCGATCCTCTTCAATCCCCAATTCTTATAGCAACTATTTCTTAAAGGTAAAAGTAATACTTGTTACATCGCATGGGATGTAGTAAAAGAAATAATAATTAAGGTAGGCCTCATCATACTTAACATGTTTATATAATTCGCTCTTCGATCAAATGACTCAAAAAAATAAAAAAATCCAATGAACAATAAAAAAAGAGCTTTAATTGTCCAAACCCGATAAAATGGGACTCAATTGTAATTTTTTTAAGTCATTCAATTATATATATATATATAATTTTGGATTGCACTCTTTGTGGTGCAACAAAGTTGCTGCATTGCATACATATGATGTAGCAAACTCACTGCATTGCATGCAGTGAAACAAGTACTACTCTAAATATAATAAAATTTTACATTTCTCCGTCAAATCCATTGGGAAATTCCATGACAATATCAGGCAATGATGCTTGTCTTTGTTAAACAAATAATATCATCAACACAAAAGAAATGAGAAATAAAGAAGACTTGCTAGATTGAAACAAGCTTAAGATATCTTTATTGCGAGTCTTTAGCCAAAGCCGTTGTACAAATTTGAATCACCAGAACTGATAAGGTAAAGATGACAATAGTTTAACCAGAGATCGCCATTTATGTGTAGAACGGCTGAAGGAGATGAGATACATTTCAAAACATAATTAGTGAAGGATTGATGGAAAATCAAGAGTTGAATATGATTTTTTTTCCTTGAAAGGATAGCTCATTGGCTATGTATGTATACGCATGTTGTAGCAGACTATATCTAAATTCAGATAAAGCTCGATATTTTTCTCTCAAGTGGAGATATTTCTATGCAGCTCTGATAGTTGCACCTAATTAGATGACAATTTTAGAACCAAGTCAATTTTCAGATAAGCAATTTTACATATAAGAGGAAATAATCTTTTGACACACTAAATTATAGGACATTAGGAATTTTTAAATTGTGACTTAAACTCATGAACTATCCAAGGGGGACCAAAGAATAAAACCAACCATCCCACGGTTGGTTCAATTAAATATGGTCCTAAGGCAACATATTAAAGCCTTACGGAGGCTTGGTGCTGATAAATGGTAACTATAATTATATTGACCAACAAAGATAAATGATAACTATAGGATTAGAGGTAATAGGTGTGATATTCCGTATAAGAATATGTTAAATATATTAAATCAGTGGACTACTAATAATATCGACTAGCCTTTTTTTGGAGTTTCAAGTTGAAAAGAATTTCGGAGTTAAGCGTGCAATGCTGAGAGAAGTCTTAGGATTGATGATTTTTCTGAGAAGTCTACAAACTAATATAGTTGTTGAACCAGTTAGCTTATTGAACAGTTATAAATAGTATCCGAATCACAAATCAGTCGGAAGTATAAAGGCTAAGTGCCATACAAAGTAAAGTGCTATACTATGAAATGACTACCCTAGAGTGTGGAGTTGCATGGTGGAAGTCACCTCTTCAACCTGTGGGAGACCACTTCTAAAATCCTACATGTCTTGTGAATTAGTTGTGAGTTATGCGTAATATAGTCTGGATGAGTACGTCAGACTTTTAAAGATGGTAGATTGTAATATCTCGTATAAAAATATATTAAATATATTAAATCAGTAGACTACTAACAATATCGACTAATCATTTTTCAAAATTCAAGTTGAAAAGAATTCCAAAGTTACGTGTGCTCGATTATGAAAAGTTTCATGATGGATGATTTTTATGAGAAGTCTACGAACTAGTATAGTTATTGAGTCAATTAACTGACTAGAACGTTACAGTAGGTGATTTAAGAGAATACAGAATTCTTGTACAATAATAATATTATCAATGATGGCCGTCCCACGTATAAGATGGATCACAGAAAGTATGAACCTAGGAATTGTGTTTTTTTCCCTTTGGAACAGTAAAGGCTATTGTCTTTGAAAGAAGTTTATACTTGAACGAGTTTCCTTCTTAGGAACGAGGATGGTAAGGCGCTCAATTATTGTCCAACTATTTTTTTTGGTCATTAATTATTGTCCGACTAACCAATATGAAATGGGATATGTGATGATCACCTTGCAACTTGCACCAATTATCTCCGGAAATATTGTTAAAAGAAGGGGGAAGAGAGAGACCACTAGTATTGAGAGATATTTTAGTTTCAAGTAAGATTTGCTTTACGGCTGGAGCTTTGATTGGATGACAATGGATGATATAATTTTTTATTATTTTAAAAATTTTCTGAACTGAAAATCCACCTTAATGAATTAAAAAATGGATCACACACTCGTGTGATCCAAGTCCTCATGCTGCATTGCACATAGTGCAGCAAGCATCAAACGTCTTTCATTTCCTTGGTGCCTTAAATAGAGTCCAACAAACAATTTAGATATCTACATTAAAGAATTCTTTACTAAAAAGATAAATAAGAGAAGTATCTACAAGATGTTTGCTTGCAAAAAGCTAGTAAAGTCACTCCAAAAACTTGCCGAATTTCAACTCATTAGAATAACCCTTAGTATTTGAGATTTTATTCTTATTCATAATATCTAATTAAAAAAACGTAGAACTCATATCACCATCCACCTAAACCTAGACCACAGTTTTCGATTTCTGATAGTTGTTGCACTTATAGTAATACACTCAATCAAGGCAATTAGCCATGTGCAATCTTGACCAGCGTTATTGAAGACACAAGAACCCATCCCATGCCTCTTGAAGGTTCAACTACAAATGTGCAATCTTTTTTTTATAATCTATTAAACCTTAGAGTTAGAAATATTCTTGAAACTTTTCACTTATTAAATAAGTTAAAATAATTTATATTTTTTTCATGTATATTTTGGGTGGAAATTATATTTTCACGGCCATGGTAATCTGTTTTTGGCAGGTCAATAGAAAGGCATTGAAAGCTAAATTATTTCAAGGGAAATAATTATGTTGTTTTCAATGTAAATCGTTCTAAAGAAATTAAATATTTTATATCATTACAAAAAGATAGTTTATAATTAACCTTTATTATCATTTATCTTTAAGAATTGTATACACATTTCTCATTTTAAATAATTAATTTCTCTTGTACATATAGACAGAGTTTCAAGAATTTAATGCACAAAAAAAAAATCATTTGACGTTTTTTACAATGTCCATTTTATACAAACTATCATATATTTAACACTACGTAATACACATATAATTTACTAATCTATGTTATATATATAAAACAGAGTTTTCTGGTGTCATATGTCAACATCAGAATTTTATGTTTCTCTCTTAAATTCTCTCTCTCCCTTCCCTAATAATGTCTATGTTTAGGGTTAGCACAGCCAACGCCTTGTCCCCTGTGAGGAGAGGTCGTGCGCGTCCCCCAATTGCTTGGATGGGCGCCTTTATAATTTATACCATGAAATTCTTGTTAGCTGGAGGAACATTTGCCCGTTGGACAGAGCCTGCACTAAAATGTCTATTAGCCGGAGTTAGGAGTGTAAATGGATCCGGATATTATTCATATCCGCTTCGGATTAATGGATGGATAAATATCCGAATTTAAGATCTAACGGATAATAAACGAATCTATAAACATATATTTATTTATTATCTGGAACTTAAACGGAGCCGTAATGGAAACGGTGTATCCACTCCGCCGGATATCCGTCCTGTAAGCTACTTTGAATGTAGATGTTAGATCTTAGCCATGCATATGTTTTATATACCCAATGTAACCCAAACCCTCCTCCAGGCCTCCACAGTCCAGCCATCTCCCCTAGGAGACCACCCAACCAGTACCCAATCTTGATCGCCCTAGCGCCCACGGCCATCCCGCCCGCCACGTTCGCCACCGTTGCCTGCTAGTCGCCGCCGCGTACGGCGTCCACCCTCCCTTGACACCATTAACCATTAGTTGTCGTCGCTGGCACCTGTCGCTTGCTCGCTGCCACCGTCTACTTCCCGTTGCCGCTGCGTACGACGTCCACCCTCCCCCAACACCGTTAACCATCCTCAGCCGCCGCCTGCTTCCCATCTCGACAGCGACTGGCCGCCATGTTCGTTCTCTGCTTGGAAACTTGCTAAAAGCCTTTTGCATCGGCTTTCCCCATGTTGGATCTACCCTTGTTGGGTTTCTATTTTTAAGGAAAATCAGCCTTTGCTATGCTAGGAAGCCAAAGATTGTAGTTGGCTCTTATTCTACCCTTGTTCGTTCTTGTTTTGTTTAGCTTCAGTGGTGGTTCTCTTTTGGCTTCGGTGATAGTTTTTTAACCGATTGGTGCACAAATGGGCTGAAAGTTGCAATCTTTTTTTGTTCAAACTTGGATACTTTGAGTTTTTGGATGGAATTTTTTTTTTTTCTTTTAGTTTCTTGTTGGCTGGGTGGTTTGCTCATTCTTTTCTTTCCGTTTTTTTGGTCAGGAACGCATCTTTTAACCATTTACCCTCTTGGCCGGATGGATTTGTGTATTAGCAGGGTTTTCCATTGACTGAAATTGAAGTGTAGATAGTTAATCCCATCCAGCCAAGAGGGCAAATGAGGTACACTTTCATAAAAATGACAAACGATCTGCTCAGTCATGCACATGTGTTCTTTAGCTGAAAGGTTTTTAATTGCTTAATTAGTAGAGCATGTAATGTTAGTGGCAGTTTTTAATAGCTTAAATCTTTGGCTGAAAGATTTTTTAATTGCTTAATTATTGTGTATCAAATTTCTAATATTTTTTTACAGTTGTTTTCACAATTTTATGAATTTTTAGGCAAATACTATATTATACAAAGACTCAATTTAAATATTCTAACTTTATTCGTATCTACTCCGAATCCAAAAAGTATTTGCCAAATATATTTACTCCATACTCGATTCGTAAATGGAGCGGATACTGATTATCCATTTATCACAAACGAACAGAGTAGCTGTACTCACTGTGTGACCATGCTGAAAAAATCAATATTAATTAATGAAATATTTTAATATAAAATATCTTTATTTTCTTATTAGAAGTTATTTAGACAGAAAAAGTTCATTTTGGCCTTATAAGGTCTGTACCCAAAACTATTGTATCCAGGCCCCTGTCCGCTACTTAGGGTTTTGTTTTCGCCCCTTTTAACCTTCCTCTTCATCTTTCCCCTTCCGCTTCTTGCGATATCAGCGACACGGCCGCTGGAGCCCTAGCAAGAAGAGGAAGGGGGGCAGCCACCGAGCCAGCCATGGCGGCGCAGCAGCAGGAGCACGACCTGACGTCGCGCATCGCAGGGCACCTGGACCGGCACCTGGTGTTCCCACTGCTGGAGTTCTTGCAGGAGCGGCAGCTCTACCACGACGACGAGATCCTCAAGGCCAAGATCGAGCTCCTCAGCGACACCAACATGGTCGACTACGCCATGGACATCCACAAGTCCCTCTACCATACCGACGATGTCCCCCAAGGTGTGAGTTCCCTCTTCTTCCTCCTCCTGTTTATTATCTCTGCGGTTCCTGAATTCCTACTTCGCTACCATTCACGACTCCCTTTGTATAGTTTGAACATCTGTTCCCAAAAGCTAATAACAAAAGTTTGGGGTTTTATCTGACACTGATAGACGATTCTTTTTTGCGTCCCATGAACTTTAGAAATATTTAAAATGAAAACTGAGCAACTCCTATGTCAGTTTAGTGAAATAATACTAGGAAATGGGGAAGCTTGCTTAACATATGGATAATCACCGTGATAATCTGTTTCATGTAAGACATGGGCAAGATTTTGTGTGAAATCACTTAAAAAAATTGTGTGCGAGGTTTGGATAGCGATACTTTCAAGTTTTTTTTCCTTTAATAAACCTGTCACGTTCCCTTGTCAACCTTCATGCATCAAAGGCGCTTCACTAGTACATGCCGACTCAATCTCCTAACTCCATTTGGTATATAATGTCTTCCTACTGATCCAGAGTGAATGAATTGCATAAGTTGTTTCCTCATTTGATATTCTTTCCCTAGCCATAGCTTGTCTTTCCTTCTTAATTGCTGATATTTGTAGATGTAATATGGTTTATTTCTTTGATACACGTCGCATCCCCTTCAATAGCTATTGGGTGGGCTATCTATAATCAATGCATTTGTGCCAAATCTTTCCTTTCTTGTTTACTGATGCAATGGAGGGAAAGGCTAGTGTTAGGGTGCATGATTCCTAGATCTAACATTTCCTTCAGCTGCTTTTAGATTTCAGTTGTGTATTGCAGGATATCTATAAACTATGACATTCATGGGTTGAAGTGCTTCCAATATGACCAGAGGAACACTATGATGCCACTATCTTTACCACTTTTTATTTGCCACCCTTACCATGATCATTTGATGTTTCCAGCCCTGGGAGAATTGAAGTTAAGTTTGGCATCTCCTACTGCCTGATTTTGAATCTGGCAGAAGGAGATAAGAGTGGCATGACTAGCATTCCTCAGATGATGATATGGTGAAAAATCAGGCGGTGGGAGATGAGAGTGGCATGACTAGCATTCTTCAGATGATGGTACGATGATGTGTTCCTTGAAGATGGAGTTTTCTAGGCTTAGCAGACATAACTAAATAAACAACTAAGAGCCTGGACAAAAAGTGATAGAAAACTATGAAGTGGCTTTTTATGGTTTTGTTTCTTACAATGGAAAGTTATCTTAAGTTCTTAACTTCACAGCTGTACAAAGCATGAAGCCATACATGAAGGCTTTGTGGGGGATGTGGGGGGACGCAGTATCTACACATCTAGGATGCCCACAAACATGGGCAAAGGCTGCACAACTGTAGTAGGGCTTTTTTGTAGTGCTAACATGAATGCAAGTGAATGAATCCCACTGATGACTTCTAAACATGGGAAATGTGAAAAACAGGCACTCTTACAGTCACCCTATTTCTAAACCCTAGAAAAAGAAATTTGGAAAAACTCTAAAACAAGGGATTCTCTCTTCCTCCTCACGTTTCCTCTCACCATGACTACAGCTTTGAAAGTGAAGCACTAGTGCCCTCCATCTTTCAGCTGAGTTGGCTTTGCAGCCTTGGTTTGGGGGGAGGGACCTTGTATGGATTAAACAAGAATTATACAACCTTTGGCTGGGATTGATGGATAAGTATGCCGGTCCATCTGCATATTTTATTTCCTCTCTCACCCATCATCATAACCAGCCCATCTATCAGCTGAGGCTTATCTAAGTCATCTCTTTTTTCTATCGTGATGTGGGGTTGTTTATAGTTCCTGAAATCATACCAGCTGTTATACCCTGCCCAACTATTGTACCCAGCCCAGCTATCAGCTTAGCTTGCCCATCACAGATGTTTTTAAAATCCAACAATGATTCAAAATCACTCTTGCATTGCTTCCTTTAATGATCTAGTAGCTTCCTGCAGTTTGAGCTAAGCTTGATGAATGTTGCAAAGTCCTATCCTGTGCATGACTCTCCTTGCAGGACTCTGTTTTCTTCCCCGTTTTAGCCCATTAAGGAAAAAACTCAAAATATTCAGAGGCAATGCTTCACTCTCTGGAAGTTCTTCAATTTACCTTAATATAGAAGAGTAGAAAAGCACTCACTGTTTTATATTAGTCTGTTCAGCCATGGGGTTATCAAAAGCTGATTCCTCTAATCCAATACCTGGCATATGGAGTTGCTTCCTCCAGCTCAAAAACCTATGTGTCTTTCTTTTTTTAAATAGATGAGCTTTCCCTATCGGTTGGATTAGTGCTATTTTGACTTTACCATCTGTTGTTTCCTCCACGTCAAAAACTGATTGCATTTATATAACCACCATTTGGATCCTTATCATAAAACCTAGTAGATATGTATGCGAAACCTGAATCGGGACCTGATACGTGGAATTTGGGGAAGAACTAGAACCTGAACAGAAGTGGTGTTATGATTGCTTGCAAGCTGATCACGCTTCAGGTTGAGACCATCATAAATTTAGGTTGTTCTTGCATCATTTACTGACTTTATGATGCTTCTCCAAGGTTCTTGATGTTATTCTGCTTCATTCTAAGACTTACTGTTGCCCAGTCGCTTCGGCCATCAGCATCTAAGGTTGTTACTCGAAAAAAAATGATAGTTTCTAGCAGAAGGAAGCTTATACCCTTATCTGACAAAATGATCACTTACAGGAGAAAGAAAAAACACAGTAGAACATGGCAGAAGGAAGTGGAAGAAGAGAAAAGTAGGGAAAGAAGACGCAAGTGACAAGCAATTTTGGATCCTGTTCCTTTTCAGATTAGGATCTCATTTATTGGTTTTGCTATGTTTATTGTGACTCTCTAAGAAACAACTGGAGGACAGCTATCTCAACTAATGACAAACTTTTGAGTAATAAGCTACAAGCGGGTGGTGCATAAGGTGGCCTTTTGGCTTTTATTATTTGAAAAAGAATTTCCTACCTTTTTAACCTTGGCAATTTCTCATGGTTTTCTGCCCTAGATACATGTTTGCATCCTTGTATGGCTGTTGAGATGTTTTTGTTAGAGGATAATAGGTGTATCATTTCTTATTTTTCTATGGTTCCCGCACCTCTGATAGTTGTTTTTTTTTCCTTTGAATTTTTCCATGGTACTGCAGACATGATAGATAGGCGAGTGGAGGTTGTTACAAGGTTGAAGTCTTTGGAGGAGTCTGCTGCCCCATTGATATCATTCCTCCAGAATGCTGCCTTGGTTCAAGAGCTGAGGCCTGACAAGCAGTACAACTTAATGATGCTGAATGACCGGTATCAGGTAGTCTATGTTCTTTTCCAGTTTTATTCTTAACATTGTGAATTAATATACTGATTGGCTACTTTCTGGAGTTATAGATGAGCTTTTTTGGCTATGTGATTCCCAGGGTCTGGCGCATTGATATTTGAGGGTGCAACTTTGATTAAATTTGTGCATTGCAGTGGAGATGAAACTTTAGTAGTACTGATCTCGGTGCAGCAAGTCCTGCTCTTCAGTTGTTGGAAGGCTAGAAGTACCATATATGTACCTAACATCTGTGTGTATCATATGATAAATGCTTTTGCCAACGTAGACAAGTAGGTTTGAGTAAGATCTGCTTTGCATAACAAAACTGTGTTGATAATATAACTGCAGAAAAATAGTTTTTCCGTTGTCTACAATCTTCTCTCAGGAAACACTTTGCATTAATTTAAATGGATGATGTGCAAATAGTTAAGAATGAGCAGATGTTGCAAAGTTGGCTTTGTCTAGGATACTCGTCAGGATTTTGTCTGGAAAGTGGAAACAGCCTCTTTGCAAAAGGTGGGGACAAAGCTGCATACAACTGACCCTCCCCTTGCCTTACAGCGGTGTGACCCTTATTGCATTGTGCTGCCATTACACTTTCGGGGTCTGGAAATAGACATGGAAATAGATCAACGAACTTAAATTTTGAATCAAATGCTGACTATCCTTGATCAAAGCTTCTTTAAAATCTTTCAACATGAACCCTTCTATATGTTTGGTGCTACATTACGACTGCTATACATTTTGCTTTAGATGATAATATATTTTGATACTAGTGCAACTTTGTCCAAACAGATTGGCCCAGACCAAATAGAGGCCTTGTATCAGTATGCCAAGTTCCAATTTGAATGTGGAAATTATTCTGGTGCGGCAGATTACTTGTACCAGTATCGAGCTTTATGCACCAATAGTGACAGAAGCCTAAGTGCACTATGGGGTAAGCTTGCTGCTGAAATTCTGATGCAGAACTGGGATATTGCACTTGAGGAACTCAACCGCTTGAAGGAGATAATTGATTCAAAGGTCTTTTCCTTTACATATGGTGTTTTGTTTTTGCATTTTAAGATGTATAGTTTTGGCCTCACCATTTTTCTTGGTATGGTTATCTTGCAGAATTTTGCCTCTCCATTAAATCAACTGCAAAACAGAATATGGCTGATGCATTGGAGCCTTTTTATCTTCTTCAACCATGAAAATGGAAGAAATGGGATTATCGATCTCTTTTTCCAAGACAGGTTGGCTATAACGTACACATTTTAATTAATTAATTTTTAAATCTGTGTTTCCCATCCTTTCCCCCCTAATAACATTATGTGTTCTTTGAGAATGTTGAGATTCATGTATGCTAGATTGCCAGATTCTAAAAATAGTGATCAGTGTTGAACTGGACCCTTTTGGGGCTTGGGAAAAGGGATGGTATAATGTTGCATGTAAACAGTAAATGTATGAGAGGGACACAATGACCTTCATTCTCTGTCAACTGGCGAGCCTGTCTCACAGTGATGTGATGCATGAAACATTCGTGAGAGTGCACATCAGGAGACATAGAAACAATGTTCTTGAAAATAACTGGAAAGTGAAGAAGGCTCGGATGTCCACCCAAAAAACCTGCAGAAAACATTATCCTATACCTAAAGGTAGCATGGCCTCAGTCTTGAGACTATCACAGGGGTCCTTTGGTGAAGATCTGAACTTTAGCTTGTCATTCAAGCAGGGTTTCTTTAAACATGCTCTATACGATTATCATCTATAGTGACCAGCGCTGTTCCGTAGAGGTCTGTCAATCTTGGGTTAACAATTGTACATCCACCTTTCAGTTTCATCAAAGCATGCGATTTGCAATGCATTCCATTGTCATCAGTCAGAGAACCCTTTCAAATCTAGACAAAGAGTGAGCAGAATTGGTGATCAATTCATGCAGTTTTTGGTGTATGGGGTGGGGAGCCTTTCATCCCCTGCTTGACTGTACCACATCTATTTTTTGAAATAAAATTGGTGATGCAATCCAAACACTTGTTCCGTCTTTCTAAAGATGGTGAGCATGTGTATAGCATACTGTGGTAGTGGCACACTTTGTTCTAGCAACAGTACAGCGGATCATTCACTGGGTAAACTATCAGAAGATCTTTTATTAGCCCAAGCTCTCCTACAAGTTTGAAATATTCTCAATCTACTATGTAGGACGTGCACTTGCTTGCCTATCTTGCATATATCTGTTTTTATCTTTCTATGTAATTATTTCTTAGTTTTTTTCCCCTCAGAAGTACTTTCCTTTTTGCATCACTTAATATCCCATCATATATATCCACTGGCTGATTATGGTTTTTGAAATTGTTTTATCAATTCTTTTTTTCCAGGTATCTTAATGCCATTCAAACAAATGCACACCACCTTCTACGATATGTTGCAACTGCAGTTGTTGTTAACAAAAGGAGGAGAAACATGCTCAAAGAATTAGTCAAAGTTATCCAACAGGAGCAGTACTCTTACAAGGACCCTATAACGGAATTTCTGGAGTGTCTGTACGTGAATTATGACTTTGAGGGTGCACAAAAAAAGCTTAGGGAGTGTGAGCTTGTAAGACTCCTTGTCATTTATTTTATCATGTTCATTTTCGGTGAGGACAGGAGTTTAATATATTATCTGTTTCATCTTTTTCTTCAGTGCAGAGTTTGACTTTCAACTTCCCCTGTTATATCAGCTGTTTTTTAATTATTCTGGATGCTTAACTATCTTATAGCACAGGTTTCATGTCATCTTTTTTGGAAGGTGGTTGAAAGACCATGATCCATTGCAATAAACAGAGAAATACTAGGAGAAGAGTACAAAAGGGAACAAAACAAAGGGTAGGGAGAATAGAGTCTACCAATGTGATGGAAACCTATCCACGCAAAGCCCCACAACCCTCTACACCCAGAGACCCAGTTAGAGAGTGAAATTATTCCACAAGTATAACTGGTCTGAAAGCAGAGAACGTTCTGGCTGCAGTCCTGCAAAAATCTCATTCATGACATCAATGCAAGGTCTGATAATATCCATGATCTATCTGAATTCGCTTCTGAAAATTCTTTTATTCTGCTCCTTCCAGATTGCTCGCGGCTGGTAAAATGACGGCTCATATCTCCTCCTTTGGTGCACTGAGATCTCTCCATTCTCCCATAAGGGTTCTTAATGTTCCTCCTCTATTCCCAATGAATTTCTAAGCTCGAAAAACAAGCTTCCACATTTTTAGAACAGTCCTTACCTCAGAAAAATGTGATCCATAGCCTATTTGAATCTACTGCGTGGAGATCATTTCAATGGATATGGGTGGGAATCAGTGCTGCAAACTGACTGAATGTTCATAGGACAAGTGAACATATAGGGCTTCTTGTACCAGCTTATAGATATATATTTATTCATCTAGATACTATTCCATAAACAATGTGCTTAATATTTAATCTTTTGGAAAGATGTCAAGGACTTGTCTATTCTTTGTAATTAGCTTGATACTCTCCCCCACTAAAAGAAACATAAAAAGGTAGGGAACGGGGAAAGGACACTTGTGCTTCTAAAACTCTTGGCTGTGCACCAAACTTGGACAGTGTGAAGTTTATGGATATTTTAGGAACATATTCATGCTGTGCAAACCCCTACATATGTGCAGTGGAAGCCATGGGTATGATTGTTCTTGAGACCCTGCGGAGTTTTATTTTTGGTTTTTAAGATTCTTGCAATGCCCATAAGAATAGTTGGTTAGGCCATTGAAAGAGAAGTAACCATTTCAGCGTGGTAAATAGAAGTGCTTTATATCTTCATTACTTGCTTGCACGAAATGGAAAATGTTGGAGGTTGGCAAAGGTGTACTAGTGGGGTAGATAGGGGGTTAGGGGGTTACTTCACTCAAGTTCTCTCTGATTCTCCTAGAACTGCTTTGATAGCAGAATACACTGGAATACGGATGGGTTATTCCGTGAATAAGATGTATTCCGCTTTTTTACGAGGGATTGAGTATTCTGGAGTGAATGAGTTATTCTGTGAATGAGGCGAATACGCCATTCCTCCCTGACCCTTGAATCTCTTATTCCGTGCAGTATTTAGGGGACTCGGACGAATTTGTCCTTGTCACCCGTGCCTTCCATTCAAATTTACGTTCTTGTCGCCCGTGCCTTCCCACTCAAATGTTCCCATAACCGTTGGCCTTCCACTGAAATGCACTTAGTCTGTTGGAAGACAGATTTTGCTAGGTTTCTGGCTGGTTTTACTGGTTTTATGGTGAAGACCGGACAATTCACCATGAATTTGGCTGATTTTGCTGGTTTCCTGCTGGTTATTGGGTATATACCCTTTTATTATTTTATTTGTTGAGCTACATATATAAATTAATAATTCTTATTATATATATTATGTCCCATACACATAACATTGGTCAACGATCAATTAATAAAGATCAGGGTGTTTAAAATAAGTTCTTACCAAATTAGATTGAAGGCCTAATAAAATAGGAAGAGCAATTTAGACAATTGTGTACTCATTCTATTTCAATTCCAGTCAAAGCTATTAGAATACCTTATCCCCAACTTCTTAGCTTGAGTAGAATAAGACCTGTTATCAAATTAAAACACTTCTTATTCTTGAATAAGCAATCCAGCATAACTCATTACGTAATAATCCATTCTGCTATCAAAGTGAGGCCTAGAGTCTATTCAATTTTAAAATTGTGTGCTGTTGGTGATTGGTATCCTTGTTCTATTTTGCAATGCAGAGACTGTTCTAGAATGAAGTTCCCCCTCCAATAATCATTTGAAGTTGTGTTATCGAGTACAAAAATAGTCTTATGGCAATCATGACATGAAGAGTGTTAAGAGAAGTAATTGTTTCCATGGATGACCAAATCAGATCAGCTTCCAAGATTTGCTGATTCCAACCTAATCTGATCCGATGCGGATCAGTCAAGTCAGGCCGATCAAAGGGAAGAAAGATTCCGTATCTGCCTAATTAAAAAACAATAAAACATAGTTAAAAATTGCAAAAATAAAAAATGGGAAAATTTTGAAAATCAGAAAAAAAGTACATATACAAATCAATCGAAAGCATCATTAAACAAACATTTGACAATCCATAAGCATACAAGTATATGTTTTTGGACATTGCATGATGAAAACAAATAAGAATACATTTTTTTTTGATATCCGATAGTAAGCCACTATGCCCAGGATCAAATCCCGAAATCACTGGTAACCCGAGCCATGGGTTCCCCACCGGCCTAGACGCCTCGGAAATCCCTCATGCGAGGGAACCAGCGCATAGCCAAACCTCTCTTGGGCCTCACGTGACCTTTAGGACCACACGAAGTCCGACTTGTCGAAACAGCCGCAAACCTGCGACGGGCACACAAGGCGGGTGTCCTCGGATGGATCAAACCCTTGACCTCATTGTTGCCAATGAAGTCCGGTTACAACTCTCCCATCCCTTGAGGACAACAAATTAAAATACATTGTATACCTTCTATTCTCTAGTTTTTAATTTTTAGAAATAAAAAATAAATTTTGCCCTTCATGTTAGGAGAGAGATGGATCTTCACGAAACTCTTTCCAAAGCACTGTTCTAAGCTTCTTCCTTCTTTTCTTCCTTCCCTTAAAACTCCTACCCTTCTAGATATTCATTTCTTTCTTTTTCCCCCTCTTTCTCTTCCTTTTCCTCCTTTAAATCAGGAAAACTGGCGAATGTGGCTGGATTCCAGCAGCCAGGTGGGGTGGGTGGTGGGATCTGGGCAGCACCCTTCTCCTTCTCTCTGCTGTGAAAACACAGGATACAGCAGGTAGAGAACGGGGCATCAGATCGGCTAGGTAGGGGTGATCTGCCGATTCTGGCCTGATGTGGACTGATGCAGCCCAGTTCAGCCGATTCCTTTTTTTGGCATTTTAGATAGAGAATTGGATTGACTAGTGCCAATCCTGATCTAAATCGGCTGATTTTGCATTCCATGGCTGTTTAAGTGTACATTACTTGGACCCATCTGGAGCCATTATGCTTCTGCCCTTGTTTACATTATCACTCAATGATCATGGAATTGTAATCACACTGGGAAGAAGCTTTATATTAGAATGGCATATTCACACTGTGAAGAAGCCTTGGATCAAAATTGCATAACTTCATGAAGTCCAGTCTATATGGAAGAAAAAAGTGAGAGTAAGTGGAAATAAGAGAAAAGAAAAACAATACAGGGGAGTGGTACGGAGAGGAAAAGGAGAAGAAAATGGAAGAAAAGATTAAAAAAAAAACAGGAATAAAGAATAAACTTACCTAGCATTTGCATCCTAATCTCCAAGGTCTTTTTTTTCCTCTTCTTCTGCATGTTGCTTCTTTACTGTATCAGGGAGTCCGAAAACCCGATCAGAATCCAAAACTCTTTACTGTATCGGTAGGAAGCTTGCCCAGTTGGTATGGGCCTTGCTCTGAGAGGCGAACCTAGTTGTCGCCGGTAGTAGCGGTTGCAAAGAAGCCAGAGGGAGCAGACACCTGGGAGGTGGCAGAGGCGTGGAGCCCTTCACTTGATCAAGGAGTTTGTGTACTGGCAGAAGAAACCCAACTTGGCAAAGTTGGTGGCGGCGATCATGGCCTTATCGGCGATGATCCGATCGAGCAGAGCGACCACCATGATGGAGATGAAGACTGAGCTCGAGAGGGTGTCCAATGCATTCAAGATAATTGGCGAATCTTCTACTGGTAGTTGGAGTAGAACTTGGAGGAAGAAGATCGATCCCTCTCGTAGGATAACTGGGAGGAAGATGGAGCCGCAAGCCTCCAATGGTCCCCAGGCGCAGCGACGTCACCTCCTATCGGTGACCGATCCCAAGTTGTCGTCCTGCTACCTCCTTCTCTTTCTTCTCTTTCAGGGCCAGTGCGGATCCATCTTTTTGCTTGGACGGTGCGGGAGATGGTCAGCCATGCTGACGTCATCTATGCCGACGTCAATTTTATCCAAGCTGGATGGGATTCATATGGCAGTTGTCAATTCAGATATATGATTGTATTCAATAATCTATGGAACTCCAGCAGTCATCATTGGAATTGGCAGTGTGTGGAAGGTGATGGGTTCAAATAATTACATTTTGACCGGTGCAATCATGGTGTATTTACAAACAAATCCCCCTCTAATCCAACTATTTATTTATAAGCCCTCACAATCCCCTGTGAATTGGTGCAAGGCCCCTGAATGGTTGAGACTGTTAAAAAAAGCCCCTCAAAAGGGCTTTTTTGTAAGAAAGTTGATGTTGTGGGGGTCATTTGTAATAGTCGGATTAGGAAGATTTATATGTAATATCAAAAGTTTTGGAGGGTTGAAAATAAAAAAAACCCGATTATTATGACTATCAGGTTGGACTGAAGTTATAGGATAATAGGATAGTAAATTTCTGTATGCTTACACATTTTGTATGAGATAGCGTGCTTCATGTTGATATTTCCAATGTACATGTATTAGATAATCTGATAGTGTATATCTATACATCTTTTTTTCAGTGATATCACAGGATAATGAGGATAATCATGCCTTATTTTTGTAATAATAAAAGAATGAGTCCAACAGTTTATGATATAAATGAGTTGTTTTCATTCTTATCCTTGTTGAGACAACCTTTTAGTTTTGTCCAATGATATTTGATTGTTTTGTATTTTTGAAAATATTACTGCTGTTATGTGATTACCTTATTGAATAAATACTTGGATGGATATGAACATGATTTTGCTTTGGTATGATTTCTGTTGTCAATCTCCTTAAGTCATGATTTATATGTCTATTGAGCAGGTCATATTGAATGATCCATTCCTCGGCAAGCGAGTGGAAGAGGGCACTTTTTCTACCGTACCTTTAAGGGATGAGTTCCTTGAAAATGCTCGCCTTTTCATTTTTGAAACTTACTGCCGCATACATCAGCGTATCGATATTGGGTAGGCACTTTTTCCCATTCCTTGTAGATTGAAATTTGATGGTGTAATATTGTTGTAAGACTAAATTTCATAATCTTATTTCATTAATTGATATCATGCACATATTTACATCTGGCCTTTTAGATCCTCTAATAGATCTTCGGTAGTTCCTCATGTTTTTCCATCTTGTTATTTCAACTTCTCTGAGCAGGTATAATGTAATTTCTTCCTTGTAACAGGCATTCTGATTAGCAATCAAAAGCACTGATTTTTTTTTCTTTTTTTCTGTCAATTAAAATGTTTTATACTCCTGTGATTGTATTAATGGAAAATCAACTGTTACGAGGCGAGAGAGTTCTGGTTGTCATAATTTGTGGAACTAAACATACAACAAGCATTATTTTTTTTCTGTTATTGTTGATTCATAGGAAGTCTTATGGTGTACTCTGTGCATAGGTTCCATCCTAATTTCCTGAGAAAAACATTGGAAATATTCTTTCCTCTGTCTTTACTGGGGCATAAAGTGACGGTGAAATATATTTTTATCTACACGGAATGTAATAAATGTCAGAAAATTGATAATATTGAGTTCTTAATGTTTATGTGGTTATACCCTCATCTCATAACTATATTAACGACCAGGACACTGTCTCTGGGTGGGGAAGAGGGAAGTCGTAGGGAGCCTCCGCTCTGGCGGCGGCTTCCGGGGCTAATTAGATCCCCCTTGGAGGCAGCCGCGGGGTTTCCCTCTGCTGGAGCAGCTGCCCACTCAACGGGGGAGAGTGCAGGGGAGGTAGCTGGTCCTTGTGAGATGCTTCCGCTGCCTTCGCTTGTCGCACCGTCACCTGGGGTATGCACACTAGGCTCTCAAGACGTATGCTGGGGTCGTCGCCTCTATGCCTGTCAAGTCTTATGGAACCCATCGATGCTGGTTATACCCTCTCTGTAGGATAACCTGTTGGCTCCTCGGATGAAGTGACTCCGACGTTGCATCAAAATATGCATTGTGGCAGGCATGCTGGAGCAATTCATATTCAGGAGGCTTTGGACAAAGAGAGGGAAGAGTGAAGGAGGTTGGAGGTGCGCGGCCTCAGCCGAAACACCTTCTTGGCGATTGCTACATTGGAAGAGGAGGCGGGCAAGATGGTGGAGAAGGGGCATATATGTAACAGAGGGGGATTGGGTTATAAGGTGCCATCCGTGAGAGATTCATATGGGTATATTTTTGGACCCCCATTGCATTAGAGTCCTCATTTGGTTGCTTGTGGTCCCACTCCTTTTGTGTGACTTTTGGGGCATCCATCTACTCGTCAGGGACTTCAGGATCCCAGTAGAGGAGATGCCTTGGCTAGGCTAGACTGGAGTGTAACGACCCAATCAGGTAACTGGCTCAACAACTGTGTTAGTTGATAGACTTCCCAGGAAAGTCACCCATCCTACAATTTCTCCCAACCGAGCATACTTAACTTCGGAGTTCTTTTCAACTCGAGCTCCGAAAAATAGCTAATTGGTGTTGTTAGTAGTCTACTTATTTAGTTTACTTAACATATTTTTATATGGGGTATTACCAAGAGTTAAAAACTCGGCTCGGATCGGGCGATCCAGATTGGATTTCGGCCAACTGTGCCGATCCTGGGTATCCCAGCCGATTCTAGGAGAAAGAAAGTAAAAGCTTTAAACTCCCTTCTTGTGGTGTCCTTGCTCTAGGAGTTGATTAGATGTAGATGGTGTCCTCCAAGTCCTCCTAGCAGCCCTTTCTTTGAGAAGTTTTACCAAGATCTCCTTCTAGAGGAAGAAGACTAGTTGCACTCTAAGGAAGCTTTCCATAGTCTTGGTCCTTGCTTTGATAAGGGGGAAGAAGATTTACTAAGCTAGCACCATCTCCCTTGACCTGCCTCCACTTCAAGGGTTAGAAATCAAGCTCAAGTGGAAGACAAAAAACCCAAGAGAGTTCTCTCCACTCTTCTCACGTTTTTCTCTCCAAGATCCTTGACTCAAAAACCTGCCACACTCACCCTTTTATAAGCCCCAAAAAAAAGTTTCTAGCTATTAAGTACACTTGGGAACGTTCCATACAAGTTCCAATATTTTTAATGGCACAAACGTCGAAGGTATTTTGAATCTTGGTATTTAATTGGCCCTCTATTGTATCGGCTAACAAGTACCATATGATGTTTACTTGGACAAAAGGCTTTTCTAGCATAAAGTTTCCTTTGGAGAGTGAACTAAGTGATAGGTGAAAAGTGATGGTGATGTGTAGCATGTAAAGTGAAAAAGTAAGATTCCAAAAGCTTCTAAAAAGTACCTTAGGATCTTAAAAAATATATGGAGATCTTGTACTATCATGGGAAAAGCTTGGAGTGACAGTCTTTGAAAATCCTTTCATCATAAAAGGTCCCATGTGACTGTCCTTTCTCTATAGTAGATAAGGACAGCTCAGTCTGGCCCGTTACATGGGTGTCTGGGATGTTCTGGACGGTCATGGCCCCAGACTGGACATCCAAAAGTAGTACAGGAAAAATAGGTCGGTCTGACCTTCTACTAGTACTAGTCGACCAGTCCTTGGGTTGGTCGACCAATTCGCAAGCTCAGAATTTTTGAGCACTAGTACTGGTCGACCAAACAGCCAACTCGGTGAAAATTGAGTTATGGTGTTGGTCGACCAATTTGCCACTAGTCGACCAATACCCATGGAATTTTGGGTCAGGTTGGGTCCCGAGATTGGCAAGACGGGTCAATCCAGACTGGTCCTGTTAAAAAATTAATTAAAATTAATAAAAATAGAAAAATTAGAAGAAAAATTAAAAAAACATTAAAAAAATCTGAAAAAATATACACATATTATTCAATGAATATACAATGAAAATGAATGCAGATCATGTACATCCATAAAAAATGAACATTAAAGACGAATAACTCGCGAATAATTATTACTCTGCACTAATTAAAGAAGACATATTTTGAAGTTTTTAACATGAAATTAGTGAAACATACCTTACAAAAATCACATTTGTGATCCTTCGTCACCCGACTCATAATTTTGAGCTGGCTGACCATAATCTGTTGTCATATATGCTGGATACCCGTAGCCAAACAAAGAGTTAGCGAGGTCTTCAAATCCCTTTTGAATACCTCGAGATGTGTTTGCTTGAGCTTTTTCCTAATTGTTATACTTAAGGGACATAAATGTCATATTGAATAGGTGGAGGATCAGAATGCCTCTCAGTAATATTGCTGATGTCTAAATACGACAGTGTAAGGGAGAGGGGGGGAGGGGTAAAATGGACGGATAAGAAGATCCATATTTCCACCTGGGCCAATCATATCCATGTTTAATTAATTAATAAAATCTGCGAAAATTATTTAAAATCAGTAAAATAAATATAAAAAACAGAAAAATTCTGTAAAAAACAGTAATACTCAGTAAAAAATCAGAAAACTAAATCCGGAAATTACATAAACACAAAAATATGACTTAAATATCTTTCATATATCTAATTAATTAATAAAAATCAGTAAAATTAATAAAAAAATTAGTAAAATTCAGTAAAAATCAGTAAAAACATAGAACCAAATCTGAAAACATATAAAATTCCCGAAATGACTAAAATGTCCCTAGAACTTAATGAAATTACAAAAATATCCTCACACATGATAAAAATCTGTAAAAATCACAGAAAATTCTTAAAAATATCAAAATCTCTCCTATGCTCAAAATACCCTCCAAACCTTAATAAGATGGGTAAAATTACCAAAATACCCTTAATATGATAAAATAAATAAAAAATCTCAGAAAAAAATATAAAAATAGACTCTAAGTCCAATAAACCCGATTTGAGGTAAAATTTCCAAAATACCCCTATAACTCAAATATGTTTAAAATGATCCTAAAATACATTCTAAGGATTTTCAAGTCTCCCTAAAATGTTAAAAAACCTAAAGTGACAATAATACCCATGTACCCTCCAACTTGGCATAATTACAAAAATACCCTCATGGGTCTAAAATACTTGGAATCAATCCAGATACCTTGGAATCAATCTAAAATCATATAAACCTATCTTAAACTTGGGTGAGGCCAAGAGCTTAACCTAAAATACATCTTCATATGCATGTGCTGCCTGTAGTAGTAGTGTTGCATGTTATAAGGGCATCATACGGACGGTTAATCAAGGGTTGTCGAGTAGTTGCTCGACGTAATTAATACTGACCGAGGTCAGTGGAGAGAGGTCATATACTCGGATCTTCGCCTGATCCGAAGTCCCGGACTCCCTGAGGGCTAATCATAAGCTCTCATAGTCCAATAAATAAAATAAATAAAACCGACCTATATTTCTCCAGATAAAAACAAAAAGACCCAAGACGCCATGGATTTTTAAATAATCCGATAGGAGAGACATCTAGGTCAGGTCCCGAACAAACAATGTATTAAAGCCTTGTGTGAATTTCACAGTTCTTTATTCTTTAGGGGTTGTCAATAGCTCCTTTTATGGTTAATTACTTACTGACATTCTGATGGTTAATTAGATTTTCTGATCTTAAGAAATAGTTAACCAAGTTTATGTGTAGCAGTTTTCTCAGAAGCAAGTGAATGGCTTGAAAGAGCTGCTATCTGACCTACTTCATGTGTTGCAATTTGCCATTCCAGCTAGTTGTACATAAGCTCTCTATAACAATTTATTTGGAGAATTCTGACACATAATATTGCTTTGATTATAATTTATTACAACCAAGCTACTGAATAATCTTCTTCCTGGTTAATATGTGAGACGTCCTTAGAATTATAAACTTTCAGATATTATTTTT
Source organism: Zantedeschia hybrid cultivar (assembly GCA_030544215.1). Classification (NCBI taxonomy): domain Eukaryota; kingdom Viridiplantae; phylum Streptophyta; class Magnoliopsida; order Alismatales; family Araceae; genus Zantedeschia; species Zantedeschia hybrid cultivar. Next base: position 4,999,982 of record JARZZO010000005.1, read on the forward strand.
CTGTTTGATCACGTCACACTTGGGGGCATCTTGATATATATATATATATATATATATATATATATATATATATATATATATATATATATATATATATATTAAAATGATAGAGGAGTTTTAAAATATGCATGATTTTTTAGGGATTTTTTGTGGACATCCCATTTGACAGTTAAATTGTCTGTTTACATTCTCATGCATTGTTAACACGTTTCTTTTTTTCTTTAAATAAAAAGTTCCTCGGTTTATGTGGAATGGGAGAGTAGATGAGAGCTTGGTTATACTATTTGGCATGCTTCATGCACATTGTTCTTAATTGTACTTTATGCCCACATGCCACTAAATTGTCTAGCAAAATATAGTGCCGACCTGTTTCTATGCAAGTCACAGCTCAGATTCGTTGGAATCTTCCAAAGCTGCTGTTTTATTTGCTGTACTATTTCCTGGTTAATGTGTTTGACTATATTTATCCTGAAAATTAGGTAGTTCAAAATCCTTTGTTTTCTCTGTACTAATCTTTTCTTTTAAGTTTATGAAAATGTGAAGAGATTTTTCAGTGTTTCTTAATAGTTAATTATGTAGTTGACATTCTCATGCTTTTGATGCATTTTTTATAAATAAATAATATCTGAAATGTCCAACATCATAGTTCCAGTTAGTTCCATACAGGCTTTCTTCATTGACAGTTTCTGTAATATCCTCGTGCCGAATATATTATTCATTGTTGCGATGGATCTCCAAAGCTGCCCTTTATCTGCTGTCCAGTTTTTTTCCTAGTTAACGTGCTTGGGTCTGTGGTTCCTATAATTAGGAAGTGCATTTGTCATTTCAAATTTGGTGTGATTCATGGAACTTGGTCATTGCAGTACTCTACTCTTTCCTGTATTTCCTGTATTCTGCATCTATCGTCATGACTGGCTTCATATTGAACCATTTCCAGCTTGATGGCTGAGAAGTTGAGCATGGATTATGATGGTTTACTCTTTCTTGCATTTTGCTGCTACTGCTGGATTCTAATCTTGTGTCGCTGTTCCAGAATGCTGGCTGAAAAGTTGAGCATGAACTATGATGAGGCTGAGAGATGGATCATGAACCTTGTTCTTAACTCAAAGCTTGATGCTAAGATTGACTCAGAAACAGGAACTCTCGTCATGGGGACCAATCACTTTAATGTGTAGGTTCACTCTACTTTCCTAAAATTCATGGCTTGGATTTTTCATTTCTGTATCACTCAGTTGCTCATTTGTTGGTGTCTTGTTCATCGGTGGCTGGTGAATATTCACTTGTTTCCTCAGTTTTCTTACAAATTTTCAGTGATAAAGTTCATACCACTGTTACCTGAGAAAAAAATTGACTGCGTTTTTCTGTTTTCAGATATGAACAGATCATTGAGAATGCAAAGAATCTCAACATGCGTACCTCTGTTTTAGCCAAAAACATTTTAGAAACTACACAACCCCAAACAGCTCGGTAGGCAGACAACTCAAGGAATCCATCGGGAGCATTTGAAGCAGATTCAACTTACGCAAGGCAAGAAAAAGACATTTCAGAAACTGAGCAAGTTTTTAGACTGCAGTAGCAAAGCCTCAATTTTGGTCAGAGTTGGAACACAAGTTTTTGTGAAATTTTCTGTGGGAAGGACTTCATTGTTCCCTTTGTACAAGCACTGTTCCCTTTGTCGCATGAAATTTGCCATGGCAAAGAACCCTGAATTATGTGTTGTGTTGCGTGTGCATACCTATGCACCTGTTTGTGCATGTGGGTGCGTCGGACGTGCAAGTGCGTGCCCACATCCACCTGTGTGATGTTTCATTGTACCCATAGGCTACCGCTTCCGCTTTAGCCATAGGTCACCTATCTGCAAGCCGCTAACGAGGAGGCCCAATTCAGTTGTTTGATAATAATATGCCTGGCTTGTTGATTTGGTGCAGTTAATCAAACCTGGAAAGGCACAGATCTGGACTTGCCGATTTATGTCATCCTTCAGTACGTGGGCCGTCGTGTCTCTAAATCCTTTCAGTCGTGTGTACCGCATTTGTAAACGTTCAAATTCACCCTTGGTTTTAACGATTTGGGCTGAATTAGGTTGTAGGGGATGAAATTCAGAAGATTACAAAATTGGAAGTCTATTAATATAATCCCTTGTCCCGAAAAAGAATTCGACCAACATGTCTGAATTTCAGAATCCCCGAAATGCACTAGATGGAGTTTTTCTTTTTTTATTATGAATTTGCACGCAGAGTTTGTGAGATTATGTAGACGAGAATCTCGCGAAGGTTCGTGGGGTATTCGATTATGTAAACAAAAGTTCCACAGCGTTATGTACTCAAATAAAAAAATTTGATATAATATGACAAAACTATAGAATTTAGGTCAACATTATGCCATGTTATGAAACTGAATAATTTGGGATAAAGTTCACAGTTAACAACTTCCAAGTAAAATACAGCGAGTAAGTAGAGCGCAGGTATTGACAAAATATATTAATTAACGAGAAAGGTTACAGTTTCTAGAAAGAACACATAACCAAGAGAGAAGATTTGTAACTAATCCAAAGCTTACAGACCGAATAGTTTGGGCGGAAAGATCGTCACATCGCATTACGTCACTGGCCGTGGAAAGGACTTCAAACAAAAGCATGAGTTCAGTGATGACGAATAAGATGAGGGTGGGGTCTCTGTGTCACTAAAGCCGATTGGACAGGGGAGCCAACAATTATAAACGAGAGAGAAGAGAAAGGTGATTTGGTGAACCTTCTTGGGGGGGCTTCCTTGGTTGACTTTTTGACTTGGATAAGAAAAAGTTTGTAATTTATGAATTCAGCGAGTGGGGGTGTGCATGGATATTTAGTGTGGGAGATAGTTACTAGCCATTCATGTGGATACTCTACTCTGACTGCAATGAAGACCTTACACTTAAGTGAGCTGAATTTAAATGGCTTTGGTTGCTCCAAGCAAGGTTAAAGGTATATAGCTGAGTTATATGTAATTTTTAATCTTATTCTGAATAATTCAGCTATTTTAAGATTTTAAAGAAATTATAATTGCCTTATATAAAGTAACTAAAAAATTAGAATGACTTACGAGAAAAAGAATTTGAGAAGCACTTTCACCTAATTGACTCCTTTCTATTCAGTTCAAACACACCTTTATTTCAGTACTTACAATGAAGCAAATGAACGACAAATAATCAATCTTTCAAGTAACTTCCTTTTATGAGTTCATCTTTCATGCAAATGAGCGACTGTCATTTGACAAAAGATATTTATACCTATTTCAAACCCGACCACGTGTTTGAAAATTTTACTATTCCAAACCCTATTTACATGTAATAGTTAAGAGTTTTACTCATTGTAATGCCCGTGCGTGTTGCACGTAGGGGAACTGCAGTGGGTAAAATATATTTTTTATATTTTTTTATGTGGGTTCCGAGGTGTTGTTACAGGACGATCATCAATCGGACATTCCAAAAAAATCTGAAAAATAAAACATCGAGTCTCAATAAATATTAAAAGAATACTTTAGTCAGTTAAACCTAATAATGGTTTTTTATTTTTCAATTTTTTTTAAAGACGTCTGATCGACAATAGACCTATACAGACGTCAAAGATACTTCGGGCCCCACTTGAATAAATATGATTTTTTTTTATTTTACCCACTGCAATACCCTTGCTGAATTTTTATTATTTTTTTTGGTAGGGCCCGAGTGCAGTTACAAGCCGATCAGACTTTCTAAAAAAAATTGAAAAATAAAAAATCAAGCTCCAATAAACAATAAAAAACACCTTTAATGGGTTAAGCCCGAGTGCAGTTACAAGCCGATCACTGATCGGACTTTCTAAAAAAAATTGAAAAATAAAAAATCAAGCTCCAATAAACAATAAAAAACACCTTTAATGGGTTAAGCCCGAGTGCAATTACAAGCCGATCACTGATCGGACTTTCTAAAAAAAAATTGAAAAATAAAAAATCAAGCTCTAATAAACAATAAAAAATACCTTTAATGGGTTAAGCCCAATAACAGTTTTTGACGTCATCAGATTCAACGGGAATATGAAAATTACATTTTTTTTTTCAAATGAAAAACGATAGATGGATTCTCTAAGAATTTAGATTTTGTTCTATGTTGAAAAAAGACTTCTTTTTTATTCCTTACTTATCTTTGAAAAATGATACATAAGAAAAATTTGAGGACTCTAAAAAATAATATCCTCTTTCTTTCCCTTTATACCTTCTTAAAGTTTCTAAAATGGAGTAATATGAGGATAAAAGTGACTTTTGATGTATCTTCAATTTGAGTTCTCATAGTCTTTTCAAATGAAATTTCAAAAAATAAATATGTTTTCTTAAATTTTAAATTCAAGAGATATGATGTGGTTCCTTTTAGAATTTAAATTTCCCCAAAATTTAGAATTCTGAAATCCTTACCAAACCAAGCCTTGGTGGGGGTTTAGGGAAGGTGCTCTCCTCTTCTTCTCTTCTATAGAAACCACTCCACACCCGCTCTTCTTCCCAAACCCTTCTAAAGGCCCTCCCTCCCCTCCTCCACTCCACCTCTTCACAGCAAAAAAGGAGAGGTGGAGACAGATCGGAGAGGCCTGCGGCCGTTTGAGGACTCTTGAGCACATATTTGGAAGAAGTCTTAGATTTTTGAGCTCATGAGGAAAAGAAAGAATCCTACAGGGAGTTGTAGAGCACTGTAGTACAATGTTATTGCATGATGCTGCCTGGCGCACATGTGAAACAATCGTGGTAGATTTTTTGTTGTATGCCCTAATAAAAATATATGCAAAGCAATAGTATTTTAAACGTAGGTGAAATTGAAAATAAACACTATAGTTAAAGAAAATATACATAAATATGAATTATATTGGAGATTAACAAATACAAATTCGTTTAGACTATTTGTAGAAACCCATAAATGTAGTAATACCTTCGACATTTCTTAAGTTCCATCCAAACAGGGCCGTAATAGCATAAAAAAAGATAGGCAATTCCACTCACATCTAACAATAAAAATGTAGGAAGAAAAAGCATAAAGATTAATAGATAACAACTAAGTGCAGATAAATTTTTTTATTTTTAAAATTTTCTTATGATGGGTCCCATCATGCCCGACATATTCATATAATTTGGTCTTCGATTGGACGATTTAGAAAAAAATCTATCTAATGAAAAATTGGGCCAATAAACAGTAACAACTTTTTTTTTTCAGTTTTTAGATTATTATTTTTTAATCATCCGATTAGAGATCAATATACAAATGTGTCGAGCACAGTGGGACCGACCTTAACAAAATTTGAAAAAATAAAAGAATTGAACTCCTGCACCAACCGTCCGATCTAATGCGCGTGTATGGTGTGGGTTGCACCGCACCCCACTACACTATCAACTATGAATGACTAGTAGCATACCTCCATAGAAAATATTTAAAAATTCTAAACATAAAATGCGCCACTTTGATTGGAGAATAGGAGAAGAATAAGAAAGAATAAAAGGAGAATAAGCTTAATTTAACTTTGACAAGCGGAATGACTTATACCGGTGCCGAATAGCCTATTCGGAGAATAAGGAGAATAAGCAATTCGACCTTAGACTCAAGAATTGCTTATCCTTCTTATTCCGCCAGTGGGTCCCACAGAATTATCAAAGCTAAGCACCCCTTATTCTAGTATACGCTATTCCAAATAAGTAATTCTGGATTAACCTATTCTGCAATCAAATTGAGTCCGATTTTCGAAATGGAGTAGTATCATACTCTTTTTTCAAATTTAGAATAATGTCAAATTTTAAAAACTTTTAATGATTAAAAGGAGAGAAAAATAAACCTTTTTCACGAGAACGACTTGTTGCACCGCGTCCAACTCAACATCCGTACACTCCACCAGTGTGCAGTGTAGCAAGCATTTTTTACCTTCCTCATTATGTAGGAAAGTTCTTAGTATACTTTTTTCTAATAAAAATAAAAGAGCAGCTCAGATATAAAGCTCCTGACAAATTTTCCCAAAAATTAATAAATAGATATAGTCTACTGCATCTGATGCTGTGCGACCATCTTGTCAAAATCGGTAAAAACATATGGGTTTTTTACATATATATCCCTCAAAAACACTGTAATTGCATGTATATCTTTGATTCTTACATATTATCATCAATATCCTTACAATCTTCAAAATATTGCATTTTATGTCCCTCCCGTCAAACTTAGGTTAATTTAACATTGCATAAATCATGACATTGTTGGAAGTATCGGGGGTTTATGCAAGATTTTAGTATATTGAGAGGTATATATGCAAAATATTAGTGAATTTAAGGATGTTTATGCGAAACCATTAGATTGAGGGATATAAAATACAACATTTTGAAGATGGCAGAGATATTGATGATAATATGTGAGAATCAAGAGTATACATACAATTATAATATTTTTTAGGAGTATATATACAAAAAACCCAAAACATATACATGGTGCCTTCCACCATCATCAGTCTGAGGTGGAAGGTAAGCTACCCCTAGTCGCTTTTGACGAGTACAACCAGTTTTTGTTTTTTTTTAATAATATGAGTACAACCAGCTTATCAACATCATACACATACGGATAAATCTAGACAAGGTTGTCGTACTACATCCTTTAAGTTAGACCAGACTCCTCCGGTCAGCATTTGACTGGTGATCGCATTATATCAGTAAAAGTATTTGAATTTAAGTGAAATTTAAAATAAATCATATAGTTAAAGTGTTATATGCAAATATTAATTACCCTGACGATTATCTACAAATATGGCACTCTTAGGGGGTTACGTGCAAAAACCCCAAATGGCGCATACACATCTTTGAACGTGCACGACCCACGGCCGCCACTGAATACATTATTGCTTATTTGCCTTGTACAAACTCGGTGACGGAGACCCCGAACAGCATAGAAGTTTAAGTTACTGCGACTCAAAGAACACTCCCTTGTGTAGTTACAACATGAATAATGTTCAAGCTGGCTAACGCTACAGGCTATGTTCAAACCAGAGGCCGTTCTAAAGGATTCGGCGAGTCACTGGCCACACTTGGAAGACGTCGGTCCTCCGGCAAGCAAACATCCTTCACGAGCTAAACTTGCAACCCCCGTAACCTGCAAACCGAGGAGCATGTGCAAATTATAAGCTTCGTTCTTGGTTTACGTTACTATCATAGGAGAGGAGAGGTGTGCTCCCCGGTGATTTCTGATCGAGGAGTAGGGCTCACTGGGGTCAGAGGCGGTGACGACGCCGCTGTTGGAGAAGTCGCAGTTGAAGTCATGTCGTCCGGCGGACTGGTAGTAAGCGTTCATGGCGTAGGCCGCGTGAGAGCGCAAAGTGTTGGGCAGGAAGCACCCGCCGCCCGCCTGTATCGGGGTGCAGTCCACCCCGGTGCTGCAAACGTAGTTTATGTTCGCCTGCAGCGCGGCGTCGCTGGCGTCGGCCTTGGGCACGCACCACTTGTTCCCCGACGGTGCCGGCGTCACTGGGCTCGGGTTCGGCTGCAAACCGAGGAAAGAATTAACACAACGGATAACATAGGACCACCACCACCACCATCGTTCCGGACAAGATTAACAAGTAGCATCAGAAGTTCGTGTTACAAGACGCAGCAAAGATGGTTTTTTGGGGAATCCACAAGATGTTACTAATAAGTAATAACGGAAGCAACTATACTAATTAAACCAGCTTTGGATTTATTCTGGATTAAGTTGGACTATTGCGGAGATAAGTTAACTTGAGATAACTAGAAAAAATATCCATTTTGTTGAAAAGTTAACTTGGAATTATCCTCTTATCCCAGTCCTGAGGGTGGGATAAGTCAGTCCGCACTAAAGCCGAGTTTATCCCTTTTTACCCCACTTTTAAGTTTTAACACAGACAATCGGAACTAAAAATAGGCTAATCCTGGGATAACCGGGAATATTCGCGGGATATCCCGCAATCAAACAGAGAAAGTGCAGTTTAATTTGACGGTAAAACGTCCTGAGAAACTGTAAAAGATTGTACCTTTGCCGGAATATTTTATGACATTTTGCCACGTTCCTTGTTGGTTCCCGTTACGCAAGCGGCACGACGCGGAAGGAACACGTATGCCGTACTGCTAAAGGAAACCAAGATCCTCGGACGCGTGGAAGTGAACAAAATTATAATTTAACAAAACTGAAAATGACGGGACACGACAGATGCCGCAGAACAGTGCCCACCCCCCAAATAAACAAAACAAAACTGTGTGAATACAGACCACGGAGGGGAAGAAAATGACAGAAAAGGAGATATCTAGCAGAACCTGACGTCTCACTCTCTCTCTCTCCATGTTCTACTCCACGAATAAAATAAAGATGGGAAGAGGAAGTAGCCTTTTAGTTTGAACTTCCCTCTCCATCTCACTCACTTTGTTTGTTTGTAGAAATCGAGAAGAGTAACTTTTCTTATTTTTAAAATAAAATTAATTCTAACTTGATAGACCGAATAATTTATATCGTATTAAAATTATTTATCTTAAAATAGAAAAAATAATAAATTTAATTTTAAATTAAAAATTATTTATTCTTTCTATTCCATCGATAAATCCCGTAAAAGTATCAAAACTAAATGTCATTTATTCTAATGTACGTTATTATTCCGAATAAATAATTAAAATACCCTATTTTGCAAACGAAGTAGCCGGAACGAGAGGTTCGCCTTCCCAGTTCCCACTCAACTTGTTACCCGCTCAACCGCTGCGTTTTACCATCACTGCCATCCACATTGCATATTCCCTCGAAACAAGGGGACGATCGCAGCAACTGTGGCACGCACCGTGCGGCACCGGCCGGCCTTCCCACTACGCGCACGGCTGGCCACCACTCCGGCGGTGACCGGTGACACCATTTTCTTAATGGCACAAAGAAGACCAGAACAGGAAAACTCGGGACCGCAGTGCAGAGATAGATTAGAAACAGGAGAGTAGTGTAGAGAGGAGGCGGCATACCCCGGCGCGCATAAGCCCGACGTCGTAGACCGGCGTCAGGTCGGCCCTGAACAGCCCGAAGTTGCGCTCCGCGATCGGCCCGGGCTTCTGGTTCTCGTTGAACAGCGCGAAGAGGTAGGTCTCGAACCGCCGGTTCGGCATCAGCGGCGTCCCCTTCCCCGAGTTCACGTGCCGGATCAGGTTGCCGTTGTACGATGCAGCGTCCTCCACCGACACGCCCGCCTGGCCTGGCTCGGCCACCGAGGGCCACCCCGTCTCGCCCACCGCGATCTCCACGTCGCCGTAACCCAGCCGCTTCATGGCCGAATACACGGCATCCATCTGGGCGTCGAACATGTTGGTGTAGGTGATGCCCGTCGCGGCGTCGAAGATGCCGCGGTTGGGCTTGAACAGGGCGTAGTTGAGGGTTCTAGGGGTATAGCCGAAGTAAGGGTAGGGGTTCACGATGAAGGGCGTCTTCGTCTGGCGGTGGAATTCGAGCATCGGCGCGAAGATGGCCCGGTCGTAGCCGCGGCGGAAACGCCCGATGGAAGGGGGCTCCGAGGCGGACAGGATGCCCAGCGAGTGCGGCGTCGACACCCGGATCCTGCCCATGCCCGCCTCCCTGAGGGCGGCGGTCAGGGACCGCATGGCCGGGAGGAGGTGGGCGATCAGGTTCCTGTCCGCGGTGGCCATGATCTCGTTGCCAACGGCGACGAGGGAAATGTTGGTGGCGGGGTAGAAGGGGGCGATGTGGGCGGCCACCCAGTCGCGGGCGGCGGGCAGCTTAGCGATAGCGGGGATGTCGCCGTTGGCGACGGTGATCATGACGGAGATGCCGGTGTTGGCGAAGGCGCGGATGAAGTCCGGGTTGGAGTCGAAGAGCTTGACGCGGTCGATGTAGGTGTTCTGGCGCAGGAACGCGGCAACCTGCGTGGGAGGGGGGAGGTTGTCAGCGAGGGCGCCGTAGTTGACGCCGATGGAGAGGGAGAGGGAGGCGGGGGGGGAACAGAGGAGGTGGAGGACGGTCAGGAGTAGGGGAAGCAGGGCCGGCCGTCGCTCCATGTTTAGGGCTTTGGAAAGCAGAAAGGAGGATGCCGAGGACAGGAAGACAGGGCATCTCGAGTGCAACATTTATAGAGTCGAGGGACGCCGAGGGCTAATTTTGACCGCTCGAGGCCTTTTGACCCCTGTGAGATTAGGCAATCTAGTAGCGGTTCTTGACTTCGCCTGTTCGCACGTGCTGTGCACTAGTGGTGGTTATTATTAGTTGTCCTGGCTAATTGTGGCGGTGAAAGGAAATGTAGATGGATTTACGGATGGAATTAGGATAAATATTAACGGAAAAATCTCAGTTGGCCATCCGAATTCTCGTTTGCTGATGAGATTGTCTTTTACGGTTTGCCTGTTTGGGTATTTGCTGCCAATTACCTGCAGGTTGTTAGCGTTTTAACGTAGCAAAAAAAGAAAAAAAGTTATGTTTAACCTGTTGTCCAATAATGTTTTTTGCAAAATTATTAATATAGGTGGAAAATAGAAAATGTTACTATGGCAACATAGGTGCCTTATGGTGGCCTTAGTTGAGCTCTTATCCAACAAATGCACGTAGACAAGCCCGATTAAAGAGCTGTGATATAACAGTGTTGTTTGAAAACTGTTACTATATTATTTGTCACTTTAGATTAGTTTTGATATTTTACTAAGAAGGTTTTGTAGAAACTGTTACTATATTTTACTAAAAAGGTCAAGAAAACTATCTAAATATCTAATAGAGACATTATAAGTTTAGAATATGTAAAAAGGGCACTACTGCTAAGTTTCATATTTAAATCAGATAAAACTCATATTTTTTCTAACATATTATTTAAAATACTCTCAATTGTTTTACAAATAATTTTTTTAGTGGAAATCTACATAGTATTACTTTTATATTTTTGCTTGTAAAATATCTAAATGAGATCTTTATTTTTCTATAATTACCAAAAAGGACTATGATACTAAAACCTATCAAGCAAAATCTCACTCCCCCCAAATTTAAACTTTAAAAGAGGTTTGTAAAATTATATAATTAATAAAAGAATGAATATGTAAAATGGAAGGCAATAGAATTACCTTTAAATTGTATTCATAAGAATAAACATGCGTAACATAAGTTAATCATGCTAGTTATTATTGTTAAATTAAATTTTGGTCAAAGTTTGAGATAAAAATATTTTTATAATTAGTAAAATTTGAGAGAACCTGTTTGTAAAATAGTTGACGGTATTTTAAGTAGTATGCAAGAAGAAATATGACAATTTCCCCATATAGATATAGACCTTAAAAGGACTATATTTTTAAATTATTTTAAATTTATATTATCCTTATTGGATATTTTAAAAACTTTTGTGCCCTTTTTAAATTTTCTCAAACTTTTATTGTTGACAAGTCATTAACAAGTGTTTGTATGTTGTGCGTACAACCATGTGGACACCATGCATGTGCTATGCAAATGCGTTAAAAGCGACATTAAACAAGTGAGTTAACAACTTGCATTTCTCAAGGAAATGAGTTTTACTCAAAGAATATATACTATACTAATAAAACACAGTTCTGAATCCTACTTATATGGCACTTTACTATTCTTTCTCTCGCCAAAAAAAAATATTAAAAATTCTCATTGTACTGATACACGCTTTGCACTAAAGTGATCTGTGGTCGCATTAAATAAGATCCTACCCATAACAGAACAAGTGGCGCTGCATTCAAATGTTAATGCATAAACAATACACTTTGCATTAAATTGATCTGATTTCCTGTCATTAAATAAGATCCTGTGGCCCATACAGAATACACACTTTGCATTAAAAAAATCTGTCATCCTATATCTCATAACAGAACAAGAGACGCCACATTCAAATGTTAATTCACAAACAATACACTTTGCACTAAACTGATCTGACTTCCTGTCATTAAATGAGATCCTGTGGCCCATAAAGAATACACACTTTGCATGAAAAGAAACCTGTCATCCTGTATCCCATAACAGAACAAGAGACGCCACATTCAAATGTTAATTCACAAACAATACACCTTGCACTAAACTGATCTGACTACCTGTCATTAAACGGGATCCTGTGGCCCTTAAAGAATACACACTTTGCATTAAAAAAATCTGTCATCCTGTAGCCCATAACAGAACAAGAGGCGCCACATTCAAAATTTAATTCATAAAAAATGCGGCTCAAGGATGCCTAGGAATACATAACGTCACGTGACAAAACATCTATACGTACATTAAGCTGACAACCTGTTACGTATCCCTTTCAAGAAGTCGTTTGGAATTCCACTTTATTGCCTGGGGGCTTGCACTGCATACAATAATTCCCTCTCACAACTTATTGTACACCTCATTTATTAACCTCTTTCAAAAATCAGCTGGGAAGATTCTAAGAAAGCTAGACGTCGAAGGTGAACAAAAGCTTGACTGGATAAAAGTTTGACTGAATAATAAATGAAAGCTATTATGACCCAACTAATGCCAAAGGTCTAAAGACGTGCCTATTATATACCTTCCTATTGCCCTCCTCTCCCAATTTTGCCTTGCACCATCTTCTTCCTCTTCCATCTTGGACACAGGCTCTGCATCCTTTCTTCCTCTTCCATTCAGGTTAGTGCAAAGTAAGCCACATTCTTCTAATCATTTTTAGGGAAATCTTGCTCTTTACAATACATTCTCCTATCTAATTTTCTTAGTAGCCATTAAACTTCAAGTAATTATCTTGCTGGGACTACATGTATATAGATTATTATTTACATCATCTATTCTGTTTATATTTAATGTTAATAATTTTCATATTCATTAACAACGGAGAGGTGTAAATTATTGTTGAAGAGGACGATTTTACATCACGATGTATCTAATTTGTGTTGTTGAATTTTGATTTCAAAACATAAATTAAGGAAGTTAAAGAGATGTTTTACTCGGAATGAGAGAAAGAGATTGAGAAATGATGACCAAATATTCATAGTCGTTCAAACAAATGATGATCAGAAGTTTTATACATATCTAAGATGTTTTTCCTGAATAATTAGATGTCTTAAAAAAAAATGTTGTTCAAAATTTAAGTTTCAGAATTTAACTTGAAGCACAATTAGCCTATTTATACTATCTTGTGAATGACAGATGATGAAGATATTATTTCTTCCTTTATTATAAATTCTAAATTCTATAAGGTAACATTATTTTTTTAAAAAATTGTCATGAATAAATAATTATTATTTTCTCTTTTTTTTTGTCGCAGGAAGAGAATTATACGGAATCTCATGAACCGTACACTGCTTATGAGAATGTACAACTTTTTATTATATGTATCAATATGATTGTTTATTATTTAGATTGGTGATTTTTTTTTAACTTTAACTGATATAATTTTAATTTCTATTGTAGGACTTTTTATCAATAACTGGTGATAATATTTCTGATTCTTTGTATTGAACAATATAACACTATTCATAAGATCTTTAAAAGATAAAAATAAGAGACTTCATTAAGAAGATATTATCACTTCTCAACAATCGTGTGTCAAGAAAAATAAAATTGTTAAAATAGAGGAAGACAATAGTACTTGAAGTCAATTAAGGAATGAATGGAGTTATCTATTTCTTTTGTCTTAAATTCTATAGATATGATCTTCAACAAACTATATATTTTGCTTCAACTATATTACTTTAAAAGTTTTACTTAACAATGTGCTTATTTACATTTTATATTTGAATATAAATTTTATGTTTAAATTAATATATATTTTAATCTAATTTTTAGCATATTTAAATTAAAATCATTCTCATTTTTTAAAACTTAAATTTATTACAAATGAGAATGACTTTAATAATTTTACATAAATGTACTTATTTTAAACAATGTGTTTATCTTAAAGAAACTACCGTGCATTGCACGGGTTTAGAACTAGTGAGTAATATTTGCCAGGTCCTGTATATTCATACAATTTGATCTTTAATCGGATAATAAAAAGATCTAAAAAATAAAAAGTCTATTATTATTCATTGTGACTATATTTTTTTATAATTTTATAATTTTGAAATTATTCGATCAAAGGTCAAGTTGTACGAACATGTCAGATGATTCAATCTTTAAAAAAAAAATTAAAATATATTTATACCACATGTAGTGCAGCAACTTACTTCTTCAAGGTGACCTCCGTATGGTGATTTCTTCTCTATTTATTGGGGGAAGTGCGGAACGTTAGAAACATGTTCCATCCCTTTTGTTGAAAAATATATCTATATGCTCACAAAAGAAACTCGGCATGAACTCCATTGACTATTCTATATCTCATTTATTCATGTTAGGATGATTATGTTAGTCATTTAATTAAAAAAAAATATGAAATATCAACTTCACTCAATTCTTGTATGTGAAGATGTATCAAAATTCAAAAGATGAAGTCTAAAGAATTTCAACTCAAACATAGGCTTTGAAGTGTGAGACAAAAAACGTCATTTCGCAATTTTATTTTATTAAGAAATAGCTGACAAATCCTAACAACGTCTTTTTTTTTCGTCAAAAAATCTAGCCATCTCCTAAATGCATATGTAACACAGGGAAACTGGGGACAGAAGAAAGATATCATATAAGGGGCACGCTTGGCATGTTATGCAAAGATGGACAAAGTTTGGCATCTTATGTAAAGATGGGCGCCGCAGACAGAGAAGGAATGAGATTCGGAACAAAAATTGGAATTTTGCCCACAATTTGACAAATCCAAAGAATATGTCTTTTCTCAAGGGTAAATTGAACAGAACGTCATTTGGATGTGGGGGTTGCTTGTTTCGATGTAAAACAGCATAATATAAAAATAAATTATTTTACGGTGTTATTATATGTGTTCTATGATGTAAAATAGTATAAAATAAAATCATGTTTAAACTTTGTCTGCTCATTTACACTCATTGTAAAATAAAACAAGAGAATTTACACATTCTTTTATTTTATTTTACAAATAATCAAATAAATATTCTCTAATTTTAAAATTAATTTTTTTTACTTATTTTAAAATCGATGATATCTATAAATTTCAGAGTTTTACAATGAAACAAAAAATCCTATAGTCTGAAGTATGGACATAAAAGATAGAATGAGATCAGGTTACACGCATAAAAGGATACAATGAGAACAGTCGCCTCTAATACTTGTAACTGTTTTATTTTTTTTCATTTAACTTTTTATAAGTAACAAATATTATGATATAATGGTAGAAATGTACTTTATTTAATTATCATTTTACCCTAATTTTCCAAGCGTACGTTCTCTCATGTGCCAATTGTGACCTATAGATGCACATGAATTGTCTCCGACATACGCCAGTTGTAACTTGGGACATATATCCTGGCACCACGAGGTCAATAGATGCTGTTTATACGCAATGTTTTCATAGTTCAGAGTTGCTGAGAAATGGCCAGGACAAGTAAGTTAGATGTACCCTATATCTCATTATAATCGTCCATAATCTTATAATCATCAAGTGGTCCGTTTAAATGCAAGGTTTAATCAACTGCTTTGCACTGGCATATATCTGATTTGGATTCACGCCTCTGTATTCATATGAACTCATAATGCATTTTTTTCGACCTTTTCTAACTTAAATGTAATAAACTTTAGTTGAGTCTAGTATAGCTAAAATAAGTTTGGGTCAAACTCAAATTTGAAAAATAAATGTGGAAATTTAGATAAAATAAATACAGGCCGGCCCCAATATAACCTTCTGATGTAGCCGAAGCTATCACGACCGGATTCCGAAGTTGGAATCCGAAGTTGGGATCCGAAGTTAGATCGGATCGAAGAAGAGGCCTGACGGGGATCCGGAACGCGGCGAGGGCAGAGACGAGGCCGGAGATCCGATGCCGAGGGTCGCCCGGTCGGATGTGGGCTAGCCTGCGGAAGGCTCGGCCGAAGCTCCTCCGGTTGAGGGACAGCTGGTGCGGGACGGAGCCGAAGCACCTTTAGGCAAGGACCAGCCAGCGAATGGCGTCGAGACCGGAGGAAGAAGTCCGAGGTCGGTGGCCGAGACCGACTCGGGGAGGTCGGCGAAGATTCAAACCGAGCCCCTGCAGGAGGGAAAGAAGAAGAAAAACCAGTCAGCAGGAGTCTCGGGCTTTGGCCCTTAGGAACCCCCTCCGACGGTTAAGTTAGCTTCTGAAGATGATTCGATTCAGAAGTCAAAGAGGTGGAAGAAGCAGCTTTAATGCTTTATGGACTGTAGTCCTTAAGGGTCACGAAGACATACATTTGGTAATAAATAACCGTGTATTTATAGCGGAGGATAGAGGATGCTTAACGGTAGCAGCCGATATAGGACTATGTTCTGGATTTATTGGTAAACCGCCATAGTGCCTAACTCTCCCTCCATAGTGGGCCAGAGGGGGTTGGGCCGCTGATGGGCCGAAGCCTACTGGGCCGAGGGCTGCTGAGCCGCTAATGGGCCGAAGGCGAACGGTCCGCTGATGGGCCGAAGGTTGCTGGGCCGCTGACGGGCCGGGAAACACTAGACTGCTTACTGGGCCGAGGGCCGCTGGGGCGCTAACGGGCCGAAGGCTGACAGGGGGCCTTTTCATGCTGCTGTCGGGCTGATCCCAGTGCTGGGCCTGTTTTAATGGGCCGAATCGGATTCTGCCTCATCACATAGCCCCCCACTCTTGTCTTCCTCAGATTTATGAGATGGCGAGAGTATAGTCCGAAGCCTCCTTAGAGGAATAACGTGACAGGCGCTATCCGAAGCTTTCTGCCTTGATATGAAGAGGGAATGCCCTCGGTCGGCCGAAGGTCAGTAGCCATTAGTCGTCTCTGTTCGGGATGCAGTGACGAATGCCTTCGTCCTCGATTGCGAAGGGATGAGCCTTCTGGCCATATTTATTGGGGGCGCTTCCATTATCAACGAAAATGCGATGAACATCATAGCTGTTTATTACAGCGTTTACAACGAGGGCGTCGTCGTGAGGAACCTGAATATCAGTCAGATCCTCTTGGCCGAAGGTGATGTCTTCTTGATGAGACCGCTTAGGCTCGACCTCAACTGCCGCTACTGTCGTGGAGCTGAGCTGACGACGCCTCGATCCTTCTCCCGGCCCACCGGATATCATCATGATCGACCCAGCACTGGGTCTTTGGTGAGATGTTTCCACCGGAGCTGAGGTAACCTTTGGCGGAGGAGCGGCTTCCTTCTCCGAGGGTTGTTGCGGCCTGGTCGTCTCAGGGATGTCCCGGTTCCGCTGTTGTTGAGGCTGCTCTCGCCGGTACTGTGGCAGTCTGCCTTCTCTGATGAGGCGGTCGATCTCCTCCCGAAGGTGCCAGCATTCGTCAGTTGAATGGCCGATCTCCCGATGATACTCACAATATTTGCCGGGGTCCCTTCGGCGAGGATCAGTTTTGATGCGCTCCGGCCGCCGGAGCATGCCCTTCACCTCCATAAACATTCGGGAAGGGGGAGCAGGTAGCGGCAGGTACCGCGGCTGCGGATCCCGTCACTTATCTCGGTCCCACTCCTCCCTCCGATATCGCTTACGAGAGGGTTCTTGATCTTCCGATCGAGGGCGGACCACCGGAGGGGCAGGCGTCGGTATTGCTTCGGCTGCACTCTTGCCTCTAGACATCATCAGGGCCTCTCGGTTGATATATTTATGAGCCCGGGCTACGAGGTCCTGGAAAGTAGAGGGATGACGTTTCCCGATGGAGCCGAGAAGCCCTTCATCCCGGCACCCGCTGATTACGGCCGAAGCCGCAATTGAGCTGTCCAGGTTTGGGATTTGGGCGGCTTCGGTCCGGAATTTAGTAAAATACTCCTGGAGGGTCTCGGTGGGGCCTTGCCGAATGGCTAGTAGGCTGGTCGAAGTTTTGCACTGCCGGGTGGCATCATAGAACTGGTCGATAAATAATTGGCCCAACTGGACAAGAGAGTGGATAGAGTTGGGGGCCAGTGTCTCGAACCAGGTTTGGGCAGTCTTCTCAAGGGTGAGGGGGAAGAGACGGCAGCTGACTGCCTTTAGAGAGGTAGGTATTGAAACTCTGGAAGTGGCAGACCGGATCTGTCATTCCGTCGTAGAGGGGGCCTTTCGGCAGTTTGAAGTTAGGAGGTACCTCGGTAGCCAGGAGCTCTGGCGTGAACGGGGTTTGCTCCAGGATGGTGCTGGCAAGGGGTGCTCCGTACGGCCGAGACACCATCCGTTGCATCTCTTTCCTCATGAATGTCAATCGCCGGTCCAGGTCCGGGGCAGTTGAAGTAGCGACCGAACGTCCTCCGGTTCTGACTGGACGAAATTCAGACGAAGCATAGCCTTGCTCCGTCATCATGCGGTCGGCGCGAGGGACTCGGGCAGGCGGTGCCGAGGTTCGCTGCGCGCCGTGGCGGTTTCGTCGGGGAAGACCGGCGAAGGTACCAACCGGAACCTTGTATCTTGAACGGGATAGAGTGGAGGAGGCGGTACTTGTTAGGGAAGCTGACCCAGCAATCCCATGCGTTGGGCGATGGCAGATACCATATCTTGTAAGGGCGCTAGAGAGGTGACGGCAGCGGCTAGTATCGCCACTTGCTGCTGAAGTGCCTCCACCCGGTCGTCTCCAGTAGCGAGGGACTCTGGTATCGCAGGCAGAGCCGTACTTTGAGGTGGAACAGACGGGGCGCTTTCGGAGTGTAGTGGCTGTACTGAAGTTGCCCGCGTCTCTGCTTCGTCTTGCCCGGATCGTCAGGTTACAGGACGATGAGACATGATTATTTGCTTGTTTCCCACAGACGGCGCCACGTGATGTAGCCGAAGCTATCACGACCGGATTCCGAAGTTGGAATCCGAAGTTGGGATCCGAAGCTGGATCGGATCGAAGAAGAGGCCCGACGGGGATCCGGAACGCGGCGAGGGCGGAGATGAGGCCGGAGATCCGATGTCGAGGGTCGTCCGGTCGTATGTGGGCTAGCCTGCGGAAGGCTCGGCCGAAGCTCCTCCGGTTGAGGGACAGCTGGTGCGGGACGGAGCCGAAGCACCTTTAAGCGAGGACCAGCCAGCGAATGGCGTCGAGACCGGAGGAAGAAGTCCGAGGTCGGTGGCCGAGACCGACTCGGGGAGGTCGGCGAAGATTCAAACCGAGCCCCTGCAGGAGGGAAAGAAGAAGAAAAACCAGTCAGCAGGAGTCTCGGGCTTTGGCCCTTAGGAACCCCCTCCGACGGTTAAGTTAGCTTCTGAAGATGATTCGATTCAGAAGTCAAAGAGGTGGAAGAAGCAGCTTTAATGCTTTTTGGACTGTAGTCCTTAAGGGTCACGAAGACATACATTTGGTAATAAATAACCGCGTATTTATAGCGGAGGATAGAGGATGCTTAACGGTAGCAGCCGATATAGGACTATGTTCTGGATTTATTGGTAAACCGCCATAGTGCCTAACCCTCCCTCCAGAGTGGGCCGGAGGGGGTTGGGCCGCTGATGGGTCGAAGCCTACTGGGCCGAGGGCTGCTGAACCGCTAATGGGCCGAAGGCGATTTGTCCATTTAATTTACAAACTTACTGTGTGCAGAACATTCCATATAGGCCTGGGAGATATAGATTTGGGTTTATCTAAATTTAGTTACAAATCCGGCATTAACTCCTGTGGGGAGTAAATTTTTTTTTACAATAGTGGCACTGTAACTGTTGTTCTTTCTAAGGTTTGCCGACTCAAAAAGTTGAATTGACTCAGATTTTCCATGATTCGATACGAGTCGGATCGACTCGTGCCGACTTTACTAAGTCGTATGGAAAAATTATTCTAAATCGTACAGACTTGGAATCGCATCGATTCGAATTCGTCCTGATACAGTACGAGCCGTCCGAGTCAGCACGAGTCAATCCGGTACGACAAAGGCTATATCACAAGATCGAATGGCACATAATTTACAGATTTTGCTGTACTTCTAGAGAGTGATGCAGCGACTGTGTATTACCCAATGGTGATCAAATAGTGGGAGCATTGCAGTAATTATATTGTTTTTTTATATAAATGTGATGCTGAAAACCAGTTTCTATCCTGCCAGCAACGCGCTGACACTACCTTAAATGATGAAAATCATGCCAATAATGTGTGTTTCATTCTTGAAAGGTGAAATTTAGTAATAAATGAGTTACATAAAATAATATATTATTGATAAAAAAGCTATATAAAATAAATAATATTCATTGTAATGTCTCAAGAAATTGAGGCTGCAATGGTCATTGGATTGCATAATCAGCTGATGTGCTGTTTCTGATATGACGTGCGTAGTTCTCCAGGAAGGGTGCCGCCAAACTTAAGCACGGTGGGATGGGGACGGACACGCTAAACATTCTAGTTTTGCGTAATACTTGTTTTTAATTGTATTTTCAAAAAATGAGAAATTTCTTTTATTTTTTTGTGATCGGCTCTAATCACTAATTATATGACTTAAAAGATGTAAATTTAAAATTGAATCTCAATAAATGTAAAAATTATCATGAGCTAAATAAATTAGGATTCAATATTTTTTTTTAAGTTTATTAATATGGACGATCAGATCATATAGACACATGACATCAATCATAAAAAACTTCTCCACTTTGCTTACAGAATTAAAGAAGAATAAGAT
The DNA here is from genome assembly GCA_030544215.1 of Zantedeschia hybrid cultivar. Classification (NCBI taxonomy): domain Eukaryota; kingdom Viridiplantae; phylum Streptophyta; class Magnoliopsida; order Alismatales; family Araceae; genus Zantedeschia; species Zantedeschia hybrid cultivar. The sequence goes on from JARZZO010000005.1 coordinate 5,020,560, forward strand.
CTTTTATTATTAGAATAAAGTTAATTCTAATTTGATGGATATAATAATTTATATTATGTTATAATTATTTATACTAAAATAAAGAGGATAAGTAATTCAACCTTAAACTCAGAATATCTTTTCTATTCGGTCAGTAGGTCTCACAAAATTAAATGTCTCTTATTTTAGTATAAATTATGTTAGATAAATAATCTGGCACAATCTATTCTGCAAATAAATTGAAATTAAAAGAAAATCTTATCGAACCCCGTACAGTGCGCCAAGTATTGACTTCTCAGCTTACGCGGTTGAAGAGAGAGTCCATTGGGTTGGCGGGCTCTCCGCTTTCAGGTGGATCGTGGAAGGGAGAGAGAGAGAGAGAGAGATGGATTGCAGAAAATAAGGTTACGTGAAGGAACCGGAGGAAGGGGGAGGACGCGGATGACGAAGAGAAGGGCGAAAACGGAAGCCGGGGGTGGCACCGCGCTTTCCTCTCCTTACCGTAGCGGTTTGATAAGGTGACTCCGATGGCGTCGCCCCGGCAGCGTGCTAATCGAACCCCTGTAACGAAAGGAAAGAGCCCCCTTATTCTCTTGGCGGCGCGGCCACGCGCCGCGTAGGGGTTAGACGCCTTCCGGGTCGTGTCTCTGGTATCTATCTGTTTGGGTAGCAAAAGCAACGGCGTCCTCTACGCCCACCATCTTATACCCCGCCCGGTCCTGGTGGGATCGGCCAATTAGGGTTTAGGTGAGGGTTTTCTGTAGCATTACGGATTTTTCTCTTTGTCCTCTTCCCCTCCTGTTGTTCCTTCTCTTCCGGATGCTGCTGTTGCTGACTGTGAGTAACAGATATACGGAGATGATTTTTTTGCAGATGAAAAATTACAATAATTGGGTTGTCGTTTTTTAGCAGAATGCAACTGGCTTTGTGACCACGATCGAGTGGTGTTCTGTGGCGAGTTAATGGTTTAGAGTTCAGTGATCTCTGCCTCTCTCGTTGTTCTTATCGATCTCGATCTTAGAGTGGCCGTTTGTTGATTTCTGAACCATACAGAATTGTTAGTATGAGCCAGCCAGCGGTGATCCTCGCGACGGCAGCGTACGATCACATGATCAGGTTTTGGGAGGCGAAGAGTGGTCGCTGTAACCGCACTCTTCAATACCCGGAATCCGTGAGTCTGTCAGACCTTGCTAGAACTTTTCCGTTCTTCCGTTCCCCTGTGCGTTGTTTGTGATTTAATGGGAACGCTGGTGGTTAGTTTTTGTAACGAATGTTGATAGATGTTTCGTTTTGGTTGTATGGTCAGTATGATTCTATTATGTGCCACTGGCATGCATCTTTCAAGTCCACTTCTCATGTTGCCTTCACAAGTTTTAACTAATTTAGGTGAATCCATTGACATCTATAGAGTAAAATGCCATAGTTATTAATTGGAGATAGGATGTCTCCATTTATTTTGTGCAATTTATGGGAGAGTCATTAAGAACATGTCTACTTTGTAGCTTGGACCAAAGGGTATGTTGAATGAGCTAGAAGAGGATTATCATCCTTGGTTTTCCCGTAGGGAAATTGAGATACACAAACTGTAGGGTGGTATGTTGCACTTTCTCTCTTTTTGGAACACGGATAGTACTATGGTTATATCTAAAATAAAAGAAGGGAATTTACAAGTGTAGAAAACTGAATGCTCATAGAAATCTTTCTATACAGAAGAAGATCCATGACAAGAAGGCGTGACAAGTTCTTACCTCCCAAAAAGGGGAAAACATGATGAAGCTCAGCCCATTTTAAAACCCTTGTACATAAACTGAAGTACCCTCTTCGGGACCATGGTTTCCCTCCTGAAAGTTCTTCTATTCCTCTAGCTTCAAATAGCTCAAAGCATAGTATGAAGATTAAATTACCATACAAACTGATTGCCTTTGAGAACCTTTCTTCAATTCCATCTTATTAGCAGCCTCTCAACATTTTTAGTAGCTGGTGTACAGTGAATCTGGTCACAAAGATCCATCTTCAAACCTCTTATGTAAAAGAACGGCCAGTAAATAGATGATATGTTGTTTCCTCTTCCTCTCCACAAAGCCAACAAACCGTGCAAGATGATAACAAGCTGGTAGCTTGTGACGGGATACACTTTAGAAAAGGATCTTCACCTGGAGAGGAATCAGTCAACCACACATGATTGGCCAAGCAATGCCATGTACCTGGTTCTCCATAAATTTATCAGCCGTTTGACTGAAAATATCCCATTAGTATTCCCATCTTTCCACATACTCATTCCACTGAAGTCCAAATTGTTCCTGTAATAGCAAAGGAAGCTCACCCAGCTAGGTAATTTCTTCATCCTTGAAGTCCTTCCTAAACATAGGAGTCCATCTGCCTTTTGATGGTCCATCAGCAGAGAAAGGTGCCACCACCAGTGGGGGATTTGTAGAAACACTATAGAGTTGTGGGAACCTCTCTGCCAATGGGATAGTGTCACAACACTTGTCCCTTGCATTGCATGTTGGGCTTGGAGGCTGATCCTGGATAATGGAAACAGTAGAAGGTCTGCTGTATTATCTAGGATTATTTAGGATTTAAATGACTAACCTACCCTCAGATTTTTGCAATAACTTTTTTGTACATCATCATCAAAGTCTTATCCCATCTATTTGGGGTCGGTTACATGAACCCTATCCCGCCATCTTAATCTACCCAATGTCAAACTTGTGGTAACACATAGCAATGTCAAGTCCTTTTTTACTGCATCTAACCACCTCGTTTTTGGTCTACCCCGATATCTTCTACCATCCTCTACTTCAATTTCATCACACCTCTTAATTGGTGCTGTACTTGTGCGATGATGTACATGATTTAGGAAAGGAGGGTGTACATTAAGTCGACAACCGGCACTCGATAAAGTTTGTCACAACCCAATCATTTTTTTTTTGTACATATTCTCCTATAATCTTCAGTTATGTTGAGTTTTTCTTGATGTTGAGAGATTCGTTGGAGAATCTATATTATTTCTTCTTGGGTAGAACCTTGTATGGATCCTCTTGAACTGTTCCACTGTGTCCATGGACCTAATGCACCAAGCCAACTGTTTGGTTCCAAGTATGATTTGAAGGTCATTTTTAATGTATGATAATCAGGGATCCAGATGCTGGTTTTACCTTGGGATTGGGATTATATTGGCCTGTTCTTGCCCATCCACATATTATGAGCCAACTTCAAGTCTGTAAGACTGAACAGCATGTCCATAATAAATGTATGGCCTTAGTGGAAAAATGTCCTTTTCCATGTACCTTGAATGGAGTCCCTCTTTCAGAGTTATGTTCGAGGCAAAGTATCAACACTAAGGACTGACAGAATTTCTCACCCAATGGGGAGGATAATCTATTTTCAAATAATACTCATGGGCCAGGTTTGGAGGAACTTCATAACTTAGGAAGAGGAAGCAGGTATTATTGTAAGAGAATTTGGGTGTAATTGAATTGTAACAGGATCTGAAGGGAATTAAGGGTTGAACTCTTCTACTGAACTTTTTTTTAATTATTTCAGGTTTGATATTTTGTGTGCCTTAGTTTTTCTTAGGTGAAATTTTGTCTAAGATTTGGCTGTGTCGTGCTTCTGATTATGTTGGCATTTGGTTTCTTGTTTTCCTTTGGGGCTATATTGGTGGGTCCTAAACTCTGAAAGATGGATGCTTTCCAGCATTTTGCTGCATTGGTGTTGGAGATTTTGCTATCATTAGATGGTCTGATGCATTTCTTCTCCTTGTGTGGTGGATCTTCTTTGACAAAGTAGTCTTCTCTCCAGCTTTTGGGATGGTACGATTGGATTATCATTTTTGGTGACATTTTCTCTGTGGTCAAGGCATCTCAACCTTTGGTCATTATGTGGATATCACCTCTTCTTGAAGCCCTTAATAATAATATTATTGGATGTATGCCAGACTGTTGTTATTGAAAAAGATTATAGCTCCGCATTTGGTAGTTTGCAGATACTTTTCTTATAATGCATTTTCTGTGTGAAATTTTCGAATAGATGGAATGGATATGCCCAATCTATGGGCTCTTAGAAAATGCCTGTGTTTGGAGAAATCCCTTCCCATGTAGTTATGAATTTTTGAGATAAAAGAGGAGATTTCATTCTTCTTGCTTCTTTTCCCCCAGTTTCAGGCATCTTTCTTTTAGAGTCATGTCCCTTTATCATGCACAGAAAAGTAGGCACAGGATAAAATGGAAAAGTCCATCTGGAAGATTCATAGTATTCCTGAAGGAAGTGTGAAACCCTTTTTGTTTTTAAACTTATGGAAGTAGATTGATTTGGCAGATGGTCATGATTTTTTTCCTCTTTTTTGATTGGTGACAGGAAATAAACTTGATTGTTTGGTGAAGGTGCCGGGTGGAGCTATCAATTTTTACTTAAAAAACAAAGGAAAAGTACATCTTAAGGCAGAGTTCCTGAATCTTGAAAGAATGTGTTGTCCCTGGTTCCAAAATATGGATAATAGTTGTGTATCATTGAACAGTGGAAGGGCAGAGCACATATCTAGAACTTAAAGCAGAGCATTTGAAGTTCTTTTGGAGAATTAATCTTTTCCTCTTCTGTCACTGGTGATTCATGTGATAATATGCTGGTGCATGAATTGCTCAAAAGCTGATTTGGGTATGGCAAACCTGAACGTCTTCAATAATACTGACATATGGAAACTTAAATTTATTCCTTGGTCATGTTCTTTGATCCTTCAACCATGAAACGCCCTGTGTTGTGTGCAGGTTACCTGGTGTCATATAAATTTGGACTACTTACATCTTTGAAACTTAAAATCTTAGTTTCCATATTTCTTCAGATAACTTGTTGCTTTTCATGTAAACCTAACCTGGTTCATCACATATGCAGCACATTAATAGGCTTGAAATAACTCCAGATAAACAGTACCTGGCTGCAGCTGGAAATCCACACATTCGTCTTTTTGATGTTAACTCTAACAGACAAGAACCAGTATGTTTTGCCATCTAGAAAATTCATTCTTTTCCTTTAACAATTGGCAATTATGGATTCTATGCTATTACATGTGATGTGCTTCTCATTGTCTTAGGTGATCAGCTATGAGTCCCATACAAACAATGTGATGGCAGTAGGGTTTCCATGTGATGGCAATTGGATGTATTCAGGTTCTGAAGATGGCACAATTAAAATCTGGGATCTGAGGTAATGCAATTGTCTTCTTTTATGAGTAGACATGTTACTTTGATTTAATTTGTTAACAAGTCAAGTTATCCACAACATTGAACTACAAATTAGTATAAAGAAGAGAATGCAATCATCTTAGTAAGTGTTGTAGAGTAAATGGCTGCATTTGACTTGAGCCAACTTGATGCAACTCAGATCTACTTGTGTCGACTCGTGTGTGACTTATGTCGACTCGATGTGACTTGTATGTGACTTGTGCCGACTTGTGTAATACGCTGTGATCTGGCACAGGTCGCTGCAATCCAGCTCAAGCCTACGCGATGTGACTTGTATCTTATTAAGTTGACTTTTTTTTCTTCTAATTTGATAAATAATTGGACTTTTTTCTCCAATTGATAAATAATTGGACTTTTTTCTCCAATTTAATGGGTAATCTACACTTCTATATTGATGAATAAGGTAGATTTCTCCTTCATTTGACTTAAGAGTAATACTTGCTGCAAGGGTCATTGCAGTGGGTAAATATATTTTTTTTAATTTTTTTTTAAAGGTCTGCTCCGAGGTGCCCTAACCGTCCGTACAGTGCAATGCCCGATCGGACGACCCAAAAAAATCTGAAAAATAAAAAACCGAGCCCAATGAACAGTAAAAAATATTAGGGCACCTCGGGGCAGACCTAGAAAGAAATATATATATTTTTTTATTTACCCACTGTAATGTCCCTGCGTGCAGCACTCAGGGTCATTGCAGCAAGTACTACTCCTGACTTAGAGTCATTGTCATTAATAAACTATTGGAATTAAAAGTTTATTTATGTCATAATTATTCATAAAATTAGAGAGTATGAAAAAAACTGGAAATAAGCCTAAATCGGCCTGACTTGTGAGACTTGTGCGAGTAGGACCAAGTCGGCCTAGGTCAGATTGGTATCGTATTGTATATGGGAAGATACGATCCGATTCGGATCAACGATACGGCAAACCTTGGTTTAAGCAGGCCTTTCAAGTTTTCTAGTTTCTAATAAATTTTGTGAACAATTCATAGCACACCTAGAAATCTAGGAACAATATCCATGGGAATCCTCTTTTTTCTTCTTTTTTTAAATTTACTTGTGAAAGAAGAATTGTGGGGTTTCTCTTTGGACTTTAAGTGATGGGCATACCGTCCACAGAGTGCTTATAACGTTTACTTTTTCATCAGGAACTCATTTGAAGTTTAAGGTCAAATTTTGTAGGGGATCTCATGTGAATCATCACCTATGCTTCACTTCTAAGAGCCTTTCAGGATATTGCTTGCATTTACAGCTTGTTTTCTTATATGATTGAGAAGCCTTTTGTTTTTGTATATGATTGAGATAAAGGGGTGGGCCCTTTTTTGGGGTGGGGGGAGCGGGGGTAGGCCCAGGGAGGGAGACTCTTCATCTTGGAACTATTGTTGACTTTTCACTATTGCTTTCGTGAGAACAAGAATAGCTATGGTTGAAGAATAGCGAGTGCCTCATTCCCACCATTGAAGTCAGAGTCTGGGTGTGGGCCAGCAACTAAATAGGGAGTCCATATAACTTGTAGCTCATTTTGTGTCTGGGATGGAAAGCAACTAAATAGGGAGTTCATATAACTTTTAGCTCAGGATGGAAAGCAACTAAATAGGGAGTCCATATAACTTTTAGCTCATTTTGTGTCTGGGATGGAATGGGAGAGGGAGAGTTGGGAGGACAGTTTTTTTATCTTGTATGTTCTACATAACCTTTAATCATCTTTAAGCTTTTGTGGATGCCGCTGCACTTTTCACATATTTAATTTGAATGTGGATGCTAAACATGTTTAGCCTTTGGAACTTTTCTTTCACCTTACTTGGTTCCATTCCAGGGCTTCTGGTTGTCAAAGACGATATGAAAGCCGTGCGGCTGTTAACACTGTTGTTTTGCACCCAAATCAGGTCAGACTTGTCACTGCATCTACTCTTTCAATTTTTTGTCTGAAGGCTTGGGTTAAGAATGGATTATGACATGCAGAGAGCACAGCTTTTCTGTTTGTTTGGGTTGCTTGTGCTGTCATTTACTTTTTGGAGTCTCATTACTCAAATTGTGTTTGTGAACTTGCCATACTTCTTTTTTTGTGTTTGCTTCTTCTGTATTTTTATGCTGGCTGCATTTGATTAATAACCATTTAGCAGTCTTTTACAGTTTACTTATTGTATCTTTGCATATTTACTTTGTGAAGAGGGAGAAAGATAGTATGACTGAACGTGTTTTCTATTCAATGGGTTTGACTTAGTTATATATACGGTTGCCTTTTCCTCTGAACTATTTGCACTCTTTAAGAGTTTGTCAATTTTGTAATCCAAGAAACATGTTTTATTTGCCTCATCAAGTGACTTTGTAATCTTGTGTTCTTACCCTGGTTGCATTTATCATAATTAAGCCCTGCTATATAGCTCAGTATCCTTGGGATCCTAATCTGTTCAACCTTCTTTATGGACAATGCCTTTGCGTCTTTTACTATTTTGTCTCTTTTTCCCCTATCCATGAGCTCTTCACTTACCTTATTTCTTTCACAGACAGAACTCATATCTGGGGATCAAGATGGAAACATACGTGTGTGGGATTTGACTGCTGATTCATGCAGCTGTGAGTTGGTTAGTGTTGATAGATTAACTTCATTGAAGAAGTGCATCACATTCTAAACTTCATTTTTTGTCTTGAACTACTTTGAGAGTTAAGTTTAGTTCCTCATTTCCAAAAGCCAAAAAAAGAAAATACAAGGGCATGGATTAACATCCTAATGTTTTTGATCCTTTATGTACTCGAGCACAGGTACCTGAGGTAGATACTGCTGTAAGATCTTTATCTGTCATGTGGGATGGCAGCTTAGTTGTTGCTGCAAATAATCATGGAACTTGTTATGTTTGGAGGTTGCTGCAAGGAACACAGGTATCTGTCAAGTTGTTTCATATTTCCCCATTTAGAGAATATTGTTCACTTTAATACTTTGGATTCTACATGGATAGTGACATTATGACATGCTGCAGGTAATGAGCTACTTTGAACCCCTGCATAAACTGCAAGCACATCATGGTTACATCCTAAAGTGTTTGCTCTCACCAGAATTATGTGATCCCCACAGGTGTGATATTTCATATGTGAATTAAAAAGTCAATACATTTCTGAATTAAATCTTAATTTCTTCTGTTTCACGTTAGATTTATGAGCTTGTAACTTTGTCTGCACCTAAAATCTCTTTGAAGTATATGTCAGAAAAAAGAGGAAACTGGAGCTTTATGCTTTACATTAATGAAAATTTTCATGTGATATTTATAGTGAGCTGGTTTCTGTTTTGGGAAAATTACCAAAAAGGGCAATAAAACAGACACCTTAAGTACAAAATAACCAAAAGGCCGACTGTTGCACCCTAAAATAGTCAGCCCATTAAAATTCATTGGCTCTTATGATTAAGGGCATGATTTATCTACTAAACATGTAAGAAATGATAGAAAGACATGGATGATAATACACATATGGTCATAATGCAATATGTATGCATGAATACATGTGTAATATATATATATATATATATATATATATATATATATAGATATATAGTGCAACATAGTGCGTCAATATGTGTTCATACATGAATACATATGCAGATGAAAGAAGCAAAATATGTTTATGATTCAAACATGAATACATGAATAATGATGCGTGTGCATACAAGAAAATATATGTGTTCCTATATGTATAAAGATAGATGTATGCCCATACCTGGCCCTTTAGTGGCCTTCTCTCAAATTGAGTGCAGTTGGAGCAGTAACAACCTGAAGAAGGAGACAATGGAGGCCCCTTTAGGCCTGGCGGCAGTAACAAAGGCCTCTCTTGGGCCCTGCGATGGTGAAAGAAGCCCCTATTGGGGCAGGCGGCAGCAGCAAGATCCCCACTAGGACCCAACAGCAGCAGCAAAAGCTTCAGAGGCCTGAGGCAGTAGCAGGCGCAGCAACAAAAGGCAGCGGAGGGGGGGGGACCCCTATTCTTATATATATACAAAAAAAGGAGAGAAAGCGAGATAGAGATGGAGGAGTAAGATAACCCTCACCAGGTGGAGGAATCCCACCCGGTGAGGGTGTGAAGGCCATGCGCTTCCTCCCCCTCTCTTCTAACTGTCCCGGGACAGTTTTCAAAAAAAGGAAAAAAAAGAAAAGGAAAGGCCTGTGGGGAAGGAGTCCACCTTTGGGTGGAGTCGCCACCCTCACCAGGTGGAGAATTCCCACCCCGTGTCCACCCTGTGGGTGGGTCCTTCGCCGTTCCCACTGTCCAAAGGACAGTTAAAAGAAAAGAAAAGAAAAGAAGAAACAGTAAAAAAGAAAAAGAAAAAAAGGAGAAATGAGTCCTACCAAGGTAGGACTCAAACCCACCCCGGGTGAATTTCTCCACCCTCACTAGTTGGAAGGAAGCCACCTGGTGAGGGGGGGGGGTCTGTGCCCCCTCCTCCACCTCCCGGGTCTATGTGGTGATGATGGAGAATTCCCACCCGGTGAGGGTGGGGACTCTTCCCACCGCAGGGTGGGAAGAGTCCACCCAAAGGTAGACTCCTTCACCCTTGCCACTGTCCAAAGGACAGTATTAAAAAAAAGAAAAGAAAAGAAGAAAGGGTAAAAAAAGGGAGAAATGAGTCCTACCAAGGTATGACTCAAACCCACCCTGGGTGGGTTTCTCCACCCTCACTGGGTGGAAGGAAGCCACCCGGTGAGGGTGGGGGGGTCTGCGCCCCCTCCTCCACCTCCCAGGTCCACCTGGTGAGGGTGGAGGAGGCGCACCCTCCCCCTTCTCTACCTAAAACTGTCTATTGACAGTTATAATAAAAATAATAAAGAAGGGGGAGGGGTAAGGATTTTTACTTTAAGAAAAAGGAAGAAAAGAAGAATGTACCCTCACCGGGCCCATTTCCAAGGCCACCCGGTGAGGGTGGGGATCTCCCCCCTTTCCATCTCATAATTGTCCTAAGGAGAGTAAATCAAAAAGAGAGGGAGGAAATGGCAGGATTTACTCATTTATTTAAAATCTTTCCTTGTGCGGGAAAGAAGTGCAACTACCACCCGGTAAGGGTGGCTCCCTTGGCCTTCTAAGCGCCTCCTACGGAGGTTATAAATACTCCCCTAGAAGGTCCCTTTTTTTTGGTGGGGTGGGGGGGGGGGGGGGCTAAGACAAGGATCAGGGTGAAGGCTTCTTGTATTTAGAGTGGTAGGCACAATCCCTACTCTTTTTTTTTTTTTTGTCCAAGTGTTTGGACATTGGTCATACTTAAATAAACATGTCTTGAACGTAGGAATGTCTTAATTTCATATCATAATGATTATGGGCCATGAATTAATCATGTCCATTAGTCATATTAATATGATACGAAACATATCACTCAACCATGGGTTTGTGTTATATGGTCTTATGCATGATTAATCATATGAAAATTAATCATGTATGATTGGCCATTAAGTCTTTGGTCCACTAGTTAAGTGACGATTTTGACATGGTCCACAAAAGTTAAGTGATTTAACTATGTTAATTACAAAGTGGCCCATTAAAAACCTTAACTTGGTTACATCAAATGGGCGATCATATTAGCTATCCTTGATTGATTCTCATAACTTAACGGTCAGATCATTATGATATTGACCGAACTTCAGATCTAACGGTGGGATCTTCATGATCTTGACTTGATCTCATAACTTAATGGTCGGACCATTCTGATATCAACCGAACTTCAGATCTAATGGTCTGATCTTCATGATCTTGACCTGATCTCATAACTTAGCAGTCAGATCATCCTGATATGGACTGAGTTTCAGATCTAACGGTCGGATCTTCCAGATCTCGACCTGATCTCATAATCCAGCGGTTGGATCATCCCGATGTCGATCGAACTTCAGATCTGACTGTTGGATCTTCATGATCTCAACCTGATCTCATAATTCAACAGTCAGATCTTCATGATCTTGACCTCATCTCATAACTTAAAGGTCGGATCATCCTTATATCGACTAAATTTCAGATCTAACAGTCGGATCTTCTAGATATCGAAAGTTCTTCATCACTGGATTGTCTAACATATAATTTCAGTCTCCTTGTATGATATCGAAAGTTCTTCATCACTGGATGTCATGATGTAATACTCTTCTTCTATTTTTAGTAAAATTTTATTTAGAAAAATTCATAGGCGTTGAACCTTGTATCTTTTAGAATAGACTATAAATTTTAGTCATTTTTGGCGCTTTAATGTAATAGTTACCTTTCCAATAATTGTAAAAAATTAATGATATTAAATTTGAAGGAATGAACTTTCATGATATTTTGGGACATTAATATGCTTTTTGATGATTATAAAAATTTAAGGTTCCTTCATATATTATGAATCATCTTACATATGTTTTGGAGTAAAACAATGTTTTTGTAAATGTTTAAGGGTTTTACGTGAATGTGCTAGGAAATATGTGACTTTTATCCCTCTTAGAGTATGAAATTTAGGAGTACGCTTTTGGTCATTCTTGAAGTGGAAGTGTGCTTACTAGAAATTTAAAAGTTTTATAGCCTTTTTTTGGTAATTTCCCCTTCTCTTTTCTATTGACCTTTTTCTTTTCCCTTTATTAGACATGTCCCAAACGACCTTCATGTATGTATAACGTTAGGGTGGATGTGAAATGTTACTAGGTATTTGGCAACAGCATCCTCTGATTGCACTGTCAAGATATGGAACGTGGATGGTTTTACCTTGGAGCGAACTTTAGTAGGTAAGCCGACATTTTGCTTCTGGCCTGGTTGGACCAACATTCTGTAATGTCTGAGCATGTTGCCAATGATCAAGGCTGGTGTTTTACCATTGTCAGTTGGAGTTATGCTTGCCGCTATGCCCCTGGTGTTGCAACATGGATTGCAATGTTGAGATGGTCCATATGATCTTCAAGATCAGATGACAGCCTGACAGTTTTTTTTTTTTTTTTAAAAAAAAGCACCGACCTCAGGGGCCAACTGAGCCTGGCTTCCATATCGTTCAATCACCTATCGGGTTAAAAAGGGACAAAAAAAGAAGGGATATTACATCCTTCCATGCAATTCAACAGCCTGGATTGCGGGAGATACTATCGGATGGCTGGGCACGCATTGCAGTGTTTCAGCAAGCATTACTCTGTCAGTTGTATTTATTCCACTTTATAGTTCCTTTTTCATCTGTTCAGGTCATCAGCGGTGGGTGTGGGATTGTGCTTTCTCATTAGACGGTGCTTGTTTGATAACAGGTACGACAGAATATGCACGTCAGAGTTACCTTCTTTCTTAAGTTTAACAAACACTTTATCCTGCATTATTTCTTTTTTCCTGTACGTTATTTCACATTTGGTGTCTCCAATGCAAGCTACAGCCTCCTCTGATGCTACTGCTAGGCTCTGGAATATGGCAACAGGGGAAGCCATCAAAGTATACCAAGGGCAAAAGCCAACCATTTGTTGTGCCTTGCATGATGGAGCAGAATCACTTCCATCTTGATTGTAGATTTTAGTGTTCATACACCATTTGAATCGCTAGCTATGTGCATGGTTTTGTTTATATTGGTTTGTGTAAGCTCTTTTGATGACGATTGAGTTTGCTTGTGGTGCCACATGATTCAAGTTGGCAGATTTTAGCACCCGTCATGCAACGTAATGTGAAACCTCACGTACAGAGTCAGGCCACCAAGATTTAAAGTCCGGACGGTTAACCAAGAGAAGAGTTGTATTTACTATGACAACTGTGGCTCTTCCCTGTAACCCTCCGTATATGCGATACTGATTCTTCCAATGCCAGCAACAGGACATCCATTCGGTGGGGCTGTTGATATTTAGCTGGTTCTTTTCCTCATGACGGTCACAGATATCAGAACGACTGTCTCAGATCTTGGGTCTTGTTAGCGCGTGGATTTCTTAGTCATATGTAGCAGCTGAATCTGGATTCGGTGAAACCTTGAAGAGTGCTTTTTCTAAACATACTTATAATATGCTTAAAGATCATCAGTGGCGTTGTACCCTAGAATAGAAAAGCTTCTTATGGGCTTAACCTTCTCCTACGCTGGCCGGAGGCCGTATTTAATTTGAACAGTTACGAGGGTGGTTGAATCAGGGACACTGGCCTCAATTGGAGTTGTACTGGAAGGGAAGCCGTGGCCAACTATTTGACAGATCCAGGGGGTTAGTGTGTTGCTGTGTGATGCGTAAAGTTGTAGTTAAATGCTGGGACTTAACCGATCGGTGGGTTCGTGGGTGGAGTCGAATTGTGTCATTTCGTGCGGCGCTGTTGGAGTGGTGGTTGAGGGAAATGAGCAATGCGCGCACTATTTAATGGTGAGGGTGACCTCTGGCGCCGCCCTCAGCGGCTTGTCCGACGGAAAGAGCAAACGGTGGAATTCAGGTGTTCATCTTTTCCCCTCTGATGGCGGAATCTTTCAACTCTGTGCCTAACATGTTTTAATATTCTGGTAGCTTCCTACGTGGAAGCCAGGCAGGGGAAACTATTTCTTTTGTAGGACATGTATCCCAGTGTGGGCAATTTGGTTTCCTTAATGGCATATACTGTGTACATGGATGATTAAAAAGGAATGATGGAAGAAGTCTTTCTAGATGTAACGGGACACATTATTCTAGGTTAACTATACGCGTATATGTCATCAACTCTGAGATGATCTCGTTTTTTCAAGTATACGGAGAGGGGATCCACGGGGTTGGGTGACATGATGTGCCCAACGAGGCATGCCATTGCTAACTGAGACATCTCATCTTACTCCATCTTACCTCCCATTTTACTCTATGCAAGTCCGATAGGTGTACTGGTAAAAACGAAAAAAAAAAGGTCCGATGGTGTAATTTCTTAGGGAGGAATAGAACGACAGGTACTGTTGCCATCTCCGGGTCCTACCCGTGAAGGGAAAAGGAGCACACGCCACCCCCATAATTGGTTCCTCCGGATGCCCAACATCCACAGCGAAGCCAACATCCTCACCGATCCAGAAGGGTAGTACCCAGATAGAAAAATAATGCCCACAATCTATGCAAAGTGGCAAGTCCGACTCTTTGTTCGTGCCAAACGCTGCCGAGCGGTACGAGTTTGCTAACCACGCTACAACCTACAAGAAGAGGACGAAGAAGAGGAAGAAGGGGATAGAAGACACGAAAGTGGAAAGGCAGCCCAGTTAGCATCACGCCAACGCATCCAAACCGCCCATAAAAGAGACCACGCCAACTTCCGAAGCTTCCCAAAAGCCAGCTGCTTACCATCGTCTCATGGAAGAGAAGGGAGCGAAGAAGCAGAAGCAGAAGCAGAAGCACCAGAACCAGCAGCAGCAGGAGCACCACCACCACCACCACCAGCAGACCGAGTCCGCCACCACCGACGCCCATTTCAAGCCGAGCTCCGACGTGAAGGGCGTCCGCTTCGGCGGCCAGTTCATAGTCAAGTCCTTCACCGTGCGCCGCGCCGCCGCGCTCGAGCTCCTCCGCCTGCTGTCCCTTTCCCCGCCGATCTCCCAGCAGCAGGGCCAGGGTTGCCAGCGGGGCCTGCTGCCCTTCCCCTCCACCACCACCTACCTGCCCACCAACTTCACCATCCTGGCGCACGAGGCGTGGCACACGCTCACCCTGGGGCTGGGCACCCGCAAGTCCAAGGTCCTCCTCTTTGTGTTCGAGTCGGAGGGGATGAAGTCGGCGGTGGACCGGCTGTGCCCGGCGGTGATCCCCCTTGGGGAGGTCAACCGCAAGCTGATCCGGGGGCTCGCCGGCTGCGAGATGGCGCGGTTCAAGTTCCGGAAGGGCGCGCTCACCTTCTACGTGTACGCGGTGAGGCGGGCGGGCGCCGCCGGGTTCCCGCGGGCGGAGGACCTGCGGAGCCTGCTGGAATCGGTAGTGGCGCTCAGGGACTTCCTGGACCACACCGCCATGCTCGCCCTGCCCAGCCAGAGGAGCATCACCTTCTCGCCCCCCGTGGCCATGGCCCACTGACATGACCGATCTCCCCATCTCTTGTTCCTCTTCGATCGATTTGTTTCTACTTCCGACAAACTTTGTCACAACAGTCAGATTGTTTGGTTTTGTTTGCTTTGCGTTTGACCTGTACACTTGTTGCTGCATTGCGATCTCCGCTTGCTCTTCTTGCTTCTTGTACGGTCTTGCGCCTCCAATTCGGTCTGGAGATCACGAGCCAACGATGAACGAGACAGCGAGTTGGTTCCTGTATGATTACGAAATTTTCCGCTGGCCATGCGTCATGTCAATGTTATGATGCATCTCTGTATGATTTCACAAGCAAAGCTTGCTTAATAGTTACTACTGCCGCTACCACCATGTTTGCCATTTTTTTTAATTGGAAAGGTGACTTCTGCGTCAACTGTTTGGTATTTTGTTTGTTCGCTGTTTCCCCTGCCGTCCTCTACTACAGCGTCGGAGAGAGAGAGAGAGAGCTGTAAATGGTGGAACCGTATCGTTTGGACCAGATCCCTTGTGCGCCTTTCGACACATGTAAAAGAGATCCCATTCCGGTCTGGGTAGATCTATACCCGAATCAAGAAGACCTGCACTGTTATAATAGATCCATTAACATTAAAGGGTAAGTAAATGGACAGATCTTAGGTCTACTTTTTACTTTTGGATGGTAAAAGATGAGTGGTCCCAAAGATGATTTAATTTAAGAGTAATATTTACTGCAATTTCTGCTCAATATAATGATAACTATCATCTGATTGTGAGATTGAATGGCGTGAAGCTTCTAAGTTCAGTTATACCTCTTATGGGAGTCGATTGCAATTGCATTATAGCAGGACATTATAGCAAGTATCACTTATTAATTTATCTTAAACAACACCATATCACTTAAATGGACTTGATTCCAAGTCAAAATTCATAAAATTTGGTGATAAATCTGATGATTCCCAGGGAGTAGTAAATAAGTATATACTCGAACTTCATGAATCCAAACGTATCTACTGGCGGATTCAAACCCATTTTGACAGCAAAGACGATTGATATGATGAGACGTGGTGGAAGAGAAAAAGGCGTTTGCCATGGAAATGAGGGAAAACGAAAGGGAAGTGGGGACGCCAGGTCGCCAACCCCTCACCAGTCCTCACCCAAACCTTTTGGTCTACTAAAGAGAGGGACGTGGGGACCGATTTTTTTTTCCCCCTTTCCTCGCATCTTCTTTTAGCTATGCCATGAGCCCGGAGGGGAGCCATCTCTTCTCCACCTTTCCACATTCTCCATGCTATTGGCATCATTGCCCTCTCTCTTTCTCTCTCTGTGACCGTGTTCTAGTGGCCACCTTCGACCTGGACCTCCATATCGGCGTAATTGGCTTGCGTTGCGGTGCGCGTGCAGTGGCGCGCCGGCCCTACCGAGCTGCGGTTCGAGTGGGAGAAAGAAGAGTCGCGGCTGAAGCGTACCAGCCAGTTCTATGTCTGCCACTGTTCTTTCTCGGCAACCTTTTTGGCAATTCCGAAGACCCACCTTCCAGAATGATGATTCATCTTGGAGGGAAGAAGCATGGGCAGATGAGATATATATCATACTCCTTCCTGGCCGCATAGCGCGATGGACACCGCTCCTCGCTTGTGACAGGGAGGCCCCGGATTCGATCCCGTGAGTGGGATTCTCTCGCGAGTGACTGTATTCCTCCTCACCCTTGACGTGTTTAGCCGAATTTAAAATCCGAATACTTCCATAAGTATTTTCCTCTCCAGTATCTCTCTAGCCGTTCGGACTAGGTTCAAAAAGAAAAGAGATATATATCATGCTCCTCAGTGTCAAATCAGGCCAGATGCCTGGGGTGGACGTGGATCTCGTCGGGTAAAGAGTCAGAAACGTTGGCAGTAGACATATAAATTAATGGAAATTGATTATTAATACGTAGAATAGTTAAATTTTTTTTTTGTAAAACATAGTAGATAAAGCAATAGATCTAATCTTTTTTTTAAAGGGAATGTATACACGTAGTACATTAACAATTTCTATTATCTGATCAATTATTAACTTATAAGATAGTTATAACCGATAAAAATTTTACATTGATATCACGGATCTACTTTAAATCCATCGTCCAATCCAATATATTTGCATCCCTTATATCAGCAGACAGCACGGCCACGAACGTGTAGCGGCAGCAGCACGCTAGCTGCTTTGCTACGCGAGGGAGGGGATGCTGCTGGCCGTAATGTTCCCGAATGAGAATTTATGGAATACCCAAAATAAAAAAGAGAATTTATGGAATGGCTATGATCTTGTAAAAAGTAGTCACTCTTACTGATGAGGCAGAATCTGATTCGGCTCATTAAAACAGGTCTAACACTGTGGACAGTCCAACAACGGCAGTAAAAGGCCTCCTGAGAGTTTTCGGCCCGTTAGCGCTCCGGCGGCTCTCGGCCCAATAAGCAGTCCAGTGCTCTTCGGCCCGTCAGCGGTCCAATAGCCTTTGGCCTGTTAGCGGCTCAGCAGTCCTCGGCCCAGTAGACTTCGGCCCATCAGCGGCCCAACCCCCTTCAACTCAATAAGCCGTGTCCGGCCCACTTCGGTGGGAGGACTAGGCACTATGACGGTTTACCAATAAACCCAGAACATAGTCCTATATCGGCTACCACCGTTAAGCATCCTCTATCCTCCGCTATAAATACACCGCTATTTATTGCCAAATGTATGTCTCGGTGACCCTCAAGGACTATAGTCCGAAAAATATTAAAACTACTTCTTCTACTTTTTTGACTTCTGAATCGAATCATCTTCAGAAGCTAATTTGACCGTCGGAGGGGGTTCCTAAGGGTCAAAACCCGGGACTCCTACTGACCGGTTCTTCTTCTTTCCCTCATGCACGGCTCGGTTCGAATCTTCGCCAACCTCTCCGAGTCGGTCTCGGCCGTCGACCTCGGACTTCTCCCTCCGGTCTCGATGCCGTTCGCCGGCTCCGCATCGGCTGCCCTTCGACCGGAGGGACTTCGGACGCGCCTTCCGAAAGCTAACCCACATCCGGCCGAGCAACCCTCGGCTTCGGATCTTCGACCGCGTCTCCGCTTCCATCGCCTTCCGGATCTCCGTCGGACCTCTTCACCGATCCGACTGTTAGATCGAGAGAGAGAGTATAGAAAAGGGCAAGTGAGGAAAGCGGGCTCCGATGGTTAACACAAGGTGAGTTCTATTCTTCAGCTCGGTTTCCTTTTTATAAAGACTCTTCTGTTAACCATCTCCGCCCCCTCCTCGGAACCGCCTCCTAAATCTTAGGGATCGTGGGAGACCAAGTCTCCATGCTTATCCCTGCAACAGACTCCTAAGTTCATGGGCTTTGGTGGTCATCTTTTTTCTAACATCTCCCACTTGACCATCAAGACCATAATTATTTCTAATACACTCCCACTATCCGTGAGATGTATTGGTGTTCTGACACATTCTCACTATCTGTGAAATGTATTTTCAAATCAAATGATTCTTAATACACTCCCACTATCCGTGAGATGTATTAAAGTTCTGATACATTCTCACTATCTGTGAAATGTATTTTCAATTTTGTAAAGAAAAATTCCCGACTTATATATTCCCAAGTCCCATTAGACTTACATGTTTGACAAAACTTTCTACCGGTATACTTTTTGTCAACGGATCTGCAATCATATCACGGGTGGGAATATAAGTCACTTTAATTTCTCCTTTTTGAACAATATCACGTATATAATGATATTGAATTTCTATGTGTTTTCCTCTAGAGCTATTCGCTCCACTGTTAATCAAGCAAATTGCCGCTTGATTATCACAATAAATCTCAATTGGTTCTTCTACCAAGTTGAGATTTAATTCTGTTAAAAATCGTCTTATCCAGACTGCATGAGTGGTAGCCATGCTACACGCAACATACTCAGCTTCCTGTGTGTATCTTGCAACACACCCTTGTTTCTTGCTACTCCAAGAAACAGCAGCACCACCAAAGATGAACAAGTGTCCCGAAGTGGACTTTCCGTCATCTTTATCCCCTCCGAAATCTGCATCGGAATAACCAAGCACTTCTAGTGTATCTGCTTGATATATTAATTTGTGGTGCAAAGTACCTTTCAAGTACTTCACAATCCTTTTAACAGCTTCCCAGTGTGCTGGACCAGGATTACTTTGATGTCTGCTTACTAAGCTTACTGCGTATGCTATGTCAGGCCTGGTACATAGCATAGCGTACATTAAGCTTCCGACTGCTTGTGCATACGGCACTTGCAGTGCATCATGTCCTTCTCCAAGACATTGCTCTTTACTTAATCGTTTTCCATGAACCAACAACGTTGGTGCTGGATTGCAGTTTTGCATTCCAAACCTCCTAAGTACTGATTGTAAGTACTTATCTTGGTTTATACTCAACATTATAGACTTTCTATCCCTCAGGATTTGGATTCCGAGAACATAGGATGCCTCACCCATGTCCTTCATCTCAAATTTCTCACTGAGCTCAGACTTAACGTTATTCAACATTCCTATGTCATTTCCGGTGAACAAAATATCATCTACATATAAAGATAATATAATGAACATGCTCCCACTCTTCATGACATATACACAATTGTCTAATTGATTTGGAACAAATCCAAGTTGAATAACAACATTATGAAATTTGAGATACCATTGTCTAGAAGACTGTTTCAAGCCATACAAAGCTTTCTTAAGTTTACATACTTTATTCTCCTGACCTTCTACCTGAAAACCTTCAGGTTGTTTCATGTATATATCTTCCTCTAACTCTCCGTTAAGGAATGCAGTCTTGACATCAATTTGAAAAAGTTTCAAGTCAAGATGCGCAACAATTGCTAAAATCATCCTTATAGATGCAAATTTAGCCACAGGAGAATAAGTTTCTTGAAAATCTATACCTGGCATCTGAGTAAATCCTTTGGCAACTAATCGAGCTTTATACTTGTCAATAGATCCATCTACACGGATATTTTTCTTAAATACCCACTTGCAACCTATAGCCTTCCTATTCTTGGGTAATTCACATAGTTCCCATACATTGTTCCTTTTTATGGAATCAATTTCTTCTTCCATGGCTTTTCGCCATAGATCAGAGTCTGAAGATTTCAATACATCATTCAGATTCATGGGATCTATATTATTATCATCATTTATGTCTACTGTTAGACATGAAGGCTCACATAAGTACAAGTGATAATCATTCATCCATGCTGGTGGAGTTCTAAGTCTTTTATTGCCAATTACAGGTTGATTTTCTTGCGTCTCATTCAAAGGCATTTGTTCATCTTCCACATTTGGTGGAAGTTCTTCTTCGATTTCTGGATCATTTATAGGTAAATCATTGTAATGGTCATCGTCTATTACACTTAGAGGTTCTTTCTCATGATGAGATTCCTCTTCCTTTACATTTTCTAGAAATGTAGCATCCCTATATTCAATGATTCCTTTTTCCTTATCGAAGAATCTATATCCCGATGATTTGTCACAATAGCCTATGAATCGACACTTTAATATTCTGAAGTCTAATTTGTCTCTTAGTTGATTTGGAATGAGAACATGGGCTACTGACCCCCATTTCTTAAGATGACTTATTTATGGTTTCCTCCCATTCCACAATTCATAAGGTGTACTTTCGATAGACTTAGTGGGAATTCTATTCAATGTATAATTTGCCGTGAGCAATGCCTCTCCCCAAAAATTCTTCGGGAGTCCTGAATGCGATAGCATGCATCTAACAGCATTCATAAGAGTTCTATTCTTTCTTTCTGCCACACCATTCTGTTGTGGCGTATAAGGCATAGTTACATGCCTCTTTATTCCATGCTCTTGGCAATATGACTCAAATTCCTTTGAGTTGTATTCCCCACCTCTATCTGTTCTTAACACCTTAATGTTTTTACCCAGTTGCCTTTCTACTTCTGCTCTATATTTCTTAAAGCAATTAAGAGCTTCTGATTTAACATAAATAAGATATACATAGGCATATCTGGAATAGTAATCTATAAATGTTATGAAATATTTCTTTCTATCATATGTTTTTATACTTAATGGTCCACATATATCTGAGTGGATCAACTCTAGTAATCCTTGTGATCTATGTCCTACTGCAAAAGATTTCTTAGTCATTTTACCGACTAAACAATGTTCACATGGTGATAATTCTATCTTAGTTAATGGTAGTAGGTTCAATCTTATCATTTGTTCCATTTTAAATTTTCCAGAATGTCCTAATCTAAAATGCCACAGATCACATTCAGACAGATGACAACATCATTAATATTATTAACTTCTGTGTCTACAACAGGAATACAAAATAAGCCATGTTCATGAACAAGTTTTCCCATGGCAAAGACCTTTTTGTTCTTTCATATAGACACCCTTTTATTATAGAAACGGACTTCCAGACCATTTTTCATGAGAGCAGTTACAGACAACTGATTGCGCCTAATACTCGGCGCATAACATACATCCTTAAGGACCATGATGCTGTCCCCAAGATCTAAACGATATGATCCAACACCTTCTACATTCAGGTAGGTGTTGTTTCCTATGTACATTCTCTGCTCTCCAGGTTGCAGCTGCTTGAATTCCACCAGCCCTTTCTTTGTCTTTGCCACATGACAAGTTGCGCCAGAATCTACCCACCAGTCGTTGGTGTCGATAATCACAGCATTGCATTCCGTCAAACCGACGAATTCTCGTTTGCCGGTTCCCCCCTTTTCCGGGTTTTTACCCTTGTTTCCGTGCTTTTCAGGACAGTTGGCCTTGTAATGACCAAATTTGCCACATGTGTAGCAAGCACCACGGGGAACCTTTTTGCCTTTATAGTGTGATTTTGCTTTGAACTGTGGCCTATTCGGTCAAACAGAGTGATTCTGGCTTTTGTTATATGCCGATGAGGGCTTCTGGTGAATAGCATTCACTTCCTGCAAGTTCAGCTCTTGACCTTTCCTACTGGCAATGATATCCTGCTCAACTGCTAACCTAGCTGGTAAATCAGTGACATGAAGAACGGTACCGCTCATTCTAAGGGTTGTGGCAGCCATATCTAATGAAGATGGCAGACTATTCAAAATAGTCGCCACCTGCATTCTCTCTAGAACCTCTGTTCCAGCAGTAGAAAGATCTTTAGCCATAACAATCATCTTATTCACATGTTCTATGGCGCTATCGCTTTCTTGCATACGGCAAGAATTATACCGATGCAATAGGAGCTGAGTATTCACCTCAGAAGTGGTGTCATACTTCTCCTTGATAGCGTCCCACAATTTCCGGACAGTCTCATAAGTTTCAAAGAATTTTATGAGGTTGTCCTCCATGAACATTAGCATCAGGCTTTTAGCCTTGTTGTCATCTGACAACCATTGCTCTCTTCTCCTGATATCTCCCTCTCCGGAGTTATCAGTTAATTCCGGAACAGTACTGTTAAGTACATGTTCAATATTATCATGAATAAGACCATATCTAATTTTCCTATGCCACATGTCATAATTAGTACCGTTCAGCTTGTCCAGCTTAGCCAGTTCAGAAGCAATGAGTTTACTGGCCATTTTAAGTAGGACAAGGCTAAAGCTCAATATACATAATTTAACAATTAAGATTTGTAACATAAATAACATTAAAACATGCATCATTTTGTATGATTCAACTTAGCAGAACAAATTTTTTAAATAACTAATTTACATAAATGATATTCAATCAAGAATTACTTAATATCAATTTATTTTAACAACAATAAAAAATATAACTTGAATTTTCTAAACAGAAATTAAAATGATGATCATAAAGGAATGTGAATTAAGTTGTAACTAATTATAAATTTATATTTATAATCAATTTATCAGGCAATAACTTAATATGAAAGGATTAGTTATAAGCACATGATTTGTATAACAGTAACAGATAAGGACGAAACAACTTTAAAAAATGTGTATTAGCTATGCACAACAGACGTAACCCAACGAACATGCAACAGATTCTGGCATAAATTAAAAGAGATGCACAGCGATCTATGACAGGTTCTGGCAGACAACTATATTAAATATAACAGTATGCATGCATGTATGTTGTTAGCAGGGGTATATATATATATATAAAGTACCTACAAGTTAAATAACATGCAGATTATGACAGGTTCTGGTAAGAGCTATGCACGTTTAACAAAGATATCAAGTATGTTTAAAAAAATAACAGCATGTATACGTCAAAAGCAAAAGGCAGATAAAATATTATATGTGGAGTAGGAGCATTAAATGTATTTGACAGGATATACAAACAAAACTATTCAAATTTTAAAATTCGTATCTGACAAAAACAGTGAGGTGCATAAAACTATGGCCTATGCGTTGGGCAGGAGCAAATAAAAAAATTATACTGTTTTGACAGAAAGCTAATTAATGGGTGCAGGACCTTAGGACTTGGGAAAGGTGTGCTTATATAACCATGCTGCTGCTTACTCGTCAAAGGGAGAAAGAAAAACCTGTTGACGAGAGAGGCCGGGTGAGGTGGTTGCAGGGACGCTGCGGGTGGCGACGGCGGTGTGCAGCGAAGACGGCGGCGACAGTGGAGGTGTTGCAGCGGCGGGGCGAGGTGGGCTGCAGCGGTTCGCGGGGTGAGCCGCGGCGCGAGGGGGAGCAGCGGCGGGCTGCGTCGGGCTGCTGCGGCAGGAGCAGCGGTGCTCGGGGGGTGAAGCCGCGGTGTGCGGCAGGAGCGGCGGCGGTGGCGGTGCGCCGGCAGCAGCGGTGGCGGTGCGCCGGCAGCGGCGGTTGCGGGCGGCTGCGGCGCGAGGCGAGGGCGGCTGCGGCGGTGGCAGCGGCAACGGTGAGCAGCTACGATGCTGCAGCGGCGGGGCAACAGCGGGGCGAGGCGGAGGCGAGGTACGGCAGCGGCGGTTCCGATTCGCTGCAGCGGCAGCAGCGGGACGTGGCGGCGAAGTGCGGTTGCTGCAACGGCGAGAGCACGGCGAGCTGCGGCGGCGAGGCGAGGGCAGCAGCGGCGGTGCGGTCGCGGGAGCAACGCGGTGGGCAGCGTTTGTGCTGCAGAGGCGGTGCTGCGGCGGCGAGGGTACGGCGAGCACAGCGGCGAGCCGGCAACGGCGTGGAAACTTGCCGCGGTGCGCGTGGGTGCGCGGGGAAGCCGCGGCGGTGCGCGGCGGCGCTGCAGCAGCGGTGCTCGGGGGAAGCCGCGGCGGCGAGTCTCGGCGGTGGCAGCGGCAACAACAGTTCGCGTGGTGTGCCGCAGCGCGAGGGGGAGCAGCGGCAGGCTGCGGCGGCGCTGCAGCGTCGAGGGCACGGCGAGTCCCGCGGCAGGGGCGTGCGAGGAGCAGCGCGGCGGCTCCGGTTCGCTGCAGCGGCGGTCGCGGCAGGGCTGCGGCGTGGCTCCGGTGCGAGGGCAGCGTGGCGGTGGCGGCAGCGGCGAGGACGAACCCGCTCTGATACCAGTGTTAGATCGAGAGAGAGAGTAGAGAAAAGGGCAAGTGAGGAAAGCGGGCTCCGATGGTTAACACAAGGTGAGTTCTATTCTTCACCTCGGTTTCCTTTTTATAGAGGCTCTTCTGTTAACCATCTCCGCCCCCTCCTCGGAACCGCCTCCTAAATCTTAGGGATCGTGGGAGACCAAGTCTCCATGCTTATCCCTGCAACAGACTCCTAAGTTCATGGGCTTTGGTGGTCATCTTTTTTCTAACATCCCAGCTCCGGATCTCAAATTTCGGATTCCAGCTTCGGAATCCAGGTCGTGATAGCTTCGGCTACATCACCCACCATAAAAATGAGGTAATTGAGATATCGATTTTGATGCTATGAGAACTCTCAGGTCCGCATAAAATTTGTGTTAGAGAATGGAGATTCGTATCCGGACGTCATTTTGACTTTTAAAGACTGATACCGATTGTCTGAAGATGGTCCCTAAGTTGTCACTTGGTGGATGACTTCCTGCCTTGGTGGGTTAGGTCTTAGGTGTGTGGATTCAATCTCACCTGTAGTGAGTTGATGGGATTTTTGTCCCAAGAACGCTCGTCGCCACTCCCCAGCAAGAAGCGCGCAGATGCTAACCTCAAGCAGATTCTTCCTGGATGTAACCTAAAACAATTGGGCTTTTCTTTGAGTGTTGGTCGAATATAATTTTGCTTTTATAAAATTAAGGACTTTATATGTATCTAACTACTAGACGACTGATGAAAAAGTTATCCTAAAAGATATATCTAATAATCGGGTACGTACCCGCGTGCCTTGTTTAATGGGTTTATGTCACCTCTTAATATATAGATCTGATAGGTAAGAGTCAAGGTTTTAGGCCCAGATATTTAAGGGTGTTTATTATTTAGTTCAATCCGAGAAATCAAATCGAATCAGATTAAAATTTCGGTTTGACCATTGCTATGATTTGGCTCGGTTAAGTCCCCTGTCAACCCATAAAATCCAAACCGACTGACAAAACAAAAATGTCATGTGATGTGCACATAAATCTAGGGCTGTCAATGGGCCCGGCCCGACGGAAACCTAGCCTAGCCCACAATTAAATTTGGCCCGGCCCGGCCCGGCCCGCAACTTATCTACAAGGCCCGTGGGGCCCAGTATGGCCCGCTTCTGGTCGTCTAATGTATCCCTTCTTGCTCGTCCTCAACTTCTCAAAGGCGGGGAAGTTGGCGAAGACGTCGTACCACCAACGGCGATGCAGTGTCACCGGGACCCTCTCCACCTCCGGCATCCTGCTCCAACTTCCCCTACGATGTTTAGCTCGCCGTCCTTTCCTTGCTCCTTTCCCTCGACCTCGCCGCCTTCGCCTGCACCTGCCGCCGCCCTCTGCGCCGAGCCCCGCCTCTGGTCCGCCATGTGCCCCGCCGCTGGGGCTCGAAGACAGGCTAGAAGGGGGCTCGAGGAGCGCCCCGCATCAACCTCTTCATCTTCTCCCACGCCTCCCTCGTCTTCCTTACGCTCAGCTTGGCGGTGGCCCTATATAGAGCTCACGGGCAACGAGGGGCGACTGGCTTTATAGTGTCAGCCTACCTGAACGTGGTCGCTACCCCTGCCCACCACCCCCACTCCATTTCCCGTGACAGCCTCCCCCCCTCTCCTTCTCGCTCCAGCTATAAATATTACCCCTTCCCTCCCGCCCCACCGCGCTGCAGTGCGCTAACCCCCCCACCCCCCCAACAAGACAACACCATCTGTCCTTATCCCATTCAGGCCGCCACAAGCTGGGCAGCCTCTCGTTGGCGGCAACATCGATCATGGCAGTTCCCCCTCGGGTCTCCTCTCTCATTCCACTGCTGATACTGCAGTTGCTATTGGCCGCCCGGCTTTCCACCTGCGGTCCCCACAACTACCTCGAGGCGCTGTCCAAGCCCATTCCCTTCTTCGGGGGTAGCGGTCGGGGCAGCTCCCAGCCGACCAACGGCTGGCCTGGAGGGGCGACTCGGGGCTTTCGGACGGGTCTGAGGCCGGGGTCGACCTGGTGGGCGGCTACTACGACGCTGACGACAACGTCAAGTTCAGGTTCCCCATGTCGTTCACCATGACGATGCTGGCATGGAGCGTGGTGGAGTTCGGCGGCCTAATGCCGCCCGAGGAGCTCCGGAACGCCTTGGCTGCCGTCCGCTGGGCCACAGACTCCTCAAGACCATTGCCCATCCCAACAAGGTCTACGTCCAGGTAATGACACCTCGCGAATCATAGCACGGGAAGAACAAGAAGAAGCACCAACTAAGGGTTTTGGGGGCGGTGAGTGGTTGGGAGAAGGAACTGAGTTGGCTCAGCGCTGTCGCCCGAGTTGTACCGAGTCAACCCGCGGGCTGAAAAACTTTGGTCCGAGTTTGCCCGCGGGCTCAAAACAGGGGCCCGAATTTGAGCCCGTCCATGGCCCAGTCCTTGAGCTCGCGGGCCAACCCGGCCCATTGACAGCCCTAGATCTGATAAATCATAAACCCACCCCAGTAGAGCAAGTCATCTTAAATTCTCAGCGCCAAGCAGTTAGGTTGACAGCTACAAGGACAATAAAGGAATTATAAGAAGCGAAACGATCGAATTCCGTCACCAGACTAAAGAACCGAACGCCTACACCCACTTGGTGGATGCTGCCTACACAAGTATACATGCGCTTTGTGCCGTGGGTTTAGTCCTACATCAGAGGTTTTCTGAATATTGTTCTTAGAAAAATGTTATAAATAGACTAGTTATTGGCCTTGATAAGATTTAAGGGTGTCAATTGGGCAGGTCAGCCTGTAGCCCAGCTCAGCCCAACGCATATTATAATAAATTGGGTTGGTCTAAGTTATCTAAATTGGATTTCGTTAAATTTGAGTTGACATTAGTCAAATTTAGATTGGGTTGGACTGAAATTGGATTGACCCGGTTTGAGCCTTTTACATTAATTAATATATATATAAAAAAATCTAACAAACTTTCTCACAATAAGGCCAACTCAACCTGACCCAATCTAACTCACTCGTTACTGAATTTGAGTTGAATTTAGACTGAATTCGAGTTAAATCTAAGTTGAATTTGGATTGGACTGAAAACGGGCCCATCAATGCGTGCGATGGGCCGTGTCACTTGCGGGCCAATTGAAACTTTAAACATGCATCTTTGCTGGGCAGTAAGCAGCTGGACCTAGCCCAATCAAAATGTGGGGTAAATGGGTTTGTGTCCATTTGATTTTAAGCTGAACCAAACTAAAGTTTTTCGATTTAGTTTGATTTGGTTTCAAAGAGTGAAACGGTTTGATTCGTTTTTTTTACTTCCAGATCAAACCAAACTGACCCGTAAGCACCCGAACATCAGTCTACAATGAAGAAGAGTCAACAGTGGTTTTTATTGGTTTACTTTCAAGATTGGTCTATGCAAAGATGGACTCGGTGATCCGGACTATGCAGTTAATTAATTAGATTCAGTTATTACTTACAGAATGTATATATCCAGAACGAGAGATCACAAATCTGCATTAGTCCCATGAATGCATCCTCATCATAAACTGATCCACGTCCACGAACCTGGTCAAAGTATGAACTAGGTGCTGGTCTTGGTTCAAATATTGCTCTGTGGATGCTCCTTACCTATATACGTCGTAGTTGGATTGATGTATTGGGTTCATAATGGATCAATTCGTCTTAATTTCTCATCCTCGTGTGTGGTCAGCGACATCACGGTAGGGCTATACACACATTTGGATAGGAAAGTCCGGGATGCATTGTACGGCGGAGCTGGGAGATCCAGCTATCGGATTTGTGACGTGGATAGAATCACCTTTTTTACAGGCATATGATCAATGATCGAATGGATCGGACGTCCAAGTGCATTATAAGAAGGAAAAGTCTTGTTATACACTATAATATGCTAATTTTGATGAAGTAGATTGCACACTTTAACGGGATGTCTTGGAGTGTTCACATTTATGTGAATTTGTCTCCCACTCATCCTACCATAAATTAGTAGGAGGACACTAAGACACCCCATTAATTTATGTAATCTACCTCATCAAATTTGCACATCAAGACTTGCACTAAGTACAAGTTTAAGAAGAAAATATATTTAGCATTATGCAGAAATGATGAAAACAAAAATGAAAGAGGAGAAACAATCACTCTAAAGCATGCCACAATAATTTTTTATGTGATTTAACAGGGGTTGCCTACATCTATGGGTGGTTGCACTGAGTTCCAATCTATATATCTTGGATTTACCATATAAGAGATGGTTCACCTTCTTTAAATACAAGAAACTCAGGATAATTTTCCTGATAATATTACAATAATAATCCGAAGAAAAAAAAGGTAAGCATGCAAAGTAAAAATCAAATTCCACATTCTTTCAAGAGTTACAGACTGTCTTATCTAGAACCTAACACGTATATTTTACTCCTCGTGTAATCTCTGGCAGCCTCCCATGCGCTAGTCATGGAGGCCAACTGAGATTGTGCATAACCTCAACTTCTCCACAATGTCTGCCTAGAGGGCGCTAGTTGGAGGGAAGGTGCTCTTCCTCCTCCCACGTAGCTTCCTGCCTCATCCCCTCCATGTCCCCATCCCATCCAATTGTAGATCGGGGAGGGACGACGAAGGCACTGCTAGCATCGAAGATAGAGAAAATGGACTGGAGAGACCAGGTTCTGAATGAGGCATCGGTAATCCAGTCACAAGAAAATAGTGGGTTGAGTTGAAACGGTTCCCATCAGAGCACGATCGGATCAAGCCCAGTCAGTGCGGGGGGACGGGATTTTGTAAAATCTCACTCTCATCGAGTCGAACAGTTTGGCGGGTCCTACCGTCCCCTCTATGTATTGACCAGACTCGATCCAGTCGTGCTCCAAAGAAAACCTGACTCGGGTTGAGTTTGTATATTGTATAACCACCATCCCTTGCAGCCCGAAAGCTCGTATCCGTGCATTCAAAATTGAGCAATACTTGCTACAATGGAAATATTAATAGTATTGAGTCATTTTTCAATACACATTTTCCTTCTCTCAAATTTTCACAAATAGACATCATTGAATGCATGTGCTTATTGCAAGGGAAGGACACATAGCATTCCTAAATAAGATATATAATTATATATCACCCTTACACAGTGTCGTCTCTATGTAGGGATGATTTATATTAAGTAGAAAGGATACATGCTCTATGAAGATAAATTATATTACATAAAGGTGATATATATCATATAAGGATAAAACACACTATGTAGGCGTGATATATGTATGGATGATATATAATATATCTCGCCTATCATGATTCATTATGTAATAGTATAAGCCATCCCCATGAAACTTGTAGATGCATTAAATATCTATTTTACATATTGATATCCATCTTTGAGTCCAGCTCTCTCGTGCGTATGTAGATCAATGAGATGGTGTAATATAAAATGATGAGTCAGACTTGCTGCACCCGGACAGTTGTCTGATCGTAACTCCTAATTTTTCTTGTTTTTTATTTTTAAATTTTTTATGGTGGATCCCATCATGTTTGACATATCCGTACAACTCGATTTCCAAAAGAAGACCTTGAACACAAAAAAAAATGAACCCAATGAACTTGCATGATTTTTTTTTTTAGATCAGATTATATGAGTATGTTGGGTATGATGGGATCCACTATAAAAAAAATTAAAAAATTAAAAAAAGTAAAAAATTAGGCTACACTGCATGGGTGCAGCAAACATAACTTTAAAATGATGTAGTAATACAATACTTGCATTACCAATTATCACTCATTGGAGTAACACTTGTTGCACTGACCCCAGTTTTGCATTGACCCTAGTTCTGCATATTGAGGGCTAATGCAATGGGTTAAAAAATTATTTTTTATTTTTTTTTCAGGTGAGCCTCGAGGTGCTCCACATGTCTATATAGGCGGATCTTAGATCAGACAAAAAATCTAAAAAATAACAATTATTATTGGACTTGACGCATTAAAGGCATTTTTTATTGTTCATTGCGGCTTAGTTTTTTATTTTTCAGATTTTTTTGAGTCATCGATCAGAGATTGGCCAGTATAGACGTGTAGGACACCTCAGAACCCACATGAAAAAAATTCAAAAAATACTTTTCTATCCACTGCATTAACCCTTAGTGCACTACTAGAGGTCAGTGTAGCAAGTGTTACTCCTACTCATTGACATAGGGAAGCGGCTTGTTAACACCTTTGGCCCAAACCATCTCTAGAATTTGAGCAAGATAGGGCAGTAAAGGAACCAATATGTTCGATGAACAGCTCATAAGACTACTTAATAATAATTCGACTCGCCTCATTTATTAAGCTAAATAAACAAGTTTGAACAATTTGAACTTGATTCATTAAATGAGCTGACTTTGTCAAGCGAACTCTGCTCGATTATGCTCGTGAACAAGCTTGTTTAATTACTTGATAAGAACTTGTTTATACTCACTAAGAGCTCATGTAAGTACTCACTGAGACCTATTTTAAGTATTCGTTCAATTATTTTATTTATGAATAAACTTAGTTAATAAAATATTTAATATCTTATAGAATTTTCGATCAAATGACTAGGAGTACAAACAACTTTCACTATGGTTGACTTAAGTTTATAAAGCTAAATTTAAAAAGGTATTGGACTAAATGTATCATAGATTCATTGAGCTCGTGAATTACTGAATATTTGACTCGAGCTCATTTAATATCTAAACGAACCAAACTCATCATAGATACTCGGCTCGAATTCGAAATCAGTTAAAATTAATTAAATTAAGCTTGAACAAGATAGAACTTGGTTCGACTCTACTCATTAGAGCATGTGACCGGTGAAAGATTTCTTAAGTTCACATGCGACCTATTTTATCGTCCCTCTTTTGTGCGAGATGTTATCGTGACTAAAGAGGCGGCCTGTTAACACCCTTGGCCCAAACCATTCCCGGAATCCGGGCGACAACATGCGGCCGGTGAAAGATTTAAGTTCACTATGTGACCCATGTTATCGTCACCCTTTTGCCAGAGATGTTAATTATGACCAGGGAGGCGTTCTATTAATATCCTTGGCCCAAACCATTCCAGAATTCGAGTGAGAACATGCGGCCTGTGAAATGTTTCTTATGTTCACCGTGCGACCTATGCTGTCGTCCCTCTTTTGCGAGATATTTTATCGTTCACTCGCAGGCGGGCTGTTAACACCCTTGGCACAAACCATGTCTTCTTGAGAATAATTTGTTGCATCCGCTATTGATATTATGCCGGTTATTGATATTTTTAGTTGTTCATTTTTTTGTAATTTTTTTGATTATTTTTATAGTATCTTATACGATTTTACAGTCTGATTTCAGATGAGTCGATAAAAAAATTAAAATTAAAAAATTAATCTTAAATAAACAGTAAAAAAAGAAAGATTAAATTAAAAGTGACCAAAAAGAAAAAAAATAGTTAAAAACACCCGGCAGCCCGCGTGGGCAGCCCGCGTAATGGCGGCTGGCTGCCTTCCCGGAATCAGGGCGAGAACAAGTTGCCGGTGAAAGGTTTCTTATGTTCACTGTGACACCTATCTCATCGTTTCTCTTTTGCATGTTATCGGACTTGGGAGCGTATATAAGGGACACCATTAGCTCGTTTTCTCCCTCCAACGCTCTTATGTTGCAGGGTGCCCAGGTTGCGTGTGGAGGAAGCAACAGGGAGCGAGGGGGAATTTCAAACTCTCGTCTGCAACAGCGATAGCGCGAGAACGGCTGATCTTAGTCGATCCAGGGAAATCTTGATCCCGAACTCTCCCCTAATTTGGAGTTCCGTTCTCTGGAACCCTAGATCTGATAATTTTCCCAGCGAAGGTGCTGGTGACGGTTGGTAGGGCTTGGATGCCGGCCAAATACTGGGTCTAGAGCAGTGTCGCGCTGCTGACCACAGCATATGTCCGAGCGCCATCGGCAAGGAACCCTCCTCCCCCCGGAGGAGACTCCTCCAAGACTTCTGGGCGGCAGCCGGACACCGAAAGCGGAGCGGAGAACGCGTATACCAGCTTCGAGGACCCCCATCGCCTTGGCGCGGAGCACCGGGACGAGCGCCGACGACGCTCGCGGGGCCTTCGAGACGTGCAGGCAAGTCGGGCACTTGGCCCCTCCAGGACGCCGCCGCTGAGGTCAAGAAAGCGAACGGTCTGTAGAAAGAAGAAGGAGATGCCGAGTTTCGGTAGAGGAGAAAGAGGAGGGGAGGGAGAGGTCAGATTCCGTTTTGATTCAGAGATCGAGAGGATTATTGCGTCGAGGTTGGGAAAGAAGGGGAAAAGGAATGAAAGAGAGGAGAACGTGGGTTCCAGTGGCAAGAAGGAGAGGAGGAAAAGTCGATGAAGAGGAAACCCAAAAGGTCAGCCGATAGTTCAGATGATGTTGACGAGGAGGACGAGGAGGAAGTGAGGAGAAAGGGAAAGAGGCGTTGGAGGCGGCATGAGAGCTTGGGTGATGATGGTGATGTGCAAGATCGGCACCATCAGAAGAGCAGGAAAGAGCAAAGAAAAAGCTATAGGCGGATGGATCTTTAATCTCTGATGAGGCATAAGAGGATTCAAATGGGCTCCACAGCTGCCATAAGCAAAGAAGAAGGCGGCAGGCCAGGAGACATCAGATGGTGAAACGGATAGTAGTTCCTCTGATGGTTGTAAACAATCTGGTACACGTAGCAGTGGACCAAATGGCGGCAAGAGGTCCAAGAAGCAGAAGTATACTATACAGTGATCTTAGTTTGGATGTTAAAAGCAGATTTACCATAAATTCACTCGAGTTTTGGAAGGTAAAAAGCAGATTTACCATAAATTTGCTGGATTTCATCACAAACTTGAAAACCCCCCATGAACATGTTTTCCATGAACTTACTTGGAGTTGGTTTATGCTGGATACGTCTGCCAGGTTTATATTTTTATGCAGAGCAATCAAACATCAGTTTACAGAGAAGCGCTTTTTGTGCTTTTTTGATAGAAGGATTTTTGATAAATATGTTTATAATAATTCCATCTGTGTTTTCTTATGTTGCATCCCTAAGCAGGGTTAGATAGGTTTAGAGATCCTTGCACTGGAAGGAACAATAAGCATCCTGAAAAGAGAAAGGAGCACCACGTGGAAAAAGAGAAATACTTACAGCTAAAATCATATGATGGTGATCAATTCATTTACTTTGTTTGTTTATATGTTTCTGGTGCAAAAGAAAAAAATAGTGAGGAATTTGTCACTCATATTTGCTACTGTAATGAATTAATTTGGTCTTCTGTAATTTCTTTTGTTCTGGCTCCGGTTTTATTCAAACAGCTGTCACTCTTCATTTCATGTTCAAAAAGCTGCTGCTACTTGTGTATTAGATAATGGATGAAATCTGGATTTTCTTTTCAAAGATACAGAACCTGAAGTTATATCAAACTGCAATTTATACCCTCTAAGTTGGTTGTATGGCTTGGATGTTGACCTCTTCTACATGATTAGGCCCAACGCTTTAGTCAAAGTCAAGTACGAAAAGAAATGTTAAGCCACATGCCCATCAGATGATTGGTGGAGTAAAAGGTCAATCAATAGTTGAGATGACGATTGATAAGCATTAACATCATCACAGGAAGAGTAAGAAAGAGAAGGCAAGGAGTCTTGGGTGGAGAGATCTTTCTTATGATGAGTCAGGAGGATTCAGGTGGCGAAGATGGTGGCCATAAGCAAAGAAGCAGGTGGAAGGAGACATCGGGTAGTGAAAAGGGTTGTAGTACCTCTGATCCTTGTAAATGGTCCAACACATGCAAGAAGAGTTTCCATGCAGAAGCAGTCCAGATGGTAATAAGTGTTCTAAGAGGCTCAAGGAGAAGCGAAATATGCTAGTGACTCAGAGGAAACTGATTGTCCCTTTGGAAGGAGCAAGAAGCATCAATAAAAGAGAAACAGGGAGCACCAGAAGAATATAGCTAAAACCATAGCATGGTGATGCAGCATCCCTAGTTCTGAGCTCTTTCAAATTGTTCACTTCTGTGTGCTTGATGAAAAGAAAAAGAAAACAAAAAAAGGTATTATCACCCATATTTGCTGCTATAATGAACTAATTTGGTATTTTACCATTTTCCTTATTCTGTCTCAAGTTTCACTTAAACTGCTGGTGCTCTTTATTTCATGTTCAAGCTACTCGTTATTTACTGGAT
Organism: Zantedeschia hybrid cultivar; assembly: GCA_030544215.1. NCBI lineage: Eukaryota > Viridiplantae > Streptophyta > Magnoliopsida > Alismatales > Araceae > Zantedeschia > Zantedeschia hybrid cultivar. Next base: position 5,055,314 of record JARZZO010000005.1, read on the forward strand.
GATGAATGAAATCTGCCATAAGCGACTAAGTTCCTAAAGTTATTTTCCTTTTTGAATGTTCAAAACCTATCGAAGTTAAAGGCACTTTGTGCCCTTTATCTTTGGTGATGTTGACTTGCTCTATAAAAATATCATTTGGCCAAATGCTATGGTCTGAATCAAGTGAAGGAGTGGGCTGGGATTTTTTGTAGAGTGATACAGCGAAAATTCTTTCATTCTAGGGGAGTATGGGCTTCACCATGTGGCCGGCCTTTTCGGGAGCTTTTTGATACTATACTTGTACATCCAATTTTTTCTTTTTCCAAATTTAATAAAATTTTGCTCCTGCCCACTTAAAAACATGTCCAAAACAAGTAAAAGCAAAATCTGACCAGTTGTGATCTAGGGTGAAAGAAATGCAAGGATTTTTAGGAGGCAGGCCAGAGCCCAAAATAGGACAGCCTCTTTCATTTGCGACTGGGTGCAGGAATTGGCCAAGCTTTTACGTAATGTAGATAAGATTCAATCCCTCTGTTTGGTTCTTTAGGGGATAGAGTGGAACACTCCATCTTAGTTTGCTTTTGTAGAAAAGTGATTTTGAGAGCTCACTCTTACCATACTGTAAACTCCATATTTCTTTTGGAAGCCAAGGGGTGGGAATTATTTTGCATGGAACATCTGCATTAGGATTTGTAAAATTCCTTTTTATCGTGGTGATTTCCACTCCTACTTGAAGGATTTTCACTTTCTGGATTGGGCCTCTACACCGCTTCATTGGAAGTAATTTCCCTTTGGCTAACTTTTCCTGAACTGGTCGTCTGTATCTGGATCTTGTGGGAAAGGAATGTGAATCTTTTAAAGCATCATTTAAAATTCAGGCAATGATAGTGGAGAGAAGGATAAGCACCATCATCATCATGGGAAGACTAGGAAAAGAGAAGGGTAAGCACCATCATCGTCGTGGGAAGATAGGAAATAGAAAATAAGAAGTCACAGGTGGCAGATTTTTCTTATGATGTGTCAGAAGAGGATCAGATAGGCATTACGAAATGTATCCAACGGTGAAACAGATAGTAGTTCCTCTGATTGTTGTAGACAGTCAAGTAGATGCAAGGAAAGGCATCCGGACGGATGGTAGAGGACCAGACGGTGGTAGGCAATTTGAGGCACAAGAACTAAAAATAAAGTAGTGGTGTAGAGGAAGATGATCCTGAGATTGGAAGGAGCAAGAATCTTCCTGAGAAGAGAAACAAGGAGCACCAGGAGGAAGAGACTTCATGTGTACAACTAAAACCATATTGTGATGTGATGCCCTTCCTTCTGGATCCTCGAGAGTTGTTTCTTTATTCTCAGATGCAAAAATAAATAACTAAGAGAACAGTGATCTTATGTTGCCTGGATCTGTATGAGCTTGAGGAATTATCTCCCATATTTTCCGCTGCAATGCACTAACTTGCTGTTTTGTCCACAGTTCTGCTTAATTTGATGATATCCTACATTATGTGCCAAAGGGCCTCCTACTTGTTTATGGCTAATGGACTTACCTGCTATAAGTTCTTATACTCCAGCTTCTTTCAAACATTTAAACCTGGAGTGAAGTTATATTAAATGGCGATTTTGTTCTTCTATGTAATCAACTGTGGATGTACATGATTAGGCCAAATAGTATATAATCCGAGTCGGGGAGGGGAAAAAAAATGTAAGGTGCGCAGAATTCTGTGTTATAGCTATCCTTTTTGGAAGTGCAGTGTTACGGCTTTTTAGAGACACTTTGAAGTTCTTGAACTTTCCATGGCTTGAGCTACTTATTGGCTGTTTGTTGCAGCGACTTATGACCACATAACAAACAATGAGGTAATCATATTTACAGCTTCTTGTAGTTTTACGCTGAAAAGAAAATAGAATAAGGGTAGTTTTTATTTCAAGCAATGATAGTGGGGAGAAGGATAAGCACCATAAAATTTATTTTTTTTATTTTTTCTAGGCTGGCCTCGAGGTGTTCTAACTGTCCGTACAGTGCAATGCCCGACCGGACGGTTCAAAAAAATCTGAAAAAAAAAAATCGAGTTTCAGTGAACAGTCAAAATGAGTATTTTTTACTATTTGATTTTTTATTTTTTAAATCGTCTGATCGGACATTATACTGTACGGACGATTAGAACATCTCGGGGCTACCTAGTAATGCTGCAATACGTGCAGCACGCGGCGGCACTGCAGCAAGTATTACTCTTATTTCATCTGTTTTGTTGTTTCATCTTTCAAAGGGAAAGCTGTGGCATGTAAGTGTCAATTGGCGGTGAGCTTTCATGGATATGGTTCTCCTGTCATTTGGTGAAATCAAATCTATGTTGTACTGTGTTAGATAACTGACATTAGTAAGACTATTTACGCTTTGCTATACATATTGGTGGCCACAACACTCGAACGAAATAGTATCGGATTAAAGAAGCAAAGGATTGTCCTTAGTTTGGATTGCAGATCTAACCGATAAATCGGAAGGTGGGGTACGTAAGTATGCACGAAATTTCAAGTATCATCATCATCTCTAGCAAAATTACATCAGATATTATGTATGTTGAAGTAAAATCTGATAAACTTCATTAAAGTAACACCAACAGCATGTGACATCACCGAAAATTTGAAGTTTCACTCGCGGGAGCCTCACTGTCAAGGGCAGATGCCACTGCCTCGTGATCATTCCTCTGTTATCATTATTGTATAAGTTCTTGGTTCGTTTACCATTTATGAAAGTTGTGAAAACATGTGTGCAACAATGCAATGTATGATTAGTTGCTACTTAAGGGTGAAAGAGGGGATCCCGAGCACGACATTTTCCCGGAAATCCTCATCCGCCCACATTTCCCAACCTTTTTGCCGTTTGAGTAGGAAAATGGCTTCCAAGTAAGATTCAGCGATCTATTCTTTTTTTTTTTCTTTCTTTTTTACCCCTTTCCTGTGTCACCTTAAATTTGGCTGTTGTGGGCATGAAAATTACATCAGAGTGGGGTGCAGTGCTTTACATAATTTAAGTTTGTATTTTATTTCTTATTTTATATTACATACAATTTACGTAACTCCAAGATGCCAACAGATACCCAGATATCTATTTATTCATCTGTTCCCAAACTTTGAAGAAAAATATATCTATGTCCCAGCATGTCCGGATAATTTCAGTTAAGAGTAACGACTTGTGTTCTATGCATCTGTTCATTTGCTTTCTTGTCCATCATAGCATCCATCATCTATTGCCGTTACTGCTCACACGTTTAAGGGGAACCTAAGTCAATTTTTTTTTTAAAAAGTTGTCGTGTACGACTGCGGCTTCTTTATGAACATGGAAATTATATAAATTTCATTTTTATGCAAGTAAAATTTATATCGACGTCACTTAGGACGAGCATATATGTGGTCTTCGTGCATGCTATGTTTTAGAGGTAGAATTTATATTTGTTTGAATAAGAGTGAGAAATTTAGGTCAAGTCATAGAACTAGTCCATAGTTTCCTGATAATTCTTGAGGACAAAATGAAGATATATTCTTACAGGATATGGATATTCTAAATGGCAAAGCTTTTTGGATAGATAAATGCTAAGAATAATATGTGTTATAATATGTCCCAAATATTTTGGTCGTAAACACCGTTTGATTGTATGATGAGACAGGATGTGGTCATTGAACTTGTATGGAATTGGATCTTCTGGCTCTCTTTTCCTATGTTTTTGTGTATTCCCAATCATATGGACGGAGGATGCGAGAGGAAGTGATAAGGTACAATTTATTATTTTATAATTCAAATAATAAGAAAGTGGGAAGGAGACCGATGTCCTCGTTCCGGGTAAATGACAGCATCCGCATTAAAAAAAAATAAGATACGGTTGGATCGAATCCGGATAAAACCGACCCGATTTGCACCCCTACGTCCAGGAAGCCATCTGGAACCTGGTGGTCGAGGTTCTCCATTTCTCCATCTCGGCAGAGGTCCCTTCCTTTCTCTCGACGCTTGTACGTGCGCGTGTCCTGGGCCGCGGCCGGCCCGCTTGCTTCCCAGGCGGTGGGCCGCAGTCAGCACGCATCGCGGCTGCCATGCTGCGACTTGCCAGGGCCACGAGGCCCTCGGCAAACAGGGGGTTTCGGGGACTGCTTTGTGCTTTCTTGCCTGCTTCCGCCTTCCGCCCATGGTGTCCGCGACCGCAAGCAAGGGAGTGGATGCCCCTCCCGCATTAGGCGTTAGTTAAGCTTTGGATACCCCGCGCTAAGGTTAAGGTTAAGCTTTGGCTTGGGAGGGGGCTTATGTAAGGCGTCGATGCTGGGACGGGAATGGGAGAGAGCAGGAGCAGCAGTGGAGGAGGATGCCTCGGAGCAGGTTTGCCGGTTCTCTGAGCTCGCCCAGGTTCGACGTCGTGATCGACATGGGGAGCCCCTTCCGCAATCGCACCATCGACGGCTTCTTAGCCATCGGAACCGTAATCTTTAGAGGCTTGTTAATACGCATTCTTCACCCAATAACCAAACTGTTTTGTTCACACTGTCTTTGGAAAATGGGTCTTCGCTCTCTCGCAGGTGGCGGCGACGAGGGTTGCGGCAGAGGAGGCGTATCGGTGCCTTCGGACAGGTCACTTTCGTTCTCTTTTGCTTCCTTGCGGCGGTCTCTATATCCCTGCTATTGCCAGTTTCTTTCATGTGGCCTGTAACTTGTGGAGGCATAAATAAGTTGCGACGAGGGTGTCAGAGATGTGAAATAGGTAGCCAAAGTAATGTAGAAAGTGAAAAATGTAGGCGGTGCTCAGTACAACTGATTTTTCGAAGCCTGGTAGTCTGTGGGTTCAGAACTTTCAACGTTTAAGTCCCTATTTGGATACAAGTTTTTTTTTAAAAGAAAACAGCCGATGGAGTTATCATAAACAAATGTAGCATAAACCTGTTTATCATAAATGCATTTGTTGTGACCTCATGTCTGGTTGTTCTGTGCAAACATAATTGAGTTTATGAGAGGCATTTGTGCCAGTGGCAGATGAAGAAATTTTGTCTAATGAGTGCCAAGTTAGAAAGATTTTTTTTTTTTTAGAGGGGGCCAAGTTAAAGAAATTGTATGTGAAAAAGATTTCTTTGCAAACATACAATGATACAATACATAAACATGGCCCACTCTTTCCCCCCTCGGTCCATCCCACGTCTCTGCAGTAAATTTGAATCAGTTTATGAGAGGCCTCTCAAGCATAAACCAACTCCAAATAGCTTCCCATAAAACATGTTTTTGAGGAGGTCTTGAACTTGTGATAAAATCAAATGAGTTTATGGTAAATCCATTTTTAACCATCCAAATTAAGGTTACTGTCCAAAATGAGTTTATTGTAGACTTAAAAGTGTTATTATGGCTTGCATCCAAACAGACCCTAAATGTGTGGTGCTTTTGTACTGTTTTTGTATATTGAAATGCAAACAATGGCGCCTGCACTTTTGGAGCATACCAGTTTTAAAATGTATTTCGGTGGTTTATGTGCTCCATGCAAGCCTGTGTATATTTCATATATGCTATGCTTACATTAGAGTAGGTGCGATCGGACAAGATGGGGATTTTTTTTTTTCAAGGGAATAGGACTGTCATCTTGCCAAACTACTTCAGTAGAATCAGTACCATAAATCAGCTTTTTTCTTAAACTCGTTTTTGCCTTTTGTTTTACTTTTATTGACACTACTGTAGAAGAACCCATAAGAGGGCTGCTGAGTTTTTTCTTTTTTGGGTACTATACTTTTCTATATGGTATTACCTGGTTTCAAATGCCGTTCAGAATTTTCTATGTACTGGAATAATCTAGGGAAATCAATATGCGTACAGCATTTGATGGCATGAGTTGCATTAAATTTCATATACCGTAGACATCATCATCAGCAGAGATTTAATGTATCCCATCCTGCCATTCTAATTTATCCATATATCTTAGAAATCAATGCGATAAACCCATTTCTTCTTTTATCCCATCTACACATATGCTTCATGGTGATGCTCATTCTCAAGAAGAAATTCTTGATACAATGCATCTAAATTTTGACATTTCCGAGAAAAAGTATCTAACTCTTTCATTTTTCTTAATATTTTATCTGTTGCAGGAAATTTTTCAGAGCACAAAATAGAGGATCGTGTAAGTGCTTTAGAGTTTCTTCTCTTAGTTCAAATGTACAACTGTCTGATATGGATGGCAACATAGTTTACAATATCTTCAGCCTCTCTCTCTCTCTCTCTGAGATACTGTTTGCATAGGTTAAAGCAGCAACTGCCTTGCATAATCTTGCTCATACAAGTGAGAATGTTGAATACCAATCTCATTATATAAGTACAGGTCATATCAATTCATTAGTGCCTTTGCAAGCCCAAGCAGAAGACTTTAAACCAGTTGTGATGCTTCTCCATTGTGTATGTTGCAACTAAGGCACTTCAAATGCCAGCCATGGCACCCTTGGCTTTTGAACCTATGGCGTAGTCTGCTTTGCTGAGAGATGATGGAAATGACCCTTAAACATGCCTTTCGACTGTACAATGACCTCCAATCCCCAATTATTGCCATTCTTATGTTTTATAAGATGCTTGGAATACCACCATAAAACCAGCAGAATGACATCCTTCTCAATGTGAAATGCCAAAATTGCCATCCATTTTTTTGCTTTCCGAGTGGTGCCAACAGCCTCCCGCCTCGAACCTCTTTCCTTTGCATTCTCCTTGAATGTGTAGGCTTCCCAGCTGAGTAATCAGGCATGAATGTTGTTTTGTTTCAGCAAGTGTCAGATATTTTTCAAAACGTGTCTTATTGAATGTGTCTTATTGAGGCAGCGTAAGTTTTTCTTATCTTTTTTCCCTGTAGAGTAGGTCTTGCAGTTCATAATCGGTTTAATATGGTTGTCGAAGGAAAATTTAAGCATGACAAGTCTTCCCAAGATCATAACCTTGTTTGTATCTCCCAGCTGATAAGAAATTAATGTGGCCACAAGATCAACATTCTTTATAATGCTCCTCCACACTGTTGAAAGTATAGATGACTCAGAAATTAAAGCACCAATGCTGTAGTTCTTGAATTTCTCTTGACAAGTTTCTCGTTTAATGTATCTTTTTCTTCTCCCAACATTAAAAGCCATTTCATCAATAATGCTCTGTTAAATCTGGCAATGCTGACTGGCCCTGCTTGTGCCAATCCTTGCTTTCAGTACCTCTCACACTACTACAGATGCAGTCCTTGCTGTCGCGGTTGGGATTCTTATGGATTTGGTCATCTTTCTACCTTCTGAATTTCGAAGGTGGAGAGGAAATACATGGCAAAAATAGCTGGTACAGACTTTGGGAGAATCTGCCTCCTACAAGCCAATAGATTTTTTACCCTAAAATCTTCGAGTATCTGGTCATTTTTTTTGAAGAATGACATTCCAACTCTGCAGTCCAATAGGGTCATAGATAGCAGAAACGAGGTACTTGATGGGAAGGAAGAGGTTCAGAACCTGCTAATGCTGCATCCTGCTCCAGTCTCTTCTTGTGGGAACCCAATTCCCTCTAAGCACGGGAAATCTTCACTTTCATTACTAGGACAGCTTCGAGTAAAATTCCTAATTTCTTTGAATTCTTCATAAAAGGAAGGTTACTGTTGAGAATGGGAGGGTATCATCGGCAAATTGCACATGTGTGAGTCTGATACATTCCTCCTGCTACTGCTACATATTTCTTCTTGATACTCTCCCTATGCGAGGCCAATATCAGCTGTTTCGTCCCCATATTGAACCTAGAAATTGGTTCACAAAATGTGCAGCTGTACATTATTGCCTTATGGATTCAAAAAATTTCCACGGATCTGTTCAGACTTGGGTGGGCCAATTTGATCCCAACCCTGACAGAAAAAAGCAGCAAGAACTGGCCAGGATCAGTCTGGCTTGGATTGGGATTGGTCGTTTCGGGTCAGTTTTGGGCCAACCAATCTGTTGGGGGGGGGGGGGGGGGGGTTCTTTATTTCTTGGTAATTGACAAGATAACCATATTAATGGTCAGGAAATCATCTTTTTATACAAGTCTATGTGTCATTAATGGTATTCATGATTCATCATTTTAGTGTCTAGGTTTATGATGAAGCTGGATTATTTTCTCTGTGGAACTAAGTAGTGAACAAGAAAAAGAATAAATTTCTTGTTCTAGTTTGTCATTATTTGCACTCTGACTTTTGTATTAGGTGAAACATAATTTCTTCATATATTTGTCATTTTGTATCAGTGAGTGCAGAAAATTTGGATATTTCTCTTTTGTCCAAGCAGGTGTATCGATCTGTGTATATAACAAGGCAGTGAAGTGTAACAATTCATCAAAGGTGGACATTTGTCGTCTTTAGCTCCTTTTTCACTTTGTCAAGAAAATCTCATAGAAGAATGTACACTTCTTCACATGTTTCATGTTGAGTATGAGGTTTTTGACAGATTCATGAAGCTTTGTAAAAAGTCAAACACATCCAGATGGCCTTATGCTATTGTTTTGGGGATTTAGCAGTAACCCCATAAAGAATCATGTATATCAAAAAACCCACTGCATTATGCATATATGTAGGAAACCCCTAATCTTTCTTCCTGTTCTAAGATAAGCCCTAGTTGTAAGTGATACGAGTGATTGTAGACTTGACGGTAGGGGGTTATCTTCGTATACAATGATTATAGGGGGTTTCTTTGCATATATGCATTGTACCAGTTGTTTTTACATACAGGATTCTTTAGAGGGTTATTTGCTAAAAACATTTTTAATGATTGTTGAATGTGCATCAATACTTTTATTTTGGTTCCTGCATTCTTATTAATTGCATTGTAGGAACCATTATCCACCATCAATGAGGTCAATTTTGGAAAGTAAGTGATGTTGTTTATTCTCCCATAACAATATTATGAGCCAATATGTGGTTGCTTCTTCATTTGCTAATTGTAATTTGCTCTCGTTGCAGTTGAAAAAGATGTGTAAAGAAGGTGCATACTGGGGTAAGCGTTGATCTATTTTGTTATTATATTATTTCATTTAAATCTTGTTCATATTTTTAATCATAGGAAATTTGAAGTAGTACATCGAAGTATTTGAAGGGCAAATTTGCACCTTAAGTTACAGGTCCTTGGAGAGTTGGACAAAGAAGGTGACAAACCCATTAAATTATCTTCATCAAGACATAGTGCAGCACTACCATTTGTTCAATTCTGCCAAGTCCCAACATCAATAGAGCTCAATAACTCCTCTTCGGAAAGCAAGCATGTCAGAAGTTTGAAATCCATGCTTTATATGATTTAGGTGGTCTTTCAATATTGGAAAAGAAATTGTTGACATCTGATGAAAGCATTTGCTAAGTGCTATGCAAAACCAATAACATGCATATCAAGTATTCTTTCTCAGTTTCACGCTTTCCTTGCTATGTCATTTTGCTTTTTTATGAGTTGCATAAGTATTATCATTGTCCATATTGGTTGGTGAATATATTATGCACTTGGTACGTCGGAATGTTTACTGATTGTATTGGCGGTACACCCAATATGTTCCCATGATTTATTTCTGCTTGCAAACCAGAGATGGTGATCCACAGTTTGGTAGAAGAGGGAAAACTTCAAAGAATCTACAGATAATAGGAATATTTAGGATTGGTTACTGATCATTCATTGTCACCTGATTTGACTTTGTTTCACAAGTCATTCTAATATTACATGTTGGTGCAGGAACCGTAGCAGAGCTGTACGTGGGAATGGAGTATGGGATGCAAAGGATCCGTGGCAGAAGTGACTGGGTAACTACCGCTCCAAGGCTCTGTATCTACCTCATCTTAGGTGTCTGTGCCATAAACCTGTTTATTTGACTGCCCTTTTGTTGTCAAATGGTATCATCAATTATAGAACTCTGTCTTTTGTACTGCATAATAGGATCTTCTGAGTGGCTGATCCAGACCTGTGGATAAAGATTTGTTGGTGCCAGTCTGATTTTGGCTATTGGTCTTGTCCTAGTTTATTCCGTGCTTAAAGAAACTTCCCAACCTGGCAGAATAGGTTCAAGATCAGCCAATTCTACCTAGTTTTGCACGAGTTTCATTCCATACCATGCATTATATAGAATCTGATCAGATCTGAGGATTGGAACCGTTTCAAAGAGTTGAGTGTTCTTCACAAGGGTTGATTTTGGATGAATCTGAGCTTTTACATGGACAAAGCTAAATAAATTATCCAATTAGTCAACTCATTTCTGTGTCGGCTCTTGATGCTTCCTCCACACTGCTGCCAACTCATTCCCATGAATTTTGTGTCCTCTGATATTTTGCTTATATTTGACCCCAGTTTGCTTAAGAATTTAGGATTTTATGAAGTTTACAGTGCCCATGATGCCACAACAGAAATTTAACCTTGGAACTAATCACAGCTTCCCCCCCCCCCCAAAAAAAAAAAAAAAATCAAATTGGCTTAAAAAGGCATTGTTTATGTTTACTTTATTTTCTTCATACAAGATCCTCATCAATCTTTCAGTTGGGATTAGAGAACATTTATTAGAAATTCTGGGTGCCGTTTAAATGAGAGTAAGTTGAAACTAGAATTTTTCAGTATCCATAGGGTATGATATTAGGAATAGCCGTTTTAGGCATGAAGTATCCCCTGGTTGCCTTGTCCCATGACAAAAATTAGCCTTGAAAAGCAGAAATTTTGTCACAACCAGTCCGCAGCTGAACGATGACGGTGGGTCATGGGTGTGTAACCCTCCTCTCAACATCCACAGCAAACCATCCTCCCCCCCACCCCCCCCCCCCCCCCCCACCCCCAAAAATAAAAAAAAAATAAAAAAAAATTGAGATGAGTCAAATGGTATCATCAATTATAGAACTGTGTCTTTTGTACTGCATAATAGGATCTTCTGAGTGGCTGATCCAGACCTGTGGATAAAGATTTGTTGCTAGTCTGATTTTGGCTATTGGTCTTGTTCTAGTTTATTCCCTGCTTATCATGTGAGAAAAGAAACTTCCCAACCTGGCAGAATAGGCTCAAGATCAGCCAATTCTACCTAGTTTTACATGAGTTTCATTCCATACCATGCATTATATAGAATCCGATCAGATCTGATGATTGGAACCGTTTCAACGAGTTAAGTGTTCTTCACAAGGGTTGATTTTGGATGAATCTGAGCTTTTACATGGATCATGGATTACATTTCCAAGTTATCAGTAGTCGTACCTAAATAAATTATCCAATTAGTCAACTCATTTCTGTGTCGGCTCTTGATGCTTCCTCCACACTGCTGCCAACTCATTCCCATGACTTTTGTGTCCTCTGATATTTTGCTTATATTTGACCCCAGTTTGCATAAGAATTTAGGATTTTACGAGGAATAAAGTAAAAGCCCCTAGAAGTTTACAGTGCCCGTGATGCCACAGCAGAAATTTAACCTTGGAACTAATCACAGCTCTCTCTCTCTCTCTCTCCCCCCCCCCACCCCCCCCCCCCACCCCAAAAAAAAAGCAAATTGGCTTAAAAAGGCATTGTTTATGTTTACTTTATTTTCTTCGTACAAGATCCTCATCAATCTTTCAATTGGGATTAGAGAACATTCGTTAGAAATTCTGGGCGCAGTTTAAATGAGAGTAAGTTGAAACTAGAATTTTTCAGTATCCATAGCGTGTACCAGATATACTAGCCTTGAAAAGCAGAAATTTTGTCACAACCAGCCCACAGCTGAACGATGAGGGTGGGTCATGGGTGTGTACCTCCTCAACATCCGAAGCAAACCATCCTTCCCCACCCCCCACCCCACAAAAAAAAAAAAAAACCACCACGACCAAAAAGAATAAAAGAAAAGGAAAATGTCATAGAATGGCCATGATTTTTCTGGAAACTGGAAGAATTAGTGAGATTTTGCTGTCTCAACTTTCTCCCCCTCAGAAGTCCTTGACTAGCATCATAGGATAGTGACTAGCATCATAAGATATGCAATTTAGGGATATCAATTAGTTGATTTGATTTTTTCCATTGTTTTCCAAATTGATGCTAATGCATAGTTTGCAACCAAGTTCAATGCTCAACTCAAATGACAATTATCCTGGATGTGACCTAAAGTTTCAACTTGCTGATGTGAAATAAGTCCTTTGGATATCTGTTTCCATTGAATTTTTGTGCTCTTTGCAGTTGATAATGGGAATATAATTCATGAACTGTGGTCCTCGAGCCACTTTTTATGTTGGTTCATCATTTTTCTTTTATTAGAAGGATAAGCACGTCACCGTACCTTTATATGAGTTCTTGTGTTAGTGTCCTACTTTGCTTCGTGGGTTGCAATTCCTATTTACCTCTGAAGTTTTACTTTCAATGTGTGGGAATATCACTTGCCCCTCTTATGAGAGGGAATATGATTATGATTATGATTATGTGAATGATATCCTGACATTCGGCTTTTGCAGAAGAATGCCTTGCTTGGAGGTGCAATAACTGGGGCCCTAATATCAGTTGTCTCTAAGAATAGAGGAGACAAGGTGATTGAACATGCCATTAGAGGAGGTGCAGTGGCTACTGCTGCCAAGTTCCTCAACTATGCTAACTAAATGGAACCATTATACCTGTTACAGTACATTCTACCATGTAGAAACTTATTTTACTAGCTTTCGCCAGTCCATCAATTATTGTATTTTGCCCTCTGTATTCCTAATTGTTGAAGTAAGATGAATAAACAGTTTTGTTCTATGTATTATTTAAAGTTATTGCTTCATGATGTTATTCGTGTTGCATATTAAGAAGGTAATTAGTGGTGGTGCAACTGAACTTGACTAGTTGTCCGAATGTATACCAGATATATCATGCCTCTTGAAATTTGTCTAACTTCAAGTATAGGCGCAACAAACTTATATATGTGGACGGATCTTCAAACTAGGGAAAATGCTAGGGTGTCGTATAACAACTGGTAAATGGGTGGTTACACTGTTTTAAATTGGATTGGAAGGAGAAATCTCCTCTCGTAATCAAAGGAGTAGATCGAGAAGACCTGTTTTAAATGGGTGGTTACACTGTTAACTTGCAAGACCCGCCTTATGGTGGAGAGGAGTCTTGGATCGACCCTGAGGGGTCTTCAATCTCTCGCGCGGGAAAAGGCCCGCTTTGAGTCAAGATTCTTGGCTTCCCCTTGTTGAAAGGAACCTTGGGTTATCGAGAGAGTAGACCCCTTTCAGTATCAGGTATATGTGATCGAGACACTGTTGGTTTCGGAACTTACCAATTAATTTGTCGGTCTTCTAGATCTCATGTTCTCAAGACTAAAGCCCATATATTCCAAGTCCCAATTTTTGATTTGCTAATCAAGATACCAAAGGAGCTCATGTGCCTACAGATCGAGTCCTTAAGTCTTTTAACTACTTAGATCTGATTGGGTCATAGCCTAATCATCTCTCATCACTGGTCTCCTTACTCTCAAATTCGAATTTTGAAACTGAGAATAACATTGCACGCATAAGTTCGGTCCCAACTTAAATATAGTTTTAAAAAAATAAAAAATAAAAAACTTTATGCACATCAAAAAGTGTGCACTAATACTTAGTGTGCACCGAGTATTTCTCAACTCTAAAATATTTTGGAACTGGAGACGGATGATGATAGTACTAGGGGCGTCATGTTCGAAAAGGGGGCTATCAGCTAGGCAGGGCAGCTATCTCTCTCCGCAAGTGGGGTTCACCTGGCTCAGGTGGCCTCTCTCTCATGAATTTTTCCATGACACGTTGCCTCATGCTAACAAAGATAGCAGACCGCCTGGCAACCCAACAATCATGGCCGACACACTTGTTCCAGAAAATATTATCTCGGGGTCGAAAATCTGAAAAGGATGGGACATGTGGTGACGGGAACAACGGGCATTGCCAAAAACTGAGAGTTTTCTGATCAAATGGCACAATGACCAGATATATACAGATATTTACAGTTGACGGATCTCTGAGATGTCTTTCAGAATTAGAGATAATTTTATACTGGTCGAGAATTATGCCTAATTAGGCGAGTAATCTAAGTCCGTCTGATTTTTCGAAGAAATAATCCCACGAACTAAAAGATAAGAATCCCAACAACTTAATTTATAGGTTGTATGGCTGAAGAGTTTTAAAACTCCGATCAAGATCGAACTTGAGACCTCCCATTTGAGAGGCAAGAGGTGAACCAACTGCGACAGTTGGTTCACCAAAAACTCTGAGATGGACTAGATATTTGCCCCAACTCAAATAGATCATTTGTACGGTTAGAACTAAGAAGCAAGGATATAAACCTACCCAAATGTATAATATCTGTTTTTATTTTCATATTTTACATGTAAAAAATGCAAATAATTATTAGATTATAAAATTAAACAAATATGGATATAAATTTTTAATGAAAATATTAAATTTACCCTGTCCTTCCACAAGTGGGGCATACTAACATAAGCCTTCCTTATGTTGCATGTTCACCCATAGGTAAAATTTCTAATCTCTCTTGAAACGGAAGTGCGTGCCAAGAGTTTGGCCATCAGACACATTCCAACCAACAAGAATAGCATACTAGAAGAGCCTCTCTTTTTTCTCATTTTTCATCAGAGTGCACTACAACAGATACATAGGAAACACAGCGTAAACAGAGTAGACAGACCCAGATATCAACCCACGACACAGGCCAGCAATGGTAGGCATAAACTGCAAGTAAGCAAGCCTTGCAGCGGCGACCCATCCCTGCTGTTTATTTTCTAGGTGCAAGTCTTATAAACTACACAGGCAACAGCTGCATGGGCTTCACAACAAACATGCATAAGATCTTATTACTGTCTCAGAGGCATCAGTATCACTTGCAGGTGCAGGTGCCGCAGCTGCAGTTGGATCCACACTTGCAGTCGTTCTCTGAGCCGGCCGCCATCTCGAATCCCTCGAAGGATCTGCACAAGATCCATCATCCATGCTCACCAATGGGGGACTGGAACTTATGAAGAGCAAACACCATTTCTAGCCAAAGTAGAGATCAAAGGAGAGACACGTACCCCTTCTCAGGTGCAAAGCCAAGGACCATGGTTTGGGTGGTGGTGATCTTCTCCTCAGAGCTCAAGTCAGGGAACATCTTGCAGCTGCAGTTAAAGACAGAAAATTGAAAAAAAAAAAACAGTTTAAAGAGAGCAGGAGAATTGCAGGGAATTTTAGAGACATGATCTCCCATTCTGCATGCTTAAAAGGAACCAAAAAATTATCTTGCATACATCTGTAAGGAAAATATCAACTTCAGTGTTACGACGGGGATCATATATAACAATTATATACGATGCTAAGAAATTAAAAATAAAAAACCCTGCTGAGGAAAAACGCGTATACATGTCCCTTACCCATGTTATATGATAGTAACTACAAAACAAATACATATCAATCATATTGCATGAAGAATAATTACTTGCACATCTCAATCTTCTCACTACGAAGTTAAGATCCAACCCAATACGACAAAAACCATCTTGATGTGTAATATCAGAAAACCACAGCAAACAATTGAGAAAGAAAAGGATTTCCTTGGTATAGAATTACGAGATAGATTATGTCACTCTCCAACTCCAAAGAATACAAACAAATTTTAATCTCCCGTGCAAGGAGATCAAAACCAACGTAGCAGGAAAGTAAAAACATCATGATCGAGTGTCCTCTCAAGCATGTCCTCAGGCATCATTCAACATGCATAAAGGTGGGGCGGCTGTAACTATGTATATAACAAAAAGTTTAGTCACCGGAAGGAGGAGGAGGAAGCGATTAAGAACAGAACAACGACAAGAAGTACGATTCTCGGAACACAGTCAGAAAGAATCGGGATCCTCTGCAAGAAAAAGGGGTCACTGAGAGGATCCCGTTTCTGTAAGAAACAGCCAGGCACGATGATGCCATCATCTTGCTAAAAGATTGCACTAAACAAAGAAAAGAACAAAACAATTATAACTCAAAAGATCAAACCCATAGCAAATAGGATTAGAATGGAGTACAACAACAATAAAATAAGAACGTGATTAAAGATGTCAGCGCAGGAAGTGCGTCAAGAGTACTACATCATTTCACTTATACGAACACTAGGATCTTATCACCGCAACAAATTAAGAATTAAAAAAAAAAAAAAAGCAAGATCTCCTCGACCTTAATTTTGACAAACTCTCTAATACATACCCTCTTATACGACTTAGAGATATATTTTTATCATTCTACATCTTCTACTATTTTTTCTGTCTTTTTTGGATAAATAATAAAAAATATGTAAATATTATATGAGAAAGTATTGAAAAGCCAATCAAAATTAAAGATCAATCTTGCTGTCAAATATGATAACTATTATAAATATGGATAAAAGATTAGTACCCTCCACAGCCACTGCCGCACTTGCAGCCGGAGCCGCAGCCACAGTTTCCTCCGCAGCAAGACATGTTTTCCTTTCTTGAGGTGGTGGAGAGGAGAACTGGAGAAGAGGAGCCTGTGTATGTGCTTCTGCAAACTCTCACAACTCAACGGCGATGGTGGAAGATGGCCAGCCGGAGCTGTTTATATAGGCCGACGGAGGGGACGAGGCCCATCGGAGCCACACACGTGTCATCACGATCACCGTCAGATACCTCCACTTGGGGGGGGCGCTATCCTTGTGCATGCCGCCTGGCCCCCGTCGTAGACGTCAGTCGATCCGACTTTTACGCTTCCCGTCGTTATCCCGAGCCCGTCCAGGTCGCGGATGGATCGATGCCCACGTGACGGTTTTGCCCCCCGACCTTTCTCGAGAGAAACCCCACAGGGCGAGGGCGACTTGGTCATGTCACTGATCTAGGATTAATTTTTAATCTAGTTAGCTATTGAGTAAATCTTGAGATGGTCCTCAGTTATTTCCTTTCCTAATACGTGTTACAATCATACATTGATGGTTTCCAACTGATTTCAATCTCTTGCTTGTGGTGTGAGATCTCCGAACTCGAATGATTATCCGAAGAAGGTAGAACGATCGAAGACAGCATAAAAAAAAATTCTTATTTAAGAGAAAACGTTAGTTTGGATGTCGAAGAGTAATGTTTGTTGTACTGAGGGTACAATTTGTACTTCTCTTCAGTTTAATTGGTAAATAAAGAAAAAAATATTTTAATTTTTTTTTTTTACATGGGTCCCGAGATATCCTACATGTCAGTACAGGCCGATCTTCGATCGAGTGATCCAAAAAATTTTAAAAATGAAAAATTGAGTCGCAATGAATAATAATAAAAAAATACCCATAATGGGTCGAGCTCAATAACGATTTTTTATTTTTCAAATTTTTTTAAATCGTCCGATCGTAGAACGACCTATACATATATGTAGGACATCTCGGGATCTACTTAAAAAAATTAAAAATATATATATTTTTTTTATTTACCCAAACACTAAGTGGCACTACAAATTGTACCCTCAGTGCAACAAGTATTATTCGATGTCGAATTATATACTCTTTTCATAGCTAAGGTCCTGTAAATGCCGACCAAGGAAAAAAATTGATATTGATAGCTCTTCATATGATGAAACTAAATGCAGGCTACACACCAAAGAGTTGTTTGTTTCAACGTAAAATAGTATAAGTAAAAATATTTTATTGTATAATATTTTAATATACTTAATTCAATATAAAATAAAATTTTGTCAGGTTTTTATCCGCTCATTTGGAGGCTGATTTCCTTATCTTGGTCGGAACGGTCATTATGATTTACGAATCAAAAGCTGAGAATTTGTGCATTTTGTTTTTAAATAATTGAATAAATACTCTTTGATTTTAAAACTATAAAAGTTTGCTAACTTTAACATTGATGAACTTAAAACTGGTGAATTGCTGAGCTTTAGATGAAACAGATAATATGAAAAAAGAGAAAAAGAACTCTTTCAAAATAAAATCTGAAATTTCTGCTAATTTTTGTCCAACCCTTTTGGCTCTAGCACTTCGTTTGATATTATAGACTTTTAATCCCAGTTAAAAAGCTAAAAATTGTTCTTTTGTCTTTTGTTACTTTTGCTACTTCTTGAAGGCCCGTGTTCAGAGTGAAGTTGCATCCGAAATATAGATCTAGCGAGCACTTGGAACAGGATCCTCGGGATCTCATTGTCTAGGACATTGTGTGTCCTAAGATACAATAAAAGTGAGTATGCTTGTCATGTTTCTATCATTTTAAAGATAAATGACCCTTTCATCTTTTTTTGATGTGACTTGGGGGACACAACAGCCCAGACAATTGGATTCAGAGGATCTCGTTCCGGAGCACTTGAAGAAGATCTCTTTGCCAAGTACTCTCTTAATATATTTACATCGCATCACCTAATTTGAATTGATATTTGATAGGATAAAGACTATTACCTTACTAAAATTGAGCGAGTTCCTTTACATGATATAAGAAAAGGAAACCAATGCCACCATTAGGGGTCGCGGCTGAACCAACCCGTGGTCTAACTCAATCTAATCTATATTAAAAGAAATTAGATTGATCCAAATTATATAAATTAAATTGGGTTAAATTTGGATTGACATTAGTTAAATTTATACTGAGTTGACTTGAAAATAAGCTGACCCAGTTTAATCTATTGACTTTTACAATAATTCACGTAAAAAGTAAAACATTTCTAACAAATTATTTATAAACAAGGCTAACTAGAGTTGTCAATGGGGCAGATTCGGATCGGATCATTTGGGATCCGGATTCGGATCCTTTATTCTCACATTCGACCTGCACCAAATCCGAAAATATTATTCGAATTCAATCGGATTTTGAATCTTGATCGGGTTGAACCAAAACGTCAAAACCTAGCATACCCAATCCCTTCCTCTGCCTCGTCTGCAACTCTGCCCCAGACGTCGGCATCAGTGTAGCGATCGGATGGTCTAGCGGGGGCTCCTGTAGCCGCTCGGCACCGGAGACGAGGACCCCCGCCCGCTCTAGCGAGTCGAAGAGGGAGGCGGCGAGCCAGCGGTAGTTTGATGGGAGAGGGCGGCCCTCGCCGGCGTCAATGGCGACGGCGGAGACGTCGATCTGGCGGAGGCGGAGGGCGAGCTTCTCACCGACGCAGCGGCGACGCAGGCGTCCCAGAAGGTGCGGGAGCGAGGGAAGCGGTTCAGCCTCGCCCGATGCTCCGCCGCGAACTCTTGCTCCAAGGAGGAGGCCATGGTGACGATGGCGTCGGGGGTGGCGGGGGTGGTGACCTCGGCGGCGATCTTCCTGCAACTCACCACTTGCCCCGACTTCACCGGCCCCATGCTGCCCTTCTTGGGATCGCCCTTACCAGCCCCAGGCGTGTCCTCACCTTCATGGACGT
Source organism: Zantedeschia hybrid cultivar (assembly GCA_030544215.1). Taxonomy (NCBI): domain Eukaryota; kingdom Viridiplantae; phylum Streptophyta; class Magnoliopsida; order Alismatales; family Araceae; genus Zantedeschia; species Zantedeschia hybrid cultivar. The sequence goes on from JARZZO010000005.1 coordinate 5,074,597, forward strand.
ATCGGGCGGTCACCAAAGAATTTGTAGAGGCGGGAGCGATGGGTAGCGACGGAGGTGATGGTGATGTTGGAGGAAGCAAAGGCAAGGAGGAGGAGGTCGCCAAGGAAGGGGGCGTCGTCGCAGAGGAGTAGAAGAAGGGTGGCCGAATAGGGGTGGCGGGCGCAGGCGAAGGATTGGAGGGCACCGAGGCTGTGGGAATCTGCACTTCTAGAGAAAGGCAGCTGATCCGAAAGGTGCCTTTCGGCAGTCCGAAAACTGCCCCGTGTTCTTCACGTGCGACCCGAATGCAAAATAGGATATAAAAAAGGTGATCCGAGTCCGCATTTTGTTTCAGATCCGGAGCGGATTTTCGGATCCCGCCAACCCGTTTACAGTCTTAAGGCCAGCCCAACCCAATCCACTCACTATTGAATTGGGACTGAATTTATGTTGAATTTGAGTTAAATTTAAGCTAAATTTGAGTTGGACTATTTTAAATTTGAATTAGACTCAAATTATCACGTAACATAGTCCAACCCACCAATTTACATACCTAGCCACCATCCTACTAATATAGTGAGCGACTTTATGCAAGACACTTCCCAAGAGAAGATCCGGCATTTAATTTGTTGACATATATAACGAAGAAAAATCTTGGGTGTGGTTGACAATGACATGAAAAAGACCTCCTAAATTTTCCGGACAGAAAAAAAAATTAAGAGAGGGTCGATATCTTCCATCCCCAAAAATACAACCACTACACTTAAAATTTCAACGACTTCCAACATATTTATTCAAATGTTAATGCTAACCTTGATTTTTATCCATTTTTATTCTTGAAAAGTTTAAGGTAGAAACCAGGCTCAGATTTTAAAGGACTAAGTCAATTAACGTCAACTTCCATCGATTTGAGCAAGTCAAATTGAGTTGGCAAAATGTTTTAAGAGTGGAAAACTTAATTCGCTCCACACTTAAAAGCTGCAAACAATGAATTAGAAATTTGTAAGAGATATAATTAAAAAGAAGTATATTTGGATTGTTATTTAAGATATTATCGCCAAAAGAGTCTATGACTTAGTGGCATTTGACCAATGAATTGGTCGGATCCTATATCCGAGTTCTCTCCCAAAGTGGCAAGGGAGAATAACACTCTTTGCGGGTGATATTAAAATTTCAAATTTTTTTATTCCTTATTGTAGTCGAGACGAAAACCAAAATGAGTAAGAGGATAACACAAAAAAAGGAAAAAAAAATCTTTCACATCATCCGAGGTAAACATATTGATAGTTATATCGTAAAAGAAAGAGAAAGAAATAGAAAGTCGTCCTAAATTGTTTGATGATGATGTCTGGTGAAGGCTCCATGCATGAGAGACGACTTTTTATCATTCGGATGTTTATGAAAAGATCCCTTTTAAAAGGTTTTTTCTAAGTTTTTTTTTTCTAATGCAAGTACCTTAATTGCCATGGTGGGCATGTGCTATGTATATTAATATATTATCCTGTCTCAAAGTCTGCCGTCTACAGCATTACTAATTTACTGCATTCAAGGGCAAACTTAAATTATATTATGAAGGATTGGATTTTTCTCTGACAAAGAATGTACCATCGGATTTTTCTCTGACAAAGGATTGGATTTTTCTCTAATGCACTTGGTTCATCTATCTCTTACTTCTTGATGTAGACTGGATTTATCACGACCGGATCCCGCAGACGGGATCCGGAAAAGAGGATCCGGAGCCGGTCCGGATCGAACGATGGAAGGGGGACCCGACGGGGATCTGCGACGGGGCGAAGACGGGGCTTCTCGGGATGGCTTGGATCCGCCCGCGGGGGGCGCGTTCTGCCGCCGGAGCTGCTCTTGGATAGTGAGCCGCTGCTCCTTCGACGGACGGAGGCGCGGCGCGAGCAGGAGCTTCTCTCGGCCGAGCGGTCGGGGAGCGTCGGAGCAGAAGCCGGAAAGTCCGAGATCGGACGGGGGGACGGCTCGTTCTCCGACCAGGGAGCCCGAAGGCACCTTCAGCGCGAGGCCGAGCCTCCTGGCGTAGGGCAGCCGGTGGACTTGCCCTCGGACAGCGAGCCCGAAGGCTCCTTCAGCGCGAGACCGAGTCTCCTAGCTTGGGGCAGCCGGCGTTTGGCGTCGAGACCAGGAAGGGGAATCCGAGGTCGGCGGCCGAGACTGACTCGGGGAGGTCGGCGACGATTCGAACCGAGCCCCTGCAGGAAGGATAGAAGAAGAAGAACCAGTCAGCAGGAGTCCCGGGCGTCAGCCCTGGGGAACCCCCTCCGACGGTCAAGTTAGCTCCTGAAGAAGATTCGATTCAGAAAGCAAGAAAGAGTAGCTATAATGCTATTCGGACAGAAGTTCTTTAAGGGGTTTCGGAAGCTTGTAGAGGCATCCGTTTCTCCCACCACTCTCTTGGCCACAAACAGCGGGATATTTATAGCAGAGGATAGCGGATGGTTAACGGTGGCAGCCGATATAGGATTAATTGAAGGTTTACTGATAAACCGCCATAGCGCCCGATCCGCCACCGGAGTGGGCCGGACTCGGCTACCGGGCCGAAGGGGGTTGGGCCGCTGACGGGCCGAAGCCTGTTGGGCCCTGGGCTGCCGCGCTGCTCCCGGGCCGTAGGCTGGTGGGCCGCTGACGGGCTGAAGCCTGTTGGGCCGGGAGCGACGGTGCCGCTTATGGGCCGTAGGCTGCTGGGCCGCTGACGGGCCGAAGGCCGCCGGAGGGCCTGGTACTGTTGCTGTTGGGCTGAATGGGGTTTGGGCCTGTTTCAATGGGCCGAATCGGATTCTGCCTCATCACTTCTTAATTGAGAGGTCTTATATTACATTTTTAGTTGGAGCCTAAAAATTCTCCTCAGATATTTATCTTTGTTTCCTAAGATTATTTCTTCGAATGATCAAGAGAGACCTAAATTTCTCGCCTAACGAAAGAAGTATCGACCAATTTGAGAATATCTCCAACTCTGAATGATCTCTCCAGGCTTTGCCTCTATGTACCGGTTCAAAAAAAGAACAAAAAAAGTATCTAAGAGCAGCAAATACCATTCATAGTTTTGATGTCCTTTTCCTCTGCAAGAAAGAATTGGATGGGAGACGTCACTTAAATCTAAACTTGGTGGACAGTACATTTTAATTGCAACTTGCACGCTTCTCCATGTTGAGGTTGGAACAGACGCAATCACTCAGGCCAACTTTCATGACACGATCCAGAATCCGACCTGTAAGAAGGATCTCACAAGGAAGACAAATCTGGGCCGGACTAGCTAGAGGGATAATTTCTCTTATTAGCGAGGTTTGCAATAATCATAATCATCAAATTTTGAGTGCATCCATGCATGCATGCATACAAAAGTCTAAGAGTAATCAATCTTTTCATCTGGAAAAATAAATAAAATATTAAATTCATCTTTAGATCTTGTAAAATAAGGCACATTTGGATCCAAAGAATGAAATCCGAAAATATCTCACTCTGACAGTATGATGTAAATCCACACATATTCTCCCAATGTTTATGACTTACAAGGCAAACATTGAAACAGCTCTCTCTGGTCACTACTGTTGCTGGAGATGGAGTTAAGCGATTTGAATGCATTGACGTCTCAATCATTAAAATTTTAATTAGTTGAAAATCAATAATTTTATTAAAATGAATTCCAATGAGCTAGTTAAAGTCAATAATTCATCCGGAACGCTAGCCACACTCTATTTGTTTACATATTTAAACGTCCAACAAGGACTGATCATTAGTGACGAGATGAAATCATTTAGCCTCATTTTGATAGCAAAGTAAATTACGATGGGATGAACTATTTTAAATTGCTTATTCTAAAATAAGAACTGTTTTACTTTGCTAATAGGACAGCATTTAAGATGAAATAGTAAGTTCTTAAGATGTAAGATAGAATTATTTATTCACCTAATTTTGAAAATAATTTTTTTTTAATCAAAATACTATTAAATTAAAATTTGACTTACTACCAGAATAAAGAGATCATCTCGCTAATAATTAATTTGGACGTGCATAACTAGAAGTAGCGGCCATCTCGCTAATCATGTAGGCGTTGGGTGCGCGCCGGATGAGGAGTCACCTCACACACAGTCACAGCACTGTTCTCTCCAATCAAAGTGAGGACCAGAGGTGGGGTTCCCCACTCAAATGTCCCAAATTGTGGCAGCCTTTGTAGGCCTTTCAGTTCTTCTATTCTACTCTATTCCCTTCTCTTTCCTCTGCAATGCCTTTCCCTTACCGTTGTTTTCTTATCTTTGCGTTGGTAATATGTGAAGAAACTCCCCTCGGACCTCAGTATTTGCATGATGGTGCCGCATGTCCAACCAACGAAATGGCTCCACAACCCTGCAGATTTTAGTGAAGACTCTGGTATGTGGAAGCAGATCTTTTGTATATTTTTTTAAATTATGACTCAATTGATAACTAAGAGTTTTATTTGTTGCGCTGCATGCGGTGCATCATTTTTTTGTTTTCATTTTTAAAAGTTTTTTAGGTCGGTTTCATCGTGACTAATATATTTATATAGGCCGATCCCCCATCGGACGGTCTAAAAAAATCGCTCAATTTTTTATTTTGAGATTTTTACAATGTAGGTTTACTTTGAATTTTACTTAATTTAAAATATTGTTACTTACATATAATATGTGAAAGCTATTAAATAAAAATATTAATAATACATCTCACAACAAAAATCACATAAACATCTATTCATAAGTTTGTTGTATATATTTAACATCAAAAAAAAATATTTCTATTTTTTGTGTGAAGTAAAAATATGTTAATTAAAAACAAATCATATAATTAAAGGGGCTATATGCAAATAATATCATAGTTGAGGAAGATTATATATAGATACGAATCATGTAGGAGTTATTTACAAATATGGTATTTTTTAAGGAGTTATTTGTAAAAAAATATTTTATTTTTCAGATTTTTTTTGCACTGTCCCATAGAGGATTGGCATGTACAAAAAATGTTAGCCACGATGAGGCCAACCTAAAAAACTTAAAAAAAAAAAAATGCTATTGCTACAATCATCTAATTTAATTGATTGAACAGTTGTCTACTCGCAAGGGGCGCAGTAAGTAAAACTCGAGAACTAACAACGATGTTGTGCCTTGAAGCACCAGGTCTCGCCTCTGAACATGAGATCTAGCAGCAGATGTCCCTGCGTGCCTTTGTGTTTGTGTACTGCCACTTGTAGTACAGTACTCCTATATATGTCCCCTGTGGCCTTTTGTGAGTGGTGGGCTCTCGGTTGCTCTCCTTCATTCCTTTGTGGCGAGGTAGAGCTGACATATTATAATAAACAAGGTAAAGGCGCATTTGCCTCTTTCCTTCCATGTTTGTGATTCTAGAGAAGTAATGATTTAAGCCATGCGAGGTGCAGTTAAAAAAGGAGTCGGCATGGAATCCCTCGCTAGTGCCCGTATAAAGCTCTCTCAAGGAGTTCGATGGTTGAGACGTGGGGTCATGCAAGTGGGTGGACTGGTGGAGAAAGTTAACCATGTTCAATGTCTGTAGTCTTTTGTCATGTAAACAAAAGAAGGATTTTTTTTTTTCCTTTAATTGTGTCTGGAATGCTAATAGTATTGCAATTAATCTTGGCTGTTGGTGCTTAATTAATTGCACAACCAAGTCCATATATATATTGCCAGTTGTGAGACCAAGGGCTCAACGATCCTCTAACATCTGCAAAAGATCTACTTTAATTGATTACTTATCTAAATATATATAACTGGTGGTGATGGATTACAAGAATTTGTTCTCTGCAGAATACGTTGCATATGGTGCACACACAAGGAAAGACAAAAGCTAGCAGTGCACCCAAAATCTCCAGGGACTGGAGGATGCGGTGCATATGGTTCTAGAAGGCATCAAAGCTCCACCAATACAACCAGCATATCTTTTGGCGAGCACTCATTAGTGTTCTTGGAAAGCATGCCATGCCAGAGCCGACCCACAGCGCTCAGGTCCCAACAGAAGATTCAGAACTTTGAAAGGACATTCCATGCTGTTATGTTTCTAAGGTTATTTCCTTCTTTTTATTTTGATCATATATATAGTAGAGTAATTGGAGGTTCACAATTATTTAGGGGCTATCAGGCTTTGAAAACCAAGACACTAGATTGGAATTAAGGTGAAATCCACACAACTCACGCTACTGGGGCGCTTCTACTCACTTGCACTTAAAGCAGCAACGGGGAGCTTTAAATCCCCACTGAGTCTCTCACTTTGTTTGCGGAATAGAATCGGAATAACCGGTAGTTTGATTGCGGGGATGCCTAATTCTTCCAAATCCTCAAATTCTACTTGGAATGTCTAATTCTCCTAATTCTCTCAATTTCACTTTTTATTTCACTCCTTATTCCATTTCTTCTTACCAAATCACTTGGAATAGCAATGTAATTCTCCTTGTTCTGGATGGAATACCAACAACTTACCAAATCAAAATACCTCTTATTCTGGTTTAAGAAATCCTCAAAATATTATTCTGATTTAAGCTATTTTGCAAACAAAGTGAACTCCAGTGTAGAGGCGGAGAGCAACCACCGGGATACACACTCGGGGACTATTCTTTTGTCCCAATTTGTTTGCAGAATAAGTTATCTGGAATTATTTATTCAGAATAACGTATACTAAAGTAAGAGGCGTTTAATTTTGATAGTTCTGTCGGACCTACTGGCAAAATAGGAAAGATAACTAATTTTTAGGTTTATGATCGAATTGTTTATTCTCTTTATTCTAGTATAAGTAATTCTAACGCATTATAAACTATTTTGCCTATCAAACTAGAATTAGTCTTATTCTAAGAATAAAGAACCTTATTCTTTTCTAATTTTGTAAACAAAGTGGGGATCAAGACATTCCCAAATTGCACAGCTGATCTCTCTGCAATTAAAGATTTTTGGCAGATAGAAGTCAGAAGGCTGCTTACTACCTGACATGCATATTAGAAGATGCAGAAGTTTCTGCTTACTACCTGACATGCTAACTTGCTGTTTGTTTTGCACTAAGTTTGCTGTTATGGGAAAATTCCAATCTCCAATCCAGGGATTCATTGTATTCATAAAAAAGTTATCCCTAAAAGAAGGACAAAAAAAGAACTCAATTGTTACACCAGAGTGCTTATTTATTTGGATAGTGCAATGCACTTTCTAAGGATCCCAGATCCCTGCGATGTTAGGGTTTTGATGTTGCATTGCTTGCACCAAATATGGAATACTTGCATTTTCCCATGTAATTTCCACATTAAATGCAGCTTATTTAATTCCTAGAACATATTTTCACAGACGATAGTGAACTCCTCGTCCTAACTGTTTTTTAATTGGTTAGGAGATTGGTAGAGGATATATGAAACAATCGGAATGCGTTGCATCTCAAGTCACTTTTCAAGAGTATACTGTGATTTTGAGATGCCTCTTGTTTTAAGGTGCCGTTAATAGTGTACCTTAAAATTCTGCCAGATATCATAGAATACTGTAAAATAGTATTTAAGTCATTTTATGATTTTTGTTTTTTTTATATTTGAAGTGTCGTATACTACAGGATTCTAAAATCATATCTACTAATGTGGCACTCTTTTTCATTCAAATTTTGATTTTTCAACTCAAAACTACTGAAAATCAAAATAAAAAAAAAACTTTATTTTTACTAATTTTAAATTTGATGATTTCACATTTTATGGGATTTGTATCTTTATATACTAACCTTTTCTAGGTTTTCCTGCACTAAATAGAAAGTCATCAAGTGAGAGCATCCTCCTCCAAGCGTCTTATCTTCTCCCTCTCAAACACCAACCAAGTTATTCATCTTAAGAGAAAGATCAAATAAGAAGAAGAGAGAGAGTAAGAAGCTCATCTCCTAACTCTACAACAACAACAATCTGGTTAAGGGGATATGGCTACAAGGATCTACATCGACATCTTTTTATTTTTCTCTCTCTCTTTCTTGTCTTTGCTAAATCGATTGTATTTTTGTGTGAAGGTTAAGAGTAATAGTGATGTTTGAACATTATTAGGTGTTCTGAAAATATCCTTGTGTGTACTTTGTGCTAATCTTTTGTGCTAGTAGTTATATTGCATGTGGGCATAGTGTGTGACCTACAAGGTATAGATAAAGTAAATGTAGGTCTTCATTGACTGAACCACTATAACTCTTTGTTCACTTGTGTGATTGGCTCATTTACTCTCCAACCCCCTTCCTTACATATTTCTTTTATCGATTTCAAAAAGATATCAAAAAGTTTTCAACCTCTTGCTAAATCTAGTGTTTGAAGTTTTAAAAATTTACAAAATCCAATTCATCCTCTGATCGCTCGAAATTATGTGTCGTTAAGCATATTCGAACATCAATCTTAAAATTCCAATTTTCACATATAATTATTTGAAAAATAGCAAGTGGTGAGATTGGGTCGAATTCACAGAGAAATAGATTTTTAAAGTTGAAAATTTTGAGTTTTTAGAGAAAAAATAGAGAAGAAAGAAGAGGGAGCATGATGATTTGATTTGTTAAGAATTAAAATTAACCGGACTTACTATGAACTCACAAAAAGAGCATCTCTAAAATAGCATAATTAGACCATTTACTGAACTAAGACTACTTCTAAAACACTAATTAAAAGTAGAATATAAAATTTGAGTAGTGTCAACAGAAGAAAAAATAAAAGTTGTAGAACAAAAAGATGGAGAAAAGATAACTTTTTTCAAAGGAGCTACTGTCATTCATTATCAGAAAAATATGAAATTTTACAAAGACATTGAAAATAAAAAATTAATATAACTTTCATAATAAAACTTTTACAGAAAATATTCGAAATACAGTGTAACATGGATAATTAAAAAACTAGAGAGAGACAGTGGAAAGAGAAAATTGATGTTTGCAGCCGTCGTAGCCCTTTGCGCGGATCTTTGGTAACCTTGGACTCCTTCCAATGGTCAATTGCAGTGCTTCGAATCCACCTCTTACACTAATAGCCGCTGGTTTGAGAGAGATGTAGAGAGAGAGAGAGTGAAAGAGAGGGAGAAAGTGGGAGAGAAATTGAGAGAGAGAATTTTCAAAAAATCAAGCTTTTTCTTTTTTCTCCCTCCTCCCATGGTTTTATAGAAGAGAATTCTTAATTCAAATTTTGAATTTCAAATAGGGTAATAAATAGGTTATTAAGCTCCCCCTTGATTAGTGGATCTTCTTTTAAGCCCATAAAGATTATTTTGAATTTTGAATTTCGAATTAAATATCTTTCTTTTTAAATTTCAGGATTCCCTCCTCTTCTCTCTCTTGATTTCATAGAAGAGAATTCTTAATTAAAATTTTGAATTTCAAATCCTCTAATAAATGGGCACTTAATTACTCGCATTAAGCTCCCCCTTGATTAAAGGATTATCCGTGAATGCATATTTGAAATTTAAAACCCTAGTCACTTCCTTGAAATCTAAATAGTCCAACCACTATGTCATCTGCTTGTTTATGTCCTATATTCACATAAAATAACAGTTAAGTTCATGCGGCAATAAATCATCCAACTACACATTAAATAATTGTCGAGAAAGTCTTATTTGAGAATGAAATTGCTATCCTTATTCAATCCATGGAGTGATGATATTTGAAATTCGAATTTTACATAATTGATATGTTTGAAAGCATAATTGATTTATCTATCATTTCATGTGATTTTGTTCATTAAATTGATAGCAAAGTGTGTAAGTTTCCTTTGTTATTTATGTAAAATTGTGAACTTATCATCCCCCTATTGGGTTTAGCCCTATATCGGGCCAACAAGTGGTATCAAAGCCTTGGTCTCATTTTCTAAGGTTTAACGACCTTTTAGAGATATCATATATGGCAAATCATGGTAATCTCAACTTAATACCTGAAGGACACTCTATTCATCGCCCACCCTTCTTTGATTGGACCAACTATCCATATTAGAAGAATCGAATGATCATATTCTTTCGATCCCAACAATATGAGATATGAAGAGTGATGGAAAGAGGTCCTTATGTGTTACCTAAGGATGAGGATATTTGAGATGAAGATCAAATTAGGCAATCTACCTATGAATATCATGCAATGTGCTACCCATCCTAACACGCATGCTAGTGTTTCGATGTGTAATAGCGACAAAGAAATGTAGGACAAGTTTGCACTCATCTAGGAAACAAGCCAAGTCAAGAAAACAAAGATGAACATCCTTGTGCATAAATATGAATTGTTCAAGATGAAGCCGGACGAGTCGATCTCGGATATGTTCAGACAACTCATATAAATCACCAACGACATCAAGGCATTGGGTAAGGAATACTCTAACTCTGAAATCGTTAGAAAAGTTTTACGGTCACTTCCTTCTTCTTGGAGTCCAAAGGTTACAGCAATCGAGGAGACCAAGGATCCTTCTATCTTAACCCTCAATGAGCTCATCGGGTCATTGATGACCTATGAAATAAACTTCAATAAAAATGAGGAGGAAGCCAAGAAGAAAAAGATGATTGCACTCAAAGCCGCTCAAGACTCGAGTGAGGACAAAATGAGTGATGAAGATAGCGACGAAGTGGCAATGATCACTCGGTAAGTGAGAAGATTTATTCGAAAGGAGAAGGAGTTTCCAAGCTACCCAAAGAAGTCAACTAGAACGACACCACCTAAGGGAGAGTCAAACAAATTGGATGAGATCATTTGCTATGAATGCAAGAAACCTGGGCACATGCAAGGAGAATGCCTGGAACTTCATAAGAAAATCAAGAAAGAGAAAGAAACGCCAAGAAGGAAGAAGGTCATGGTGTTAGTATTAGATGGTCTCAAAGCCAATCCGATATTATGTACTGATTCAGATTATTAATAAATGGCAATAATTCATTGTGTGTAATTAATTCGATCTATATTTATCGTATCACGATGAAGTCTATGAACATGTGCAATAATCTTCGAATTATGATGAGATCATAATTACGGGATCGAAGACTTATAAACACATGTTCTTAATTGTTCCTAGTCATAGGATATTTGAGATAGGACATCGAACATCCGAATATACTAGTATAGGTTACTTCAGCTCATATGATGAGGGTGACTGATCCTATAAGTCACTTGTGTGGAGACACTATGTTGGACCTGTAGGTGCTCATTAGTAAATGAGTTCACTGAACTGATCCGACTATGAATCGCTGGATGGTAAACACCTCACTGTTAACCAACTCGATTCTTTTGTCACGGTTGCGTGGATGATTCTTGGACCTGAGACACCAAAGATATCTTGTTGGTAGTTTTCTGAACTTTGACCTTGACTAACGAATCCCTAACCATAGGTTATCAATAAGTCAAGCGATCGGGTTCAGGGAAATGCCCTCGAAGGTAATTGTGTGTTCAATACGGGATCATCCACTCTCGATAGTTTGAGAGAGAATGTTCCGGGAATGATGCGCTTAAAATCTCTGGCCAAGGCAGACTCTGTATTCGATAAGGAGTTATCGAATTCATATTAGCGGCATCTGATTCAAGTGAATCGACCGAATAGGATTTAACAGTAAACCATACCCTAGGTCGATTCGGGAACATTGCACGGATGAAAGATTATATCCGCGCGCTAACCAATGACAGAAAGGTTCCAATAGAGGGTTGCGATAACCCCAATGCCATCCAGGATCACGTGATGTTGCTTGGCATCCAACGTGATCGGAAGTCCGTCCGAATTTATTGTGGGACATTAAATTCGGCTAATTAATTGAATATAAGGATATTAATTAATTCAGTGAGTCGATAAAGGGTTATTGGGCTTAATGGGCTATTAACTGGACTGGTATTTGGGACTAGAGGGTCACACGCAAATAGTTTTCAAGTCGATCAATAATCCGACAGGATTTCGGATAAGTCTGGGTTTTTACGAAAAACTCGCAAACATACTTATTATAAAAGAACGGATACTACGTCGGGGGCCAGCAACCCTAACCTAGCCGTCGTTCCATCTCTATCCTCTCTTCCAGACGCACGACACGAGGCCGGCCCTCTGGAGGCTCCGCTTCAATTCCCGACCGCTCCGCCTTCCGTCCGATGGAAGATTCTGAATCCGCATGTCGCGACGAATTACGCGAATCCAGACGGGATCCATGAACGTCGAATCGAGCGAGGAAGCGAGGACGATCCATCGCGAGAAGAACCGTGTGGATACCACTAGAGGTCGGACATCTGTGCGACTTGCGGCATCGCTCCAACGGAACCGGAAAACGAACGCGGATTCGAATCCGCGCAAGGTAAATCCGACTTACTCCTGTTTTATTTTGTTAATCGAAACGGGACGGATCCGATCCCGAAATAATTTTATTCCGCTGTGTTTTCGATCGGATCCCGACACAGCGATCTCAACACATGGTAGCCACTTGGAGTGATGAAGAGGGAGATTCATCCGAAAAATCCGAAGATGTCATAGCCAATCTTTGCTTGATACTCAAGAAGATAAGGAATCGGGTAACTCTTGAGAACCCACCATTTACATTTGATCAACTTCAGTTAACATTTGAAAGCATTTATGAGAAGTACAAGAAACTCAAATTAGAAAATAAGCAACTCAAGAAAGATCTTGAATTTGTATTAGAAAATGATGACTCACTAGAAATTAAAAGATTTATAGAAGAAAATATTTCTCTCAAAAAGGAAAATCATGTATTGCATAAAAAAATTGATATGTTTGAAAAAGAAATCTCTGTCATGAAAAATAAAACTTGTGATCTCAAACTTGAGATTGAAGACTTGAAGATATCTCTTTCCAAATTTGTCAAAGGGAGAGATAATCTTAATGCAATCCTCGGAACATATGTAGGTGTGTTTCACAAGGAAGGTATTACGTATGTCCCTCGACCAAAAAAAAAAAAAAGAGAGGACTTCTTTCGTTAAGGCCACAAGTTTTAGTGTACCCTTTGCTACTTGTAACTTTTGTGGAAAATGGGTTCACCATCTGGCGAGTTGTTGGTTTAAGAAAAATGCTACTAAAATCAAAGCCACGTAGGTAACCCGTGATACTATTAAGAGAAATGCTAATGCTCGTAGACCCAAATGAATATGGGTACCAATCACACAAAAGTAAATTTGAGTTACTATAACCCAACTATGCAGACCTCAAGAACTTGCATGCGGAAATGCTCAAGAGTCAAATGGTGATCACAATAAGAGATCACCTGTGACTTACCTATGGATCTACATTTAAACAATTCTGCATGCTTCATTTATTTTTGGTCAATATAGCATGAATAACATTCTGCTTTTTTGTTGTGCTTTATCATTGGTTCTCAAAATGCAAAATGCTTATATCCATACTTCTACAGGGGCTTGAAACAGTTGGTCTAGTCTGGAGGTGCATTAAACAAAGCAATTGTAAATTTGTAAGAATATGTATATAAAAAGGTATAACTTGTAACATGTGGTAGTTGATGTAGGTATCGTATTATACCTTACCACGTAGTGCCCTTTTGGAAATAGCCAAAAAATGGATAATAAAAGACAGACACCCTTCCCCCAGGCCACACACACACAAAAAGAAAAAAAAAACTGTTTGAAATGTCCAAGATGTGTGTGCTCTGTTGAAACCAAGAGGATTGAAACACAGGTGGTTTCAGCTATCCTCTTACACCAAAGTAGAAATCAGACAGACATGGTCAGAGATGAATTTCACTGATGCACCCTTCAACAACCCCAAGAAAAGAAAAATAAGAATAAAGCATGCACGAAACCCGGACATACACAGTATGGTTCTTGCAGAGCAACAGAGACACTGTACCGAATAATAAGATTTCCATGTCAAGATTGGACCTCTCCTATTTAGGTATGATTAACATCCACAGCGTGTGCATGACTTCGTTATCTACAATAATCAATCTAATCTCAACCATAGACTAGGCAACAAACACCAAAGCTGGATCTTTGTTTCAAATGTTAGATAACCTGTCCTTGTGTCTATGGCAGAATACAAGGTATACAACACTTAACCTTGTGGCTGGTGGGAAAGAAATTAAGTTTAATTATATCCATCCATCCCTCCTTCAATAAATGGGGTATAATGATATCCACAAATCCCTCTCCCCCAACACCACAGTTTTGATTGACAGGACAGAAATTATTTTATCATCTACAGTCAGAGTTCTCTGTGCCTTTATGCATCCATTATTCCATCTCCACCCTCTGTCAATACTAAGATTTTTCATGTCTAGATTGGATCTATCATGTTCAATTTGAACTCAGGTCAACAGGGCAGGAATGGCTCTATCATTGACAATCATCATTCAACTCTTATCCAGATGACACAAACACCTGAGGTGTACCTTTGTAAGAAAAGGTAAGCAGCCCATCATTATTTCCCCTACAGAAACAACATCCACAATGTTTAGTTTGGATGTCTCATCTGCCTTGTAAGATGGGATGAATGGTATCCACACCCATCCACCTATGGTGTATCTATGTATGAAAAGGTAAACAGTCCATCCTTATTTCTCCCATAGAAACAATATCCACAATGTTTAGTTTGGACGTTTCATCTGCCTTGTAAGATGGGGTACGCAAAGGATATGTGAAAAGAATAAGGATTTGAAGGGAGGAATAAGGTCAATGGACTAAACGGTCAACTCAATTGAACTTCAGGAGGGACTCAAAAGTAGTCCGTGAGTACGATTGACTATTTCGATGAAAACGGGCAACCATTTTGAAACCCCAAGACTAATCAAAACAACTCTGTAAGTCTAGTCGACCGAAACAGGGGAAATGGTCGACCGTTTTAAAGGATCAAGACAGAGTAAAAATATTACGTGAGTCCAGTCGACCGTTTTGGTCGAAACGGTCGACCAAAACGGTCGACTAGAAGTCAGTAAACTGCTTTTTACCTAGTCTATACTTTTTTAAAAAGCAATCAAACTCGTTTGTCTTTGCGTCTAACGTATCTCTTGGGGTTTGTACCTTTATATACTAACCTTTTCTATGTTTTCCTACACTAAATAGAAGGCCATCAAGTGAGAGTATCATCCTCCAAGCATCATATCTTCTCCCTCTCAAACACCAACCAAACTATTCATCTTGAGAGGAAGGTCAAGCAATTAGAAGAGAGAACAAGAAACTCATCTCCTAGCTCTACGCAATAAGAACCTGGCTAAGGGGGGCTGCAAAGATCTACATCGACATCTTTCTTTTTCTCTCTCTCTCTTTCTTGTCTTTGCTAAATATAATGTATTTTTGTGTGAAGGTTGAGAGTGATAGTGTGGTTTGAACATTATTGAGTGTTCGGGAAATATCCTTGTGTGTACTTTGTACTAATCCTTTGTGATAGTAGTTGTATTGTGTGTGTGGCATAGTATGCGGCCTACGAGGTGTGGGCAAAGTAAATGTATGTCTTCATTGACCAAACCACTATAAATTTTTGTTTACTTGTGTGATTGGCTCGTTTACTCTCCAACCCCCTTCATTTCTTCTATTGATTTCAAAAAGCTTTCAACCTCTTACTAAATCTAATGTTTAAAGTTTTAAAATTTTGCAAAATCCAATTGACCCCCTTCTTAGGTTTAACTATATATCGGGACAACAATGATGATAGATAAAGAATTTTATAAATCTATCCAAAAAAAAATTCATGATACATGGCCAGACCTGCTTGTCTAAATTACCATGTCTAAAAACCACACAGAACTGTGTACGATATGGAACACCAAAAGGCAAAAGAAGTGAAAACTTTCATTGGAACTTTTGTATCCTTGTCCTCTAATACTAAAAAAATGACTCCATATTAATGGGACAACTTTTAGGATGATAATAGATTAAAGAATTGGGATTTTTGCCTCCTAAAAGATTCTATATTTGTAGATAACTCCCCTCCATAAATCATATTTTTGTATAACCCCATAACGACGATAGTATTCACGTATAACCCCCTTAAATATGCAGTTTGTCTTGAATTTTATTTGATTTCTAATATTTTTATTTTATATACAAATAAAAATAAAATCTTCATTGTTAAATATATAAGACAAGTTTATAGATATATACTTATGTGATTTTTCTTGCAAGGTATTTATATTTTAATTGAGGGTGCTAATAGAATTTTCATTTAATAGCTTCACATATTCTTTGTATGGAAATAATATTTTAATTTAAGTGAAATTTAAAATAAATTGACATAATTAAATAGGATATATGTACATATCGCTATAGTTGAGAGAGTTATATGCAAATATGAATTATGCAGAAAGTTATATATAAATATGCAATCTTTCATAGAGTTATTTGCAAAGTATTTTATGAATCCATCAAAAAATACATGGATAGAGCTGCTTCTCTAAGCACGTCTAAAACCCAGAATCACATTAATAAAACATAAAATTGTGCACGATGGAAACACCAAAAAGGCAAAAGAAATAAAAACGCCCACCGTGGGGCTCGAACCCACGACCACAAGGTTAATATTTTTATTTTATATACAAATAAAAATAAAATCTTCATTGTTAAATATATAAGACAAGTTTATAGATATATACTTATGTGATTTTTCTTGCAAGGTATTTATATTTTAATTGAGGGTGCTAATAGAATTTTCATTTAATAGCTTCACATATTCTTTGTATGGAAATAATATTTTAATTTAAGTGAAATTTAAAATAAATTGACATAATTAAATAGGATATATGTACATATCGCTATAGTTGAGAGAGTTATATGCAAATATGAATTATGCAGAAAGTTATATATAAATATGCAATCTTTCATAGAGTTATTTGCAAAGTATTTTATGAATCCATCAAAAAATACATGGATAGAGCTGCTTCTCTAAGCACGTCTAAAACCCAGAATCACATTAATAAAACATAAAATTGTGCACGATGGAAACACCAAAAAGGCAAAAGAAATAAAAACGCCCACCGTGGGGCTCGAACCCACGACCACAAGGTTAAGAGCCTTGCGCTCTACCAACTGAGCTAGACGGGCTTTTTATTCCAAAAGACATGAGTAATTTTAGGTCGCTAACCACGTCTAAAACCCACAAAGATAAAATTGTGCACGATTGATCACCAAAAAAGCAAAAGAAGTGAGAACGCCCACCGTGGGTCTCTCAAACCCACGACCACAAGGTTAGGAGCCGTGCGCGCTACCAACTGAGCTAGACGGGCCTGTTGATTGAGATTTTACGTATAATTAAAAAGTTAATAAAGTTTTAATTTTCTTCATTCCGCCCCGATCCAACCTACACTTCTGTACAGGGCCGAACCCAATAACGGTTTTTTATTTTTTTAAATTAAACATCATATAATCAAAGATCAACTTATACAAATATGTGGGACATATTACAGCCCACCTAAAAAAAATATATATTGGGCTACACTGCCAGGCCATTGAACAAGTTACACTCTTTACATGAGCCCACATTCAACCCAATCTCTTATAGTTAGTTTGGGCCAGCTTAACATGATCCGAATTGAGTTGGGTTGGATCGGCACATGACCTTGCCCGCTAAAGTTCAACTCTTAGTTGTCAAATTAAATTGAATTCTGCACGGCTGTCGCCTCTAGTCACAACTGTGTGGGTAAATTTTTGCAAAAATTTGTAAGAATATTTTCCTTTTCACTTTTCTTATGACAACAGAAAACGACATTCAATATTTTATTTACCCGAGTGAAGGAAAGTAAATAAGAATTTTGAATGAAAAAACTAAGGGATTTTTGCAAATAACCTCCTAAAAGATGCGATATTTATAGATAACTCCCAACACAATTCATATTTACATATAACCCCCTCAACTATGTGATATGTTTTAAATTTTATCTGAGTTAAAATATTTTTACTCTACGTAAAAATAGAAATAATTTTTTTGATGTTAAAGATATACAATAAGTTTTGAATAGATGCTTATGTGATTTTTCTTATGAGATGAATGTATTTTAATTGAAGATATTATTAATATTTTTATTAAATAGTTTTCACATATTCTATATAAGTAACAATATTTTAATTTAGGTAAAATTTGAAGTAAGCCCACATAGTTGAGGGGTTATATGCAAATAACATCGTAACGCATGCAAATACGAATCATATAGGGGGTTATCTACACATATGGCATTCTTTAGGGAGTTATTTGTAAAAATTCCAAAAATTAATTATCTTTCAAAAAATAAGGAACATGTTATTTTTTGAATTTGGAAACATTTCAGTGAGCCAAATGACTAGTTTAATCTTTTCTATTTTTATTTTTATCATTTTTACAAACGAAATTTTAATAATTTTATTTACATAAAAATATTTCCTAAACTTGTGATATCAGTGACCCTCCTTAGAGCGAAACGTGTTGCTATATAACGTCCTTTTTACTGTCATAAATCACTCTTATAATAACATGGCTTTTATATATGTCCCTTTGGGTGGTATTGAAAAGGGTAATTGTGACATTTTTCTCTAAAATAGGTATTTGGTATTCATGGCATTCTAACTTTTAAAGATATCATCAAAATTATCCATATAAAAATCCCTAATATTTACTATACTTTGTATGAATACGCATATATGCATCCCAAATTTATAGTTGTAAAACACCAAATCACAGCTTTTGTTGGAGGGACTGAGAAATGGATGAGAATGGTTCCCTTGGGCAGTCTGGAAAATTTGTTAAATGTTATCTTCCTTTATATGTTCTATAAACTTCTAATGTTAAGCATTCTCTAAATATATGCATAGATAAATATACAAAAATATTTAAAAAAAAACATTGGATACTAACATGGTGACATGACACATATTAAAATTTGTGATGTAGGTTTCTGGCCGCTAATATTCACTTTTCTTGTTTTACTAGTTAAAGGAACACTGTTCACGCGTGTTGGTTTTAACGTTTTATTACTACTTACATATTTTGTACTTAAAATTAAAGTGACATATGTTTATTATAATCAAGGTTTGCCGATTTGTGGATGCAAATCGGATCATATTTTTTCAGATACGGTACGATATTTGTAAAAGTGGATCAGTCTGACTCGCACAGGTCGCATGGGTCAAACCAATGAATTTGTCAAAAGTGACAAGTTTAAACCATATTATGTAAAAATATTCTCTATTAATTGATTTAAACATGTAATTTTACTTAGCAAATGAGTAAAACTCAATCTAAAGTAAATTATTATATATGTATGGGTCCGCACGATTTGGTCCAACTCGGTCTGTGCTAGTGGATCAGACTCACCCATATATGAGTCGACTCGTAGGAGTCGGCACGATTCTCGATATGATATAGTAAGTCATGATTATAATACAAGGATAATAATAAATAAAGTAAAATAAATTATAGGTTAAAACATTGATAGTATTTTTAAGATGAAAAATATTGGTTTTGATCCAAAAGAATAGAAATTTGTGCAAGGAATAAGAGTAGTGTTTTGGCCTCAAATGGAATGATGATGGTTAATAATTGTAATATTTGTCCTTGTGTTAAACACTTGTATTATTACATAGAAAATATTTAATCTAGTTGGTACGTTGACCGACGTGATTGTGATTGGATTGGAGCAAATAATGTTACGACACCAGACAATGTAAGGCAATGCAGCAAAGCGGAGTCAATGGAAGATGGCATTGGTCTACTTGGACCGGATCACATGAAAAAAGATAATTTTTTTTACGGGTAAACATACAAGCATTCAATACGGGTGAAGGTTCTAGACGTGACAAATATATGTACGTATGACAAATATTTCTTATACGTAACAAACACTATTTGTCGTATTTACATAGTATTTGTCCTGAAAAATATTTGTCACACCTATAAATCTATACCTACATGCGTTGGGATGACAAATTCATTTCATGCATGACAAATACTTCGTAGATGTAACAAATACTATTTGTCATGTCTATGAAGTATTTGTCATGTTTGTAAAATATTATTATACCTAAAAATCTATACAAAGATATGTAATTGTCTGTGCGCACAAAGAAGAGAAAGCGAGAGACAAAGAGAGGAGAGTAGAGAGATTGGTTTGGGGCTCCGACGAGGTGAAGATTTCTTCTTTTGTTGTTGTTTTTTCTCATGGAATTTCCTATCCATTTATTGAGCTTCCGTCACATTCCCTCCACCCCAAACTTTATAACTGCTCCAAAATTTTCTCTTCTATTTTTGGATCTAGATGAGAGGTTTCTTCTACCGTTTCAACCGTTACAGAGAGATCTTCTCCATCATTTATTGGCCACAATATGTAACGTTATAACATCTCCCACTTGGCCAATAAATGACTATACTCCTACTATTCATGTGAAGCATAAACATTTATTCCAATAATCCCACTATTTATGAGATGTATTATTATTTTCATTATCCATAAAAATATTCTCCAGCTCATATATTCTTGAGCCCCACTAAGCCAACATGCTTATTAAAATTTTCCGCCTGAATGCCTTTTGTCAAAAGATCGACAATTATATCACTAGTGAGAACATAAGTTATTTTCACTTCTCATTTCTACACAATATCTCGAATATAATGATATTGTATTTCAATGTATTTTTCCCAAGAGCTATTCGCTCCACTGTTAATTAAACTAATTGACGTCTGATTATCATAATATATCTCAATTGGTCCATTTACTAAGTTTAGATCTAAATCTTTCAGAAATCGTCTTATCCGAACTGCATGAGTAGTAGCCATACTCCAAGCAATGTACTCAGTTTTCTAGGTGTATCTTGCAACACACATTTGTTTCTTGCTACTCCAAGAAATAGATGCACCACCAAAGATGAACAAGTGTCCTGATGTGGACTTTTTATCATTTTTATCTCCTCCAAAGTATGCATCTAAATAATTAAGTACTTCAAGTACATCAACCTGATAAACCAATTTGTAGTACAAAGTTCCTTTTACATATTTCATAATCCTTTTACAGCTTCCCAATGGGCTAGACTATGATTAGTTTAATATCGACTCACTAAGGTTATTGAATATGTTATATCTGTTCTTATATTCATCATTACATACATCAAGCTTTCAACTGCTTCAGTATATGGCACCTTGAGCGGACATTGTCCCTCTCTAAGACATTGCTCTTTTCTCAACTATTTTCCGTAAACTAACGGTATAGGTGTCAAATTGCAGTTATGTATTCCGAATTTCTTAAGTATAGACGTAAACATTTTTTCTGATTATACTTAACATTCTAAACTTTCTATCCCTTAGGTACACCAAAAACATAGCATGCTTCGTCCATATCCTTCATATCAAATTTTTCACTTAATTCAAATTTGATTTTATTTAACATCTCCATGTCATTTTCTACGAACAAAATATCGTCCACATATAAGGATAATATGGTGTAACTGCTCCCACTTTTCATGACATATACATAATTATCTAACTTATTTGCAACAAACCCAAATTGGATAATTGTCTCGTAAAATTTAAGATACCATTATCTAGAAGATTATTTCAAACCATACATATACTTTTTTAACTTGCATACCCTTTTTTCTTGGCTTTCCTCTTGAAATCTTTCAGGCTGTTTCATATATATATCTTCCTTCAACTCTCTGTTGAGGAACGTAGTCTTGACATCCATCTGAAATAACTCCAGATCAATCAAGATAATTCTTATAGATACGAACTTAGCTACTGGAGAATATGTTTCCTAAAAATCTATACATGCCTTTTGAGTGTAACCTTTGATAACTAACTAGGCCTTGAATTTATCAATCGACCCATCAACACGAAATTTTTTCTTGAATACCCATTTGCACCCAATAGTCTTTCTATTCTTAGGTAAATCACATAGTTTTCACACTCTATTACTTTTCATTGAGTTCATTTCTTCCTTCATGACTTCCGGCCATAAATCAGATTCTTACGATTTCATCGCATCATTATAGTTTACGAGATCAATATGATTTTCTTCATTTATGTCTACTGTTAGACATGAAGGTTCACATGAATACAAATAATAATTATCCATCTAAGTAGGTGGAGTTCTAGTTCTTTTGTTGTCAACTATATGTATATCATGTTGTGATTCATTCATAGGATTCTGTCATTTTTCATTTCTAGTTAAGGTACTTCCTCAATTTCTATACTATTTCTAGGGATATCATTGTAATAATCCTCATCTTTTACAAGTAGAGTTTCTTTCTCATTTTCATGAGGTTCCTCTTCTTCTAAATTTTCTAGAAATATTGCATACCTATATTCAATGATTCCTTTCTTCTTATGAAAAAACCTATATCCAAATGATTTGTCACAATATCTTATGAATCTGTATTTGAGAGTCTTAAATTCTAACTTATCTCTAAGTTGACTTGGAATGAGAACATGGGCTACCGACCTCCACTTCTTGAGATTACTCAAATGTGATTTCCTCCCATTTCATAATTCATAAGATGTACTTTCAACAGACTTAGAGGGAATTCTATTCAAAACATAATTAGTTGTAAGCAATGTCTCTCCGTATAAATTCTTAGGA
Source organism: Zantedeschia hybrid cultivar (assembly GCA_030544215.1). Classification (NCBI taxonomy): domain Eukaryota; kingdom Viridiplantae; phylum Streptophyta; class Magnoliopsida; order Alismatales; family Araceae; genus Zantedeschia; species Zantedeschia hybrid cultivar. The sequence continues at coordinate 5,097,045 of JARZZO010000005.1, forward strand.
AAATCTGAATGCGATAATATACATCTAACAACATTCATTAATATTCTATTTTTTCTGTCTGTCACACCATTCTGTTACAACGTATAAGGCATTATTATATGTCTTTTAATTCTATGTTCTTGACAATATAACTCAATTTTTTTTAGTTATATTCCTCACCTCTATCAGTCCTTAACACCTTTATTTTCCTTCCAAGTTGCCTTTTTACTTCCATTCTATATTTCTTAAAGTAATCAAATGCCTCTGACTTTGTAGAAATTAAGTAGACATAGACAAACTTAGAATAATCATCTATGAAAGTTATGAAACATTCATTATTATCATATGTCTTTGTTCTTAGAAGGCCACAAATATCTGAGTGGACCAACTATAATAATTCTTATAATCTATGTCTTACCGAGAAGAGTTTCTTAGTCATTTTTCCGACTAAATAATATTTACAAGATGATAACTTTACCTTTGTGAATCTCGGGAGTATATTCAATTTTATTACTCAAATGTCGCAATCTAAAATACCATAGATCACATTCTGATAAAGCACACGAGGAATATTCGGAAACTTTCATATTATTATTCTCATTGTCAAGTACAAGGATACAAAATAAATCATGTTCAAGAATAAATTTTCTCATATTAAAGTACTTTCTTATCTTTCCCTATTGACACTCTTTGATTGTGGAACCTCACTGCAAGGCCTTTCTTTATTGGTGCCGGTACAAAGATCAGGTTCCGCCAGATTTTAAGTACATAAAACACATCCTTGAGGACCATAATGTTATCCCCAAGATCCAGCCTATAAGTTCCAAAACCTTCCACATCGAGGTAGATGTTGTTTCCTAGGCACACTCTGTAAGGATTGAGGTTTCGGATCCGGTTATCCGGTCAGTTTCGGGGTCGGATCCTTTAGTTTAGGCCCTGGTGGGGCTGAGACTCAGTTTCCTTTTCACGTCGAGCTTGCTCGACGCGGTTTAAACGGCGTCCAGCAATGTGGACGTGTTTTAGGCTGTGCCACGTGGGCTGGCCTTGGGGCGCGAGAGTACGGCCCCGGTCATATCGTCTGAATGGCGTCTTGGATGGACGACGTCATTTAGAGTACGACCATGGTTTGTCAGTGTACGGCCCGGTCTTGTCGTCTGAATGACGTTGGGCTTGCACGACGCGTTTTACCCAGCTTCTGTTTGACTCCGCGAACCCTCCCTCCTTTCCCTCATTCTCTCCTTTCTCTTCTCTCTCCTCTCTTCCCTCCGGCTCTTCGGCGAACCCTTTCCCCCTCCCCTTCCTTTCCTCTCTCCATTCTTCCTCTCCCTCCACTCCATTAACCTCCCAACTTCCTCCACTACCACCACCACTTCCTCCGCGGCGCATTTCTCTCCGGACAGCGTCCGACGTCCCGGTGGAATAACAGCGTCCACGGCGGTACCGGCGGCGGCGTGTGGCGAGGTGGGTTAGCGGCTTGGAACTAGGAGGAATTCGAGTAATCGGTAGGGTGACGATCCCCGTTGTATTTCGTTTAAAAACCATGTTTTTCCCGCTTTGGAGCATGTTTAGAGGTTTTCTTGGGGTGAAAATACTAAATGCATGTAATGAGAATTTGGGTGTTTTAATGGGTATTTAGGTTCTTCTCCTCCTTCTCCACTTTGTTTGTATTTTTACACGATTTGGGAGAGGAAATCCCACTCCGCGGATTGGGAAATGGCGGAGGAAGAACCTGTCTGTGAGGATTAAATGGCGTCCGGGGACAGCGACGCTTTTTAGAAAGACGGTTTCCACCCGCGACGCGATTTATCCCAAATAACAGACTCTGTCTCTGGACTGATCAGTGTCCAGGGACAGCGACGCCTTTTGAACGGCGACTTCCATGCACGACGTGTTTTAAGTAAAATCACCCTGACGTCTGTCTCTGTTTCTGTCGTTATCAGGCGACTAGGGACAGCGATGCCTTTTGAATGGCGACCTCTATAGGCGACGCATTTTAGGCCATCTTCTGAGGCCAGTTTTCACATAAACTAGTTTATAAAGTTTGAATGACGTCGGCTTTGGGTGACGCGATTCAAACCAGAATTCCATTAATCCCTGCAATTAACACATGTTTACATTGTTAGATTGTTTAGTTAATTGCATGTGTAGAAATGTACTCGATGACAATGGATTCTATGTGATCGGATCGCACTCTGTTGTGTTTTGTGCAATCGTGGGCCTAGAGTGACAGTTGTTAGTGCTTAAGCACCCTGTGTCGGTGTAGGAGTGACACGGCGCCGGTGTGGGAGTGGCAGGGTGACGCCTAAGAGAGGGTCACTTGGTGTACTACAGAGTATAGTTAGTACCGGTGTGGGAGTGATACATTCAGAGTGTCACTCGTGCTGGGGGAAGCAGAACCACCTGGAGCCTGTCAGGCCGGAGTAGCTAGCGCGCTATCCGAGGGGTTGTTGTTTGGTCTCAGTGGGTCGGTGTTTCCCACGTTCGGCCGTGTGGTTGGCGTGTTTTACCGAGACGCTGTTTGTTGGCTCCGTAGTAGAATGGTTTCAGAATTGTGCATGTTATATTTCAAATGCATGTGTTTTATATCGAAATTTAGGAATTGTGTTTACTGTTTTACTTGCTTAAATTATCTATACTTGTGTTGTTGCACTTGTGGGTGCGTAAGTGGGCGGTGGGGATCGAAGGATTCATACTGAGTCTTTTCGATGAGACTTACCCCTGCGGTTTTCAGGTGAGGGTTCCAGGCAGGCGTAGCGAGAAGAGTGCTGTCTTGAGTTGCGCGCCAGCAGCCGTTGTTCCGGAGTATGCCCCGATGTAGTTGTTATTTTATTTTCTGGTATGTATGCTAAATTATTTCTTTTCAGTTGGAGTATGTAACTATTTGCTGAGTCGAGTCGCATTGTAATAATTTTTAATTCTTGCACTTCATTTTCAATTCAATGCGATGTGAATGTTTAGCTTAGTTTATTATTTATTTCCCATACTTATCTAGATCCTGATTTGGCTCCAAATTAATGATTCGGTACCCATTTAGTAATCGGATCCCCGATTATAGGGTGACGGGTCGTTACACACTCTCTGTTATCCAGCATTAAGGTTCTTTAGGGATACCAGTCATTTCTTTGTCTTTGCGATATGTCGAGTAGCACCAGAGTCGATCCACCATTCATTTGAATCAGCCAAGGCAGCATTACATTATATTATGCTGATAAATTCTATCTTTCAGTTTCTCTATTTCCTGAATATTTGTTTCCACCCTTATTCTCTTGCTTGTTGGGACGGTTAGTCTTAAAGTGGTCCAACCTCCCACAGTCATAGCAAACACCAGTAGGAACCTTCTTTCCTTTATTTTGAAATTTATGTATTGGATTGTGGCTTTTGTGGTCCATGAAAACGCTTTTGGGCAATAGGCGTTTGGTGCGTAGCATTGGCCTCTTCTAGATTCATCTCGGTTCCTTTCTTCTAACTAGTATATTATGCTCAATTGTTAGCCTAACAAGCAGATCCGTAGAACCGCTCATTCTTAATGTTATGGCTGTCATATTAAGTGAAGATATTTAATATGGTTGTCATTGTATTTTTTCTGAATTTTCAGTTCCAGCAATTGATAGATCCCTAGTCATGAGAATCGTCTTGTTAACATGCTTAACCACGCTATCACCTTCATACATCTTACATGTGTTGTAACGATGCAAAAGGAGTTGAATATTCACCTCAATCTTGGTGGTGTAATATTTCTTCTTGATAGCTTTCCATAGTTCATTGGAGGTATTATAAGTTTCAAAAAAAAATATTTAGTTGTCCTCCATGGACATGAACATGAGGCTCTTCGCCTTTTTATCATCCGATAACTATTGATCAACTTTTTATTTTCCACATTGGTGGATTTATCACTAAGTTGCGGAATAGTGGTTTCAATTACATATTCTATGTTATCATGGATAAGTCTGAATCTAATCTTTCGGTGCCACATATCATAATTGGTTCTATTTAACTAGTCAAATTTTGTCAATTTCGCCGTAATGAGCTTACTGGCCATTAGGACTAGAATAATACTACGAAATAAATAGTTTGAATCAGTTAACTTTATTCTTTCCTATTAACTTGTCTCGGAAAGCATACTGGTGCTAATATAAAATAAAGTAACTACAGTAAAAAGTATAAAAGTCTTGGTCTTTAGCCCGTCCCAAGGCAAAACCGTAACCTGCTACAACATACTACCTTGTTTTGTTTTTTTCTAACTTGTCTCCGAAAGCATGTTGGTGCTAACATAAAATAAAATAACTACAACAAAAGTATAAAAGTCTCGGTCTTTAGCCCTTCCCAAGGTAGAACCGTGATCTTATTGTTGGGATCTGGGTGGGACGCGAAGAACGCAGCGGAAACGACGAATAAAATATCCCGCCCGATGCCCGCTGATCCGATTCGGAATGAAAAACTAAAACCAAAAATCGGGTTGTAATCTGATTACCGTGCGCGGATTCGAATCCGCTTCCGTCTCGGCCTCCAGCGGTATCCACGCGATCCTCCGCGGTGGTTCGTCCTCGCTCCCTCGTCCGTATCAGCTCGCTCGCTGAAGATCCGTCGCAGTAACGATGTCCGAAAACCCGCTGATGGGAATTCCCGACTTTTGGGAATCGAGCGCGGCGGAGACGGAGACTGTTCCGGTGCCTCGAACGGGGCGCCCAGAGGAGGAGAGAGAAAGGGGGGATGACGGCCAGCAAGGAGAAATCCTGGAGCTTGGCCCAGGGTTTCTCAACAACGCGTATATATATATTAAGTCGACGTGACTTTTTACAAAAGTCCCCGAGTTAATATAAATCCCACTTATGTATCACCGACTGAGAATCTTATTGACAATTGACCATACCAGTCCGGTTTTCAGCCCGTTAAGTCCAATAACTAGTTATTGACTTATTGTAATTAATTAATATCTAGATATTAACTAATTACTTAACCGAATTGACATCGCATGTAAATTCGGTCGGACTTCCGATCAAGTTGGGTGCCAAGCAACACCGCATGATCTCTGAAGGTAATGGGGTTCAGCAACCCACTAATGGAACATGTCCGTCCACAGTTACCGCGTGGCTATAATCCTTCGTTCGCACAATGCTCTCGAGTTAACCTAGGGTATGGTCAACTGTCAAACCTTAGATGGTCAACTCACTTGAATCAGACTCCGCTGTACAATATCCCAAAACCTCTTTTCTAATATTGTTTCTGCTCTGGCCAGAGACTCCTGCGGATCTATTCTAGAGCATTCTCTCTCCAGTTACTTAAGAGCGAACGATCCTTTATTGAACACACAATCACCTTCGAAGGTCTTCCGCTGGACCCGATCCTTGACTATTAGAGATCCCATGGATAGGGATTTGTAGGTCAAGGTCAAAGTCCAGAAGTCCACCGACAAGGTGTCTTTGGTGTCTCAAGTCCAAGGATCAACCACGCCACTGTGACGATGAATCAAGCCGATTGACAGTCAGGTAAATTACCATTCGACGATTCATGTCAGATCAGTTCAGTTAACTCATTCCCCAATGAGCACCTACAGGTTTACCATTGTGTCTCCACACGAGTAACTAACGAGATTAGGAGGCATGCAAGCCTCATTAATTAACACTTAATTAATGAACATCACATTCCATTGTAATTCTATCTCCCTCTGTTATTGTAATCGGCCATAAGGCTTTCTTTTACAATTTATTTGTATTTGAAAATATTTCAAATTCTGTTTTATATTTGTAATTGATCGCGCCGGCCGAGGAGAGGCGAGGATGATCCACAAATGCAATCAGGAAGGCGACAAGAGATGAGATCACCTGTGGCTATGTGTTTGCATGTTTAGATTATATAAATGTTATATAGTTTTGATGATTAATTGTTTGGCTCCAGTTAATCACCGTGCTGTCCATGACCACATAAAGAACATGTATGTATGACGCATGCTTTTAGTTTTTTATTATGAATCGATTGCTAATATCTAAGTATAGTTAAATATATTCGATATATTTATAAACTATCACCTAGGATGAGACCGACTTAACGTAAACAAAACCTTCAACATAAAGTTTAAGCCGGAGCGCGAGTCATTGAGAATGCACCGCGTGGCTCTCCATCAATATAGTTCTTAGAACTTGATTTAGTGATGGTAGTTTCTATGTGTTTACCCGAGATCTGCCACCATATGATGAAAGGACTATTAACTATGACATCTTGATGCCTTGAGATTGGAATAGCGGAACGGTGTAGCTATCCTCGCGTTTACCCGGGAGCTGCATTCTTACTCTACTCTGTCACGTATTGATGGTAAAGCTTAGACCAGGTATAATGGTCTACTGTGTTTATCCGGGACCATTAAAGACCTGGGAGCCGAAATAAGATCGGATATTACAAGGAGTTGCAATTACCACGAGATGGTTGCTCTAAGATAATGATATGATACTATGTGTCTACCCGAGGTCATACTGTGATTCTTGGAGATTCTGATCCTCACTAGGAGACCGTCAGAGTCTTCCGTTCTGTATACCTGAAGGTTATACAGTTCGTCGAAAAATAGTGAGAAATAATTCAAGATAAAAGACCATAATTGAATTACAAGAACTATCTGCTTAAATCACGTTATTTCCTTCGTTCTCTAAAATGTCGTCTATTCGAGATTTTGGCATAATAGATGTCAATACTTCTCATATTCAGATTGACTAGAAAACTCTGAAGAATATTTTCAGGGCCAAGTGAAAGTCACTATCCTAATCAAATATCATGAATCCTCTTACTTGGATAGACCAGGGTGAAGAGGTACTCATGGTATGCCGTTTTGGAAGGCAATGATTGTCATGAAATCTCTTATTTGGATAGACCAAGATGAAGAGATATTTATGATGTGCTTTTGAGAAAGACAAGTGGTAAGATTTTAAACGGTCGAACCCACACTTGAAAGGATAAAGAAAGGTCAACTGAGATAAAGAAGTAGCAGTTCTCCCACTACAACCAATATAAGGATACTGATATTGGCAAAACGAATATGAAACTTGAAAGAAGTTTCAGATATTCTTATTATCAACCTTTTACATATCTATTGGAGAATTAGCATCTCCAATATGAGATATTGGAAATGGTTCTCAGAGTTGCGATGGTATGCAGACTTAGACAAGTAAAAGAAAATCGAGAAAAATGCAAGTGTTGAGTTAGGCTCAACAATTGTTCACGATATTCATAGGTTACTGTCAGACAGTAAATCTCTGTATATCTATAAGAATCTAATATGAAATTGAATAATTGTTATTTAGTTGCATAAGATATCAAGAATTATAAAAGTGAATAGTTTTGACTGAGAAAGAATAATAGTTGTTCGAATCAGTCAATGTACTATAGATTCTTAAAGTGACATTTCATGTGATGAATATTCACAAGTCTCATATAGAAATAAACTATGTGAATCTTGATTATCTATGGTATTGTACACAGAGTTGTACAATAAGAAATTATTGGTGCTGATACGTACTGATGTAAACAAATCAAAGGCCAAAGATAATCACTCGCATTGACTTATCTTATAGTTAACTCTCAAAATGATTCGACTGTATGTACTTACTGAAGTACAAGACAAATATATCTGAGAGATTAAGGTATAAGATCGATATGAAGTATTAGAATTTTTGATTTGATCAAAGAAACTAATACTTAGGTATATGATTCATATAAATCATTAAGAAGATAATTGTATTCTCGCTCGATTGATCCTCATTGTGCATCATAGTAATATGATAGAATGAGGAATTGCACCTTATTAAGATATGGTGCAATATATAATAAGATTTGCCTAATTATTATCCTTGTGAATATAAGTATGAACATTAGATGTCCATGCTTTACCGATGGTTCCAAATAAGTCAGTGTATGTCCATATAAGATATGGAAACCAAATAATTCATATGAGATGTGAATTATGAACAAACCTGATTTAAAAGTCAGGTATTACCGTAGTGTGAATTGTGAATATCTAAAGAGTTTGGACATTACAATTATTGGCCAGGCGATAATGAAATAATTATCGTCCTGAAAGCTGTCTTCCGTAAAGAGGAATATGTCCTCAAAGAAGACAGTGGGAGTTGATAAAACTAGAAGATATTCTAGATTCACAAACTAACATAAGATTATTAGATAATCTTTAGTTGTTTGGAACCAGTCATAACACATCAGAGAGCTTCATAGATTTTTGAGATTCTCTCACTGACTAAAAGGATATGTTTGACATATCTGATTTAGCAAGATGAGAGGAGCTCAAAACAGATTATGATCTAAAATCTATGATAATGATGCTCTCTGTAATTACAACTTTGAGCTTGATAAGTTGTCAATACTGCCTATCATTATTATGAGATGATGACAGTTGGATATTAAAAGCACTCTCTCAATGTGATTGAAGTAAAGATGTATATGATACACCTTTAAAGCTTTTAAAATATCAAGGAAGCAAGTTATGATTTCAAAGATCATTTTAAATCAAACTGAAGCTTCCTAAGTTGTAATAAAAGTTTTGACTTAATGGTCAAATACTATGTGATCATTAAGAATGATTACGGATTGTGTGTGTTCAGAAAAGACAGTGGGAGTACGGTTGCTTTAGTAATGCTTTGTGATAATAACATCAAAGTCATTAAGAATTACATCAAGATGTTACTATCAGTGAAAGCATTATTAACCATGTTTTCCTCCATAATAAGTTTAGTTATAATATCCAACGTATTGGAAATACGAATCTATTAAGATAGATCTATGGGGATATTATGTTGACCTGTATGTCAAAATGTTTGGCATAGATTTCATAATACGTCTCAATTGTTGAGACATGTAATTTATTCCTTTAAAGAAAAGTTCCTTAAAGGATATATGAGTGAAATGCATCATTAAGCACTTGAGAAGTACTAAGGATGCATTCACGTATATGAAGATGATGATTTGAAACTATGAGTTCACACTGACTCAAATTTCAAGTCAAATAATGGATTCAACCTTCTAGAAGAAAGGAATGGATCGGAAGAGTTCCAATCCAAAACTCGATATTAAGGTGACAACATAAACAAGTGATACCGTTATTAGAACAGTATGGATGAAAATGTTCATCCTTGAACTAAGATGTTGTTTTAAAAGGTCTTTGATAAAATCTCAGTGTTATAGGACAACAGTGGGAGCGATCAATTGTGTGATCGAGCCATGGTCTCTTCAGAAGTTGCAGAACATTCTGAGGTTCTTTCACAGGTTTAGAGACAAAGGATTAAGAGGAAATAACGTAATGGAAAATATTCCATCTATAGATAATTTAGCAGATCCCTGACCAAGTTTTAGTCACAGACTTTATGTGAGCATCACCTAGATTTGATGGAGATCAAATGCGAAAGTGATTGGCTTGAGTTCAAGTGGGAGATTGATGGATATAAGTGTCCTCTAAGCCAATCATAAGGCACCTATTTCAATCTGGTTCACTAATCAATGGCATTAAATTCATTATGTAGATTGGCATATTTATAATTGCACATAATGAAGTCCATGAATATGTGCAATAGTCATCAGATTATGATGAGATCATAATAATGAGATTGATGACTTATAAACACATATTCTCAATTGTTCCTAATCGTAGGATGTTTGAGAAGGACATCAAACATCTGGTAAGACTAGTACAGGTTATTTCAGCTCATATGATGATGGTGACTGATCTCGTTAATTACTCATGTGGAGACACAATAGTAAACCTGTAGGTGCTCATTAGGGAATGAGTTCACTGAACTGATCCGACATGAATCGCCGAATGGTAATTTACTTGACTGTCAATCGGCTTGATCCATCGTCACAGTGGCGTGGTTGATCTTTGGACTTGAGACACCAAAGACACATTGTTGGTGGACTTCTGGACTTTGACCTTGACCTACAAATCCCTATTCACCGGATCTCTAATAGTCAAGGATTGGGTCCAACGGAAGACCTTCGAAGGTGATTGTGTGTTCAATAAAGGATCGTTCACGCCACTGTGACGATGAATCAAGCCGATTGACAGTCAGGAAAATTATCATTCGGCAATTCATGTCGGACCAGTTCAGTGAACTCATTCCCCAATGAGCACCTACAGGTTTACCATTGTGTCTCTACACGAGTAACTAACGAGATCAATCACCCTCATCATATAAGTTGGAATAACCTGTACTAGTCTTACCGGATGTTTGATGTCCTTCTCAAACATCCTATGACTAGGAACAATTGAGAATATGTGTTTATAAGTCATCAGTCTCATTATTATAATCTCATCATAATCAGATGATTATTGCACATATTCATAGACTTCATTATGCACAATTATAAATATGGCAATCTACATAATGAATTTAATGTCATTGATTAGTGAACCAGATTGAAATAGGTACCTTATGATTGACTTAGAGGACACCTATATCCATCACTTGTTAAATCTATGTCCTTCTTTCACTATTTAGTTTGACCGTCTTTAACCCTTCCCAACGTAGGTAGGTTAACTTTGGGGAAGCTTCTAGTTATTTTATGTTTTATATTTTAGCACCTCCAGCATTTAGAGTATTTTATATTTTAACTTGCCAACTTGCTTAAGAACCTGTGAGTTATCTTAGAAATTGAATAATTTGTTATCATAATTAACTTTCTTAGAAAATTTTCAAACCCCCATCGTCCAGATAACCACTGTACTCAAGTTTTGAAAAGTTTATTATATTGTTTGTTGAACACCTAATAATCTGATAGAAGAAAAAATATTAATTAAATTTGAATCATGCATGCGTATTAATTATAATTAATCATTGTTAGTGCATTTTTTATTTTGTCATATCACTGTTGTAGTTGTAAAATACTAGTTAAAATATTAAATGTTGTCATTGCCAAGATTTGAACCTTGGTCACTCAGGTGGGAGCCAAGTGGTTTAACCAACTAGGCCAAAGTTAACCTGCCTACTTGGGAAGAGTTAAAGACAGTCAAACTAAATAGTGGAGAAGAGTTGTCTTTTAGTGATGATGGTGAATTATTCCCTCTTACAGAGCTTTAACAAGTTCTATCACGGTTCTCTCTGCTAGTTGTAACAACTATACTCCAATGCTGCCTTGGGAACGGCTAAAGAAGAACATGTGAGAAGTGGCTCTACTATCGTGTTCCTTTTCTATAGCCCTGCTAGTAGCCAAGTTCGAGCACCAACCTCAAAGGGAGTAGAGCAGGAGCGGGATGAAGCTAGGACTGCCCCGCAATAGAGCACTCGAGAACAATTCAACAAAAGATGAGGGTTACGGCGACGGCACAATAGGTGATCACCAATGGCGGATCTGGCAACTGTGATGAAGAGGAGCATATAGCGTGGGGGCGAGCTCTGTGCTGCGGCAACGACAGGGCGCGATGGTGAAGCAGTTCAGTGCCGACAGAGCAGCGAAGGGGGGAGAACCGCAACGACGATGCAGGTGGTGGTGCAGTGTCACAGTGGCAGGCACGGAGGAGAGATGTGGCGGGGCACTGTAGTGGGATGCAGAGGGCACAGCACTGCGGGCACGGCAGAGCGGCGCGATGGCGGAGGATCTTATGTCCGCTTTGATACCACTATAATTTTCTGTGCACATAGAGAAGAGAACGCGAGAGACAGAGAGAGAAGAGTAGAGAGATTGGATTGGGTCTCTGGCGAGGTGAGGATTTCTTCTCTTCTTGTTGTTTTTTCTCATGGGATTATCCATCTATTTATAGGGCTTCCCTCACATTCCCTCCGCCCCAAATCTTGTAACTGTCCCCAAATTATCTCTTCTATTTTTGGATCTAGAGGAGAGATTTTCCCTACCATTTCAACCGTTATGGAGAGATCTTCTCCATCATTTATTGGCCTCGATCTGTAACGTTCTAACAAGATGCTTAGAGATGATAAATATTTTCTAAACATAACAAATACTTCGTAAGTATGGCAAAAACTATTTCTTATCCCTACAAAGCATTTGTCACGTGTACAAAGAACTCTTTATCCACATTTAACTTTTGTGCGACTCACCCATGGAAAAAATTGTCTAACCTATGTGACCCTGCCTAAGTGGGCCAATGCCATCAAGATGACTCCACTTACCACACTTCCCTCATTGTAACAAGCATTACCGAACAATGTAATGTTAAATGAACAATGCTGAACGTAGAGAATAGGAAAATGTACTGTTATACTTGTTATCTGTCAAGCTTGATAACATCTGTCATTTACCATATATAGAACATAAGAGGGCCAAAACTGAAATTTATTGTACGATGTTACAGTAACATATGACAGATGATAGACAATATGTTGTTAAAGCACATGTACAACATATTTGAGACGCGTTGAATATTTGCTTTAACCTGTGCGACATATGTAGCCTTCTGGTGAATCGTCCCATTTCCTGCATATGCAGCTGTTATGGTATCCCTTTATAGGGCTTTCATGACCTCTAAAGGAAATTAAGAATTTGATTAAGTTGTTTGATTTTGGCAGGCAAAATTAGATCTCAAAAGGTAATTTAAAAAAGGATTTATTTACAAGTTAATGCAGCATAGACCAAGCATATATTTATGACATGTTTTTCTTTGAACTCATCTAATTTAAGTTATCAAGAAATAATGGCATGGTGAATTATTGGCAAAATTGCATATCTAAAGGTAAAATAAAGCAACTGAAAATCATGCAATGAATAAAATAGTATCAATGTGCAACAATAGTATATGACAAGATCAACTATTGTTTCATCTAAAAGAATGTAGGAAAGGTCACGAAGATGTGTTTGACTGATCAAAGTTTGAGAGAAGAAAAGATAAAGGAGATCTGGATCGCAAAGCGGGCTGATTTTGACTTTAGAAAAGTTGTTATATTATATCATCAAAATGTCATATATGTATGTGTGCACTAAATTAGTCATAATCTTATATATATGAATTTATTAAAATTTACGGGCTCTTTCTTACATATATAGTTGGAGTTCACATCATTTTGACGGAGTATAATTGTAATAATTTTGAAGATGTTGAAAATATTTATAACAATATGTGAGAGTGAGAGGTATCCTATAAATACAATAGTGTGTACAAGTATATATAAAGAAACACTAATTTAATGCACATAAATTTAATTTTAAACACATAAGTTAGTGTTTCCGGGGGCCCCAAATAAAATTTGTGATGTAGATTTCTGGCCACTAATATTCACTTTTCTTGTTTTATGCCAACAAAAAAATTGTTAATTTGATTTCACTTTAAGTGAGGTAAATCAAAGTGGAATCCTAAGTAGTAATTTTCATTTATTTTTAAAATGAGTAATACTTACTGCACCGCACGAAATGTAGCGGCATATTACACCATGTGAGGTACAGTGTCAACCGTTCGAATATATATTTTTTATTTTATTTTTTAGCTGTCCAATCAAAGATCAGGTGGTAAATAAAAAAATAAAAATTTTCATCACTTGTTGATGTGTAATCTAAGTGTCGACGCGATATAATCCACGTGAATTGCATCGAATTTTTTTGAGATATGATATAGTTGTGTGTAATATATTAATTGTAAAATTGAATTTGGGCCTAAAGTAAAAAGATAAGATGAATTTTCTACTTCGAAATGTCCGGTTTAAGTATATGCGATAAATCCATACTTAAAAAAAGAATTGAGTTAAACTTCATACACATATTTTTTTTTGACAAATAAAAAATTATTTTTATGAAAAATAACCTCTTATTATAGTTTAGTCATTTTGTTTCATTCTATATACGTCTCCTTACTTTTGCTTCAGTGTCTTGAACTCCAAAGGCACACTTCAAATTAAGAAGACATGTAATTTCTAATATTAAATATGTACTTTATTAATTTAAAATATCATGTTCTTGACTTTGTACTGCACAGGCATGCATCATACATAAATGATAAAATCCGTAGTGAGGTTTTATGCCCGTCAAACTCCGATTCGGAGCTCCTTGTGGTTGCAGGTTCTGGGAAACGGCAGAGAATGGAAGCCTTCGCCGGCTCATGGGAGCTCCGCCCTCCCCATCTCCCCCTCTACCTCCTCTTCTCCACCGCGGTACTCTCTCTTCTCTCTCTCTATACACCCCAGACCTGTTCTAACTCTCTGTCGCTCTCCATGGCTTTCCGCAGGCGCTGATCCTGTTGCTCGGCGCTGCCGCCTTCTTCCTTGAGATCGTGAGGAAGATCGACTGCAGGCAGTTGTAAGTACCCTCCCACTTAAACCAAATTATGAAAAAAATCTAGGGTTTTCATTTTTTTTTTCTAATTTTCTTCTTCTTTGACCTCAGCCTCGAGCGCAACTGCAGTGCGGCCGCTTTTTTCGAGGATCCCAACTCTTTGAATAAGGTCAGCAGCGCTTTCTTTCCTGCATTCAGCTCACGGATAAGATTTTCTTAGCTTGATCTGTGGCCAGGGATCCTGCATTGGAAAGTTCATTTTTTGGGGGCCTGGGCTTGACCTTAATTCAACTTTTGTATTTGTTGTTTGAAGTCTTTTGGGGATCTACTTTTCTGATCGATTAGTGTTTGTCTGTTGTCTCAAAGTTGGCGCATAAATTGAAGTATGATGTCTTGGACCCTAAAAATCTGATCCGAACTAAAAATGCATTGTGCTTTAAGGAAGTTCATGGTAGAGGCAATCAATGGCCCTATTTTTCAATGGCACAAGGCGGTGAGAGTTACTACTGGTGTAATTTGGCCTTGGATGTATCTGTGGGCATGCAGTATTTACCGAACAGTTGGTGCTTCACTAGGTACGGAGCAAACTGATGATCGTTGTAAAAACAACTAGGCCTCTCTTAAGAATGTGAAATGCTGATTTGTACATGTTAGAATCCGTTGATTTTTTTTGAAGGTGGATGGTACAACTAATTCATCCAATAACATAAGTAGGGTTACAAACGTGGCATTCATATGCTATCAGAAATCTTTCTATAACAAAAATGTAGTCCAGACCAAGTCGATGTTTAGCCTTCTAATCACCAAGCAATTGAAACTTGAAGATTAGTCCATTCTGTTCTCCCTAAATATCCTATAGTGTCACATGCAAAACCAACCACCAGAGCATGTGATCACCTATCAGAGCTCACCCCTGATTCCAGTCCAAGATCAGCCTCTTCACCCTACCTGGGAGTCCGTGAACACATCCCGGCCTCTGAAAAAACCGCAGCCAAATATCACGAGCAAATGAGCAACAGGTCGTTGAAAAATCTGAGCCAAAGCAGGAACAACTCATTTTTTATTACTAGAATTTCTCCTCTTGACATATGGAAATCCTTTTCTGTTTTATATTATCTCAATAATTGAGTGATCCATCCTCTCATATTTATCAAAAGAACGATGTGTAATATCATTTTCTAATAACTAGGTTCTTAAAGCTCACTTGGGGGGCATCGACAAGACTTTAGTTATACTTACTCTTAGAAGGTAAGGAACTAGTAGATTGCATGAGTATAGATCCACTGGCCTCCTAAATGCATTCTACCAGATCGTCACCAAAATGTTTGCACTGAGGTTGGACTGGAGAAGGTGGTCAATAGACTCTTTAGCTGCAATCAAAACATGTTCATCATGGGTATACACATTTAGGAGATTTTTCTATGAGTATCTGCATGCTATGAAGCTGCAAAGAAAGAAAGGGTTAGTTATTAAGGTACAGTTGAAGATGGCTTATGATCATGTCAGTTGGGATTGCTTGTCTCAGGTTTCGATTAGTTAAAAGGGCAACACCTTGAGTCACTGGGGCATGGGCCTTAAGGTGAGACACTAGAAAAATGCGTTAAGGCATATGCCTTAGTCCATTTACTTGGGGTCTACACCTTTTGCTAATTTGTGATGGTACAAGCATTGAGACGTGTGCCTCAGGCCATTTACTTAAGGCTTACACATTAGTTGAAAAGGTGATGGAGTCAAATGCTTTGAGGTGGACTTGAGGCTTATGCCTCCTTTCTTGCCCTTAAAACATAATTCAACGAAGAAGATTTTATGAAATAAACAAAATGAAAGGATTTGAATTGAACGTTACTTACTAATGGCAAAGGAAAGGGCAGCGATTGCGACACATACTACTCAACAAAATCTGTGACTGGCCTGACATCGGTGACATCCCTTCAAACTTGTACAAGAAGGTTATAGTTTTCTCCTTTCCTCCCCTTCCATTGCTCCCGTTATTTTTTCTTCTTTTGATGTTCTGAAGGCACCCCCCATCCCTTCCCATCTGCTCTTCCTAAGCCCAGTTACCTGCTATTCTCTTGGTTATAATCCCAAACAGGAAGGCACTGAATGCTTGCAAGATTTCAGACCCATTATTTTCTTGAATGCATATTACAAGATCATCAAAAAATGGTGACTACCAAGATGGACCCATGATGGATAGCACGGTCAATTTGGAGTTGGATCATAGTGCTTTTATTAAAGGAAGATAAATTCATGAGAACCTTTTGGTGGCTCATGAATGCATTCATTTTATGAAGTACCAACACAGGAAGAGGATGGTGGTTAGACTAGATTTTGAAAAGGCATATAAACAGAGTTATATGGGACTGCCACTTTCAAGTTCTGAAGTAGATGGGCTGTGCTGCCATATGGGTGACTGGATTATAGCCTGCATTACATCTGCTCGTTTGGCAATACTGGTGAACACATAGCCCACTAGTTTCTTTCACTATGGGAGAGGATTTAGATAGAAGGTCCCCTCCATTGTTTGTGTTGATCACTCAAGTTATGAGCAGGGTATGGGACAGAGTAGAGAGTGCAAGACTGATCAGAGGCTTCTTCATACATGGAAGTGCAGTGCAGGTTACACATCTTTACCATACAGGTGGCACTATTGTTTCACGATAGAGGAAGATGAGCAACTGTGTTATGGATGTTTTTTTTTTTTTTTTTTTTTGGAAGGTGGTCAAAAGACCACAATTCATTCAAATACCACAAAAAGCAGGTACAGCAGAAAGAAACAAAATGGGAAAAAAAATCAAGATGGTGGAGAGTACCCATAGCCACAAATGTTTACAAGAGAGAATAGCCCCACCCAATAGCAAGATAAAATCTCTCCAAGGGGAGAGCTTGTCCAGAAGGAAAGAACGAGAAATGATGGTCCCAATCCTTCAGGAATGCCATTCATAGAGAAAGGAAATACAACTGTTTATGATCCTTGTAGTCTCTCTGAACTTGTTTATGAAGATTCTATGATTATGTTCCTTCCAGATGGCCCATAACATAGCTGGAAGAATGGCACCCCAGCGAACTTTCTCTTGTTTAGAAGGATGAAGGTCATCCTAGGTAGCCATAAGGATGTTGCTGGCATTGTTGGAGGTGACTGGATTGAGAGTGAACTTTGACAAGAGCTTGGTGATAACGGTGAATTAGACCATGCCCATGTGACCAAAGCAAGGTTCGCCGACTCGTTGATCCAGTTGGGATCTCCTCAGATACAGTATGATACCAACCGACTCGGGCTGACTCGCACAAGTCAAGCGAATGAATTTGTTAAAAAAATTAAAAAATAACAAGTTTAAATTATATTTTAGAGAAATATACTCTATTAATTCATATAAAAGTGTGATTTTACTTATTAAATGAGTAAAACTCAATATAAAACAGGTCTTTATGTATGCATGACTATATTGAGATGGTATGATATGGTCCGACTCAGTCCGTGCCAGTATATCGGGTCGGCCCAGATACGGGTCGATTCGTACAAGTCGGCCCAATCTGGTACGACACGGTAAACCTTGGACCAAAGCAACCAAGGTCCAAGGGTGTAGACTAGGAGATCTCTCTGTGTGTATTGTATTCCAGGCTTAGGGGCTCTAGCAACGCATTGTATTCCAGCTACCATATCTTGGTTGAGCAATTGCTCTTAAAAAAAAGGGTCGGCTATCGCACCTAGAGGAGCAGGGGCCATCAGATTGCACCAAACTAAAAGGTTGGTACCATCCCAATCTCACAAAAATAAAAATCACCAAAATTTTTAAAATATTAGCTCTTAGTTTTCACTGTACGATCAACGAAATCAACCGTAGCCGTCCAATCAAATGCGTCATTGTTTGAAGATCAAAACTAAAACCCAGGCGATGCAATCAACGTTAAGAGCTAATATGACAAATTTTTATTTATTGACTATGTTTTCAGCATTTTTAGACGTTGATTTTTTTATACGTACCCGATCGGATGGCTAGGATTCATAGTCAAGTTTGGATGATCAAAATTAATTCTTTTATTTTCTAAGGGGAGAATATATATATATATATATCGAGAGAGAGAGAGAGAGGAAAGGATTCAGTGTGCCCTAGTCGCATCTAAGTTAGATGAGCCCCCTCGAAAATCAACCCTCCCTATTGTAAAAAAAAGTTAAAATTTTCATAATTTTTTTAATATTAAAATAGGCCCCTTAGGGTCGATCCTATCCCCGGAGTTTTAATTTTCACCGGCCGATCTTGACGATCAATCTTAGCCATTTGATCGGGTACGTATAAAAAATCAACGTCTAAAAATATTGAAAAAATAGTCAAAAAATAAAAAAAATTATCAGATTAGCCCTTAGGGTTGAATCCATCTCTTGGAATTTTAGTTTTGATCGTCAAATAACGATGCATTTGATTGAATAAGAACGGTTAAGTTTTTTGATCCAATAGTTAAAATTAAACCCAAAGGGGTGGGAACCAACCTAAAGGGGTATTTGAATATTTTAAAATTTTTGATGATTTTTATGTGTATATGTGTTTAAGGGGGTGCAAAGCCTTCTCTTGTTAGGAATAGAAATCAGCATAAGAAAGCGTAATCGTTGTTGCTCCTGGTACTTGTCAGTCAGTTGCCTACTAGGCAACTACTCCTCTAGAGACCAACTATGGTTACTCGTCACTGCTCCTACAGCATCACTCTACTTTTGGTTTGTATGAACAATACATGAAAGCAACCGCCCCCTGGGCGCATCTAACTTAGATGCGCATGTGGGGATGTTCCTCTCGTATTTGTTTATTTATTAGACTTTGAGAACTTGGGATTAACCCTTAGGAAGTCTGAAACTTTAGATCAAGTGAATGGATCCATGAATTCGACCTCTCCCTACTGACCTTGGTCGGTGTTAATTACGCCGATAAAATAACTGGCAATCCTTGATTAATTGGCTAATGATGTCTTTTTGAAAATCGTGCACTAACATGTCAATTTATGAAATAACAAACTATTCACGCTCATTGGAATCCTTGAGAGATTCTTAAAGGACACATATTACATAATACATTTATGTCGTTTCCTTTTAGGAATCCTTAGAAGGCAAAAGGAGAGACGATGAAATCTTAAAGGATACTTAAAGAATATACTTTAGGATATATACAATTTGTATCTTTCGTCTTTTAAGTATCCCTTAGGATTGGGCTTAGTGAAGTATCCTTTGAGAAGAGAACCTTTTAAGCTGATCATGATTCGGAGATATCACAACTTATTATGAATCCATCATAGCTCAATTTAAACATATGCATGCATTGCAAAGAAGAAAATAAAAAAGTCCACTTTATTAATTCATGATTTACAGAGTAGGTTGTGACTTGATTAATGGGCATGGTGATCACTCACTTAATTAAGAATCATACAAAATAATTGGTCTTTCAAAATGATATGAAAGAATCAAAATTGGTCACTTGAACAATACAAGTGAACCAAAAGTATGGTCATTCAAACAATATGAATGAACCAACATCGGTTATTCAAACCATATGAGTGAACCGGTTCCAAAAATTGGGTCATTCAAATCATATGAATGAACCATCTCTTTTTACTTTATTTTTTATCTTTGAGATGAAAAGTTACAACGACATAGTAGGTTCTCAAGTGTCGTTCTGCAGCGCTCTCGGACAGCATGTAGGGCCTTCTTTTGGTCTTCAAAAACTCTAAGAAACTCGCCAAAATCTTCTCCCACAAGTCTCTCCGGGACCCTCCCCCCCCCCCCCCCCCCGGGGGGGGGGTTTAATATAGTGGTGGATGGGAGCCCACTGGTGGTGGTTGGGGGGTGGTCTAGGGCACCGGTAGCACCCTCCATTGGTGCCGCCTCCCTCTTTTTTTTTTTTTTTTAAAATAAGGAGAGAGTGAGAAGCGTGGAGAGAGAGAGAAAGGGGGGCTGCCAGTGGCACCCCCCCATCGGTTAGCTCAACCGATTCGGGGGGGGGGGGGGTACCCTCCCCCCCACCCCCCCCCCCCCCCCCCACACACACACACACACACACACACAGGTGGGTGCCCAAGGGGCAACCGGGGGGGGGGGGATGTTTGATCGGTGGGTACCCTCCACCAGTACCTCCCCTTCCCTCTCTCTCTCTCTCTCCTATCTTGGAAACAAACCCCCCCACTGGTGGGAGTTCTTATGGGGACCGGTGGGGGTCTTATTTTATTTTCTTTCACTCCTTTTCTTTTTTTGCTCACATGCCCCTGTTAAAAAGCATGTCAAACAGCGCCCCACTCGAAAACCCCCATCTCCATTTTTTTTAAAAAATAATAATAAAAATGGCCAAAATTTTTAAAATATTTAAATATCCCCCTCCAGGTTGTTTTCCACCCCTTAATCTTGTTCATTGTTGTTTGGAGGTTAAAACTAAAATCTTGGGAGATGGCATCAACCCTAAGGGATAATCTGATGAATTGTCTTTTTTTTTTTACTATTTTTTCCAGCATTTTAGATGTTTATTTTTAATATCTATCCGATCGGACAGCTCCGATTGACCGTCAAGATTGGATGATGAAAATTAAGAGCCCTATTTGAATATTTAAAATTTTATGAAAAATGTTATTTTCATTTTTACTACGGAGAGGGTGGAGTTTCGATAGGGGACTCATCTAACTTAGATGCACCCGCACTCGAAACTCCCTCTTCTCTATATTAAAAAAATAAAAATTATCAAGAAATTTAAAATACTGAATTAACTCCCCTTAGGCTTGTTTCTACTCGGGATTTAATGTTCGCTGTTTGATCGAAAAATTCAACCATAGCCATCTAATCAAGTGTCTACTTAATTGGAGATCAAAACTAAAATCCTAAGGGATATGATCAACCATAAGGTTTAATTTGATGAATTTTCTATTTTTTTACTATTTTTCAACATTTTTAGACATTGTTCTTTTTATATGAACCCGATCGAATGGTTCCGATTGATTATCTAAAAATTATTGTTAAATTTTATTTTTTTAAAACATGGGGAGAAGAGGATTTTGTGGGGGCTCATTATATATATATATATAGGTTTGTCGACTCGGTGATCTTGATTGGATCGGGTAAGGCTAAATATGAGTCAGATATGATCCGACTCATACGAGTCACACGAGTCAGGCCAATTCAATCTTTTTTTTATTTTTTTTTCAAATTTTTTAATTTTGAATATTTACGACAAATAACTTTTAACTCCAGTGGTCTATTAATGACAACGACTTTAAGTCAAATTTAGTAGAAATCTACCCTATTAATTAATATAAAAGTGTAAATTACTTATTAAATTGGAGAAAAGGTCCAATTACTTAGCAATTGAAGATAAAAGAGTTCAATTACTTATCAAATTAGAAAAAAAGTCCACTTAATAAGATACAAGTCACATCAAGTTGCATTGAATAGGCTCGAGCTGGATCATAACGATCTATGCCTTACAGCGTATCGCACGAGTCAGCATGAGTCGTATACGAGTCAACTCGATATGGTACGATACAACAATATATCCCCCCCCCGCTAGGCTTCTTCCACCCCGTAGGATTTACCTTTCAACCCCCCTCCCACCCAGGCTTCTTCCACCCCTTAGGATTTATCTTTCACCGTTTAAGTCCTATGATCTGTGGGACACAGATACGAGTGTCAAGTGTTGACACGGCCACGTGCGTCAGATACGTCAATATCTTAAAAATAGGACACAAGGACACGGAGAAGATACGAATATATACGCATGACTATGTAGTTACACATGTATATAATAAAATATAATTACTGAAATTTATCTTAAATATAAAGGATATAACTCAAATACGTCAAATTTTATTACAGAGACGAATATCCTAAGAAGATATGCTAAGTATTCTAAGAAATCTCTAGTATTTACTTTGAATCTTGAAGTAAAGGGTTGGACATGAGTGTCCGAGTGCCGTGTCATGTCCAAGTGTCCGACACGGCTTTCTAATATAAATAGAAGTGTCCACCAAATCATAGCGTCTAACCAAAAAAATCAATTGTAGCTGTCGAATCGAGTGTATTCTTCATTCTTCATTAGGGGTCAAAACTAAAACCCTAAGGAGTGGGATCAACCCCAAGGGTTAATTGAATATTTAAGGGGCCTAATTGAATATTTAAAAACTTTTGATGATTTTTATTTTCCTAACGTGGGGGAGGGGGCATCTAACTTAAATGTGCCTCGGGGCGTGTTGAATCCTTTCTCTATACTTTGCCTCCTATCCTCCTATTAAAAAATTAAAAAAAATCATCATAAATTTTTAAATATTCAATTATCCCCCTTAAGGTTATTTCCATCCCTTGGGGATCTAGTTTCACTAGGGCTGCAAATGGGTCGGAGTGGAACGAGGGATACCCTCATCTACATACAACCCGTTGCGGAATCATGACTTTTGATCCAAATCCTTTCGCTTATTGGATTGGATTGGGTCATCTTAATTTTTTTTCTCTCATCCACATGTGACAAAGATTGGAGCGGAGGCCATCATAATCCACATGCGACCAACTTTGCCGTGGATCATAGCAGGTGCGATTTGGAGCAGATTCTACTGTGGGTCTTAGAATATTAAAAATTAATACTTTGATGACTAAAATTCTATATGCAGTGACATACATATATTGTATCTAACCTATCAATATTTTTTAAAACAAAGAGCCTTATTACACAGACATGTTAAAATCTTAGGTCTTTAGTTAACCTACGCTAAAATAACCTCTTCTATCAAGAGTATAAAATAATTAGAAAGATACGACTATTTTAAATTCATTCCAAATTTATAGCCAATTCACATTCATCCCAAATAAGTTATTTGGTGCATCAAGGGAGCATGGATCAAATGGCTCTCATGATATTGAATATAATGTTAAATTTTTAAATCTAATTTATAACGTGCGGATCAGAGCGAATACCTGTGGATATACGCAGGTTTGTAATAGGAAGATCCAATCCAATCCATAAAGGCTTGCAGATCGGAGCGGATCGGGCGGATTACTTTGAGCTCAATCCATAACCTGATCCATGTGGCTGAAGACTTTTAACCCACACACTAATCCAATCCATAATTTTATGGATTGGATTGGATTTTATGAATTGGGGGCAGATTGGATTGCGGATTAATCTGATCCACTTGTAGCCCTAAGTTTTATCGTTCGATCGTGTCCATTTGTGAAACTCATTTGTGGCTGTCCATTGGGTACTTGCAAATCTAATTTTCAAAATATCATAAAAAATAGTCAAAAATAGAAAATTGGTCAAGTTACCCTTAAGGTTATTCCAATCCCCCGGGGTTTTAGTATTGATCACCAATTTACTCGCACAAGATTGAATGGTTACAATCAATTCGGATACGATCTGACGATGAAAATTAAGCTCCAAGGAATGAAAATAATCACGAGGGGATAATTGAATATTTAGAAATTTATGATGATTTTTATTTTTTTAACATGGGGATGGGATCAATTTGAACCATGTGTTCAAACCGCACAGACTGTGTGGTTTGCACAATAGCACTCTCCTCTCTCTCTCTCTCTCTCTCTCTCTTACTTACGGTGCTCTACCCAATTTATATCTGCTGGCAGCGGACCCTAAATTTTAGGATGTTGCGGCGCCCTCTGCGCCTAATATTCATGGTGGGGAAGCCTGGCCAGAGAAGAAAATTGAAAAACAAAAAAAAGATAGACTGTCCGATCTCCTGTGCATGCGTGCGGAGAGAAACCCCGTGCACGCATGTGGGGATGGGGAGTGCCCCGCAAAAC
This sequence comes from Zantedeschia hybrid cultivar, assembly GCA_030544215.1. Taxonomy (NCBI): domain Eukaryota; kingdom Viridiplantae; phylum Streptophyta; class Magnoliopsida; order Alismatales; family Araceae; genus Zantedeschia; species Zantedeschia hybrid cultivar. The sequence goes on from JARZZO010000005.1 coordinate 5,121,007, forward strand.
GCGGAGCGCTATGCATTTCGCAGCGCGCACCCGCCTGCCCATGCGCGTGGGCGGGTTTCACGCTCGTTGTTCTTTTTATTTTATTTTTGTTTGCCATCCGGTTTAGATCGGATGGCCAGTGTTACAATCTGCTGCCAGTGGGCTATAACATTTTCCTATAAAGATATGTCTATATATATGTTAGTAGTAGTATCTTATGGTTCAATTTTACAATATCTAGGGCTTCTATTGAACCATTTTAAAGGATTATCAGTAAATAGTTCTTGAATTTTTTGTAGATAATTTTGTTTCCATCTTTCTATATCTATATTATTTTCACTATAATTAGGAATTAGGATTCTATGAACTTCATATTGATGGAATACTAGTGGAATAGAGCCCTAGAGCTCATCTAACTTAGATGAGCCCCCCTCGAAAGCATCTTCTCTTCATGTTTAAAAAATAATAAACTTCATCAATAATTTTTAAATATTGAAAGGCCTCTTAGGGTTCTTCCCATCCTTCGGGCTTTAGTTTTGACCGTCCAATCTTGACGATCAACCCTAGCCGTCCGATCAGGTAGGTATAAAAAATCAACGTTTAAAAATGTTGAACAATAGTAAAAAAATAGAAAATTCATCAGGTCCTTAGGGTTGATCTCATCCCCTAGAGTTTTAGTTTTGATTCCCAAACAGTCATGCATTTGATTGGACGGCTACGGTTAAGTTTTTCAATCCAACGATGAAAATTAAATCTCAAAGGGTCGAAATCAACATAGATGGGGGTATTCGAATATTTTAAATTTTTTGATGATTTTTATTGATTTTTTAAAGATGGGAAAGTGAGAGTTTCGAGGGGGGTTTATCTAATATATATATATATATATATATATATATATATATATATATATATATATATATATATATATATACGGCGAAGGCGGTTAGTGCGGCTCCAAAAAATAATAATAATAAAAATCAAACGCCCCCCCTCCTCGTTCCGCTCTGCACGGAACTGCTCCCGCAAGGAGCAGAAGAGGACCGTCCGATCACATGATCGGATGTGTGATCGGACGGTTCCTCTTTTTATTTATTTATTTTTTTAATTTTTTTCTTCTCTTCCTCCCTCCTCACCTCTACCTCTCCGTGAATTACGGGTGCCGAAGGTGCCACGACACATTTTTTCCTCCCATCTTTGTTGATCTGATGGCTGAGAAAACAGTACATATATATATATATATATGTGTGTGTGTGTGTGTGTGTGTGTCTAGATCTATTTCTGTAACGTATCAGGGCTGATCGGACAATTCATAATAAGAGAAGGAATAAAGATGGTCGTATGAGGACTTTCCACCCTATCTGCACGATTCATTGATGATTCCACCTCACTACTGTGATGCAGTCCAAGTCACATTTCCACTCCATGTTACGCCTCTGTCCTTTCCCTTCTCAGCAAATTTAGAGCTGCATTCCTGATCACACACCATGGTTTCATGATTTTCATCCACCATTATGCCAATCACTGTCATCACCATTGCAGGTGCATGGGAACTGGCATGTTCATTGTTAGTGCCCAACACCACAACATAGATTGCCACCACCACATCTGTCTGTTCCTTGTTTCTTCAAGTAATGACAAACCACCAACCAAGAGAGCTAGCAGAGCCATTGCCAGCCGCTGGTTCTCGTGCTTGCAACTGCTATTAGCCTACTACCATTGCAGGCTCTGCCAGCCTCGTCCACTGGCCAACAGAACCAATGGGGTCATTGCTGCTGTTAGCAATCCTATTGCTGCTGATATCGCAGTTGAAAAAATTAATGCCATCTGTATAGGCTAATATCACTGCATACCACAACATTTCTTCTTCTTCTTTTTCTTCTTCTTGAGTGTGGAATCAGGCAATCATCTACCTTTTATTTTTGTGGGGAGGGGAAAGGGGAAAAGTGTTAATGATGGGAAGTTTCAAAATGACCTTTTTGTTGTGGTGCTTTATTAAGCTGGGCAAATATGTTTCCAGCTTGTTTCTCCTTTTTGAACAGGTTGGGATGGTAGGACTGGTTTTATGGTTTTAGTCGCTTTCCTCCCTGTGCTTGAATTGTATTCGCTCTCCTCCATGTGTTTGAATGTATATCTTGAAATGAAAGTAGCTGGTGTCCTTTGAAGCTTCACTCTGGGCAAGGTTTATGCAGCTGTGTATTCTTCTTCTATGTTTCTTTTAGCACATTGGATATGCCTTATATAAGCTTTTCATTCGACCATATTTATTAATCTTATCTGGTCTGATGTAGCATTCTCACCTCTTATTTTGTTTCCTCATCGCTCATCCTCTTTCAGCATGTACAAGCATAGAGATCATGTATAAAAATTATTGAAAGAAAAATAGTGTACAAAAATCCCACCCAGTTGCATTAGTTACACACTGTATGCACAAATTCACTCACTTTTCCCTGTATTCAGTTGCTTATGTGTGCATGTAGTTGTATGTGTATACATGTATATGCATATTGTTGTCAATGCTTGCTCTTCCTTTTAAATAAATGCATAAATTAATATTTTCAGAATTCGAAACTTACTAGATGAGATATTTGCTTGCACATTCGAATGTTTAGTTCTACTTGACCATGTATGCTAATATCTTGTTGCTTACGGAATCAACGGCTAAAAGAACCCAAGATGCAAGTGACCTTGTGAGGTAGATCGAACTCAACCCACACCATGGTTGGCAGTACCGGCCGATACCGGTATGTACCGGCCGGTACGTACCGGTATCGGCCGGCACCGGTACCCTGGGTACCGACTGGTACTGGGCCGGTACCGGACCGGTACGTACCGGTACCGGTACCCACCGATACCGGTACCGGTACCGGTACTGCCATCCTTGACCCACACTCTCACTTTTGCCTCAACCCAAGTTTCCAAGCTTGTCTAAGTAATGCATATGTTGCTGATATCTTCATTCTGACCAGACACACCTGGTTTGACACAATTTTCAAAGCATCAAAATGGCCAGTAAGACCCACATCAGCCCACATAGGTTAAAATGGCATGGAGATCTTAATTTTTATTATTTTTTAAACTTTTTATCTGACATTTCTTGCTTCCCTTGGTATATTTTCACAAAGGTGGTATGCAATTCTGTAGATTATTTAGGAGATGTACTTTTTTTGTGGTTAACAACATATTTATTGCACCTTTTGCTTCTAACTCTGGAATTCCTGTTAGGTTCGATGTCCCTCCATTTTTGATCCTGCTGAGAAATACATATCATTGATAGTTCCTGCTTTCAATGAAGAGCATAGACTACCGGGAGCTCTTGTTGAGACCTTAAAGTAAGTTGATGCATAATGCCGTGTTAAATGTTGGTGGAGGTTTGCTGCATTATAGCATGTCTTATCATTCACCACTTGTGTGACGACCAAAAAACTTCCATTATCAGAGTTTTTGAATGAACTTTATGGGTATGTTTCATGGTGTATATTCAACTCCTTTCATAAGCAGTTGTAGCTTATTGTAAAATTGCATGCACACGCCAACTAACTATATTATACTCCTCCATGTAACAGTTATCTCCATGCAACAATATGATTGATAGAAGGTGTATGTGACATGGACTTCGAAAAATATATGGTTCTGTATTGTGACCTTGATCTCCATGCAAAAAAATCGGTGCATATAAGACTTCTTTACCATGGCCTTTGGCAGGCATGGTAACATTAACAATGATATCATTGAGGAATCAGATCTGACAGTCCCGTGCTGGGTGCTTCCATCCTGCGCAGAAATGACCTGGGGGACATGCTTGATTAGTGGAAGAATCTCTCATGGGCCGCACGTTCCAATGTTCATGAAACAGTCAACTGCAGATATGGCCATCAAAATATAATCTGACGGTCATCTAAAGATTAGTAACGGAGAACATTCCTATTATCAAGTAACAGGACACTTGCTTCCTGCCAGAGTGCATTCTTTGCACGAAAAATAGGAAAATCTTCATCATCACAAGCCTTATCCCATCCATCTTTGGCCAGCTAATCAAACTAAGAATTTGAAGATCTGACAATGTTTTTCCTATTTGCATATTATAGTGACTTGCACCTAAATAAACATTTAATGGTTGCCATGTGTTTCCAACATGCTTATGCATTGCTATAGCTATGATCCTTTAAGAATGATAAGATTTTACCTAGAAGCAGTAAACGCTGCACTCACAAATGACATGCAAATTTCAGGCATCAACCTGGAAAGTACATTAAGATGCAAACAAATGGAGTAGGAAATATGAAGGCAACAAAGTCTTAAAAGGAGTGGTAGATGCTTATTCTTCAGAAACTTTGTGTGTTTCTGCCAATCGAATTTATGCCCTCTAAAACAGGATGAAAGACAAGCTTCCATTGCGTTTCTCTATTTGTCAATCCATGCCATATCAGCAGAGGGGAACAAGCTTTTCCCCTGCGGAGGTGGGAATTGTAGCTTTTCATCAAAAATGGCTTTTTAAATATTTATTAGAATTTTTATTACATCCATTTAACATTTTGGAATAGTTGGTGAACAGATCCAGCTTCATTTCAGTCAACATAATCCCTTTTCTGACCCTTCAGCTATCCATAACTTTTTGGTGCAGAAAAATATTTTGCATTGCTAGGTAACTGTTTTGATGTCATCTGGAGTTGAGCCACACTAGAATTTCAGTTTATATTGCAGATTTGGACTGAATTTGGCCGATTCAATATTGGAACCTGACCTCGGATTTAGGAAAACTTAGTTGACTTGTGCGTTCTCATAGAACCGAGTAGATATATTCTCACTAAAGAAACAGGCCATAGTTGTGCTGAGTTTTACCAATTGACATGGGACCTGTAAAGTTGAAAACTGAGTCAATTTATCTGAAGGAACACACGAAACCATGCCTTGGACAGTGATGCTGATTCTGACATAGAAAATAGTTTTGCATGCAAGGAATCTGTTAGTCTTTTAACTTTAGCGGCAACTCTGTGGAAGTGTCCTTATCTCTGGACGATACAGAGGAAACTGCTCAATGTTAAGTGCTTTACATTTCATACACACCATGTTTCCACCGAGGAGCTACTAATTCATCCAGAAGCTGCATGGTAGTACGTCATGTCTTCTTTTCCCTTTTTTTTAGATTAAAAAGACAAATCTATCCAGCTGGTTCCTGTGCATCCAGGTCTATTAATTTTTAAGGGGTGGGTGATTTTTGGGAAATTGTTTTGGGGTGTACAGTGATTTGTTGCCTTGTAATTACCTTTTAGTTGAATTGCGGTGCTATCCACTCTCTGAAAAAAGAAACAAGAATCTTCTGGCAAGCCTAAACTTCTAACTTGATTTCCATAGTATCATACCTTGTTCTATCGAACATAATTTTATTCTGGTTGAGGAGCAATGACTTCTTTCTCTGGTTGTGAAGACTGATCGCACTATCACATTAGAACTTACTGCATTTTAAAAATCCTGCTTCTTGCAGTTATCTTCAAGAACGTGCACAATCGGACAAGTCCTTTTCATATGAGGTACTCTTCTGCACACATGATATGATAATGTTCTGACTTCTGACAAAATGGAAATTAAGAAAAATGTCATATTCATCTTAATTGTAATTGATTTGCATATAAGATTCTGAGTCATTGTATGCATGTTTCTGGATAACAGTATTAATGACTGGTGATCTTTGAAGGATAGATGAAATTTATCATCTTGTATTTGATGTTCCTGGACATTTCTCCACCCCCTCCCCCCTAAACAAGGACGTGAGATTTTGTGGATACAGTATGGGTGACATGTGAACCCAAGAGATGGCCAAAACAAGTTTTCTATTTTGCCCGTCCACACTTTTGGCAGCATTTGGAAGTGAATTTTATGCTTTGATTGAATTTTTAGTAATAGAAAATAGTACTTTTTTTTCAGTGTACATTTTTTCTCATAAATCTTACAGTCAAGCATCAACACACTATGGCAGACAAGGCAGCATTTGCTTTTGACAAGAGGACAGAAGCTATTGGCAACTTTTTATAAGTAAAAAATGTTTTGCCTCTGTGTCTGTGTGTGTGTGTGTGCATGTGTGTGCGTGTGTGTGTGTGTGCATATGCAAGCATGCTCATGGTTGTGTATTCTTCCTTCTCTTACCTTTTTCACATTTTACATAGTGCACACCTCTTCGCCTTAGTGTGAGTGACATTTTTTTTTTCCGTCTATATACTTTCTCCTCTATTTTTACCGGAAAGCATTTCTTACACATGTTAGCTGCCTTAGGTGTTGGCCAAAATAGCAATGCATTGTAGCACACTTTTATCTGTATATCCTTTCTTTTTCTATGCTGATAGTCTGTGTTCATTTTGTACACGCATCTTAATGAATACATTTATACAAACTGAACATACATTCCAGACACACAGACCCTTGCTTCACTTGCAGACAATACTGATCTTTGTTGATACTTTCTAGGTGTTCAATGGTGGCTGTTCAATGTATATTATCCTCCGTAGTTCAGTTTATCTCTTTCTAATAAACTTGAATCAATGAAGGTCTTGCTGACATGTGTAACAAAAGTGTTATTTGAAGTGATGCTAGAAAGATTAATTATGGATGGTGGATACAAGTCCCTAAATCCCCACCATTAAAGGAGAAAATATGGTATCTCCTATGGAGAGGAATAGTATACATCATATTGAGAAGAGATGCAAGATCAAGTTGCACAAAATCCTTGATTGTCTAGTTTGCTAAAAAAAACAATTAAATTAGGCAAACATCTTTTATTTTGGAAGAAATCATAAGATGGACAATTTTTTTTTTAACATTAAAATATGCTGCCTTCATTTAAAACACAAAGGAGAGGTACAAACACGTAGAGTTGAGGAGCCTGCCAACAGCACACAAAAGGGGGGAAGATAATCCCAGCACGGCACCCAGCGAAGAGAAGCAAAACGGTACACGGATGTGTGTCCAATAGACAATAGCAAACAGAGCTATCCTAGAGGGCGACAGCACCGCAAGGTACACTGGGTAATACACAGAGAAACAAAGGGAGAATGCCATCACCGGAGAAGCTAGCTCGCCGGAGACAAACCAGATCATCACAGAGGCCAAATGGAATGCCAGGAGCCTCACCATAGTGATAGAAGAGAAGCAAGGCAAAAGGGGAGGGGCCAAGACTGCTCGGAAATGCTGGCGAAGGACTGCCGGAGGGGCTGCAAATTCATCTGAGCAGCAGAGAGTGGGTACCTCGGGGACATACATTGGCAAGGATGCACAGATTAAGCTCGGGTTCAAGATCACCACTGTAGAGTTCCAAGATCCCAAAGGTGGATCTTCCCAAAGCCAAGTGGCCAAATCCACGATCGCCGGTGACCTGCAAGTGACAAAAAAACACAAAAAGGAGGGGAACTAGAAGGGGCAGGGCAGGGTAAGAAGTTGAAGGAGGAGGCAGCGACTGAAGCCTAATCCGGCAAGAGGAGGGCACCAGGATGGAAAATACTCTGAGTAGGGTAGGATCCCATCAAAAAAAGAAATGTGGGGTGGAAAATGGGGAAGGTGGTGATGGGGAGAAGCAGTAGCAAGATGGAAATTATTTATTTATTTTTTTTTGGGGGGGGGGTGGCATGGGATCCAAGCAAAATCTTAGAGAGCTAGAGGGGAACGGTGGACAGTTTAGGTGAAGATGGAGATGAGCAGGGGCGATAAAATAAACAAAGGGGAGGAGGTAGGGGCGATGGTGGAGGTGGAAGTGAAGGAGACAGAGAGGAGGGAGGGAGAGGTGGAACTAGGAAAGGGGAGGGTGGAAACCGAAGGGGAGAAGAGAACCTGGAGGAGAGGGTGGGCGGGGGGTAGTTCCCCCCCCCCCCCCCCCCCCCCCCCACAACCCAAGGCCGCCTGGAGCAAGGGTTCCGCCGACGAGCGGCGAGTGTTCCACCGGCAAACCAGCAATGGTCCCATGGCAGGATCCGCTGATGGGAGGAAGAGGCCCACTCTTTACGGTCTTCTTCATAAGATGGACACTCGGAAGAATGAAAAAGGGGCAAATGATAGGCACTTTCTTCATCCTCTTTTGCCAAGATCCCAGGAAGTCTGCTATAAAGAGAACAGGCATAAAATAGGTCTGATTAGCATGGGGACTAGATTCTTCAAAATTTCTCCTCTTAAATGCACCAATAGCTTTGTGGGCCACCAAAGAATATTCAATGATAGAATTCTGTCTAGTGGAATCATCTTGGAATCATGCAGCCACTAATCGCTGCCTCAGCCTGTCAGACATCAAATGGGTGATAATTCTTGTATCTTTTCTAATGAGATGTTTAGCCTAAATTCCTTAAGGTGGGTCAACCTCTTGTTGGGTATCATATGTATGTGACACTTACACAAAGAATGTGGGTTGTCCAAAGGCAAAAAGTTCTTTGCTGCCACTCTTTATATCACCTGTTTCATAAACACCCCACCACAGCTTTGATGAAATAGAATAATGAATTTGATTGGTAATATTTTTCAACCTTGTTTCTCAAATATATGTTTTATGTGAACCTTGTGCGTGAAGATCTATATTTCTGGTGTCAGTTTCTCACTGCTTTGAAATTGCACTTTATCATGCACAGGTGATAATAGTTGATGATGGAAGTAGTGATGGGACATCAAAAGTGGCTTTTGACTTTGTGAGGAAGCATACAATTGATAAAATAAGGGTCATTCTTCTTGGAAGAAACCATGGAAAGGGTGAAGCCATTAGAAAAGTGAGCTTTCTGTGACTACCCACCTTTGATTGATGACAGATGGAACGACTATTGGACATAAAGACATCCACTTTGAAAGCTGCATTCATCCACTTTGAAAGCTGCATTTTGTGTTTGAATCATTGGTTTCCGAGTGTGTGTTTATGCATTATCATCATGAGAATTTTCATTGTTTGCCAGCTCCTAATATATGATCTTCATTCTGTGAAAGCATTGAAAACAGGGAATGCTACATTCACGTGGTGAAATACTTCTAATGCTTGACGCTGATGGAGCAACAAGGATTACTGACCTGGAAAAACTGGAGTCCCAGGTCTGTACCTGAGTTGACCTCAAGAACTTGGTGCTAAACATGCACACTAAATTTACTCATGAACATCTTATTCTAATGTAATTGAAGTTTTGTTTTACTACTTTTGCCTGACTCTGCTTTGCTCAGATACATGCCCTGGCTGAGAAGGAGCTAACTTCACAAGTTCTTGGTGATCAGAGCATGAAACTTTCTGACGTCCCAGTTGCTGCTTTTGGTTCTCGTGCACATCTTGAGAAGCAGGCTCTTGCTACAGTCAGTTCTTTATCAATCACTGATTCTTAGTATTAACATTTAGCATCCAATATTTAGCTTTGGCCTTCCCTTTTGTTTCAGCGAAAGTGGTACCGGAATTTTCTTATGAAGGGTTTCCATCTTGTAGTGTTATTAACAGCAGGTCCTGGAATACGCGATACACAGGTATTTTTCTTCATCCAGTATGGCTTTCTCCTGCATAACATATAAGCTTCTATTATGAACTATTTTTGCTTTGCATTCTTCTTAGTTGTCTTCCTTTTCACATATTTCAGTGTGGCTTTAAGATGTTTACAAGGGCTGCTGCTCAGAAACTTTTCACAAATATTAGATTGAAAAGGTATGTCTTGATATTTATTTCAATTGTTTCCAGCATATTAGCATGTTCCTAGTTATAGTTTGATTTGTAAGGCCCTTTGCTGACATTTTGGTTAGAGTATGATGTAGTCCTCATTATGGAAAATAAAAACAACATATGTGTGCTTGTCTGCCTGTATATACATACAGAAGGAGAGGGAGAGCTGAAACTTTGGCTTTGTGGTCAGCTCAATGATGTTCCAGAACATTTACCCTGCTAGTCTATGCTTCTGAATATATTGATTTTCTATGATTAGAAAGCCACTTAAGTTCCTAAGGAATGATGATGATAGTTTTAACCTTATGTTACTAGATGTCAAGCCTACAAACTCTTGGCTTTTGTAGAAATATTCTAAAATTCTTTTTTCTTTTTTTTGGTTGGGGGTTGTTATGGTGAGAAGATCATGTCCTGGTAACTGTTCTTCTGCCTTTTCCCTTAGGGGGTTGAATACAATCAAGGGTGTTAAGATATATGTGAGAGATGTGAAGTTGGAGCACAAATAGATAGAAGAACATTTGTCATCTATGGTTCAATGGTTATAGTGAAAACTTAAATTTGTTCCTCTTATTGAAAGTGCATAACCTTTTGTTATTGTAATGCAATCATGAATTTTGTTACCAATGAAGGAAGGACCGGGAATCGGGCATGGATTGGCCCAATCCAGATCGATCGGATCGGCCGATCTGATCCAATCCATGAATTTTGTTACCAATGAAGGAAGGATCGGGAATCGGGCATGGATTGGCCCAATCCAGATCAATCGGATCGGCCGATCCGATCCAATCTTGGAATGATCCGGTCCGATCCCCCACTTCTCCCTTATTTAATTTTTAAGCAATCAGAAAAAATTAAATAAAATGTCTTAAAAATTTAAAAATATATAAAAATCAAGATTTCAGATTTTACCTTGATTTCTAACTTGTTGTCCAAGTCAACTTTATTTATCTTGTTTCTTTAGTAAGTGGTCTCTCTATAACACATACACTCTCTCTCCCTCTATCTTTCATCTTTAAAATTTTATCCCTGTTGCTCTCTTTTTCCCCCTCTTAAATACATTAGTATTATCGGTTTTCAATAGTAAAAAAAAAACACTGTATTGTAATTTAGAATAAAATTGAGAAATATGTACTACTCTTCTTTTTCTGTTTTTTAATTTACTGATGATTATCTGATTGCGCAAACAAGCGATAACAAGGGTCCTTCGACCATTTACATTTATTGAAAATTTTGTCAATGACAAAAAATAGTAATAAATAAGTATGATCTTGTACTATGAGAATGTGGTCTTAGCACTAAAAGGGATATGGACTTCTCTCATTGACCTAAAAAATTGAATAAATGTATACGATTGAATAACTTCTATTGTCGTTTGTATTCAGAACTAGAAAATCATAAGTAAAAAAATAAAGGAGCAGTGTATATTTCTTAATTTTATTCTAAATCGCAACATAGTCAACATGTTCATTTTATTTACTCTTAAGGACTGCTAATACTAATTTATCAAAGAAAGAAAAAAAGAGTAAAAAAGAAAAAAAATTGAGAGAGATAAGGATGTTAGAGAGAGAATGTGTTATAGAAAGACAACTTACTAAACAAAACACTTTGAAGAATCTATCTGATCATTATAGAGTAGAATGTCACTTCTAGGGCTGACAATGAGCCGAGCCGAGCAGAGCTTTGCCAAACTCGAGCTCGGCTCAGCCCAAAATTATCGAGCTCGAGCTCGAGCCGAGCCTCAAATCAAGCCCAAACCTAGGCTCGAGCTCGAGCTCGAATACAATAAGTTGAGCTTGAGCCGAGCTTGAGCCTGGCTCATTTAGGTTAAGCCTATTTAATTAAACCAGCCCAAAGCCAGTCCATTTACGTGAGCCCCAAACCATGTATGCGGCCCATACACCTTAAGCACCACTTTGATTGGAGAATAGGAGAAGAATAAGGACGAATAAGGGGAGAATAAGCTTAATTTAGCTTTGACAAGCGGAATGGCTTATACCGGTGCAGAATAGCGTATTCGGGGAATAAAGAGAATAAGTCATCCCACCTTAGACCCAAGAATTGCTTATTCTTCTTATTCCATCAGCGGACCCCACAAAACTATCAAAGCGAAACACTCCTTATTCTAGTATACGCTATTCCGTCAGTGGACCCTGCATAATAACTTATTCTGCAAACAAAGTGGGGCTAAGGGATAAGCCCAAAAGTGCAGAACAAAGCAGGCAGCGGGTTTCTGTTTATAGCGTAACCTGAGGTTGGAAAAAAAAGATTGGCGATGTAGGACTAAAGCGCTGTCAAGCAGCAGCCCACCCGCCCACCTGCAGCATGCGCCTGGGGTCGTTTTCCATTAGTCGTACATCGGCTGCATAAAGTGTCTGGGGCCTTATATTCTTCAGAATAGGACAGCTGTTCAAGCATTCGCAGCTCCAGTCCATGGACTCAATTGTCGTGATTTTAGGAGACTTAAGTCAAGTAATAACGTTGATGCGAGCCAGCTCGCGAGCTCACCGAGTCTAGCTCGGCTGAACTCGGGCTTGGCTCGTTTAATGAAACGAGCTATGCCTTAGACTCGGGCTTGGCTCGTTTAGACAAACGAGTCGAACCGAGTCGAGCTCAACTTGAGCCGAGCTCGAGTAGCTCACGAGCGGCTTCAGCTCATTGCCAGCCCTAGTCACTTCGCATTTCACAAGGCTAACTTAGAGAGCTTAGAAAGAGAGAAGAGAGTTTAAAGTTTAAACTGTAGAGAGAGAAAAAAAAAACTTATGGAGAGAGAGAGAGAGATAATGAGTGATAAAAAGTTAGAAACTTAAAAATAGAATTAAAAAAATGAGAATAGAAAGAGGAGAACTTTAGAGAGAGATAGACCTTAGAAATGGAAATAGAGAGGGAGAATTTATAAGAATAGAGAGAGGTAGAAGTAAGATTTGTGGAGATGGGAGATGGGCTTGGGGGGTTTATATAGGCTCCCCATACCCCTGCCTAGCTGTTGGGAGCATACCCAATGGCTAGCCAACGGCTAGTTTTAAACTAGCCGTTGCTGGCCGGATCAGCCGATCCGATCTCGGGATCGGCCGATCCGGCCCTCTTGCCCAAGCCGGCCGATCTCGGTCTCCAGAACGGAGGATCGGGGCAAGGGATCGGATCGGTTCGACCAAAATCCGATCGGATCGGCCGATCCGATCTGATCCAATCTGTGCCGATCCAGCACACCGTGGTTAATACCTGTCAGTGACAACTCCTAATTTCATTCTAGGAACTAGGAACATTCAGATCTAACCTTCTCTCTCTCTCTCTCTCTCTCTCACACACACACACACACACATGCACAACTGGATGGAGGTCTAAGCATCCGTCAGTACATATCGTCAAAAGAAAAAAAAAGTTCAAGCTTTCATACATGTACAATATACAGGTGACCTGGAGTGCTGATAGGATGCTGCAGAAAAGGGGGGCAGCATAGAGAGTCCCGTGCCACTGTGGGGTCTGGGGAGGAGCAATGGCACACAACCTTACCCTTGCTTGTTGTGAAGAGGATGTTTCCAGTTTTGAACCTGTGCACAATAGAGCAACTTAACATTGCTTGCACCTCCAAGTAACATGCTGAAATGGTACAAATCACCAAAGCAATCTGTCTGTAACAGACTGGTTTACTTGTCTGAACGTAGCACTTTCAATGAAAACGGGAAGAATGTATCAAAGTCCTTAGCTCACTGCTAGCATGCCAGACATGGATCTTCTTGCCGAGCAATGAGATCTCAGCATTCAGTTTGATAGTCCTGAAAGGGTGTGATCTAACTTTACTTCACTCTGACCCATTTTTAGTGAAAACATTTTCATCTTCATCCATGACTCGTAATTATTTCATGTCATTCTAGTTAATAAACATGATAAACCACTTATCACCAGTGTTCCATTGAAGCATCACCAGTAGTGCCTTAACGGTTAGACTACTGGATGATCTACATGTACAAATGAAAAGAAAAAATGAATTCTTTTTGTTTGAATCGCACGCAGGTGGTGTTTCGATGTTGAGCTGGTATACTTATGCAAGCATTTGAGCATTCCCATGATTGAGCTCTCTGTCAGCTGGTCCGAAATCCCTGGATCAAAAGTCCGGTTGATCAGTATTGTACATATGCTTTTTGAGCTTCTGCTTATTCGTTTGGGTTACGGGCTTGGTATCTGGAAAGTGCATCCATGATTTGTATCGTTGTGTTAAATGGATGGGAGATTCCAAGGGCACTGTCTCTGCAACGATTGAAGGAATTGAATGGCCAGAGAATTAAATGTTTCAGAGCTTAAGAGGTGCTGCAGTTTTGTGATCTTCCAAGTGCGGGCATCATTTCTTCCCTAATGTTGCTGCAGGTCTCCCAGAGAGAGGGCCTCGATGTTACATCACGCTATTTGGTAATTTTTTTGGGAATAGCATTAACATAAATATAACTGTTATTATTTTTGTTCAACTGCTAACCATACCAACTTTTTAATCTAATGGGTTCTACGGAAGAATGGCTTGCATCACCTTCATTGGGCTCGTCAGTTCTTTGAATCTTTGACATTTGTTTATAACTTCGGATGGAAGAAGATTTGATATTTCACTGTTGAAGGTTTACTGGGTCATTCCAAGTGTTGCTACGGTTCTGCATCCCATCTACTCTAGATGACACCCGGGAGTTGTAACAAAGGGTGCTGTGGTTCTGTTTTGTTTGGTAAATTTTTCGCAATGGTACAAACTACAAAATCACCCAGGCCTGTCAATTAACCGTAAGTTGTTATCTCCTCAAGGAGAAAAAATTAACGGAATCGGCTTTACAGAGGTCCAAACGAGGGTTCATCGTAATAACATTGTCATCTATAATAATGGACACGAATTGACCAGGGAAATATGGGACCATTTGTTTACTTTAGTTGCGTGTTTGAATCCCTACAATGAGTCCAAAGTTTTTGCACTTGGGACACGTATTCTTTCACATCATTTTGGTCCCCGTTGGTTTTTTGCATTTGGGATTCCAGTATTCTTTGGTATTCGTCGAGTTTCTGTTGTTTTCGAACGGCATAACATCATGTCCAAACATTGGACATGCCGCTCAAATGCTTTATTTAGTTATGGAGCCAACAAGTCTATGCGCGGGATCGCTCTCAAGTTCTCAACAGATGATGAGATTGAGATCTGCAGGGCATGCCTATAAAGGATGCTCTTGGCCCTTATTTTTAAAAGGGAAAAGAGTACTATGGTGTCCGGAGATTCATCATTCACAGTGACAATCTAGTCATAAGATTAACCAAATTATCTAGTTAATCAAGAGATTTTTGTTTTGGAGATGGTAAGGAAATAAACATGTGTACATACGTATAATAAATATTATTGTATTACACTTCCTATGCCTTTGTTGGCTACATTTATTAAAGACATCCAATCATTTGATCAAAGTTTTATTAAATTGGTTGCCAAAGAAATGTGCTAAGCTACATTCACAAAGAAACGCAAAGATTAGTGTGACGAAAAAGTGATCTAGCATATCCATCCACAACAATGCGACACACGGTAAAAGTATGGGCGGCTTAGGTTTTTACCCCACTATTCGGATAAGGTCTCTTAATCTAACTACTAAGTTAGCCTCGCAAAAATCTTCCGTTCCTGGATAAACAGTGCAGAAAAATCGAGTTCCTATGTATTTAAACATCATTTTAATCGATTTAAAATGATCTTTGTCCCTCATTTTGGATAAACAGTGCAGAAAAATTATGGGCTGCTTAGGTTGTAGGAAGTTAAGTCGACTTAATTGGAGGGACAAAGATCTGCTAAATTATGCTTCTTAAGCCAAAAAGAGCTCTGGAGTCTGGACTTATCATATGCAGCTTTAGAGAACAGAGATAGAAAACCTGCTTTAACGGCTTGGATGTTCATTAAACCAAAATGAACTAAGTATCAAAGTTATCAAAAGTACCGATCATGTTCTCCATTGCTACTGGGGCTGAATAAAGAATGTGTTATAACCTTCTCGACGAGCCAAAAAAATTGTAAGAATATTTATTAAGGAATAATATAAATATAAATATATGAAGATTTTTTTCCCAAAGCTTTTGGAACTTTGTTTGGCCGTACACTAATAATAGACAACACAAGCAGCGGCACGTTCTCGTTTAAGGAACGGAAGGGCAAGTGGATGAATATATCTTCGCTTTGCATATTTATAAATCAGAATTGTGTCGTAAATAGAGCGATCAAGAGTGTCATACGTCATCTTCACACTTCACAGCTTTCTGTGAAGCCTAACATGCCACACCGCCATACGAGATTTTTCACTTAATTAAGCAATAGTCTGTACGAGCATTATTATTAGTTGCTGGGGCATTGCCAGATGTTTCATGGTCATAATGTTGGTGTTCTTTCATTTGCATAATACTTGCTGCAATGCCTGCATTGTAGCAGCGCTGCTACGCAGGCCAGACCAACAGCTGTCCCATCAACTTTGATCAGACTGCGGCTGCTGCAACAGATATATTCCTTTTACCTTTTTTTTTATATCCAGAGGGGAGGGAAGAATCCTAAAGGACCGGTTTGTATCATCCGATCCTTGGTACAGATCGGCCCCAAGGGTTGCCCTTCCCCCTAGATTTTTAGGATAAAAAATAAACTGCACACGGATCACATTGCGCACGATGATGCCACTTGATACTATAATTGCTATAACTATGATGACTAGGGAGCTAAGCTCACTCATAAGGAGGCACTATGAGTTTGTATTTAAATAATTTAGTTGAATAACAAAAGCAGAAATTAGACTGAAGAAATGAAAATCTCGAGTGGGAATTTCATTTGTCATGCATGAGCTGTGCACAAGAGTGGCAAAAGGCAGTTATGTATTCTTCAAGGAGATGCTTACAGAACGTTCACCATAAACACCTAACACCGCAAACTTTTGCAAACGTCTTCATGACCAACAGCAGGCAAATACGAAAGCGTTCTGAAAGCCCTCATAGAAAATACAAATGCAAAGGAAACGACAGGAGAAAGTGAGCAAAAGATAAGATGGGTACATGCAAGGATACTACGAAACCAGCCAGTCTACAACCGCACACTGTTGTATGAGAAACATTCAAGATCACAAACATTACTATGATAAAGGAGTCATGGTATGGAAAATGACTACTAAAGAATATATTCCACAACCTTCAGCAATCCATTAAGTGTAGCCACATGATCCTAAAGCATATTCCAAAATCTTCAGCAACCATAAAAATGCAACCACAAGGTC
Source organism: Zantedeschia hybrid cultivar (assembly GCA_030544215.1). Lineage (NCBI taxonomy): Eukaryota > Viridiplantae > Streptophyta > Magnoliopsida > Alismatales > Araceae > Zantedeschia > Zantedeschia hybrid cultivar. The sequence goes on from JARZZO010000005.1 coordinate 5,137,897, forward strand.
CCAAGCCTACAGTGAGAAGTACAATCATGAATTCTGTCCTACAATCCCAACCTACACTGGCAAGAACAAGAACATGAAAATGTCAGAGCCGGATATTCGGACACCTTGGCATGTATAGAATATATTCAAATCAAGATCATGGTGTCGAGAATCCACCTCTGGAGGAGGGGAAAAAGGCCAAAGGCAAGGGGGCAAAAAGAGGATGAAGTAACTGGGGTAGGGAAGAAGAAATGGAGAGGAGGGGGCAAGATGGAATCATCAATGAGAAGAAAGAAAAATAGAAAGGGGGCAAAGGATGAAGAGGAAAAGAGAGAACTACAACTTTCTCCTATGATGTCAAAGTGTAATCAACATCAACCCAGTCACAGGTTTTTTTTTTTTTTTTGTTGAAACTGGTTGGTACCACCGTATGGAACCCATTCACAGTTACTATCAAAACATTATCAATGTCAACCCCGCCACAGTTATTGTTGAAGCAGTAGGTGCCCTTGTTGTTGCGCTCTCATTTTTCATTGAAATGGAGTTTGGTTAAATTCAAATCCTCTTATTTAGTTTGTCTAATAATATTGTTATCATTGAATCATGCTTTAAGAACAATAAAAGAGGAGTAAGCCATGGGTCTAGCTCAAAACATCTCACTGCCTTACTACCTCAATTAACAAAAGGAGCAAGCCTCAAGTAAATGACTTGAGGCCCATGCCTTGAGTGTTTTTCAAGCACCTAAATTAACAGAAGGCATAAGCCTCAAGTGAATGTCCAGAGGTGCATGCCTCGAGATGTTCTTCTAGTACCTTGCCTAGAAGCTCCTGCCTTAGTGCCTTAAAGTACTGCTCTTTTAAATGATGATCACACCCAACTCTGAGCTTCCGCAACAAGTTGAAGCCTTCGAACCTGGAAGATTGCACAACATGTAAAATAGCTGGGGTGATTGCTATAATTCTTAAATTTAAAGTTCCCCATCTTCAATCACCATCAAAAGCCAGCAGCAGATATAATTACGTAGTAGATGCCTTGCCGATTTCTTGATCGTGGCAGGACATGTTTCTCAATGAGAATATGACAAAGCTCTCTGCTTCATGGTTCTTCATATATGTAGGTTATTATATGCAGAATAAGAAACAGGAGATAAAAGTAATCATCGAGTTCATAACATGGAGATCTTGCTCATGAATGCCTCAACCTAATAAAATGGGGACAATTAAGCATGGAGGAAAAAACGTTGTAAAGGAAAATGCTTCAGCTCTCCCACAAAACACTTGCTGATAGAAGGCTGGAAATAGTGATTAACAATAGCACAAAAAACTGAAATATGTATAGATTTTGTTACTTATACACAGCTGATGCATACACGACCATACATTTGAGCCCCTTTTCTATTAATAACTTCAAAATAAGCTGCATCTTCTTTTTTCACTTCTTCCCATCTTGCAGACAGCTTCATGAAGCTTCAGTGTTGGAGAAGAAGCTGAAGTGGATTGGATGGAGATGAAACCTCACCAAATTTATCATTGGCAAAGCATATGAATGTGCATTTATGCGAGATGAGTGAGTAAACCATAACAGAGCTGGACTCAAGCTGATTCAGTGTCAAGAAGTGCTTCTTATCAGCAGTTGGCTTGTCATCTTTTTGGATCAGAAGATGTGCTCGCTGACACCATTTTGTACCCACAGATCAGATAGTTGAGAAGGCCATCTGGTAGCTGCAGATCAGAGAAATTGAGAAGGCCCCTTCTTCAAGACTTTAACAATTGATTCAGAGGCCATTGTCCTGTCAGAGGATTTATAAAACTAGGGTAAGTCCATTTCTTTCTCAAATACTAACCCACAAAATTCCGAATGTCGAAAGGAAGGTTTTCCCAGTGGGAAATGAGAAGGTAAAAGTCCACAAGGCCACAAATGGCAGTAAAGACCACAGCTGCAATGTCAAAGTTGAAGAGGGTGGTTGCAATGTCTAATTCAGTTAATGCCTAGCATTATAGACAAACGGATGGATATGACGTTAATATTCAGTATTAGAACATAATGGCAAAAATTGAGAGGATCTGAGCAGAAAAAACTTCGGAAGCCTAGCATCTGAACATCTTGCATTATCTACTGTGAGCATACACCAGAACACAGTTCACCTAAGTTTATGAACATGAAGAGAGTATCATGCACAGAAAGGAGGGGGAACTCAATTAAATGGACCTAATTGGCAAGATGGATGGCTTGTAATGATAATATATGATTCGTCTTTTGTGAATGAATTCATGGCAAAATGGCTTACTTAAGTCCACTTAAACCTGAACAAAAATCTGGGGTCCGTATAAGCACTTCCATGCCAAATCCGGATGTAATATAGAGGTTAAAATGAAGAATTTCACACTGACAAGTGTATCACGTCACAGCTACAATTTTAACTAAACTTTCAATATTGAATTCTTCTAAAAATTGAAGTTAGTAAAATCATATGCATTTGATACAACTATTGGTCAAAACTATCAAACCCATAGACTTGTAACTTACATGTGTAAATAAAATCTTTGTGAAAAAGCTTGTAAATAAAATGACCGAACTCCTTCAAGTGGGCAAGTGTGTACTACAATGAACCTGAAGCATATAGCACTGTATATGCTCCGGTCAATCGAGACAAGTGCATTAAATTTTCCCCTTCTTGTTTCAATGGATGGTCCCTGGGTTCCATCATCTATCTTGTCATTTCCTTAAATAAATAAATAGATGAAATGGCTGTGTGCTAAAAACATATGAACTTAGAAAGGACCAGATGATTGAGGTACAAGAAGAGAACATTAAGCTTACCAATGCTACAAAAGGAGCTGAGCAGGATGTCGATGGGCAATGCGTAGAACAGCAGCAAGTCAGACAAAATCTTATGAAAGCCATCTCAATCAAGAATAATCTCATCTAATTTAAGTCTCCACGACTCTCTACCATCCATGAGACTTCTGAGACCAGCTTTTAATTCAGGCAACCCTTCTTCCAGTATGGCACAGACGGGAAAAATAGGAACTCCTCGGACCCTCTTTGTTAATTCGTTGAACACATTCTCTGCACCCTCTTCATCAATTTTGTTAGCCACCACTAAAGATGGCCGATCTGACAACCCTTCTTGATAGTATTCAAGTTCTAGCACCAAATCCCTCAATTGTTCCCATGGTTGAATACCCTTTCTACCACCCAATGCTGCTGCTAAGTCCACAACATATGCCAACACCTTTGTCCGCTCAATGTGACGCAAAAACTCATGCCCTAGACCACGATTGTCATGTGCCCCTTTTATAATTCCAGGGATATCAGCCACTGTCACAGAAAAGAAGTCATCATAGTTCAGATTCCCTATGTTAGGCCTGAGAGTAGTAAATGCATAATCGCCAACTACAGGCTTAGCCCGTGAAATGGATCCCAAAAGAGTGCTTTTACCAGCATTTGGCATCCCAACTAGACCCACATCCGCAATACTCTTGAGCTCCAAAATAAGCACCGATTCGGAACCAAGCGAACCAGCAACACGTGAGGAGTTATTTTCATCATTCAGAACTTCAGTATCTGGAGTATTGTCCTTGTCTTTGATAATTTTATGACACCTGGAAGCTTTACCAACAGATGCACTACCAAGACCACCTTCACCACCACTAGCTATTATTATTCGTTGGCCTGGCTGAGTTAACTCTGCAATAGAATATTGTATATCTTCTTCCAGCTCCTGTGTGCACAATTCCATTTCAGACAAGGCCTCCTCATACATCTCTTCACTTTCATCTTTGCTTTCCTCAGAAGAAAGGCTTTTATATGTTATCCCATTAGAAAGAGAAGAACACAAGTTATAGTTGTTAAAACCAAGTGATTTTTCCTTCTCCTTGTAGGAGGACATACCAGATTGCTCTTCCATCTCATCAAATTTACCATCATTTTGCTGATTAAGTTCTAGTACATCAGCTTCTGTGGCATCTGGAATATCCCATGGCTGTAAAGAGTGTGATAAATGGTCTTTCACAAAAAAAGGAACTTCACCTCTAACTAGATGAATGACTGTGCCAACTGGAACTTGGACAACCTAAAAAATAAAATAAGACTAGAGCATGATGTTAATCATGTCAAAAGAAATAAGGCCAGGAAAATTTCTTGCAAATTGTACCTTGTCAGAACCTCGAGTACCTATCCTATTCTTTGATGTTCCATGCCCGCCTCTCTTTGCATTCTGCATGGCACAAGCACTAATCAGCGTCCCCAAAACCAGGTAGTATGCTAATTGACATAATATATGGAAAAGCTACATTCACACAATGGGTTCCCAAGGAGAAAATTATTCAAGCATAAATAAAAGACTGCAACTCACTCAGCTATCCAATAAATACATTTACAAAAGCCACAAATATCAACAATTGATTAGACTACCAGATGATGTTGTAAATTGCTGAAATCCCAAACTGAGGCAGAGCATTCAAGAATAACGTCACCACCTCTTCCACCATTTCCACCTGCAATGGTTTCAAAATTGGCAAAATATAGAAATGACTTCAGATAAAGGATGCAGTTCATTAAAATTGCCAAAATGATAATAATCATCATCTAGCTCAAGGGCACAGACGTGTGAATTATTTTATTGAAGAAATAGATAAATCGAGACCATAACATCTCATTCCCAGCAAGGAAAAAGTAAAATGACTTTTTTCTATAGACTTAAGAACTATACAAAGATAGAGGAACATGTCTCACAGAATAATTTAGCCTGATCGGAAGTTCTCAAAAGATAAACAAGGCAATGAAGGCTTTGGCCCTACCATCGGGCCTTCCATGCCGGTCAGTTCGGCTGCGCCGGACGCTCTGGCACCCATTTCCACCTTCACCTCCTTTGGCCCACAGCCTAAATCTATCAACCATCCTCCTCTCCTAAAAAGGATGAAAAAGAACATACAAACATGCAAGATGTTTGTAAAATACAAATATATTAACAATAGAGCAAGCTGACTCCAGATCTGGGCAATTAACTAAGGGAAAAAAAGAGAGCATTTTCTGTTAAAGACACATGAAGGGGGATAACCTGCAGAGGGGCAAGTTTCCCCTTCTTCTCTGAATAAGAACAGAAAGAGGAGGGAGAACATTGAGACTTCCATGAAGAACCGAGCAGTGTTTGGACAACACGGCGGCACCACATCTCTGTCACGACCACAGGTTCAAATGTGCCAACTTACCTCATCGGCCGCCACTGCAGTTGTCAGCACCATAAGTGAGTTAATAATAGGAAAAAAAATCGAAGTTTAACTTGAGTTTTAACCTGAATTAGGTAACAGAGTGCTGTCCAAACTTCAACCAAAAAAAAAAAGAGTGCTGTCTGAAGCACACTAATTTAATAATCATAAAAACATGAAGCCTGGGGGTCAATATATTCATAATTTTCCCCTCATAGTGAACAATAATGTTTCAAAAATCAAACATTTTTTTGTTTAATAAGTTAGTAACTACAAGGATGAAAACTACCATATTAATTTTCATTATTAAATTACAATATATATTTATCAGAAATTAGTATATTATGGCATAATTATATAATGTGTAATATTCTACCATGACCTGGTTTGGCCCCTTCTCTCAGTCCAAGCATGGGATACAAACTTAAGGGTACAAGTTTGGGCTGGCCAATGCAACAATGTGAACTTTTTTTGGAAACAAAGTATTGACAACATAAACATGGACTATGTTAGATATTATATGCCTTTCAGGAAGGACCAAGTCAAGTTGGTGCCTATCAGCATGTCAACTTCAGACTTAATCTGCATTCAGGAATGCAAACTGAGAAAGAAAAATCATGGGATAATCTCAAGTTAAAATATAGATAAAAATTCAAGAATCCATACATTCTGTTGTGTTTTGGTATCTGCATGGACAATGTTGAACATACAAAGGCCATATCCCACTTCACCCCACATTCTCCTGTGATCCAAATCTTTTAGATAATGAGGGAATCTAAAATTCTCCCAGTATCAATTTTTGGATTTCATCTTCCCAAATAAATCCTTAGAAGGGCTGGCTAAATAAGGTTGACGAGTAGATGCTAAATCGGAGTCAGATGAGCGAGAGAGGAGCGAGGGGTGTCTAGGGGCCTCTGGCGCCAACAGAATACCACTGGGGAGTCGGGGGCAGCGGCCGCCTCTGAGGCAAGATGCGAGGACTCCGGCCTCCAGTCGCTGTGCTCACTGCCTCAGAGAGGGACATCGCTTGTCAGAATGCAGGGACCCTGTCAGGTGCCACCGGTGTGGGAAGACGGGCCACGTTTGGAGGGCTTGCCGGAATGGGGCTAAGTCATACGCAGATGCTGTTAAGAATTCAGGGAGGGAGGCCACGGCTGCTCTGCCAGTGGTTCGGTCGGTCCTTCAACCACCGATGGAGTTTCTTGGCCCCCGTCTGCTCCATCTGCGGCAGTGCATCGAGCTCCGATGGGTAGCCAGAAAACTGGAGCCCCGGCTTTGCAGGGGTGGGAAGTTAGAGATTTGGGCGGAAGCTTCTTAGAGATTTGGGAGAGTCCCCTCAGCTGGTTTCATAACTGGGGAGTACTTCATCTTATAGTCAACCACTTGGGGCCTGCAGTGGGGAACTTACCCAGATCTCCCCATGGCGAGGCTTCCAATTAGGCTGGTTGGCGTTCCTATTGTCTTCTGCGACTTGGAGGGGCTCCAATGGGTTCTGCAGGGGATTGGATGGTGGAGGCCGACAGTATGAAGCTGTCTGTGAACGATGGCTTGCTGGTGGTGGAAGGTGTGCTGAAGATAGTTGAAGAGCAGCCTATCCCAAAGGCCCCGATGATTCCTTTGGAAGGGAAATCGTTCCCGGTGTTGATCCAAGTGTTGGATTCACATAACCGTCGGCCGCCACTAGGGTTCCTGCAAAGAAAGGGATGAGAGGTTAAAGATGAAGCGCCTGGGGTACGTGGCAGCCAGTCTTTACTCCTTTCAAATTTCAGAGCGGGATCCCGGCCCGCCTCAAGCCAGCTTTATACGCGGTCCAGTTCCCTGGGCCGGCTGAAGGGGGAAGTCATTGTTCGGGTCTGGAATCTAAGACCCATGACTTACCCGTATGCTTGCCTCGCGAGGGACCTGAGCCAAAACCCGGAGGGGCTCGTCTTCCCCACCCGCTTGCCATGGGCGACCCTGCTCATGTTGCTGCTCCTATCCAGGCAGGGCAGCCCTTTCATTACAGGCCTCTGGAGGGGCTCTAGCAGCAGCAGGAGGGAGGTCGAAGAAATCCGATTTTGGTGGTCAACTATGAAGATCCTAGGAGGAGCCCTCTGACCACCAATCTTCAGGCTCTTGTGGTCCCTGCGAGCCAAGTATTGGAGATCAGGCCCCCTTCGTGGTAGTCCAAGCTCCTGCCAGGTTCTTCTATCATCTAACTCCCCTCCCCCCCCCCCCAAGAGGCTTAGGGGATGTGTCCCGTCCCGGTCCTCGGATGCCATGGAGAGATTGCATGTGCAGGCTAGTGGTGTCAAAGAGCCTCAAAACCGAACCTTTGAGGATGCCAAGCCTGGTGGGTCTGCTGAGCTTCACAGGGGGTTCCAGCAGGTTTACTTTGAGGTGGCTATGGATAGGCAGTCGGGGAAAGGGCAGCAGCCACACTTCTTGCCTTCTGCAGGAGGGGAAGGACAACTCCCTGTCTCCTGCGGCTGTTTGGAGAGGAACACTCGAGCAACGGAGACGGAGGAAGTTAACAGCCAGCTATATCTTGAACTCTTTGCTGCAAGTGTGACGGCGAAGGAGAAGGGGACTATGAGGAGTTGGTTTTAGAGACACCAACCCGGGGTGTTGCCGGAGAGGGAAGGGGATGTCTCTAAGGAATTGTGAGACAAAAGACAGAGAAAGGATCCGAGCGATGCTGGCAACGATTGAGAAGCTTATGATAGAGCAAGCTAAGGAGGAGGTAAACAAGATTGGGGTTTCCTTTGAGGGGGTGGGCAAAGACATAAACCTTATTTTCCACAGACTTCGTAACAAATGGCAACTAGGTTTGGCTAGGAGTGTGAAGGGGGTTAAAAGGGAGGGGAAGGAGGTGATGGAAGGAGTTTAAGCGGGGTGAGTTTTCTTGTCTCCTTGTTCCCGATGAAGATTTTATCGTGGAATATTAGAGGTGTGGGGGGTAAAGAAAAAGGATAGTGATGAAGGACTTGATCAGAAGGTGTAGAATAGATGTTGTGTCTTCAAGCAACCAAGTCTAAGGAGGAGGGGATGGAGGTCTGAAGGGAGATTGGGGGGGTCAGATTGTCAAGTGGTGTTGCCTCTGCGGCAGTGGGGAGATCGGGGGGTATTTTGGTGTTGTAGAATGACTGTGTGTTAGAGGAGCTTGGCAGACAGGTGGGAGACATGTTACTGTGTCTTTCATATGCAAGGAAGGTGGCTTCCACGGGATTATACATGGGCCCCAAGGCAGGGAAGAGAAGAAGGTGTTGTGGGATGAGTTGCTTCAGTGGCATGAGCTGTCTAGTAGACCCTGGTGTGTAGCATGGGATTTCAATGCTACTATTTCACCAGTAAAAAGGTCAGATGCTTCACCTTCAATGGCTGCTATGGAGGATTTTCAAGATTTTATCCATCATACTGCTTTGATTGATGTATATACAGATAATGGCTTCTTTACGTGGTCCAATTTAAGGTTTTAACCTATTTGCTCCAGGTTGGATAGGTTTTTAATAGCTATTGATTAGGAGGACCACTTTCCTAACCTTAAGGGATTGTGTCTCCAGAGGTCGGTGTCAGATCACAAGCCTATCCTATTCAACTGTAATTTCTAATTTCAGCTGAAGCCTTTGTTCCGGTTGGAGAAGTTTTGACTTTAGGAGGAAGGTTTTTAGGAGATTGTTATGCACATTTGGTCTTTGAGGTGTTGAAGGGTTCAACTACAGCAACCTTATTGCATAACCTTAGAAGACTTAGACAAGAGTTATCCATCTGGGGGGCTTCTAAGAAGCTTCCAACTGCTACACATAAGGAGTGTAATGGCCCAGTCACGAGCCAGACAGGAGGAGAGAGTTGCCTATAGGAAAGGGCTACTCGCAAGTGAAGTGGTGTGGAGCCGCCACGATGTAGAACCACCACTACGTCTAAGGGTTGGAGCGGGAATGAATCGGATTAGTCTTATATTGGAAAACGAAAAAATTTATTGGGCTATATATGAAGGGACCGTATCCATAACTTGTAAGGCACTTTTTTGGGACAAAACCGTGTGGACTTAGCCCAAAACAGATAATACCTCATAAGGGTTGGATCGGGTCATTACAGAATGGTATCAGAGCAAGACTCGTACAGTACGATATGGATTGGTTTGGGGATGAATCACACGGAAGCTGGTGGGCCTCTAATGACTCAGTCACGAGCTAGGCAGGAGGAGAGGGCTGCCTATAAGAAATGATTACCCGCAAGTGAAGCGGTGTGGAGTCGCCACGGTGTGAAACCACCATAGTGTAGAGCTACCACTGCATCTGGAGGCTGGAGTAGGAATGAACCAGATTAGTATTGTAAAAGAAAATAAGAAAAAGTTATTGGGCTATATATGAAGAGACTGTATCCATAACTTGTGAGGTGCCTTTTGGGGACAAAACCGTGCAAGCTTGGCCCAAAGCGGACAGTACCTCACAAAGGTTGGATCGGGTGTTACAAGGAGAGTATGCTTAGGCAACTTCAGGGCTTTAAGGCTTTAGAGGAGATAGGACTGATTGATGCAGAAGACGAAGGGATGGGGGACGAGTTGAAAGTTCAATTCTAGAATACATTGCTAAGAGAAAAGGTCTAGTGGAAGCAAAGGTCCAAGGACAGGTGGATCAAGGAAGAAGACAAGAACATTGCTTATTTCTATGGGGTGGCATCAGGCACGGCATCAGGCAGGAGAAGAAAAAAATCATATGAGCTCTCTCAAGGTGGATGGGCAAACAATTCATCAACTAAATGAAGTGAACATGCACATCATGTCTTTCTACTCTCACCTCTCCTCAGAAGAGGATTTTGTGCGGCTGGGAGTGGGCCATAGCATTCCCATATGTCAGTGGAGGAGAGAGAGAGAGAGCCTATGTTCTCCTTTTCTGTGCGGCTGGGATTGGCTCTGTTTCAAATGTTTAGAAGAGTATCCTTCATAACTTGGATCTTTACAATTGCTCAACTTACATAATTGTGGGTAATGGCCGAATTGCAAAATTCTGGGAAGATGCTTGGAAAGAGGGCAGGGCTTTTAAATATAGATTTCCAAATCTGTACAGCATTTCAGATGATAAGAATTCTACTCAGAGATGTCCGAGCTTCCACATCTCAAGGACTTGTGTGGGATTTCAGATTTTGCAGAAATTTTCACTTGGTAGAAGAGAGGGAGTTCCTTCAACTCAATTTGCTGCGTCAAGACTTTCAAGAGATGGATGAGAGGGAAGATGTCAAATGCTGGAGATGGGATCCAGGTGGTACGTTTTCTGTCAATTCTACAACCAAATTGCTGAACTCAGGAGGGATTAAGGTCAGTTGGGAATCTCAGGTGTGGAATAAAAATCTTCCCATCAAGATTAGGATCTTTAGCAAAAGAATATGCTCATTTTGTGGGATGTTTGAAGAAACTGTGGACCATCTTTTTATTAATTGTGGTATAGTGGATGTCATATGGAGGACTTTTTTCAGTGTCTTAGGCAATCATCCAAGCAGCTTCAATTCGGTTGGTAGCCTTATGGCAAACTGGAATTGGATGTGTCCTTACCAGCAGGAATTACGTTTATGGGAAATCCTTTTGCCAGCAATGCTATGGGCCATTTGGAGAGAAAGAAATCTCAGAATCTTTAGCAACCAATACTCTTGCCCAACAGGGATTTTCGGACATAGTATCCACTTCATACAAGAATGGTCTTTTAGAAGATTTGGGCACAAGATCTCAGATTCTGCAACTTTATCAAAATTTGCTCATTGGAAAAGTGTCTTTCTTTGAGGGTTCTGGTGTAAGATGTAATGGGTTTTATTTTCTAGGAAGGGTGTTGTCTGTGGTTCCTGGGTTTCTTGTATTGTCTACTGTCTTGGTAGACAATTTCTATGGTTTTCCTTCTCCTCTCTTTTCCCTTGTAATCTCTTCTTGTTTATCTCAATGAATGAATGCAACTGTTGCTACCTTCCAAAAAAAAGAGCTCAAGGATGCAGTTTTTACTCTACCAGGAGACAAAGCACCAGGACCGAATGGTTGACGTTCTATCAATTTTGCTAGGAGATTGTCCACCCACTTCTTTTGCATGCGGTGTTGAAATTTCAAGAAGGGAAATCAGGCTTGAGGGGTGCCAATAAAACATCTTACCGGCCTATCAGTCTCCTAAATAGGGTGTATAGAATCATTTCCAAGATGTTGGCTACAAGACTGGTGAGAGTTATTGGATAGGCTGATTAGTGTCAATCAAAGTGCATTCACAAAGGGAAGACACATTAAAAAAGGTTTTATGGTGGCTCACGAGCTATGTTATCAAAGGCGATCGCTTCACTCGCCTAGGCAATGAAAAAGGTTGAGGCGCGCCAAGAGCGCCTCGCCTCGCCTCATGTTCGCCTCACTCACCTAGGCACTTGCCTATAAAGTTTATGTCAAATGTTTGTTTCTTTTTTAATTATGTGATACTACTTTTCTTACTCTTAATTATCCCAAAGTGAATGCTTCTTTTAACAATGTCCACTACCATTTTTCTCTTACATGCTGCCACATTTTTTCCCATTTTTTCTTACATACAGCTACATTGTTTTCTTATTTTTGATGATTCCTAAGACCATGCACTACATATATGAGTGCTTTATACAAATTGATGATTACATGTTAGTCATGATCAGTATTTCTCAAGGTCTTATATATGATTATGTTGGATATTTTATTTAGTTTCCTCATATTGTCATTTTCTTCCTTCACAGTGTTGTATGGGAGAAACACATCGCCTCAAACGCCTAGGCGATCGCCTAGGCATTTGAGGCTAAGGCGAACCCTTGGTCGCCTCGCTCGCCTCTCGCCTCTGACTACATAGCTCACGAGTGTCTGCATAGTATGAAATTTTACAGGAGGAAAGGCTTGGTTCTCAAGTTGGATTTTGAGAAAGCTTATGATAGGGTTACATGGAATTACCTTTTTGATGTTATGGGTAAGATGGGTTTTAAGGACAAGTGGGTGGGTTGGATTAGACACTGTATGACCTCAGCTTCCTTTGCCATTCTTATTAATGGGGTGCCTACTTCCCACTTTCATAATGGCCGAGGACTTAAACAAGAGGACCCCATTTCCCCTCCACTCTTTGTGTTGATTGCCAATGTCTTAAGCAAGATGTGGACGAAAGGAGAGGAAGAAGGACTCATTGTGGGATTCAAGCAAAGCCAAGAGATATGAGGATCTCCCACCTCCAATATGTAGATGATACCATCCTTTTTATTGCAGGAGAAGATGAGCCATTTTTTAGAGCTAGGGTTATATCCAAGATAATTGACGAAGTTACAAGATTGAAGGTGAACTTTCAGAAATCAATGGCTATTGGCATTAACATGTCTGAGATGGACAGAGCGGCTTCCATTTTTGGTTGTCAGAGAGGGTCATTTCCAATTTCATATTTGGGGCTTCCTTTAGCTCCGAGTGTCATTACATGTAGTGAATGGCAGCCACTGATTAATAAATTCTAGTCCAAGTTATCTGGTTGGTAGGGGAAGCTCCTTTCGTAGGGAGGTCGGTTGGTTCTTTGCAAAGTTGTTTTGGATAGTTTGTCTATTTACTTCCCCTCTATATTTAAGATCCCAGCTTCAGTGGCCAAGCAATTGGAAGCTATCGGATATAGTTTTTTCTTTTTTTTGGAAAGGAAGCTTAGACGTATCCTGTATCCAGGAAGTGGGGTCATGATATGGCTTAGGGCAAGATATGTAGAAGCAAACAATGTGGAGGTCTAGGTTTGAAGGACATTCGAGATTTTAATCTGGCGTTGCTAACCAAGTGGCTCTAGAAGCTGGGAACATCCCACACAGGTTTTTGGCTTGAGGTGATCAAAGGCAAATATTATTCTCACAGTAGAGTCTAGGATGTGCAGCTACAGGTGGAATATAATGTCTCTCCTTTGTGGAGAGGCATTCTCCAAGCTACAGACATTATCAAGGTTGCAACACATGTCTCAATTGGATATCGGAGGCTTTGTCTCTTCTGGGTGGATAAATGGTGTGGACTACAGCCCCTCGGCCAGATTTTTTCGAGCCTGTTTGCTATCTCTTCAGATCCGTTAGTACCTGTGGCTCGGGTTTTCGAGCAAGGAGAGTCTGGCACACATATATGGACTCCTCGCTTTAGGCATAATCTTTGAGATGATGAACTCCTAGACTTGGCTTATTTGTGGGATCTATTGGCAGACTTATCTACTTTCCCCTCCAGATAGGACTCTTGGAGATGGATGTTGGATGGTTAAGGGATCGTTTCACTTAGATCAGCTTATCAAGGCATTGCTGATGGGAGATTGAGATTTTTCCTATTCAAGCATGTTTGGAGCCCTAAATCCCCTCTAAAGGTGAAGACTCTAATATGGAGAATCTCTCATGGCAGGCTTCCTACTGCAGATAGGTTTTTTCGCTTCAGGTGCGAAGTGCCGGCTATATGCCCGCTCTATGGTATTGAAAATGAGTTGCTGGATCATATTCTTGTCAAGTGTAGTTTTGTCAGGGAAGTTTGGAGAGCCATGAATGGCAAGGTGAACCAGCCATTTTTGGCATCGGACTCTGTTATGGTGCTTATGCAGTCATGGACGCAGTATGTGGTTCCTGTGGAAGACTGTCATATTTAGTGGCTGATCCTCTATGCCACCTTGTGGGCCATATGGGGGACGGAGTGGAACTAAAGGATTCTCAAGAAATAATCTTGGGTGTCCGATACAGTGGTTATGTTCATTTGCGATAGAGTGAGAGAGTGGGGCCGAGTTTTTTGTTCATCTTGTACTCAATTTTCTTCCTTTTTTGAGCTATTATGGGAGGGTTGAGGGGGACACCACCTTGGTGTGTATTTTCTTTTGTGCCCTAGCCTCTTTTTGTACATGAGCTTTTGGTAGGTGATTTGTTAACACCTGTATCTATTTCTTCTTTAATACATGCTTGTGGCTCTGCCACTTTCAAAAAAATGAGGTTGATGATCTTTCACATTGGATTTGGATAGGGTTTACCGGGATTGAGCCACCCCCACCAAAGCTGCACATCCATACAAATTTCCCTTCTAAAAGGAAAACACAAAAAGCTTAGGCTGTGTGGATCTAGGACATCCTTTTGGAGATAGTCTCACATTTAACGGACTTAGGCTGTGTTTGATGCAGCTTCTAGTTGGAAGCACTTTGGACTTCCACAGGTTTCAGCTCAACTATTTTTAGGAGACGAGATTAAGGATATATTTTGGCACAGCTTCCAATTGGAAGCACTTTTGGACTTTTTCTAGTTATTTTGAGAGGAAAAAGGTAGGTGTTGGAAGCCACTTACATAGTATTTAGTTTGCCTTTTAGCTTCCAACTAAAAGCTCCAAATTGGAGCTCCCTAAATTGGAGAAAAAGTGGGCTTGTTAGGGGAGGTTTGACTTTTATAACTACCTAAAATTAGTTATAACCACTTTCATCTATTATTTTTTATGTCGTAACGAAATTAAAAGTGGCTTCCAACTACAAGCTACGCCAAACATGCCCCAAGTCTTGGAAGCCATTTATATACTTGTTTAGCTCTTTTTTGGCTTCCAGCCAAAAGCTACAAATCCTCTTTTGTTGAATAAAATTGGTGGTGCAATCCATATTTTTCTCAAAAAAAAAAAACAAAAAAAAGCTACAAATTGCAGTTCCTAAATGGGGTAAATTTCAGATTGTTTGGGAAAGGTTTGACCCTATCTAACTACCAAAACTTCATTTTTTTTTGGAAGGTGACAAAGTCACAATTCCATTGAACAATAGGAGAATAGTACAAGAAGGCCCAAGTAAACACACCACCTGGATAGGACATTCCCCCATCCAAGTCCCCATGTGAATTTAAATGAAAATTACATATATTGTTTTATCAAGAAGATAAAACATGGTTACAAAAGAAAAGAGACCATCAAGAAATCAACTCTCTCCACAGTCTGGCTTTGTCAAAGATAATAGAGATACTATCATTAAGAATACCAGCAGCTCATCCCCACTCTTTCACCCATCTAAATATCGTCTTCATTAATTCATTAGCACTACTGAATTGATCACTGAATTTTCTCCTATTTCTCTCACACCATATTGTCCACAACATGGCCGGCCATATAAGGAACCACACATGTTTAAGATCGTTTGAAGGATAAACAGTAGTCCACCAATACAACAGGTCCAACACAGAAGAATGCTCCACCCAATCAAGTCCAAATAATCTACAAAGACTCTTCCATTGAATAGAAATTATACCACACCCACAAAATAAATGAAGTTGGTCTTCCTCAAAGTGTGCACAGAAAACACATAAGGGACTCCCAGGGAGTTGAAGCCTCTTAGCCCTCATTCCCGTAAGACTTCTATTCCAAGCACGCTTCTAAAGAAACACCCTAATTTTATTAGGAAGATGATTAGACCAAACTAGGTCCTTCTACCAAACCCTAATACCACCATCATTCAGCAGCTGAACCAAGGATTTAACCGAAAAACGCCCATTTTTAGTCCATCTCCAAACGTTCTTATCTTGCACCTCTCCGCAAATCCTAACTCCACTGATTAGATTAAGCAAAGATAACAATTCCTCTGTTTCCAAATCAGTAGGATTCCTCCTCAACAGTAGATTAAACTAACTTGTATCACTGTGAGATAGAACCTCCTCAACCGAAACTTCTTGATTATGAACAATGTTAAATAGATTGCCGAAATGCGCAGACAAGTCCAAGTTGAAGCACCAATTGTCTTTCCAAAATCGTATGTCATAGCCATTACCTACTTGGATTTCACAAGAGGTGGCCATAAAATCAGCACATTTAATAATGTTCTTCCATATGGGAGACAAATTGTAGCTGGATGAAGGATAGAAACTCCATTTATTCTCAACAGGAAAATACAAATCCTTGACAATCACAACCCAGAGAGCATCCAGGCACTCTCCTCTTCTCCACAACCATTTAGCTAGCAAGGCTTTGTTGAAGATGGCAACCCCACATAGACCAATGCCACCTTGCTCCTTACTCTTACACACATTATTCCAAGCAATCAAGTGCATACATTTCTTTTCCCTTTTCCCATCTGCCCAAAAAAAGGAACTCTTAGCTTATTCAATAATCTTTTCCATGGTTCTAGGAATCTTCATAACATAAACATAATATAAAGCCAATGAAGAAAGAACCGACTTGGACAGGATCAATCTTCCTCCTCCTGAGAGAAAACTACACTTCCATCCTTCCAATCTACTCTCAAATTTCTTTATGAGACCATCCCAATCCTAATCCTTATGACACCATTCGATAAGGGCAAACCTAAATATTTGATAGGGTAGTTGTTGACTTTGCACTTTAAAGAACTTGCAATTTCCTGTAGTCTTTGCTGAGGCATATTCAAACCAACAATTTCAAATTTCTCATAATTGATCCTCAGACCTGTAATGACTTCCACCAAAATTAACAAACTTTTGATGTTCTGAATGTCCTCATTACTTCCAGATGTAAATATGAGAGTATCATCTGCAAACTGAAGGTGAGATAAGTGAATATTGCTTCTACCAATTCTGAACCCTTCCACCCAACCTTGTTGAGTTGCACTGTCCCAAAGGGAACTCAAAATCTGACCAATAAATAGAAAAAGGAAAGGAGACAAAGGATCTCCCTGCCTTAATCCTCTAGAACTGTTAAAAAAACCGCATGGCTCTCTATTAATCAACACAGAGAATCTGGAGGAAGAGATACAACACCTTACCCATCTTATCCATCTATCATTGAATCCCATGAGTTGCATGGATTTGAGGAGACAATTCCAATTAATTGTATCGTAGGCCTTCTCAAAATCAAGCTTTAACAGCACACCTTACTTGTGTTTATTCTTATAATGGTGAATGGCTTCATAAGCTGCCATATACTTGTCCAGGATGAATCTTCCTTTCAAAAATGTTGACTGATCAATACCCACAAGCATATGAATAACCTTCTTAAGCTGGATTGCCAAAATCTTAGTAATGATTTGTAACACCCGTTGAGTAAACTAATAGGACGAAAATCAACCATTCTATCAGCTCCTTCTGATTTCGGAATAAGGACAATATATGTAGAATTAACAAGTTTAATCCCTTTCAGCCTGTCATAGAAATCTTGGACAAAGTTAACCACATCTTCCTTTATAGTATCCTAAAAAAATTGGTAGAATCCAAGAGAGAAACCATTAGGACCCGAAGCTTTATTGGGATCCATACTAAATATTGCCGATTTGACTTCATCCTCCGAAAAAGGTTCACACAAATGTTCAGCATCAGAAGCTTCTAACATAGGGAGCAAACCATCTTGTAAATGGGGCCTGAATGGGTAGTCCTCCGAGAAAAGATTCTTGTAAAAGGCAACAAACCTGGTCTTAATTTCCTCAGGTTCTTCAATGACAGATTCATTCTCTTTAATGTGATCAATAGCCAAATATCTTTTCTTGGCACTAGCCACTGCATGAAAGAAGGAAGTGTTTTTATCTCCTTCCTTTAACCAGTGTTCCTTCGCCCTCTGTTTCCAACCAATTTCTTCCTTCAACAGCTCTTCATTATAAGACTTCTTGAATTCCCTCAAAGAATACACTTCTTGAGTAGATAAGTCAACATACTCACTTTTCAATTCCAACTCTTCAATGTTGATCTTCATTATATGCCTCTCTACCGAAACCCTTCCAAGTTTCTGCTTAGCCCATTGTCTCATGCATTTTCCAGTCCATTTAAGTTTACCCTGAAGATTCTAAACTGCGGAGGCTGCCACCGGAGCTTGATGGTAAATTAGACCATGTGAATTTTATGTTCGGTATTTCCATATCCATTAGCTTGACCTCCCTAATCCACTGATTGAAGATTTCCATGTCCTTGCTCCATTTCTGTCTCCCAGACCTTTCCCAAGGGTACCTTACACAGTTAAAGTCCCCCAAGATACACCAGGCTTTTGTAAATATAGTGTACAGTCTATATAGTTCTTTGAAAAAAGAGTCCCTCTACTTATCAATATGAGGACCATACACTAATGTAATAACCCAGCTATCATTAATAGATCTTCTGTTCTTGCAGGTAAAGGATACCAAGATGCTAAATGTGCCCACACCACATATTTTACCTTCAAACTTATTCCCACTCCATAATATCACATGTCCTCCTTTAGCTCCATCTGCAGGGAGAATAACAACCTCATTCAGCACCGACCCACTCAAACTAGTTGTAACGGGTTTATCCAGACTAGACATCTTAGTCTCATGCAGGCAAATACAGTCCAATTGAAGAGATTGCACCAGGTCTTTCACAGCTCTCACCTTACAATTCCCATTGAGTCCCCTGATATTCCACAAGACCATATTCATGGTGAAACAATATTCTTCCCCTCCTCCTTAAGCTTCTTCCCTCTTAGATTGTCCACAATTTCATTATTTTTCACAAAATTGGCTTCCCTCTTCCCAATCTTTATTCCTCCACATGTTCACTTCCTCTTGGCTGAATGTTGTAGAGCATCATACCTTCTCAACTTCTTAAGAAAACTTAAGACCATAACCTCCCTTCCTACAAAGGAAACACCAATATGTTGACCAAACTGAATAATTTCGTTCATCCAATCATCTTCATCAACAACCTGTTTTACTGCCAACGGTTCATCACTCGCAGCATAAGGCACGATCTGGACACTCAGAGCTTCTTCCTGCAAATTCCTTTCACTCCTCACATCTTTTAAACTCTCCTCTTCCATAACATCTTGAATGCCAACCGAAACAGGTAACCCATCTTCTATCTGCCTAACCACCACCCCCCATATTATCACAAACCCATTCTTCCCCTGCAAGATGATTGAAAAATACCAGCTAACCATTACTCAGCTCCAATCTCTCTTCAACATTCCACATCATCACTCAATCCACCTGGCCAAACCCTAATAAGGGAGCTTTACAAACCAGAGCACCTGAGGTAGGAAACCTCTCTCCGTTGATCAGAGAAAGCTCCCAACCGATACTCTGTTTTCCATTCTTGGCTTCATTGTTAGACGCTCGAGGAAGACGACGACGGTTTAGGGTCGGGTTAACAACAGACGACTGAGCCGGTCCAGTATGAGCCCGGTTCACTGATAAGTCAGGATCTAATATGAAAGGATCGTTAAGAATCGGATCCCTTGCCAATACCGGGTCCTCCAAAACCCGACCCCGAACATGTTCATCTTCTTCACCCGAAAACCCTACGACCACCACAGCCTTGAATGGCCTTCATAAAACTCACCTCGGGACCACCATAGGGGGCCTTCTCCATACCTTCTAAGAGGCTTACACCTTCCCCAATAGTAGTAATATGCTCAGTCCTACAGTTCGAGGGGTCTGGGAGCTTCCCGAAAACCCCTTTATCCTCATGGGGCCTAGGAACTTTGCAACCATGAATGCTTCTTCCTAAACCTGCCTGGCTCTTCGCTTCCATCTGACTCAGCTCAGCTGAGTTTGTCAGCTTAGGGACATACTCAAACTTGGTCCCAGAAGCATCAAGAACTGAAGGGTAATAGCATTCCGGCTCCCCTGTTTCAGCACTGCCATCTTTGTTTTGTCTGTACCTTCTATACTCGGACACCACTTCAGCCTAGGACCATTCTTGCTCAGACTGTTCAACCATGCCAGTGACTTCCTTCTCAATGCGCACCCAGAATGCAGCACTCCCCGCCAATATCTTGATCTTATCAGGGATATCTTCAATCTGCTCAATGGATAATTTAACCCGAGCAAAGGAAAGGTTATCCCCTCTGAGCCCTTTACCATCTACTTCTCTAAGCCTCCCGAACTTGGAACATATTGCTTAGAACGTATTAATGTTCCAGAGATGAAGAGGCACCCCAATAAGTCTACACCACAGTTCGATACCATTCTCTGGTGGAACAGGACCAACATCAACCTTCCAAAGTGAAAAATACACGAAAACTCCCTTCTTCACCTTCATCCTTTCACTGGAACAAACAGAGCTCCTTCACGACTCTGAGTATGTTCTTACAAGAAAAGAACATATATCTAATCTTCGAATGCACCAATATCGCACTTCCGGCCAGAGTTTTTGCATACTAGCCCTCACATCATCATAATCCACAACTTGCTTATTACAGCTCTCCCGGAATGAAACAACAACACAGCTCTCTATAGCTCTCTTAGCTGGTTCAACCTCTGGTGACCATGGAATTTCCACCACGCCAGGGAGAACCTTCTGACTGCTCGCTCCACCAGAAACAACAGTTTGGCCAATGATCAACTGTGTTTGCCTGTCGCTCCCCCCTGGCCTTCTAATAGGTTGCCGAAGAGAAGGACAATAGCTCCTTCTATGTCCTACTCATCTGCAATGGAGCCACCGGACATGTTCTCTACACACAACAGCAGGATGACCCTTCCCCAAGCAACAAATGCACACATCCCTTTCTACCGGAAGCCCACCCTCAGTCGGAGTCTTCCGAAGAACAGAGCTGCGAACACCCTTTCCCTGAACTGCAATCCAACCTTCCACTTTCCCAGCTGAAGGTCCGCCGGAACTCCCTCCCCTGCTCACTCCGCTCAGCGCTCACTCCTCAATTGGGCCACAACTACCAAAACTTCATTATAACCACTTCTACTAAACACTTTTCATATTCAAGGTGAAAGTAAAAAATTGCTTCCAACTAGAAGCATCGCAAAGCATTCCTCCATGCCTCTTATTTTGTTAATGTTTTGAATTGGAGAATCTCTGGCTGGGTCTGGATAATACCGAAGCCAAGGTTGTTCAATCTACCATGGGTCACAGTTGACCGTAACACGTTATAGGAATAGGATACATTCGGGCAGAATTCATTCAGCCTGTTGACAGTCAAAATTTGGTTAAAATTTCGCATGTATCAAAATTTTGAAAAGGCTTATGGACGAAGTATTATATGGAACCACTGCTAAAATGTAAAACGAAAAGAAAAGTACGGAGACATAAAGATATGAGCTCGCAACCTACGCCCAGGAGTTGCAAGCGGTCGCAAGGCGTTGGAGGAGAACCGAAGGCGGCGTCAGGTGGGTGTGGTCCCTTCGTTCGGCAGATCGAAGACTGGTGCCGGTCGCGGGAGATGCACTGAGGACGAGAGCCGCCGGTGCCGACAGGGGCTGCGGACACCTCGTGCGGCGGAGAGAGGGTTAGTCGCTTAGCCCTCGTCGCGAGGGTCACAGCACAGGAGGGCCGCCCGCGGCATCAGAGGGTGTGGGCACTTCGCGCGGCAGGTGTGGGTGGCGGGCTCGCGCTGGAGGGCGTCGGCAACAGGGGAAGGAGCAGCGCAGCGTGAGCGGAGCGCCGGGCGGGGTGGGGGTTGTTGTGTGCGTATGTGTTAGTGGCGGTTGGAGAGGAGCAGAAGCCAGGGTTTAAGGGGACAAAGAACGGGCAGATCAAATTACCGATTTAGCCCTATAAAGCGGGGAACTGCGGCACGCGAAAAAGATAGGTCCGGCGGATTTCTGAACTGATGAGGTAGGGATGCAAATGATAATTGTAATCAGATTAGTCGGAATAATTATTAGTTTAGAGGATAATAAAGAACAATCTTTTAAAAAATGATATGTATACAAGGACAAGATAATAAAGAACAATCTTTTAAAAAATTTCTTGAAAACTGAAAAAAATGGAAGTTTAATAGAAAATGGAAAAATGACAGACAAATTACATACTCTCAAGTCTCAACTAAATATGTAAAGTTTTGGCCTCCTGCCACTATATTCCAAGCCAAAGCCAGTTAAACTGATTGGAAAAAATATATAGTTGCACTATTTTCTTTTTGTTAATGGAGGTCGATACCAAATACAAAACCCACCCTATACACCCTCACGTTTGTCCTTTGTATTAGACTCATTGCAAACCTAAATAAACCATGCCAAAGCACCCAATAGAAAGATGATATCAAATGTAGCCATAGCACAACTAAGAACTGTTTGAAATGGATAAATTGACAACTGAAGCTTTGGTACGGAGTCAAAAGTACTTAACAGGATGCAGTCGACAGCGCAAGTGAAGCACTTGATAAACCATGAAACATTTGGTAGCCTAGGATGTCAAAGGTTATGGCATATTTATTTGTCCAGTAGTTCCTCTGGTGTAGCTCAGGAAAAAGTTTGGATAGTTTTCCTCACAAATAGAACCCCTGAGAAGGCAACGCATAGGAACCTGTTGTACTTCAACTTTGTCTTTCGGTCAGAGACTTACGGTTCTAGCTAACCTGCAACATTAATTCTTTTTCCTTTTCTTTCCTTTCCAACAAATGGTTGGCATATACATCCAAACTTTTCATACGATGATACATCAGGGAATCGATGCATGATACTTACAATGATAGCCCAACACAAACTACAAAGATTCCACTTATTTCCTAATCCTGCAACTTGTATTTGCATTGCAATGATGATGACACGTTCAATGGGTAGTATTGGCTCAGAAATATTTACTACATAGCCTTGGTCGTATGTGAAACTGCAGCGGGCAAGTTTGCCTCATGGTTCCTTTTTTATCTCGTGTTATTTAATCCTGTCCTAACTCACTAGTACGCCATAATGTGTCCCACAGATTTTTCTACCCCGAAAAAAATTCACATATTCCTAACCAGCCATGTACAGTACTATGACATCAAAGGAGCATGGGCAAAGTGTGCAATGACTGTCTTCAGACTTTTCCTACATCTCGGACCACGCATCTTGAAATGATGGCATATCACCTGTCCTTCCTGGTTCCCATAGATCCTTCACCTTGTGATATTAAGTTTCTTGCTTGCAACTGTAACCTAGTTGCACCAGCTAGATCTTCATTGGTATCATGAGAAACAATACCAGGTGCCGGTTCAGGAATCATGTCAATCGTAGTTACAACAAAGGCAATATCCCTCAATGCAGAAGTAAGTACTTCAGACGGCAGTCCTTTTACCTGACAAAAATGAAACAAGATGAGGGTTTCATGGAAATCTCTGGATTGTGATTGTTGTTTGCACCACTAAATAATTTACACCATCAAACTTTGTTAACCAGCAGTCTACTAAAATAGTCTATTTCAGGCCATGTGCATAATCTTACAGTGAAATCAGAGACTGCTTATCAAAACTAATGCAGGCATGATACGTAATACAGATGAATTTGTTCTCCAAAGTAACATAATTCCATTTGATAGTTAAACATATGATGAACTCAAATCAGCCATTTAGCTAAATTCCTAATGTTCGAGTTAGACAACATCTATCTTTGACATGGTTAAGATTATGACTGCCCAAAATAGATATCTCTACAAGGTTTACGACCAAGATTTGTTGGAATGCCCATGTTGCATTCCCCTTGAGCATCTGTTTGAAAATTCTTCAATGAATTTCTTCAACTCTACGAAAACACTTGCTCTAAAACATTTCCAATAAGCTTTGATTTTTAGTCATAACAGGACAAAACATCTCAGAGCAAAGATTCAAACTGAAATTAGTGAAAATTAAATCAAGACCATCAACAAGATTATATTTTCTCAGGTCAACTCCACAAGAACTTGTAATCTAGTTTGTGCCTCGGGCATATTGCCAAGGGGAATGACTTGAGGTTCTAACTTGTAAAGGGGACTCTTTCTACCTAAAAGCAATTGCCTCAATTATTGAGGCTTATCTGAGGCACTCTTCATTACTTTTTCACGCATTTTAATGGAGGCATGTATATTTTGCAACAAGCCGAATACAAATATAGTATAATGTTACTTGAAACTTGCAACAAATTACTCGTTGAAATATTTCATGATGTGAGCTTTTTTGCTACAGAGATGTTAATAGGTCATTGTTTAGATAGATATGTTAATCTTTCTAAACAACATAATTTTTGCAATACTAAGTTCATATTGCTATTACTATTAGCTTTTATTTTGTTATTATTGAATCTATGATTGGCCAGAAGTTGTTGCAATGTTTTAGAACTTAAGGAAACCTGAATTCCAATCATCTATTTGTTAAAGTTATTTAACAGTCACTTATTATTTTATTACTAATCTAGCCATATTATTGGTTTTTCCTTAGCTTCATGAGCAATATTTTATAATGGTGTGCTTTAAGGATCAACTTTGCCTCGTTAATGCTCTAAAGGCCTTGCCTTACTCCAGCTCTATGAACAAATACGTTGTGCTTCAAAATAATTGTCATATTTCATGTTGAACATAAATAAACATTATCCAGAGTTTAAAGAATAATATGCCTTAGATGTAGATTCAAGAAATCAAGCACTCGCATGTCCCAATGTTTGGCCATTACAGAAAGCCCTATGTTAGTTATTTTTTGTGATCCAGATTGTATAGAAGATATGAGTTGACAGTGTCAGACAAGGATGTTTCCCTTACAGGATTTTTCTCCAAGATCAGGGATACAAAACATTAACAGGCACACAATTTGGTAGATGATATTAGACAGATGGCAATTTGCTAGCTACAACCTTAAAGCATTTGGAATAAGGATATACAGGACACAGAGAGGAAAGAAAGACTGCCTTGCAATCTAATTCTACATGAGATAACGTCACCCCCATTGCCCCATCAGGCAACAACACACTCTTCCTACTCATTAAGTCACTAGTCTCATGTATGATTCTCCTCCAATCACTAGCAAAACTTTGGTGACAACATCCTTATATAAGCCACAGATCATAAATGACGCAGTAAGATAACATTCACTCTCCTGACTTTTTTATTGGTCAAACTAAAATTCCATTACACCATGATTCTCAAAGTTGAGACCTTCATCCTACTATCATCCATTAAATTGACCCATCTCGTCATATCAAAGATGAGCCACATCAGGGTCTTGTGTGTTTAAACCCTATGCCAGTCCCTCAAAGCTCTATTGCATATTCTGCTCACAGTGCCAAAGGACAATTTGAAAGGAGATATCCACTGATAGACCTCTCACACATTGGAAACTTCTCATTTGCTTCCCGATCACTAGCACTGAAGAAGCTCATTGGAGTGAGAAACAACTACAAGAAGCCACAGATGGGTTATCCATCTTCATTATGTATAACTTAATTTTCTACAGATAGCACTGATATACAAAATCGTCCTATGCATCAACTCATGAGAATCCACAGGTTTAGCATAACAAACCATAATGCATAATTTATTTCACAATCGTAAGTATTGTTTATGATGCAATTTTCAATGGTCAATATTTGATATACAAAAGACCACCACCAAATGCCCTTCCTATAACTAAAATATTTTTCAGAAAGAAACCTAACTTTAATTTAAAGGTATGAAAAAATGCAAAACACAGTAAAACCTTAACCATATTTAGTAGTAAAAATAGATTCTTTACAATCCAGTAAAACTAATTAATTGTTTCCCTTCATGTCTTGCATCATTTTGTTAAGAATGCAAGCCTCCAGCCTTTTTTCAAGACCGGGGAATGCATGTATGTGTTTTTGCTGCTCATATTAAGTTTCATGATCATGATATGATTACAAAGTTTAGGGTTCAATAGACATCACTCTGAGGTTCCCTCCAGGTAACACATTTTCATTGTTTAGTGTCTAGAGGATTTGCAGACCTCAGTGATTATGGATAACTCATCACTGTTAGCATAGTGTCCTATCTTATTCTCATACCTGTTGTTTTTTCCTGACTTTTTTTTCCTCTTTAAAATGGGTGTTTAATCTAGAGTTCTGGAGGCTCCCATGATTATGGTAGATTAACCTCTTAACAAAAGGGATGATCCTATCTTTATCTAGGGAATAAGGAACATTTTCTGCATATCAATTGTGACCTTAATTCATTCCATCACCCTTTGAAGCCCACAATTGGACCCGAATGAGAAGCCAACCACTATTTGGACGCTAGCACCTGGTCCTAAAACCTCAACTAAAAGTCTAAAATCCTACAATTTCCTTCTATCATCTAATGCATCTATAGTAGAAACCAATACCACCGGTCTCTTAATACAATCTTTTATTGGTCCATTGACTCCATTCACTAAGCAATATTCCAGCAACCACCAGAGAAACTAGAAGACCAAATGCCAGAGATTCAACAAGTTTTTGCCAGTTGTCCATCTGATCAAACCTCCCACATGTTCTAAAATCCAGTAAGCACCAACTGCCATTCCACTGTGGTATAGTGGGATCTTCTCAGGGTCAGCATAAATCTAAAGCGTGCAAATAAAGTAAAAGGAAAAAAGATTTAACAAAATATCTGCACATGCTCCTGTAACTCTTAATCAACCACTGAACAAAATAACTATCCTATGACAACTAAAACTTTCATGTCTTTTTATCCAATTCTGATCTCCACAACAATAAATAATACATAGAGAAGTTGATGCCAGTAAGCTAAAGGGTGCTGCACGACAGTATTCTTAATGAGTAAAGTATCGAAAAATAAAGCAAGAATATATTTTCCAACAATATTGCCATAAAATGTCACACTCAAAAGAAAATCAACATAGAATGGAAAGCAAAAGAAACTATGGGAAATAAGGCTCACAGCTTTGACTAAACGCTCAATAGGTTGCTCTGTCACATTTGATTCACCAAGAGATACTGTTGGATCAGTTGTCTGACTATCATTATGCTCAGCAAGCATTTTTGAAGGTGAAATATGTGATGAAACTGCAAGCAGTTGACCTTGAGTCAGTGCACCAGGTGCCTGCTCATCTCCAATGCCTCCTACTTTTGATGATGAAGTACTATATTCCTCTTTCGCATGGTTCCCATGTAAAGGCGATTCAGCTAAGGGAGTGGACTGAGAAGGAACAGGGAAAGGAAAACTTGTTATCTGCAAAGGTATGCCAGCCTTTCAAGCAGAAAATAACAGAAAACATACGGACAGAAAGTACAGTAAAAAGGGCAAGGTAAAGCAAACAACCCATCTTAAACTACAGACAAGATAAAAAAAAAAAAAAGAAATGAGACGAGGACAAATTCCTCAACATGTATATCTAGGACTGGTAGTGAAGTACTACCCATTCTAAAACCACTGCATTGTAGTTCTCTGTATATATGGATCAGGACAGCTCTTGTTCTGGAAAGGGTAATATCACTTCTGCCCATTAACTTATCTCATCATATTTATCAAGAAGCTCAAGAAAATTCCCTTACCTTCCAATCAGCCCATAAAACAGCATGTGATCGTGTGGGCATGAACACAAACAACACACAGAAACTGTATACCAAATATGGCAAATACATATAATTTCTTCATTTGAATGGCCAGTGTGATTATAAAAACTAGCATGTGATGGGGATCCAGGAACGGCTGGAATGGAGTCAAAGGCCCAATGTGCAGTTTATTTGGCCCATTAGGGGCCCATTTGGAGTCTTTTAATATATATGTAATTTTCCCATGTTTTTTAGTTATTTTCGGAGTCCTAGGGGTAGTTTAGTAATTTTCCCATTAGGG
The DNA here is from genome assembly GCA_030544215.1 of Zantedeschia hybrid cultivar. Lineage (NCBI taxonomy): Eukaryota > Viridiplantae > Streptophyta > Magnoliopsida > Alismatales > Araceae > Zantedeschia > Zantedeschia hybrid cultivar. Next base: position 5,165,451 of record JARZZO010000005.1, read on the forward strand.
TTTCTTTGAAGAGTCTATATATTGTCCTGTATCCCTTCGTGGGAAGGCATTGAAGAAGAATTTTGAAATGAAGAGCCGCCGCTGCGTGTTTTCTCCCGAGACGGGACGGGAACCCTAATCTTCTTCTCCTCCAACCCCTCTCTTCTCTCTACTTCCGGTCTACCCCCTCTGTTGTCCCGCATCAACTTGGTATCAGAGCCCAAGCTCGATCCCCACCACAACCGCTCCCCTTGTTCGTCTTCTCCCTCTTGGGCCTTCCTCCTCTCTCTCTCCCTGCGCTGTGGGTTTCTCCCCTGGAAGGAGCCGCCATCTACGAGCCGTCTGCGCAACCCGGTCGGTTCCCGCGTGCCTTTCCCTGCAACCCAGGCCCAGCGGCCATCCGCAGGGGCTTCCCCCGTCTGCAACAGACCCCTCAGGCCCCAATCCAAGCACCCTCCCTGTTCTTGCTCGATCTGGTTCGGGGAGCAGGCCTCCGCGACGATCGGGCTCTGGAAGAGTGGGAAGGAAGCGAGAGAGATGGTAGAGGAGGGTGTGGACTCACCTAGGAGCATCGCCGCCGTCGCCTGACTCCAACGGAGCCATCGTCGTCGTCGGGCTCCACCGAAGCCACCGCCTCCATCATCAACTTCTGCCTCACACCATCGCTACCAGAGTTGTCAGCTTGCATCGCCGCCGTCAACTGGCTCCCCCGGAGCCACCGCCGCCCTCGTTGGCCTCGGCCGTGGCAGTCGTTACAGTAGAAGAAGGAGAAGACTCCTGCGCCACCGCTGCCATCATCGGATCCGGCCGCAACCGGCGCTGTCGCAGTCGCTGGCCGCCAGCGCCATCGTCGCCGCCGCGCTCACTGGCCGCCGGCGCCATCGCTGCGCTCGTGCTCTCTCTCACCCTGCTCCCTGTTAGGGTTTGGGGGAGGAGGGCGAGCCGAAGAAGACGGGCCCGTGCCCTTTTAGTTGGGGCCGGCCGGCCGGGTCAAACCGGGTTAACCCAAACCCGGTCCGATCGAGCGGCCCGAGCCGTCTCACTAGTCCTCACCCAGACTGCAGCCCAGTTTGAACCGGATTCGAGCCAGGTTGAGTCAAACCGAGCCAGAGGTCCACTCTTGGTCCTAGTCAGGGTTCCCCTGGGTTTGCTACCGTGCACAGGAGGTGCACTAGGGGTTCTTATCGCACCGCCATCGCCGAGAACTCGTCTGTGCTCCGATTTGCGAGCCGCTAGCGCCGTTGGGTTCGTATTGGCGAGGCCGACCTCACTGTACGTTCCGCCTGACACCAGCGTCTCGTTTTACGTGCCGCACTTACACACTTTACGAGGATACTCGGGCGCGCCGTTCGAGGTCTTTCCGGACTCCGATTTGTGCACCGTTCGCGCCGTCGGATCCGTCTCGACGAGGCCAACTCAGATCCAGTGTGTTGTTTCCCAGATTTGCCTCGTTTTGCGTGCCACTTCTGCATGCATACCGAGGACCCCGATCGTGCATCCCGAGGCCAACCCAAGTTGCCTTGATTTGCGTGCCAGCATCCCAGCGCACAGATTTCGCTGCAGCTAGTGCCCGCTTACCTCGTTTTGCGTGCCACTTTTTGCACGCATATCGACGATGATGATTTGAGCTCCGATTCTTGTGCCGATCATACCATTGGCATCCTTGCAGTGAGGCGGACCTCGTCCATCATTTCTTTGGCCAGTGGTACGTTTTATCATCATGGATTTTAGTTTTGAGGTAGAGATACCCAATTCCGTGAAAACTCGGGTGTATCTTGAGGCAACGTCGTTCGGCAATGTTATTTCACAATCTATTGTGGATTCTATCTCCCACACGGGCTACGTAAGGGTCTCTGGAAACCGAGTCTATGTGCCATTTTTCCATCTCTTAAGGAGCAGCAGTACTTCCCGAGCCGTCAGGTATTATGATGATGCATGGTGCAAGATTATACCCCATGGCTCGTATATCGGTTTGGATAGAGAATGGATAGACGAGCGGCAAGTTGTGATTGATCATACTGGACGAGATTGTCTAATACAACCTGAGGAATACCAGGCACCCTTTCTTATTCTCAATGCCACTTATCAGGATCGAGAGAGGTTTCAACAAGCGGATGATGGGGACGACTTCCAAGAGGATTGGGAGCGCGAGAGGTCCGAGATGAGGAGTGAACTTCAGAAGATTTCTGCCATGCTTGCCAAGCTGACCAAGCCAAAAGATGTTATCTATGAGGCCGACCCAACGATGAGCGAGGAGTATGAAAATCAAATGAAGGAGGTGTACGATGTGGCCGATCCAGCCCTAGAAGATGAATATTTGGGGGAGGTTGAATCAGTGACGCCTATAGCAGATAATGACCTCTTCCCCACTAAAGGGAATGGGCCGAAGACAGAACCGCTACTGGAAAATGTAGTCGATCAGCCGAAGGTCGTTAAAGATGTCATCAGTTTGCATGATTTTGACCACATATGGAGCGACGTCGAGGCACAATTTTCTCCTCAGGTTGGAGCATTCATGTGCGCGATGATTCATGGGTCATCGGTGTTGTTTTTCGAGCATGCTGCCATCATTCCCCCATGGATATTGACTCATTTTAAAATTCGAGGACGAATTTTTTCGAACCAGGGGAGAATGATGGGGATCCAGGAACGGCTGGAATGGAGTCAAAGGCCCAATGTGCAGTTTATTTGGCCCATTAGGGGCCCATTTGGAGTCTTTTAATATATATGTAATTTTCCCATGTTTTTTAGTTATTTTCGGAGTCCTAGGGGTAGTTTATTAATTTTCCCATTATGGTTTCTTTGAAGAGTCTATATATTGTCCTGTATCCCTTCGTGGGAAGGCATTGAAGAAGAATTTTGAAATGAAGAGCCGCCGCTGCGTGTTTTCTCCCGAGACGGGACGGGAACCCTAATCTTCTTCTCCTCCAACCCCTCTCTTCTCTCTACTTCCGGTCTACCCCCTCTGTTGTCCCGCATCAGCATGACTATGAACTGTATAAATGTCATTATGCTGCTAAATGTGCTTATAGCAGTTAACTCAGTATAACGCACATGGTTTGAAACAATGTACACTCAATTTTTCCCATATAGTCTACATCCTTCCAGAATACAATATAGAATTTGATATTCCCACAAATCAGTGTCATACACTCTGCAGCTGTGCCTATAATTTTCCAAATATATATATATATATATATATATAGAGAGAGAGAGAGAGAGAGAACCTTCTGATATATGTTTTCTTGCCAATCTGAAGTTGTCTGGCCTGTCAGAACAGCAGAACCTATAAAATCTGCAAAACATAAATAACTAAAACATCTCAGACAAGAGCAATAGATGAAAGCTTCCTAAGCTCGTCTGTAAGTAGGGAATATCAATACATAAGGAACCAGATAAATGAGTCAGTCTTCCTAACAACTAAGTTGATTATTGAACATCCTTGTCATTTGCCTTAAACCTATTTCTACTGATCTTTTCAATAACCTCTTGAACTTACTAATTGAGAACCCCTATAACTATTAGAGTCTATTTCAATATAAGGATATTAATGTGCTTCACTCATGGGGCATCTTTGTTGGCTTCAAAAACTTATTGTAAAGTTTTATCAACCAAGAAACATCATAGAGTTAGACCCAAATGTTTTTATTTATTTGTTTTTGGTAATGCTGCTCCTTTGAATTCCTTCTTTTGGAATCTGCAATAGTATGTAAAGGGTTGAAGATCTTTTAGACATCACACATTTAATTCAAAAGAGGATGAAATAATAGTGACCAGATATAATAGTGACTAGATATCATTCTTCTTTAAAAGATAGTAAACCCGAGCTATTTTTTATGAGCCTCCAATCCTTCTTACATTTCCCACCAGTATAACTGCTTCCGCAAAAGCAGTTAACAAGAGCCCTCGGGCTAATCACTGATTTTTTCAGAAGTGAACCATATTTAAGAAGGATATTTATGTGCCATGTGTTAATCATAGTTTTCCTTATTTTATAATAAATCATCTGATGTTTCTAAATCTATACCTTCTCATATTCTCTCTATCGCATTTTTACATTTGAATAGACTATTTCCTCATGTTTTTTATCCCCCCCCCACAATGTGGATGTTGAGTTGGGACTTTATGGTGCTGTTTGCAATGGGTAAGCTTATCGCCATCCCATCCAGTGAATCAAAAGGTACATGATATCCAACATGATTTATGCCATTGAATTTTAAAGGATAAGAGACATGTGGAATCATTTATCGAGGTTTCTTTGACTGAAATAAGCAAATCCTACTTGGAGACTGTAAAGTTCCTTGCATGCAACTTTTCACAATAAGGATGTTGGAAATCCTCTTTACATCTGATTAAGTTGCTCATGAATTTTAGTGAGACCAGCATTTAAAATGTTCTGCTTTGTCATCTGATGATGATCAACTCCAATGTACTAACCAGCATTCCTTGTTCTTAAAGTGCCATGGGAAATTATTGTTTTACAGGTGAAGCTCATTGCGCCTTAAGAATGCAAGCAACCCTCAATTGCGTAATGGAGGGAATTCTTCTCCTCCCCCCCCCCCAAAAAAAAAAAAAAGAAACAAAAAATGTACTAAGAACTTTAGAGTGGTCACACCGAGTAAGCAAGTGAATGGTTTGTCAACTGATTAGACTGAAGAAAATAGAACTAGAATACCTGGTTGTTCTCAAGCATAAGACATGAAACCTTGTGCATAGCTGCTTGATACTTAACAGTGTGCATGACTCAAGTTGAGGAGGAATCACAGTGGTAATTTATTCAAATGACAAAAATATGATGGTTAAGCTCATTACTTCCCCATCAATGATGGTACATCAGCAAAAGATTATGCTTGGAAATCTAGACCAATCAAAGAGTGAGTCACAGTATATGATATGGGATCAAATAATGATGATGCATGTAACCTCAAGACTGGAACAAATGTCATACGACATTTTGACAGTTTATTCTTCTGTTACAAAGGCATTGATCTACTCAAAGCTGAATATATTTATGTCTTGGCTCCTAGTTAGCCTGGTTAACCCAATTGACTACATAATAATTGTTATTTTGGTAGGTAAAAATTCTGGATAAACAGAAATCATGCTGGCGAGCAGGAACGTTGACCATACTGTACTTGAGTAGCATCCAGATCATGGATTCGGGTCCAGCTGTAGCTCTAGCTCCAACTGACTCTGTAATAGGGTGGGGTACTTAGAGTGCTTATCTAGGTATATTTTAACGCATTCCGGACAAGAATTAAACAATTAACCCTCTCATCTAGCCTATTGAGCTCCTAACACTGGTGACCCCAGAGTCATGGATTGCATAGGATCCTTGATTACCTGTTTGCTGCTGTCTATATCTCGCATTGTCCAGAGGGAGTTAAAAGCAGACCAAAAACCTTAACTAACAAAGGAAGCGCATCAGTTTATCACGAGGTGCACCGCGGCATATCAGAAAATGTGGGTAAAACTTAGGCATTTCAGGAAAAAGGGTCGGGGACTATTGATAGTTGCCACAATTCTTCCTGAGGAAATCATTCATGAACGGCAACTAATTTGTTTCTGCAAACTTATCCTCCACCTTTTTTCCTCTTTTGCAACGAGAAGACCAATTCAAAAGGCTGCTGCAAGCCTACAATCTCCCCCAAAGTCTGCTCTGTTTACAACAAGGTAATCTACATAGAAAATACACAAATCATGCTATATCTCCATGCATGAAAGCATACAACATAACGATTGTGTTCGACGCATAAAAATATGTACGGTGGACGACCAAAAAGAACAATAACGAAGAACATCCACTACACATTTATATGGCATTTCCCATCCTAAGAAACTAAGAAACATCGCAAAATTAGGAATATGTACCCGCCGTAGAGCTGTCCTTGGAGGACGCCGAGCCCTTCCGATTGTTGACGCGCACCCGCGCACGCTTGCGGGCAGGAAATTTGGAAGACGAGCACGAGGGGCCATCATCCCCAAGACAACAGCGGGAAGTGGAAAAGGAACCCTCAGACTGTGGAGCAGAGGGAAGATGAGCGGCCCCTGAAGAGGCCGTGTGGGATCCGATCTCGCCGTTCTCTTCTCTCTTCCATCCTCCTTCCTCCATGCCGACTCCTTCCGTCATGGAAATCCCAGCTTCGCTCTGCTTCTTCCCCTTCTGCGCTCGCGCCCGCCGGGTGGGGGCCGGCGCCGCCTCTGTTCTTTCGATTCTTGGCTTGCGCGCACGCCGCGGACGATGACTTGTGCCTCGTGGGGGGGACGAACGGGAAGCAGACCTCGAGGAGCTTGCGGCACCCTCCATTGCAAGCTGCGGCTTCTCCTCCTCCCCTAAAGACTACTACGATGCCACGACAAGATTCTTCGACCCACCGCCATTACTGTGGGAAACAAAGAAGTGGGGAAGGCGAGGCAGGGAAGATGGATGGTTTGGGAGCGGAGGGAGGGAAGGAGACCTCTCCGTTCAAATAGTGTGATTTTAAATGGTCCGGTCCCCGGGTTGCGTCACTGTAATTTGATGTGATCCCAAATTTTATAATCACTAGTTCTGTGTCCGTTCATGCACGGAAAATATCAGATTTAGATAAGTAGATTTTTTTAATTAGTACAAGTTAAATTGATTTTTTAATTACTTACAAAAATAAATATATCGATTCTAAAAAAAAAAATTCAAAATGACAGAATATTAATAAATTTTCACGACTTTAAAATAAGAAATCGTTTTGTTTAGATGCCTATAAGTTATAAAAGACATAAAAATAAAATAAGGAAATGCATGAATATTCTATTTCTGTTTTACGATGGTCTATTTTTAAAATAAAAAATAAGAGAACGGACTGCTGGGTGGGCCAGACAAAGTCAGTAATTCGTCACGAAGAGAGATATAGAGAAAGAGAGATTTATTTAAAATATAAATATTTGCAAAATATAGAAAATGCTCTAATTCCACCGGCACCGCATCCTAATTCTTGGTAAAGAGAGAGAGAGAGAGATTCTCCTATTACTATGTGTCTTAATTTTAGTTTTGGCGGGAAAGGAGGAACTTTGTTTTGGTATTATAGTACAGATATTACTGATATTCATTCTTCGTCTTTAGTCTTTGTCATCTGGTTAATTAAAAAGAATCCCTGTAACTTTGTATTTAAAAAAGGTTTCATGTGATCTTACTATTATTTGAAAGAGTTTTTTTGTTGGGGGTGATTTAAAAATATTACAAAATATTTAGGGCCCTTTTCGAATTTACTGGGGTGTTTTCCAAATAAAGGAGAGGCTATTGGGAATTTTTACTAAATATACAGATTATAATAAACTTTTTTAAGAATTAAATAGATTAGATAAACTAAAAACTAAAACATCTCAAATAAAAAATGAACGTTTTGGTGATAGTTAATTTATTATTTTACATGGTAATATTGGTCATATAATTACTCTGGATTATATGTAAGGTAATATTTGTTTTTTTGACTTATTTAAATATCAAGGCCATTCATTCTCATTGGGATGTTTAACAAAACAACGATTGGCTCCACTAAATAAATTCAAGAAACGAGATCCTATTGACTTAGTTGAATGCACTCGGTGCTGCCATTTTTCTTGGTTGGTTCAACTGTTTTGTAAAATCTTTCAAGTCTCTTCGATTGCGGGATATGATGTCATTTAGAACACGACCGAACTAATCAAGAAAAGTGATTGACAACGGATAAGGTTGACAAACACGATTTGAAATAAGAAATAATGGATTGGTCGCCTTCAAGTCAAAAGTTTGTTCTTTCAATGTAAAAGCAGGCAATGGCTGGTGATATATATGTCATGAGAAGTACAAAACAACGGATGATTATATGATATCTTGTTGGAAGCCCTTTTTTGAATCAAGAATAATTATTTCACTTACTCAAGGTGAGTGAATGTTAAAAGAATCCGATTCCCCTTAATATTTTGTTGGGGTGGAATCCAATTCAAGGAGGCCAACACACACACACACACATATATATATATATAGGAGATGATATAACATGTCCCTACCCAGAGCTGCTGCATATGGCGGCTTAAAAAAAAAAGAAAAAAAAGAGAAAGAAACGAGCGGTTCAAGTGCATTGGGCGGGCAGGCAAATTGTCCGATTGGTGATCAAACGGTTGGTGTAATTCGCACTCTCGGCTCAAGGCGTATGTGCCCGTTTGAACGATCAGACGGCTGGCACGATTCACCTGCCAGTACGTTCAAGTCTTTTTTTATTTATTTATTTAAAGGCTACCGTTTGATCTTAGGGGCACATCCAAGTGGATGTGAGAGAGAAAGAGAGAGAGTAATATTATTATGTGGCCAAGACAGTTGTTGCGGCCTGACTATACCATTCTTTTCTATTGTTAGATTCTAATTCAAATGTTGTAATTTTTTTTTTTTAAATAAGTTGCGATGCTTTCGGCGCCTAAATTCATGGGACTTTGTGTGCGTGAGGAGGGAGAGAAAAAAATCAAACTTGGGCAGCCGGATCAAGATCCAACGGTCATGTTCTTTTGCCCAGCGTGGCAAGTGTTGCTGGAATACGGTCGGTGTGTATTGATTACCCCGGCTGTATTCCAGCATATATATATATATCTGCATTAATTGAATTCCTTCTAATAATGGACTAAGAGGATCCCATCTCATGTTAGAATATCGTGCAGAATTTTGGATTGCAGGGTAAGGGAAGAGAATGACATGCACTGTTGAAGAAGAGGCTGCATCCGTCGCTGGCCAACAATATACAAAACTTTTATAGCCACTGGGTAGTACTTCTTCAATTAAAATTTGAGTAATTAAGCACTCATGCGTGCATGATTGCAACCCATGGCACAAGACGTCCGAGTTCATCCATCTAAAAAATGCTTCAACATGTATGATAACCAAAAGACAAAATCTCTCTCCGGCACAAGACTCTCCAGTATAAAACACCACATCAGTGACTCAAATTCCATTCCACTTCCCCGAATCCGAACCAAATTATACTACTGCTCCGGGAGCCTACCCCCGAACATGTATTGTTCCCACGACCACGAGAGGAAACGAGTACACGCTGGACGACTCCGGCGACGAGCCAAACGGGTGCTCGCGCCAACGGAGCAAGTGGGCGCGCCGTGGCGGCCACTTTGTCTGGGTCGTTACTGGATTAGGGCTCCGGGAGCTCAACCACCAACGGATTTTTGCACCCCCTCGTCCTTTTCCGACAGGCATGCCCTTATTAAAATTTGGTTGTACCCTCCGAGCAAGAGGTTCACCAGATGGACGGTCTCCGCCCGCGTCATCGGGGTGGCATCCCAGGGGAAGCGTTTCCATCCGAGATCCGCGGCCTTCCCCTCACAGCGCACGCCTCGTTGTCCGTGCCCGCACGTGCCGGGGCCGCCGCGGGGTGTTCTGAGACGTTCGCACTGGCAAGACTGTCCTCCTCGGCGCCTGCACCACCTGACCGAACGCCGAGCGCCAAAAGGTGTTCCTCCGCCCCCCCTCCACTACCACCACTGCCTCCTCTCCTCCTTCTTCGGCAACATTTCTTATTCTCTTGGGAAGGGAGGAATAAGAGGGGGGTGGGGGGAGAAGAGTTAAAGGAGAGGACGGCGGGGGAGGGGAGGGGGGAGGAGGAGGGGGGAAGACGGGGCGGTGGCGATGAACGCGGCGTATAATCGGCTGCTGCCGAGCGGCGGCAGCAGCGCCGCGACGACGCCGTCGCCGCCCGCGTCGCCGATGCGGTCGCCGAGGCTGCGGCACGGAAGGTCGGGGAAAGGGTGGCGGGCGGCGCAGCAGCACCCGTGGGGGCAGGTGAGGACCGTGCCGCAGCGGATCGCGTGGGCGCTGCTGTCGCTGCTTCTCCGGCGCCAGGCGATCTTCCTCTTCGCCCCGCTCATCTACATCTCCGGGATGCTGCTCTACATGGGGACGGTGTCGCTGGACGTGGTGCCCCAGATCATAGCGCGGCCGCCGCCCGGGTCCGTCTATCGCAGCCCCCAGCTGTACCGGAGGCTCCGCCGGGACATGGACTCCGACAACTCGTCCGATCATGCGGTGAGTAAGCTAGGTTCTTCAACCCTCTGTCTTGATTTTTTTTTTTTTCTTCTAATTGTTTTGCTCGGTACCTTTGTCCATTACATTCTGTTTGGAAATTAGGCATTGGGGTTTGTTTGGATCGCTTCCTTAAACGATGGGTTGCTCAAATTCCCACATTACATTTCCGAAACACATCTGTTGATGCTCTAGTGATCTGCTGTTCATTATTGGTTGAACATTGAACTTCAGAAATTTTTGGTTCTTTGTTGGTTGGAAAGCAGTGAAGTGCAAGTAGAAGAAACATAAGCAATCAAAACCTGAAATCTGTTAGAGATTAAAAGGAAAGCAGTTGTGGTGGGGGCTTGTAGAAGTGTCATTCATGAATTGCACTGTAGGTCGTTCTTAAGTGCTAGGTCATGGGGATTCATTCCCTAAATCTAATGTTCGTTGTTTTTTTTTTTTTTTCCTGTGTTGTGCTCAGAATCTTGTTAGAAAAAAACTGTGAGAATCGTTCACCAAAAAATGCATTGATCAAACTAATGCAAGTAGAGGATCTGCAGAATATGGAGGGCTGGTTTTGGGGTGATGACAATCATGTGGAGATGGGCAGTGGAGGAACTTATAGAGAATGATTAAGGAGAAAGGGGGAGGACATACTTATGAGGGCCGGTAGACCATAGAGAAGGCATGGGATTTGGTGGGATGTGCAAGGAGGAAGGGGAGGAAGCAGTGAAATGAACAAGAAAGATGCCAAGCACTTAAAAATTGAAAAATGGACTTGCCATTGTTTCCAATCCTGTTCAACCGGTTCTAATTGGTTGAGAATGGAAGCAAGGGGATTTTTGTAGAAAAGAGGGTGATGGGAGTATCTATCTTAGTAGGACTTTGCTAGCAGGAAAGGCCGCCTTGGCATATCTATTTCTACTAGTGGTTTCAAAGCATGAAGGTGAATGTGGTGCGCTAAAAACAAAAGCATACGTCATGGAAAACTGGATTCAGAGAATAAAGCCTTGTAAAATGAGCCATCAAATGAAGGTGTGACAAATCTTAACTTGCAAGAGAGTAGGGGGAATATGAGGGTCCCAAGATGGTTGGTAGAGGGCATAGAAGGATAAATAGGGTGCAAGTTCTGTAGGTTTGACTGAGTTGCTGGCAAGGTGGGTCAACTCAAATTGACTAAGCTCCAAACCTAAAGTCAGCTCACAACAGCCTAATCTGGGTAAATCGATGTTCAACTGACTGAATAGGTCATCTGCAACCAACTTTGCTATGGATGCTTAATTTGAGTGTCAATAAACTTATCAGTGGCAGATATCATGGTGTTGTTACATATGGCAGAGTTGCAATGTAGGCATGTGACAGGGGTCTCTCCCCTTCGTGCTCATTGTATTTTCTTTATCCATAATTCATTAATTACACTTTTTTACCAATCTACCTTGTATGTATTTTCAATAATTCAGGTCGCTTTTCATCCCTAAACTAAACCAAAAGGAGTGCCTGACATATCACTGCATGAGCATAGTCTTAGTTTCCTGCCATAATGTCAAAATTCTTCTTTTATCCTCCAGAAGGATATAAGATGTCATTGATTAATTGAATGGTTAATCAGTATGCAATGAGTAGCATAGAGGAACTGAGATTAAAAACATGTTTTTGTTGTTAATTTGTTGGACAACTTTGTTCCTCTAAAAGTGCAAAGTTATATGTGGACATTTCACAAGGAAATGCTTTCCATCTTCAATGGGCTGTGGGTATTTACACTGAATGTCTGGATTTCATGCTTGCTTCCCATACTGCCAAGTAGACACCTGACATCTTTAATTTCCAATAGCAACAATTTTCATCATCATTGCCATTGTCACCATAGTCCCATCCCAATTTCATAGATCTGTTGTTGACTTGATCCAAGGATATGGCAAAGTTTTTACCAGATGCTTGCTTGATGTCAACCATCTACAAGGTGGTTTGGGTCTTTATGTGACATATACGCCCTTGGTGGAGACAAACCCCCTTAGTCCGGATGGCTTCCTTATACTTTTTCTTTTCAGCATTATTGGAGCATTGTGAAGGAGAGCCTTTGTATGGCTGTATGGGAATTTCAGGAAGGTAGGGCTCTTCTGGATGCTATCAAATAAGACCTACCTTGTTCTCATCCCCAAGAAGCAAGGGGCTGATGGACTTGTGGACTGTAGACCTATTAGTTTGTTGAATGGTGTTTATAAGATCATCTCTAAGTTACTCGATATCATGCTTGAGAAAGAAGTAGACAGGTTGATTTCATATGATCAAAGTGCTTTCATCAAGTATAGGTAGATTCACGAGAACTTCCTGGTGACCCATGAATGTATCTGTGCTACGAAACTGTAGAAGAAGAAAGGCTTGGTGCTCAAATTGGACTTCTAGAAGATGTATGATAGGGTCAACTGGGAGTATCATCTGTATTTTTTTTGTATAAGATGGGTTTTGGAGACACATGGGTGTGATGGATTAGGGCATGTATATCCTTTGCTAGATTTGCAATCCCTGTGAATGGGACTTCCACCTAATTCTTGCATAGTGGCAGAGGACTCCACCATGGGTATCCTTTATCTCTTCTTTTATTTGTGTTGGTGGCTTACATTCTCTGCAAAATGTGGGAGAAGCAGAGACTACTTTGATCTCAGGCTTCAGAGTGAACCCTTAGTAGAGGCAGATCACCCATTTATAGTATGCATATGACACTATTCTTTTCTTCTCTAAAGGGAGGATCAACTATATGCTAGGCTTATTCTCGAATGGTTAGATGAAGTGTCGGACCTTAGGGTGAATTTCCACAAGAGTTTGCTGATTGTAGTCAACATGGATGGCAAGGCCGTCAAAAGGGCAGCTCTTATTTTGGGCTGTTAGTTTGGGGAATTCCCTATCACATATTTGGGCTTACCCCTAACCCCGAGTAAGATAAAGGGGATGGTGTGGCAGTCTGGATAGCCTCCCTATCTACTTTTTCTCTATATTCATGGTGCATAAGGCTGACCTAAAGAAGCTTGATTCCATCAGGAGCTGATTTTTTTGAAGCAGGAGTGGTGGCTATAAGAAGGAGGTGTACGACATTTTCTGGAGCAGGGTGTGTAAGAGTTTAAAAAAATGGAGGTTTGGGAATTAAAAGCCTGGACAAGGTAACATTGCCCTTCTTGCCAAATGGCTTTCGAAGTTGGGTTCAAGAGTGGACATCATTTGTCAACTATACTACTCTAGAGCTAGGGTGTAGGATGTATGCCTGTTTTCGATGCATTGCCTATCGCCAGTATAGAAGGGTATTCTCTTGGGATATGATGTTCTTCAGGCTGGCATATAAAGTTGCTTGGGAAACGGACAAACTTGCATGCTTTGGAAGGATAGGTGGTTGTTGACAGTCGTTTTTTATCCGACCAATTTGTTTCGGATTTTTATTTGGCTGGTTTGTTTGGTTTTAGTTGGTCATTTAGTTTGGTAGACTGGGTTTATGATTGTAATGTTGACTCGCATGGAAAATGATTCATGCGGGTTCAGATGAACCTTTCCTGTCAGTCAATAGACTGACGATGATTACATCCTGCTGCAACAGGAAAATCCTTTGATTTCCTTTTCAAAGCTGGCTTTCTAGATGGCTCCTTGCAGTGTGAAAGTCTCGCTTGTTTCGTTTTATTCGCTCACATATTATTCACGGGAGGATCGACTTTCTTCCCCTTTTTTCTTCTTACCAGAGTTCTCCTTTTCTCCTATAGTGTTTTTAACATTATTGATGGGCATTGTTCACATGCATTGTTTACGAACACTGTTCACGTGTATTGTTCCTGGATACTATTCATGGACACTGTTCACGAGTACTATTCATGGATACTGTTCATGGGTACTATTCATGGACACTGTTCACGTGTACTATTCATGGACACTATTCATGGGTATTGTTAATGGACGCTGTTTACGGGTGGGCTCCACTAAGTGTCAGGTTGGTCCTTGTAGCGGAAGGCTTTACATCGATGGTTCGAATTATGTCAGGGCGGCTATGAGCCGACGGGATATTGTTTTGTCCTATCACTCGCTGTTGCGCATCAGTATGCTACTAGGCTGACGAGGCTTTGATTATCACTCGATAACTCGTCGCTATACATGGAGGTAGCGACGGGCTGACGAGTTTTCATTATCACTCGACGACACATCGTTTGCGCACCGGAGTGGCAGCGGGGCGCCGAGGCTTCGACATCACTCGACGACACACTGCTTGCGCACCGAAGTGGCAGTGGGGCGGCGAGGCTTCGACATCACTCGTCGACACATCACTTGCGCACCGGAGTGACAGTGAGGCGGCGATGCTTCAACATCACTCATCGACACATCACTTGCGCAGCGGAGTGGCAGTGAGGCGGCGAGGCTTCAACATCACTCGTCGACATATCACTTACGCACTGGAGTGGCAGTGAGGCGGTGATGCTTCAACAATTATAACTTGATCGTATGATTCGCAGGTACTGGATGGCATGATCCCGGGTTATGCCGCCACGACTTGGTGGCATGGCTGATGATTGTAACCACGCTGCCACGACACAACGACGTGGTTAAGAATCATAGCCACGCCGCCAAGGCATGGCGGCATGGTTAAGGATCATGCCGCCCAGACCTGGCGGCATGGTCTTGTACCTTGGCAATGAGAGGCGAGGGATTTTTTTATAATTCCACCACTTCCAACCAACTTCCAACAATTTTCAATCACTTATACAAGGTAGGGGGTAGGGGCTATTTATAGAAAATTTGACCAATAGGGGGCCGCCAAGCAAGGATGGCAGTACCGGTACCGGCATGGATTGCGGAATCGGCCGATTCCGATCCGAATCGGCCGATTCGGATCGGAATCGGCGGGTTCCGAGCCGAGTTGGGGGGGAAATTACTGTTCCCCCCCACCGATTTTTTTTTTTAAAAAAAAAACGGCAGAAATCGGCCCGAACCGGACCAGATCGGGTCCGGACCGGCCATATCGGCCGGTCCGGACCCGATCTGGTCCGGTTCGGGCCGGTCCCGATCTCCCCCTTAAGGGGGGATCGGGAACCAGACGCCAGCAGCGTTTCTGCTGCTGGCGCCCGGCCCTTCCCCAGCCCCCAGCCCCTCCCCAGCTCGCCGCCGGCCCCCTCGCCGCCGCCGGCCGTCCGCCGTCGGCCTGCCGCCGCCGGCCCGCCGGCGGCGGCCCTCTCTCTCTCTCTCTCTCTCTCTCTCTTTCTCTCTCTTTTCTATTTTTTTTTGAGATATCGAGCAAAAGCGAGTCATCGTCGGCCGGCCGTAATAGTCACTGGGAAACATGCATATTGCAAGTTCCAAATATTTCTCCCTCGCAGGAGTGAAATTGTGGGTCCGTTATTTCAAAAAGTAATATTTGTTGTATTACGTGGGGCATTTTTATTTTTCTTCTTTTAAAAATCTATGGAGAGAATACAATCTTAAGAGAATCATTTGTATCATTTGATCTTCCATTCGATGGTTAAAATATTAAAAAAATTTAAAAAGTTAAATTTTATATGCTTTTAGCCAGCACTGATGACTCGCTTAGGATTATCCCTTCTTCCCCGAATTTAGCAAAAAAATCACTTGCTTGCTACAGCCATGCGATCGAATTGTGTAGTGCAGTGGGTGTAGTAAGTATCACTCTTATTTCAAAAAGAGTAAAGTGGTAGATAATTACTCATATTTTTTTTATTCTCCTATCTGTTTTTACTAAAATGTCAATGTAGCAAGACTTTAAAAGGCTGGATTGGAATCTTTTCAAGGTTTTCCAATTCTTGGTCTACTTAATTCACTTAATTTGAGAAAAAATCTTATAATCTCTTTATTTTGTAAAATATGCCTTGTAATCAAGATTAAACTTTTAACTAGAGAGTTCTTTTTCAAAATATTAAAGTTTTTATTTGGATTTTTGAGATACTTATCAAACAACTCAAGATTTTAAAATATTATAAATTAATAGTAAGAATAAAAGCACTTATTATGAAATTCTATTGTCTGTAGGAGACCTATTACGAAACCAGATTGTTTGTCGGGGACAAAAACGAAAAGACTCCTATTTTTAATCTAAATTCATATAGATATAATCATAATTTTTAATCCATGAATATTAAAATACAAAACATAATGGCAGCATCAAAATTGTTCCTGAGACGAACATTTGATAGATACACCATCGTTTCTGGGTTTCTTTTACAAAGAAACTCTGTTCAGTTAATGGCCTTGTTGGGATTCAGAAGCCCATTAAATTCTGTCAATAACATATAATTTTAGTTGACTAAACTTACACACTTGTTACTGAAAACGTTGTTAACACTAATCATAACTTTTTCTTCTGAAAAAGCGGAAATTATACTAACTTGTGCCGACAATGATCACTGTTGTGAAGCATCTAGAACATATTATTTTATGAATAAAACTGTTGTAATTTTTTATGATTTTTTCCTTATTTTTTTCTAATTTTTTCTATTTTTTCTGATTTTTTTTTAAAAAAAATTTCCGGCCGAGTCGGACCGGCCGGATTGAGCCCGCCGGGTCCCGATTCCCGGTCCCGACCCGAGCCGGAATTCCTTGGGTACCGGTACCGGTATCGGTGGGTACTGGTACCGGTACGTACCGGTCCGGTACCGGCCGGTATCGGCCCAGTACCGGTCGGTACCGGTCCAAAACCAGTCCGGTACCGGCCGATACCGGCCCAGTACCGGTCGGTACCCACGGTACCGGTGCCGGGTATCGGCCGGTACGTACCGGTATCGGCCGGTACTGCCATCCATGCCGCCAAGTGGTGGCTTACAATTGGCCCTTGGAGGCAGGCCATGCCTAGTTGGCGAAGCTCCATTGGTCCACGTCCTCAGCCGTGTGATTGATCCATTTGGCAATGACGAGACGATGAAGATCCATGTGGCGCTTCTTCATTGGACCATGTGGGGATGTGTGGGGCCCACTTGAACTCAAAAAAATATTTTTTTTATGTACGTCACAGCCTGGGGGTATGCTGCCATGAGTGGGCGGCGGAGCAATGGGGCAGCAGCCCCTTATTGGGCTCTACTGCCCACAAGGGGCACCAGGCCCAAAGGAGTCTGCCGTCCACAAGGGGCGGCATGCCCCTTTGGGCTTGCCCTGGGGCAGCATGGGATGGGGGTTTTTTATTTTTATTTTTTTGACCCTCAATTTTCTGATTTTGGGATTTTTTTTTTGGGTTATTTATTTATTTATTGATTTTGAGGGGATTTGGGCACTGTTCACGCGACAGTGCACTGTAGCAACACTGTTCATACCATCCTTACTGTAGCAACACTGTTCATATCTTTTTTTTTTTGGTTAAGAAATTTGCTGTCCACAGTGGTGTATGCCCCTCCTTCCCCCTTGTGATAGATTCCCCATTCTTCGCCATTGCTTCTCAGCCCACGGCAGTGGTGACACTAGTGTATGATTTTGCCGGGGGGGGGGGGGGGGGTGTCTGGGCACCTAATTTCAGGAGACAACTTAGGAATGGGGAAGCATAAGACTTTTGTCAGCTCATGGCTCTGCCATAGGATTTCAAGCCCACCCATTCTTCCTAGAATAGATGGCTCTGGAGATGGGAGACTAAGGGATCTCCTTTGTCAGATGTACCTATCATGTGATCACTGATGGTGGTTTGAGACACCCCTTTGTCTCTCATATATGGAAGCCTAATGCTTCTATGAAGGTCAAGTTGCTCATATGGAGATTTAGCCAGAGAGGGTTATTGACCCAAGGCAGGCTGACGCGGGACGACTACCGAAACGAGTCCGAACTAGTGTCACGATCCGAAATCAGCAAGTGTAACGTATATGAATGGCAAATGCTCACCAATTTTCCCATATTTCCATGAATGTAATTACGCAACACAAGTCGCACAAACTCAAAGAATCGCCCGCTCTCAGTGATAAAATAGACAGGATCGGCGGTAGTGAAGACCACCAACTACTAGGGCAACATCAACGCATTCAAATTTCTCAAATAGTGAATTCGGGATGGATCTCACGCTCACAATCCGGCAGCAAATATCAGATAAATAGCTAGATATCCTAACTCATAGGCACGGGAACATGCATGATCATATAATAAACGACAAGTTAGGGGAACAAGAGCACAATAGCACTAACCGACCCACTATAGAGTGGGGTCACGTTTTAAAGGCCGCGGATCTGCAAACTGCCTCGTAACCATGCAAGCGCTCTGCGGTGTCGTTCAAATAAATAGTTGCCGCGTTGGTTCGCTGGGGAGTGAGATGAGTGCCCCGTCTGGAGCCTGCGGTGGCGTGAGCAGGGAAAGTGAGCACGAGGGGAAGCCGTCGGGGCTGCGTGCCGCGGAAGGAGGGGCTCGCGGGAATTGCTCGTCCGGAGCCTGCATGCAGCGGGAGTGAAACCCGCGGGATGGGACTATTTGGAGCGGGGAGAGCCCGCCTAAAACCTGCGTGCCGTGGGGAGGGAGCTCGCGGGTGCAAGGGTGCTGGCTGGACGGTGTGCGCGGGAGGGGGGGGGGGGGAAGGAGGCGGATCCGCGTGGCCTGCGGGCGGACTCGGCGACGTCGGGCGGACTAGGGGTCCACGAACGGAAGGTCGGGGGTGCTAGCCGGGGCACGATCCGTAGCGGCGGGTTGCTACGGGGCGGATCTATGCGTGGGATGGCGTGGAGGTCCCGGCAGGTGCGTGAAGAGGGCTGACGGGAGGGCTCGCTTGACTGACAGGAGCTCCTTCAGTGCCGCGGGGGAGCGGGGTGGCGTGGAGGGGGCTCGCGGGGATGGGTTCAACCGGAACTTGCGTGGGGCCGGAAGAGGGGGGGGGTGCCGCAGGGTGTTCGGCCTCGGATTCGCATGCGGCGGACTCGCCAGCTGCAGGGTAGGGAAGCTCGCCGGGAGTTCCGCCTCGGCCTCGCGTGCGGTGGGAGGAGCTCGCGGTGGTGGGGCCTCCGTCAGGGTCGCAGGGAGGCGTGGGGGTCCCTGAACTCGCGTGGAGCCGTGGGGGGGACTCGCCGGAGACCCGACCTGGCCCCGTGGAAAGGGGTCGTGGCTGGCGGTTCGTTGTTGGGGAGAGACGAACACAACGCAGAGAGAGAGAGGAGGAAGGTAGGGAAGGAAGGGAGGGAGAGAGAGGATAGTACGAGGAAGAGGAAGAAGACAACGGGGAGGGGAAGGAGCATCACGCCCAACGCAGAGTTCTGGCGGCTAGGCAAAATTTTTCTTCCTTGTTTATTCCTCGATGTCCTGCAAAAAAGAGGCTACAGTACTATAAATAGAATAAAGAAACCCTAACAACCTCCTAATGAAACAAATGACATAATTAGCCTTAATTCTAGGCAAACACAATAAAATTCGTGCAGGAAATACTAAAAGAATAGAAAAGTGATAACTGGGCCTCATAATGGGCCTTAAATCAATTCCAACTGCTCCTCAATAAAATAATCACATATCAATACTCAGGGGAACCATCGTCGAGCCACAAAGATGTTGGGTACGCTGCAGTCGTCCTCCTCCGACGGTAAACGCGAGTCGGGTCGAACCGGGTCCGTGCGCGGGTGTCCTCACCACAGGCTGTCCCGATTCATGGAGGGCTTGGATCCTTTTTGTCCTTTGTGTGCTGAAGTGGTGGAGACTTTGGCTCACCTTTTCCTTGGCTGCTCTTTTCCTAGAGAAGTTTGGCAGATGATCCTTGACAAGGTGGGAAGGTTTGTAATTTGGGGAACTCCATGGATAGTCTTCTTGTCTATTGGGGCAGCCATCACACCTTAGTGTAGATGCTCAGATTTGGTGGTTGATCCTTCATGCAATTGTTTAGGCGATTTGGGGTGAGAGAAACAAACGGGTCTTCAAGAATGAAGCTCTAGTCCCAGAGAGCATTTTCAGGTTCATATGTGCTAGGGTAAGAGAATGGGTGCAAGCCTTTTGTAAAGGGGTTCTCGGCAACTCCCCCCTCTTGGGGTTTTTGAGGGGAGGGTGATTGGTGCACCATAGAAAGGTGATTGGTGCACCTTCTTGATGTTTTTGTATATGGGGCTTTTGTAAGCTGTGACCGCTATGCTTGTATATCTTCCTCCTTTTTACTATTTTAATACAATAGTGGTACCCACTTTTCAAAAAAACAAGATAATAGATGACCCATGCAAAGTCCCACGAGGCCACATGGAGGTTAACAAAACTACCTTATCGGCTGTGCCATTTAAGCTAACACAAATAGGGAGCAACCCCCAAAAATCAAAATTGTATGCCACTAAAATTAGACTGTTGAATGTCTTTGGTTTGATGGTCCTTTGGTTCTAGAAATTTTAGCAAACTTTGTATGAAGGATAATGCTGGTTGGTATTTCATGGAGGGATTGTTGCAATCGTAGTTTGAAAGGGCTTGAGGCGGTCGAAAGGTGCTTTTTAAAAGCCTTACAAGGTGTAAGCCTTGAGGCGCAGTGAGGTGTAAGCCTCACTATATTAGGGAATGCATGCTAAAACCATCAAAGAAAATTAAATAATACTGATTTGCCATTGGCATACTATCTCAAATTAATGATAGGGCCCATACAAATGAACTATTGGGTGAAAGCCATGGACTACTAGTTGGAATTGAAGCATGAACTGCTGCAATTACTGCCTTCTCTTTTGGCGTTGGAAGTAGAAGAATTGGGCTTAGTTTAAATCCTTTTGTTTTGTTTACTAATAATTGTCATCATTGAATCATATTTTAAAGATAATGAAGGTGATATAAGCCTTAGGTCTACCTTAAAGCATCTCATTGTCTTACTGCCTCAAGGCATAAGCCTCAAGTAAATGGCGTGAGGCGCATGCCTCAGTCAACAAAAGGCGTAAGCCTCAGGTAAAAACAACCTGAGGCGCATGCCTCAAGGCATTTTATTAGCGCCTTGCCTTGTGGCGTATGCCTCAGTGCCTTGAGGCGCTACCTTTTTAAACAATGGTTGCAATTGAAGAGATAACCAATGACGAAGAACCTATTGTCCTTGTCTTTTGTCTTTCTCTTGTTAGAAGCAGTGGTTGCACGTTGCGCGACACTCTACTTTTGGATTGCATTAAAGGAATATCTGTTAGTCAAAAGGAAGCTGGGAACTCACTATTGTCTTAAACATCAACATTTTCCTGATAAATGGTTCTTATACTGTTTTTGTTACAAAATTCACTACTGCAATCAATGCTTGATGGAAGCTAAAATTTTCAATTAAGCTAGTTAATACTCATTGAAAGCTAGCCTTTTGAGCTTTGATCTATGGGATATTTTCATTTCTCTTAAAATTCTCTGTTGTCATATCCAATGGTTAATTATTTTTTACATGACTCAAGCTTCTCCTTTTGCTCTAGCTAGCAACAATATGGAGGCACCCTTATAAAGGTGGTGAATGGAAACCTTGCATAAACAGGAGTTCAGAAGGTATGATCATTACAAAATGATTTTTTTTTATTGATTTATTTTTCCTGAAGTGCTAATGATCTTATTCAAACACACATGAATAGGAAAATCTTGCCTTTATCATTCTTGGACTTAGTTTTTGCTACTCTTTTTTATTCTAAAAGCTTTATACGTCTACTAAATAGCTTGTTTCATTTTATCCATTTATAGTGGTTTGCTATGATTCTGTTCCATTTCCATTATTTGTATACATTTGCAACTGAAAAATCGATGTGGTGGAGTTATCTTGTTGATTTTACTATTTTCTATGTCATGCATCACACTGGGAAGTGTGGCCATTCAAAATCATGTCTGTATGGCAGAAAGAAAGTCATTTTTGTCTCCTTTCTTAAACTCAGATGGAACTTCCAACTAACCTGAAATCTGCATATGGACTGGGCTTTCTGAATCTCTATTTGTTGAAAGAGTCTTGGGAGGTGGGATCATGAACAATTTCCAGTCCTTTTGAAGTATCTGCTTGAGTTTTCCCGGGGACTACAAAACTTGATGTGCAGTATGAGAAAACTACATTGGTACTTGCACAGCTAATCCTTCACTATGAGAAAACTGCATGTTTGTGCTTAAGCAATAAATCCTTAAGTTTGACACCTTTGGAAAGTAAGAATGAGAAAATAAACTTTTATTTTTCTGAGAAAGGCAACTCCTGTAAGCCTTATGGGGAGGTTTTTACTGTTGGTGATGTGAAATCTTCCATAGTGGTATGGTTGTGTTGAAACAATTTTTTTTTTTAAAATAAAGAGAAATAGAAAGAAAAGGAGAAAGAGGGGCTGTGGTGGCTAGAAAACCAGAAAGGAGAGAGAGAGGGGGACCGGTTGATAGAGAAGACATAAAAGAGAGAGAGAGAGGAGAAAGGCCACCGCTGGCCTCCCACCCCCCCAACCCCCCTCCAACAAAAAAGAAAAGAAAAACGGTCCATATATTGGACCCCTACCGGTGGGTGGGTGTGTGTGTGTGTGGGGGGGGAGGGGTAAAAAGAGCACAGTAAAAAAAAAAGAAGGAAAGAGGAGGAGAAAAAAGAAAGGAAAAGAGGAAAAAACAGGGAGGGGAGGCATCGGCGGTGCCCCCCCCACACCAGTGGCACTCACTGGTGGGGGAGGGGACCCACCGGTGTAGGGGGGGTGCCACCGGTCCCCCTTCTCTGTATCTCTATCCTCTCTCTCCCCCTTTCTATCTCTATCCTCTCTCTCTATCTCTACCCATCTCTATCCTCTCTCTACCTCCTTTTTTTTTGTTTGCTGCTGTGGCACCGGTGAGGGGGTGCCACCGGTCACCCCCTCCCCCCCCCCCCCCCCCTCTCAAGGCCAAAACAACACAGAAGCACGGAGCAAAAAAAAGAAGAAGGGAAGGCTCTGCTGGAATTTTCTGAAGAAAAAGAGAAGAACAAAGAAGGAGCTTTGTGAAATTTTCTGTGCGTGGGAAAAAGGACATAAACAAGGACCCATTTTTTTTTTTTATGATCTTGTAATTAGTGTACATGTGGTTCATTCATATTGGTTGAATGACCAAGATTTTCAATTAATTAATCACGTATGGCTCATTTATATTGGTTGAATGGCCAAAGTTCTTTTTGTTGATCAATTAATCATGTGTGGTTCATTCATATTGGTTGAATGACCAAAGTTCTATTTAATTAATAATGCATGGTTCATTCATATTGGTTGAATGGTCATAATCTTAATCAATTAATTATGTTGTTCGTTCCTATTGGTGGAATGGCCAATGTGTTCATGGTTCTTTCCTATTGGTGGATTGACCGTTATGTTTGTGGTTCGGTCTTATTGGTAGAGTGACCAATAATCATGGTTCTTGGTTTATCCTTATTAGTAGAGTGACCATTAACTTTTGTGGTTCTTTCCTATTGGTGGACTGGCCATGAAGTTGTGATTCACTCTTATTGGTAGAGTGACCAATAATCATAGTTCTTGGTTCATTTCTATTGGTGGAGTGGCCGTTAACTTTTGTGGCTATTTCCTACTGGTAGATTGACTAGTATGTGTGTGGTTCACTCTTATTGGTAGAGTGACCAATAATCCTTTTGTGGTTCTTTCCTACTGGTGGATTGACCATTATGTGTGTGGTTCACTCTTATTGGTAGAGCGACCAATAATCTTTTTTCTTGGTTCTTTCCTATTGGTGGATTGACCATTATGTGTGTGGTTTACTCGTATTGGTAGTGTGACCAATAATCCTTTTTTCTTGGTTCTTTCCTATTGGTGGATTGACCATGAAATTGTGGTTCACTCTTATTGGTAGAGTGACTAATATTCAATTTTCTTGATTCATTCCTATCGATGGAACGGTCAAAAGGGATGTATTGTAACAAATTGGATTCAAATAAAGTTGATGCATGCTCAATTCTGCTTCTTTAATGCATGTTTACTTTCATTGAATGTATGCTCAAATGATAAATGTATTGACTCAGCTGGATACGTCTACAAATAAGTGGATGTTGGTTCCTTCATATTGATTGGAGGATCATTAAAGAATATCCTCAAGTACGTGGTGGATCCATTAATCGAGGATGCCCTTTATATTTATTTATTATCCTAAATGAACCTAAGAAGAGGAGATATGCTGTCCAAAGATTCCATGTCCTTTAAAGGATACTTAAAGGATATCTATTGAGTCATTTGATATCCTTTAAGGAGTTCTAATGAAGATTAAGTCCAAAAGACTTGTCTTCTTAGCACCATTTGAGGACCATGAGTTCTCATGCCCTCATGTGAACTTAAAATCCATTAAGTATCCTTTAAGGACCCTCGTAGAATCCCTAAACAAAAAGAATCTACCTTGCATGCATGGCATCAAAGCAATTTATTTGTCTTATTCTTTGGCCTTAATGGACGGTTAATCAAGGGTAGCCAAATCAATGATTGTCATAATTAATACTGGCCGAGGTCAATGGGGAGAGGTCAAGCACATGGATCCATACTTGATCTGAAATTTTAGACTTGAGGACTAATCTCAAGTTCTCAAAGTCCATATTAAAAAAAGAGAAGACAATGTTTTCAAAACTCCAAGAATTCTCTTTTTAAACCAAAATTCTTCTAAACCAAATTCTTTTTCCAAAAAAAAAAAAGATTAAGAAAATGAAGTCTCATAGGTTGACTTTTCTTTCCTTAAATGATTTGTGGGTATAGTATGTTAGATAACCTTTCAGTGGCAGAATTGTGATTACGGATGCCTGTTTTGAGCATTTCGCTGCAAGGTACTAAAAATATTGATAGGAAGTTTAAACTCTTTGAATTCAGGTTTGGCTGATTCGAATGGTTATTTATATATTGAGGCAAATGGCGGCTTAAATCAGCAGAGAACTTCGGTGATTCTTCTTCCTTTTCATGCATAAGAGCTAAATATATTTTATTCATTCTGTACTGCTTTATGGTTTAGCTTCCAATCATGGTCCCCTTTTATATATGTAACTAATTTTCTTTAATACCAACATTACGTCTTTCGTAGATATGCAATGCGGTTGCACTTGCTGGCTATCTAAATGCGACACTAGTAATCCCAAACTTCCACTTCCATAGTGTTTGGCGAGACCCAAGGTTTGTTTCCCAAATTCTCTGTTGGCTGTTATATTTCTTCTGTAGCATCAGACTTTAGAATTGTCAAGCCAAATGTTTTTTGAATCCAATTCATGAAAAAAGAGCGTGTCGTCTGTTGATTGACTTTGAAAAGTTGGACATGCTTTTCTTGACCTGTTTTGATTTAACTTGTCCATTATTCATTTTGCATGTTGTTAATATCTGTGTATATGGATTCCTATAGCTGATTGACTGATCATCTTTTAGAAAATAAGCCAGACGTAACCTTGAAAGATTCTTATGAAATCTGAATCTGGATAATCAGGTTTCTGATCGGGCTCTTTCTTCATACAGTCTATACTTGGTCTAAGTTGTAAGAAAGGTTACAATTAGTCTCTTCTATTTTACTTTTCAAAAAGGAACCTGCATTGCCCTATAATCTAGAAAGGTTCATAAATTGGATCAGACAATTCTGAGTACCTATCTGTATCAAACTTCCTGTTTTAATTTCCAATTCAATCATATGATAAATGATTTTATCTTCAGCCATAAATGCTTCTCTGTGGTTGATTATGGTCCAGGGATGGTCTTAATTTGCTACACTAAGACATTTGAATGAAAGTTTTCTTTCAACTTTCTAGTTTTAGGGTTTGACTTATTTAAAACCAAGGCCATTCACTCTCCCCTTCCATGAAAAAAAATAGTCTAAGGTATGTTTGGTATAAATCAATCTTGTGGTGCTGGCATGGTGTCACATTTTTCTGCAACATGAAAAATACTTATGTTATGTGTTGTCTAAAAGTCTTAATTTGCATTGCACACTTTCATGGTCTTTTAGTAAGACTGCATTGAGAATTTACTCAAGTCTCTTTTTTTTTTTTTTCTGAACGTGGAAAATTTAGTTTAATGCATGTGGTTTTCATCTGTTGCATGGAAGAAAAGATTGAAGTTAATATTAGCTGATTTTTTTCTCCAATTAATTACTAAGACATTTGGATGTGAGGAGCTTTAACTTTGTTTTTGGTACAGCAAATTTAAGGATATCTACGATGAGGAACACTTCATCAATGCTCTTAAAAATGATGTACGAGTGGTTAGCAAGGTGCCTGATTTCATAATGGAAAGGTTTGGTCACAACATGAGCAATGTTTATAATTTCAAGATCAAGGCCTGGTCTCCTGTTGAACTATACAAAGATGTAGTTCTACCAAAGTTAATTGAGGAGAGGTAAGTTGACAATGCCTACCATCCTTTTTTGTTGGCTTATTGGTATTTCCATCAAGTTAATTACATCTTTTTTTTTTTCCTTCTTCTGAGGCTCTTTTAAACCTCATTGTGTCAAGTTTAGGAGAGTGAATTTTTATAGGGAGGCTTCTTCTCAGGGTACTTTGGTATATTTTGTTGCTAGACACGTAAGGGATTGGATGAGGGATTTGGTGTAAAGATTTTTTGGTTTCGTCCTCCATTTTTGTTCTCTTGGAGGATTGTCTTTGAGTCACCATCTTGGTGTTTTGTAGAGTGAGGTTGGAGAGCTTTCTTTTCTTACATGTACATCTTTCTTTTTCACCATTTTATACACTTACGGTGGCACTGTCCACTTAAAAAGAACTTTAGGAGAGTGTGAAATGTCGTTGGGTTGTATTAGACATGAACGTGAGAAGTTTAACACTTTGGAAAAGGAAAAGAAAAACCTTAAAAGTGTGGTCTTTTACAATGGCTCACATCTTATACTGACACATTATAAATTAGGTTATCGATTTTCAATAGCAGATGTCAATGTGCACATATTCCTGCATTTGGGTCATCATATCAATTTATATTTTTCCTGTACTTATCTTCTTCTTTGAAAGTGATGTTATTTGTTTCTCTATGAAAGAGGTTTGCCATTGTGCTAACCCATTTGATTTTATTATGTCTGTGGTTAATAGGAAAAACTTTGCCATTGTACTAAGCCATTTGATGTTATTATGTCTGTGGTTAATTTGAAACCCAGTTTTTACCATCTAAAACATGTAGCCAAATTGAAGTTACTGTGCCTCCTTATTCTTGGGATAACTTATCTTTGTTCCCTTCAAAGCTTCAAATCCTCATCTCACCCTGAACGCCCCCCCCCCCCCCCACTGCACATGCACACCTACATTCACCTGGAGGTATCACAAATCAGGCTTTATGTGTGTCAATTATTCTAGTGCAGAGTTTCAGGGGTGGATATATATCTATTAACTTTTAATGTTGGATATGGCTATTTTCTATCCCTCTTAGAGGACTTGTAACTATAGTATTGAACTGTCTCATCTAACTACTTTTCTCACTCATCCCTAGTTAATTCTTTGGTGTGAAAGTGAAAATTTTAGATGGAATCCTGGGATTAGATTATGAATATTTTTACATTTACTAATATGTTTGTTTTTCATCCACACACTGTTTATTTGGATGTTAGATGCAAAAACCACTTAAGGGAAAAAATCATTTACTTATATGGCAGTTTTTGTTGCAGAGTACTTTTCCTGGTTAACTTATATACTCGGATTTTGTTTCTTCATTGTAAATCCAGGCTTATTAGGATTTCTCCATTTGCAAATCGATTATCAGTCGATGGCCCCCCTGATGTTCAACGTTTAAGATGCCTTGCAAACTATGAGGCCTTGCAATTTTCAAACAACATATCATCCTTGGCTGAAAGCTTGGTCAGTCGCATGAAAAAGCATAGCATAGATAATAATGGGAGGTATATTGCTGTTCATCTCCGTTTTGAAGAGGTTAGCTCACCTGAAAGCTCATTAATGGCTTGTCTTTCAGCACCATTTGAAGAATCTCATTTCAAACTCATTCTTCCATAGGATATGGTGGCTTTCTCATGCTGTATATTTGATGGTGGAGATAAAGAGAAAACAGACATGAATGCTGCTAGAGAAAGAGGTTGGAGAGGAAAGTTCACTAGACGTGGTCGTATTATACGACCAGGTGCCATCAGAATGAATGGGAAGTGCCCGCTTACTCCCTTGGAGGTACACGGTCTTCTTTTCGGTCTTCTTCTTTATTCGTATGATTTCATTTTTTTCACTAAATTATTGCTTGTGCATAAGCATGGTTGAACAATTTGTTTATGCTCTGATTATGGTCTACTACTGTATAACATCTGATGCTTAATGCGATTCATAACTGAGGTCTAAATTTTGGCAAAGGTAGCATGCATACTAATATCTATTGCTTTAAGCTTGCCTTATTCACCAAATGGCTGTGGGAGCTTGTACTGTTTGAGTCCCGTGTTTGATGAAGTCATTTCTCAAAAATATTATGGCCGACCAATGTATGATGTCTCTTGGGTTTGGAACGGTAATCTCCTCTGTGCTGACATCTTCCATGCTGGGGTCCAAATAAGGAGTGGAGATGGCTAAAATTGTCTTTTCTGGTTGGACAGGTGGTATGCACCCTGCCTTTCAAATTTGTTCCCAAGATTTTTTGCCATTGCCCTTGACCCAAGGGCAGTTGTGGGCCAACTTGTTGAATCTCAGGTGATCCAAGCCTGTTGGAGTTTCCATTTTCAGAAGACATTTAAGAGATGATAAGGTGACAGATTTAGTGCACTTGCTCGACCTTCTTTAGAACTGCCGGCTTGTCCCTTCAGAGCATGACAGGTGGACTTGGAATTCGGACAGAGCTGGGACCTTCTCAGTTAGGTCAGCCGATGCCATGATTGCCAATGGGGGGAACCGGTACCCCTTTACCAGAAGTGTTTGGAAAGTTGAGATCCCATTGAAGGTGCATATCCTGCTCTGGAGAGATTTCCTTAACAGGCGCCCTACCTGTGATAGGCTCGCCTGGTTTATGGATGGCTTGGGTACCTATTGTTGTCGTTGTGGGACAGGGGATAAGTCACTTGAACATATTTTTGCAGTCTGTAACTTCTCCGCTGGGATTTGACAACTTCTTTGTTAGAAGCTTCAGGTGGCTCCCTGCCAGCACAAATTGGTGGATAGCCTTTTTCCTCTCATGGGGAAGATAGTGGCCCTGTAGAGGAGATCATATCTTTTGGCGGCTGATTCTCCACATCACTATTTAGGCCATTTGGATGTATCATAATGTTGGGATTTTTAGAAGGGAGGCTAATACCGCTGAATGGGTGTCTCCTTTTGTATTTGATAAAGTGAGGGAATGGGCTTTTATCTCTTGTAATGTGGACCATTATAACTTCCC
Source organism: Zantedeschia hybrid cultivar (assembly GCA_030544215.1). Taxonomy (NCBI): domain Eukaryota; kingdom Viridiplantae; phylum Streptophyta; class Magnoliopsida; order Alismatales; family Araceae; genus Zantedeschia; species Zantedeschia hybrid cultivar. The sequence goes on from JARZZO010000005.1 coordinate 5,194,614, forward strand.
CCCATTGTCTTGTTGGGGGGAGTTGATGGATAGCTACACCATCTTGGTCTTTCATATATGAGTATTTTAGATCTTGTACCTTCCTTTTGCTTGTATATGCTCTTTCTCACTTTATAATACATTGGTACTATCCACTTTAAAAAACAATGTGTCAGGATGTAATAGGAACAGTTAAGGCTTCAGTTCAGGTTGGGCTGGCTGACATTGAGGTTGACCTGAATGCAAATGCACTGTAAGAAGTTATTAAGCCTATCTGTAAACTTTTCAACCTGGTTGACATAATCTGAGTTGATACTTCTCAACCGAACCCAATCCTGCTCCAAGTGGAGCAACCATATACAGAAAATATTATATATATATATATATATATCTTATTTGTTAGAGAGTATCTCAGTTTTTGTTAGGATTGGATCGACCTGGGAGTCCAACGTGATCTGACCAAGGTGGGTTCACATCAAGCCCATCAAGCCAAGACCATACTGAGATGATGTAATGTGGTGCTATCCAACCAGTAGCATCAACCTTCTTTGCATCTAATGGATAAGAGGTTCCCGGACAGATAATCTTGTCTGCCCATGGTGCGGGGTAAGGCCCAAATAAGTAATGAATAGTTTGTCCACTCTGCACCCTATAATTTCTGCATTCTTACATGAATAATCATTCATGTTAATGCCTATTTGGGAAATTTGGTCAAAATTAATCCTTAGCCCTGTACAAGCTTCCAAACACTTCGGAATGGAAACCAAATTCCTCAGCTGCTTTGTGTCCCCTTCCAAAAATAATAGTGCACCATATGCAAATTGTGAGTGAGAAATTCCAACTGAAGCCCTGCAAACTGATACATTTTAGATTCAAGCTTTTATTTCTGCCATTTTTCACATCCTACACAGAATATTAGCAATGATAACAAATAACAGGGGTGAGAGTGGTTTCCCTGTCTGAGCCCACTAGTGCTCTGAAAGAGACCATAATACATTACCATCAGCAATCGCTGAAAACTTGACTGTTTTCACAGCATTTTTGATCACCTCTAGTCACCTTTCTGGAAATTTCAGATCCAGCAAAGTATTGCACAGGCAATTCCATGAGGCTATATCATAAGCCTTGCTAAAAATCTAGCTTACAAGCTAAAACCCCAGAATTCCTTTCTTTCTAATTGAGAATAGCACTTTACGGGCTAAGAAGAAATTAATCCTTAAGTCTCCTTTATGTGTTGGAACAGTAACAATGACACTTGGTGTCTTTTGTGGATTGGAAGATGAAGACATTGATCATTTACTCATAAAAGATGCAACATCAGCCAGGACGTATGGAGACTTGTGGGCAGAATTTCAAAATTTCATCCTAATTTCACATCAGTGGAAGAAATATGGACTTCAAGCGACAAAGACAACCTGGAGAAGAGCAATAGAAGTCATATCATCCTCTTCATACCTCATGCTACACGCTGGAGTATATGGAAGGAGCACAATGCTTCTATCATCCTCATACATTGGGCACATCAAGATGAGGAGAGGATTAAAGGATGATGAAGAAAAGGAATATTTCAGTTTATTGCAGTATTTACGAGATGTTCAAGTGAATATCAATCAACCTGATAAATTACAATGGGACAAGAATAATGGTTGCTTATCAATGAGTTCACTTTATCAAATTATGGAGGGCCAGCAATCAGTTTATCAAAGGTATCAAGATGTCTGGAAGGTCAGCCGTCCTCTCAAAGTTTGGGCATTTATTTGGCTAGTCCCCGAAAAAAAGGGTTAAAACAAAAATTTACAGACAGAAATGGAATTCTGCAGATGATACAACTTGTGGGTTATGTGGACAAGCTGATGAAGATATTGATCATTTATTTATGCAGTGTATGTTCAGTAGGGAAGTATGGAGAATCATTGGAAATGTCACAGGTTTTTACTTTTCATTCATTTCCGCCCCACTTTGTTTGCAGAATAAGTTATTACGTGGGGTCCACTGACGGAATAGCGTATACTAGAATAAGATGTGTTTTGGTTTGATAGTTTTGTGGGGCCCGCTGACGGAATAGGAAGAATAAGTAATTCTTGGGTCTAGGGTGGGATGGCTTATTCTTCTTATTCCCCGGATACGTTATTCGGCACGGTATAAGCCATTCCGCTTGTCAAAGCAAAATTAAGCTTATTCTCCCCTTATTCGCCCTTATTCTTTTCCTATTCTCCAATCAAAGTGGCGTTTGAGGAATTGTAGGATTTCTGTCAGAGGAAAGGAACGCACCTTTCCAAAGGGCAGTAAGAGAAGATTTTTTATGCTGATTCCTCATGCTCTATGTTGGAGCATATTGAAGGAGCACAGTGATTACATCTTCCAGGGCAGTATACCTTATATTGAGACTGTTTGCTTTCGAGTCATTCACTATTCAATTGGTGTCCTTATCTTCTTCATTTCTGTTTCTGATTGGAATAATTTAGTTACCAAAATATAAAGTTTTTTATGTTTCTACGAGGATTGGAGGAACCTCTCCTTCTTTCTCTGATGATTGTACTTCCTCTATTTATTCATCAATAAAATTGCTGGTATAATCCACTTTCATTCTAAAAAAAACATACATTAGGAACATTTGTACTACAGCCTTCATGTTTCTTCATAATTGGGGCAGGCATATCTTGAAAATTTATTTTGTAGATTGGAGGGAGGAAGTCTATTTTAACACCTCCACTTTGATTTCATAATGATTTCATAATGTAATCATTCTTAGTGGCAGAGGAACCTCTCTTCCAACCACTTCCTTTGCACCGCCTTTGTTTATTTTGCAATAAAATTGGTGGTACAAATGATCTTCTTAAAAGAAAAAAAAAACATCCTTAAGTCTCTTTCTCTGAATAGAAGAGGACTGATTTTCTTCCTCAACCTTGCTCACCACCTTTCCCAACCTAGTAGCTGGCACTCTGGTGAGAATTTTGTAAGAACCATTCAGGAGACATGTGGGTCTGAAGTCCTCTTCAGCTGTAGAGCATCATTCTCTTTAGAGATTGAAACCAAAGGGGCTTGATTCACTTGTACGCAAATCCCATACCCCTGTAAAAGCAGCCTTGAATGGCTTTAATAACATCTGTTTTTACCTTGCAAGGCTAAATACTCCTGGGTGACCGATTGTGAATTACTACCGTAGTACCGTGAGGGAAAGGTGAAAAGAACCCCCATCAGGTTCGTTTCCCAAAACATTTGGTAGAAACTGATCGGCAAACCATCAATCCTCACAGCCTTGTCCCCACATAAATCAAAGGTGGCAGCTCTACCTTCTTCTTAAGACACATCTTTTGGTAACAGGTGCTGCTTTCCTTTTGAGAGTTTTCAAGCCTCAGGATCATGGAATGCAGAATCAGCCGATCCCGATCCGGATCGGCCGATTCGGATCGGGATTGGCAGGTCCCGATCCGGCCGGAATCGGTCGATTCTGGCCGATTCCAGCCGATTCGATCCCGCTTCAGATCGGGATCGACGGGTCCCAATCCGGCCTCCCGATCCCCGCCGGAATTCCATGCTCAGGATCTGACTAGCTTGGTAACCACCTAGTTTCTGCAGAAAAAAGATCAGTGTAAAACTGTGTAGCCTCTGAGCTATATTTTCCTCACCTTGAATCCAACTACACCTTTTCTAGTGGTGAGATATTTCCCCTTCCATTGGCAACTTTTTGGGAAAAACTGGTGTTCAGATCTCCCTCGCAGCTAAGTAATTCTCGACCATTTCTCTATCTAATTTCTTCTGCTTGTAATCATTGGAATACTGAATTAAGGCGACTCTTTCTTGTAGTTCCTATTATGCTAAGTTTCTTGCATCTTCAGGTTGGTCCAATGTTTGCAGTGTGTCAATCAACTCATTCTTCCAATTGTCTATTTCCTTCCTCCAATTATGAATTCAAGTGCTTTCTTCATGTGTCTCAGCGTCAGCACCTGTGCTTTAATATCTGAATAATGCCCTACCGATTGATGCCATGTTAACTACTAGGGGGTTTAATTCCTCATTCTGCTTCCTCACTTTCTCAAGCTGAAAAGGCCTATTACCGGTAAAGTTACCTGGCAATCCAGAAATAATGCACTGTGGACAGATTAGGATCTAGGCAGCATTAATACTTTGGCCAAAGGGAACATAGTCTCCTAGCCATCATCCACAAGAGCACTAAGTGAAGCATTTATTAGCAATCTAAGCTCTAATAATCCACAATTTTCTATCCAGGCATTTAACTCGATGATTGCTGATGTCATCATTTTTTCCCTATACTTCTCTTGTTCATAGGCACCTTGTTGAAATTCCCCAACAGGTACCAGGGCAAGCTTGTATCATTCCAATTATTAGGCCCTTAGACCCTGACAGCATCCACTATGTACCACCTTGAGTGTAAGACAATTTAACTGTCTGAAATGTTCACCAACCTCCAGCGGAGCGTCATCCCATTTCTTCTTATCCCAGGCAGTCAAAATATGTCTGATGATTCCAAGGCCCTTCTAAATGCAAAGTCCTTCATGCTGAATCCATGGCTGCTTTAACCATCTCTTCCATGCTTTTACTTTAGTTTCTCGCAAACAAATAATCCCCATGTTGGGGGCAGGTGAGTAGCATAGTGTTATGGCCCCGGCCTTTGGCGGGATACATTCCTGCAGGTTGTGGGTTTGAGCCCTGCGTTTCCCTGGAATGATTTACTCAACATGTTGTCCCTCGTATGTGTTGGGCAGTTTATCCGGTATGACTCAGGTGTCTCGCTGAGGAGCTAGTCTGAACCCCAGCCAGCCTAGTCCGGTATGACACGGGTGTGTGGCCGAGGAGCTTCCCTGAACCCCAGCCGGGGTTTTCCGTGGGTACCACCTGCCTCACAAAGAAGAAAAAGAAAACTCTTATGTTCTTAGCCTTGGCAAGTGTCTGACTACTAAGTGCTTAGTCCAACCATGCAGAGCCCTAATATTCCACAAGTGCAAGGTTATCTTTCTGATTTCTTCCCTCCTTGGGCTGTGAGCTTGGACACTCTGTTTCCTCTATTCTTTAGCTGTGATGACTTCTGCCGGTTCTGCAGTTCCCTGCATCCTTTGGTTCTTTCTAGAGGTATCCTTATTTTTCTTCTGTCAGAGCAGATTTTATGAAACTGCCCAACTTTTCCATGGATCCGAATCCCCACACCTGCTGCCTTTCTTCCAGTCTGTCAGAGACGAGACCTGCTTTATGTCCTCGTGCCCTCTTCATTCTCTCATGGCACAGATGCTGACCTTCTTTGATCCATGTTGGAAAATGGTAACGTATTTGCTCGAGTTGATGTTGCCCTACTTGTAAGGGGTAAGAAGTAGTTTGGGTGGGGGGGTGAGAAGGAATATGCATACCTGGCAAGGCAAAAGATAGCTGGGAGATGAATCTGAATCACTTCCTCTGGTTCTCTATGTTTGGGGAATTGCACTTTGGGAGATGAATGTGGCTCACTATTCTATATAAAATGACACTGCGAAAAGGAGCTGTATATGAACCCTGGGAAACAGATTTATCTCATCCATGATTCTTAGATCCAAATGGACCATATGTGATGATACTTTGACCGTCATAGGTGTTCATTGGAGTGGAAGAATCTCCCCAAGCTAAAACTCAAGAAACACAATGAAGGGGTGTTTATCATGTTAGATCAAGTGAACCGACAAATGCTTGGGAAGTTGGCATTTTGTTTATCTTCATAGATAGCTGATGAATTAGCATATAAATCCATATTCTACCCTGTTAGTGTCCTCTTGGAAGGATATGAATGCTTTTCTTTCATGGTGTAGCCTCTGATATAGTGTAGTTCCCAACAAGCTGGGCTTTCACTTGGGGCAGAATTGGGAACTCTGTACTTGTTATCTTATCCAACAGATATAGTGTAGCTTGACTCATATCTAATGTTTTCTTCAATTTTAATTGGAGTGTTCTGCCCCCTTGGCCATTTTGGCATGTTCTGGTTGACTTTCCCCTCTTTGCATTTCGTTTTTCATTTGTACTTTCTTCATCTTTATTGCGTCCTGTTCTTTATGTTGATTTGTTCTAGCATCCAGCATTCTTTTGGTAAGTTTCAGAAGAAAGATTTAAAATTTTGGGAGTCTTAAGTCCCCCAATTCTCCTTCCCCCGTCAGTCAAAAGTTTTCTACTTTTTGCAAATTTAATCCTTTTATGATGGTGTTTTTTTTTTTCAGAACAAACAAGAATAGAGAAAATATGATGTCCATTGTATACCTTAATGTGCTGCATATGACTTTGGGAACCTCAAATGGTGTAGTCTTATGTTGATCATGCGTCCTCTCCATGAAGGCATAATTTCACGGCTGCATAATTGGTGCAATAGTGTGCACCAGAAACCCTCTTGAATCCCATGTTTAGAGCCTGTTGTCTTATTTTTCTTTACTTATGCTTCCTGGAGGGAAAAATCATTTTCTGTCTCTGTGTCAGCAGTCTAATTCTTGATTCAAGAACAACCTTATGTAGCCTTGGTGGCTGGATTTCTCTGGCTCTGAGAACCTGTCTGTCTCCATCTCTCTCTGCACTTCTACTACTTAAAAGCACATGATTGTTCAATAGATTCTCTGGGTTAATTTAAATAATTATGGTTTGACTTGTTTAGTTTAATCCTTTTACATATCATCCTTGCTATGTACTTCTATGGGTTCAACCAATTCTTGTTCTACCTTTTGGCTTCAGGTTGGGCTAATGCTCCGGGGCATGGGCTTTAATAATAATACATCAATTTATTTAGCATCTGGGAAGATTTACCAGGCAGAGAAGACTATGGCTCCACTTCTTGAGATGTTTCCCCGTTTGCAAACAAAAGAGACATTAGCATCAGCAGAGGAACTTGCTCCATTCAAGGTACTAATAATTTCTTTGCTGTGGCACTGCCAACTAACGTGACATGTTTTCTTGTATGGGCTGTTTCTTTGGTGATTTCTATTTAACTTCTTCAAGTGCTTCTAGAACTATTCTTCCAGAATGGCTGCTATAGACTACACCGTTTGTCTCCAGAGCGAGGTATTTGTAACAACCCAAGGTGGAAATTTTCCTCATTTCCTTGTCGGTCACAGGCGATACCTACATGGCGGACATGCAAAGACAATCAAGCCTGATAAAAGAAAGCTAGCATTGTTGTTTGATAATCCAAATATTGGGTATGCCACTATTCTCACATCAAATGTTGCAGTTTCTCCTGCATGCTATGGATGATGTACCTGTAGCTTTATGTTGTCATATTGTTCCCAGTTAGTATTCTATCCACCTCCCAAAGAGGATTAAGATTTTATGAAGTTATTGCTATCAGAATCTGGCTACTTGTGCTGCAAACCCTTGTATACTTCTGTTGATTTTTCCTGTACAAGAATGGTTTTTCTGTTCCGCAGAGTTCTCAAGATTATAAAAGAGGTCGAACCTAATTTAGAGACCTAGCTATGTTCAAGGTGGTCGACAATCATCCCTTCAAGGGGCATATTTATTAAAAAATTTCCTGAGAATTGATTGTTTCCCGATCTCTATCTGGGCTAACAGTTTGAAACTTTGTTTTGCATTTTGTTAATTGTTGTTTTGAAGAATGCCCCTTTAAAAACTTTTTCAGTGATGTGGAACCAAATATCTAGGTATGTCTGTGCATTCTTGTTTGCAGCATCTAAGCTACAGTGGTTTACATTATTTTTTAGCAACTACATTCGGAACTGAACAAAGATGGTCTTAGAGAGATGCTATATATGATGTGTATTTGATACTAGAAATTTCTGGTAGAGCTCACGATGAACAGAAAAAGGCATTTGCATCGTCCAAAAAGAATGGAAGTTCATCTATTCTTTTGTTGGTGGGGAAATCAAGAAAATGAGTAGTTCATTAAAAAACATCTGAGCTTAGATCTTTTCAAAAAAGATGTCCAACTCAATCAATTGTATGCTTCCATCCATGCATGTAACCAGCTAGCCAGAGCTACGAAGTATCTCTCCTACTGTTATTCATTATATATATGCCATTTGGCAGGTGTCATCAAATATACTGCATTACTAGTTGGTACGCTTTCTGAAGATCTCTGAGGATCACTAAAAACTAATCCATCCCAGTTAATTGGACAAGGTTTGGGGATGTGATTGTGGGACGGCTTCCCCACTGATTGCAATAGGAAGTTGAGGCAGTGGATGTTTTCGATATCAGGCATCCAATATTTGACGACTGGACCACTTTAAAAAAAAGGATTTGACAACTGGAGCCATTGTCTGTGTTCTTCCTGTTTTCACCCTTATTTTGGCAATTTGTCTAGGTTTTAATAGTTTCCAAGTAGCCACTTCCTCACCCATTGACTGGCATGTGGTGCCAGCTGACAGAGTCTGGCTCTGGACATCATGCTGAAATCAAAATTTAGATTTAAGTCTTTTAGGATCTTGTTCTCTTTAGGTGAGCAACTGGTGATATGATGACATTCATCGTCCACTCAAAATCTTTCTAGAAATATTGATGAGGATTTATGAGTCCTTTGTAGCTAAGAAAATATGGTGATGATAATCATTTAATGCCTTTTAAGAAGATAGACATTGGCCCCTTTGGCACTGGTCCCTTTGTAACAGAGCATTTTGTAAGGTTCTTGGTCTCCTTGGAAAGGCAATGGATATAGTACAAAGGGGGTTGATTTGATTGGTTACTCATGGTGCTCTCTCCGGGCATGCTACCTTCGAAATTAGTGGCACTCTCATTATATTCCCAAGAAAAATCTGATGAGGTTGGGGCTGGCAAGATAACCCTGGTTTTGGTTTTCACTTTTCACCTCCGACCAGCCATTTGTAGAAAATTGATGTGGTCCATCATTTCCCACAAGTCATGAGACAATTTTCGTTTCAAATTTGGCTATGCAAAATACAAGTTACCGTGGTATTAAAAGTGATGTAGGACAGAAAATAGGCCTATGATATGTAGATGACTGAGCAACTAATGGACTAATGGATGTGATCCAATGATCTGTGCATACTGTGTGGCCTTCGAACAATTACTTACATCAACTGCACATGCTGAAACAGCTCCAGCAACACCAGTTAAGAAAACTAGTCCGTGGTTTTAAAGAACTAAAACCCGTCTGACATTAGAATAAATTTGTGGAAGAATATCCGTCCATGTTCAGGCTATGCCATTATTTATCGATTTTCCATTTGCCAAATGATGGTTTCAAATAAAGAAAGTTTTTTATATGAGGTGGGATATCTGACCCCTTTTCTTTTCTTCGAAGAGAGACCCCAAATAGTAATTGCCTGGTTATTCTGCCATTAACAGAATATTCTACACCCAGATATTCTAATTGATAAACGATATTTTAGCATCCTTGACTGGGTAACATCCTTTTCCAGCCACTTATTCCATTGCCCAATGTGGACCAAAAGCAGTAAGGAACAACATCATCAACAGGAGAGTAAAGAAATGCACGTGGTGCAAGGTGGATGGCTCCATGTGTGAGATGACATTGTAATTGTCAAACTGCCATAAAGCTTGACCTCCAGAGGTTGTGGTCCCATCATGATGTCCACCTAAGCTGCTACACTAGTGCTGCTACACTAGTGGAGAGATGGAGGGTAGCGCCCATGCATCCACTTTGTCACGAATAACCACACACAAGGTCCATCTTAATATTGAATCAAACATCTACTCCATGAAAATATCATCCATGGATTTGCAATCACAAGTGCATCTTGTCTGATCGGGAACTCGAGTTGACAGCATGTCCTCCTTGGCTTAACAGGTCAACTGTTCACTAGAATGATTTAGCTTCTCTTAACGTGTCTTCTCTACTCTGGAAGGAAAGGAAAGATGAATTCTGATAAATAACTTGCCCTTTATATGGGAAGGCAATAGAGTGTAAAATTGTTTTTATGATCCATCATGTTATTTCGTTCCTCCACCCAATCTCTTTCAACAGCAATGTGGAACTCCTCTGAAGAATAAACATAAGCAGTCAAGATACATAGCAGTCGAAACCAAATTGTGGAACTTCAAAAAGTCTCAGTTGCTGTGATAATTTCCCCTGTTTGTGAAATTTGAACAACAGACTGGGAACATAATTATCCAGATGAAATTCACTGAATATCAAAGTTGTTATAATTATCCGGATGAAACTCAGTGAATGTCAAAGTTGTTACCTTCTCATTGCATAAACTAATGCTGGTTTGATGACAAAACGAGGCGTACTGTCCGAAATGCCAAGTATCCCAACTTAGGAGAATAAGTCGATTTCCCTCAATCCTGATTCCAATCTGGAGCAGGAAAGGAGTAGGCCCATGATAGGTAGGAAATTGTGCCAGAAGCGGGGGCTTGATTTGACCCAAATGTGGGTCTTGCTTTACATTTAGCAAGTTAGGTTCTTGGGTATCAACATAAGAAAGATATGATGTTAGGGGTTATCTAAGAAGTGATGGCTTGCTTTCATGGGTGAAAAGTTAGTTTGTTTTTGTTTTTCTGTCCTTTTTTTTGCGTGTGTGTGTGTGTGTGGGGGGGGGGGTTGGCCACTTGTCCTTCTTTGTGCATAGGACTTGTGACTATTAGTTTCCATGCCATCCATGGGAATGATGGGATGTGCTGCTCAGTGGGCAGTAGGGGCAGTGCAGTATGTGGAGTGGAGAAAGGAAAAGTGGTGGTGCTGCAGTTGAGGAGGAGAAGAGCACCTGATGCAGATGCAAGGGAAAGAATTTCACTAGTGGCAATGAACACAAGCTGAGGAGGTCCAGAGGAGGAAATATTGTGTACAATGGCTGTAGGCAGCTGGGATGTTTACAGTGATGGCTGCAACAGCAGCGTGCAATCTTCTGTGGCTCTTTCTTATCTTCTCTCCTTTTTTCCCTCCTTTCTTTTCTGTAGGGTTTCAGGTGGTCAGGTTGCAGGATTAGGAAGATGCGATGAAGAGCATGTAGGCAACAACGGGAACTCTGCAGGCTGGTGCCCTTTAGGAAAATGCAATCCGCTGTGGATCCATGGAAATGTGAGCGAGGATCTGATACCTGGAACTTTTTTCTTTCTTTTTTTGGTTGGTTGCAGCTGGGAGCTTGAAGCTGCCCTCTGCCCATTTGAACCAAGCGTGAACTGCAAATTTTGCACTTTTCCCTTCCACAGTCGGACCCCAGCGGGGCTTGAAACTGGACCTCATGTCTCCTTCCAGTGGATCCACATGCTCATGTGCACACATGGGAATGCTGAACATGAGGTGGAAATAATGAGAAGGGGAAGTGAAGGGAAGAAAACTTGGAAAGAGAAAACATAGGGTGTTGGTTGTCCTCATACCGCCCTGTCCGAAGGAGATGGCTGGTCTTACACCTCAGTCTCTCACCAAATTCCTGAAGGAGAAAGACGTGCAACCATCATTAGAGCTGATTAGGACTTGATCATTATGTTTCTAATGAAATCAAGGTAACTTCATCCTGCAATGTTGAATTGTCTCTTACGTCAAAAAGCGAGAGGCATTTTACTAATCTTCTTCTTATTGACCTAGACTTCTCCGTGTTTAGGACGTGTTTACCCATCCTGTTGTGCTTATACATGACTAGGCAATGGGGTATGTAACTGAAGATGTGAAGAAGGTAGCAGCTTATATCTTATCAGAAAGTCCTGTTCCTTACAACAAATGCTGTTTGCTTTTCCCCCTGGATTGAATCCAAGAAATTGTGAGTTTATCACCTACTAGGGATGAACTGTTGTGTGGGGACACATGGGTGGCTGATCTATCAGGTTTACCCAGTGAAATGGCAGGTGTCCCTGTGCTTGTCATCAAGAATCATCATCTTAGGGGATGTCTCACAACAATGACACATCTACCTTGCCTCCACTTCCAACAGGAAAAATAATAAGAGGGAGTAGATCTAGCTAATTTTGGACAGCCACACTAATCAATTCCTCTCTTGCAACACTATTTTCCTCCATTGCAGGATGCTTCAATTTGGAGCTTCCAGTTGGTAGTTGAAATTTCATGTAAATGGATTCCATAGCCTAACATTCCAACTCTTTGAAAGCCCAAAAGTGCTTCCAACTGGAAGTAGTAACTTCCCCTTACCTCACATTTGGCATTGGACTAACAAGAATATGAAATGGGTATAATTCACCCCTTTGACAAATAATCTAATTCTCATTTTAAACTTAATTGGGGTACAGGGATAAGTGGTTAGGGCAGGGATGCATTTGTGCATGTGTTTAGTAGCATAATAGGGATAAAGTCAAAATGATGAGTTTTAACCCCAAATGATGGAGGACAGTACGCATTTTGGAAGAAGGGTGTTTTGTCCTGGGTTTTATACATAAAAAAGAAATGAAAATGAGGTTAGGGATAACTTATGTCATCTTCTTAAAATGAAATAAGCAAGGTTAAAAGCAAATAGGGATAAATCAAATCTTATCCTGATGCCAAACATAAGCTTGAAATTTTGGCTTCCAGTTATTCATGAAGTTCCATTGTAGTCTGAATAATACTTGCGCACTGCACAGCGTCAGATTGTGCAGGGTGCAATCCAAGCAGTCAGATCACATGAAGGCACCCCCCCTTTTTTTTTTTTTTTGATGTTTCAACTGTCTGGTTGGGCGCCTTAGGATTGCCCCTCACCTGAGGTTTTAATTTTAGAAAAAAATTGCCCCCCTGGCGCTGCCATACAATCACACTGATTGGACAGCATGCGTGGCATGGTGCGGCAAGTATCACTCTTGTAGGTTTGATCAAAACTTTCCCAAATAGGTCAAACAACCTTGGGCACAATTGGTTAAATTTGGGCCAGGTTGGTCATCCATGCAATTGAACTAGGGAAGTGGATCATCAGCTCTTGAATTTGATTTTAATTATCCATGCAATTCAACCAGGGAAGTGAATCAGGTAGGTCACTCATGTAGTTGGGACCCTTTTGGCATATATTTTTTCATTGATTTAAGCAGCATGTTAGGCTGATTGTCCCTCCTTCCAGCAAGATAACCCAATGAGCAAAGTGAGAGATCGGGAGGTTTATGAAGGTGGAATTTGAATCCATTCCTCCAGCAACTGTGAAATGAGAGTTTGGAGGTTTGTGAGGAATCCATGGAAGGGTTGCCATGCAGCAAAATGTCCATTTGAATGGAGCCCTTATTTGTGGGGTAGCTACTTAGCGTTCAGGTCAAAATGACCCCACCCGAATTATTTCTAAGTGGGTAATGTCAGTTTGCGGGGGTCCCGTCCAGAATTCTCACCCTTTAACTGAACATCCCTCAGTCTGCAATCATTCCATTCCTGACTTTAATGTTTTTAACTTGCCCAAGTTTGATAGCTTGTCTCTGAAGTTGAAGGCAGATAATTTAACCTTGGATGATATTACAGCATATGGAAAATAACTTCTCTCCATGTCTATGCAAACACTAGGGTCTGCTTCAATTTTTGATGGTATCAATAGTCTATTACATTTTCTGATTGTGGAAAGACAATGTCAGAATATCAGTTTGGCAAGTAGGATTTCTCTACAGGACCAGTCAACATATATGTAACGTATCAAGTAATTTTAATCAATATTCTAGATTTGCTTCATGTTTTTCAATCATTTGCAGGTGGAAGGCCCTCAAGCGCCACTTACTAAATATGCGAGCTCACAGTGATGCGAAGGGTGTTGAGATTAAACGGCCTAGTGATTCAATATACACGTATCCCTGCCCTGACTGTATGTGCAGGCTTGATAAATCAGAAACAATGAAGTCTTCGTCAACACAATGAATTGCCTAGGAAGGGATTTTTGGTTCATCTGACCTGTAGCTGCATGCTTCGGACCTGCTAATTTTTGCATTGGAATGATATTCTTTCACTTGCGCTTGGATGGAGTGCTATTTCCTTTTTCCAGATTGCACACACTGCAGAGCACATTGCTCCAATTTTTTGAGCCTGGGTTACTTCTAATCTCCATGTACATCGTAGAGAAGAACAACGGAGAGTTTTGTCACAGGATCCTGGCATTGACGCCGAGTTTGCCTTGTAGCAGCAGCCTGTGTATCTAACAAAGCTGCAACCATGTTTATCCTTTTTTTCTTGCAATTACAGTGTGTAGAACATGTATATGATCGGTTTGTCATCATATACATAATGTTGTAAAGCAAATTGAAAAGAAATTACCAAGCAATCAAAATGTTCTTTTGTTCTTTTTTTTTGGTCTTTCTGTTTGGGAACTTCCATTCAATGTAATATTCTTTTACTCCTTGTATGTGTCCGGCCTTTTTTTCGCAAGCAATTAATTCATTTTGTGTACCCACATTTTCTATTCAGCATAAGGGATGATAAATGTCAGGGGTGTCAACGGGCCGGACTTGGGCTGGCCCGACCACAGCCTGGTCTGGCCCGTGGCTTAGTTGGCCCAGACCGAACCTGGCCCAGGCCCTGCGGGCCTCCAACTGTAAGCTGGCCCATGCCGCATCATAACGCCCATGCAGGCCAGGGTAAGCCGTACATAACTTTGATATCGGTGTCTGTTTCTTTGATGTCTTAGTTGGATTGCAGCTCATGAAAACATGTATGGGTTCGTAGAAGCAATCAACGAAAGTCTTATCTAGACGAAGCTTCTATAGCCATCGATGAAACGTAAATCTTTTTGTCTTTTTCACAAAAATTAACATGTAGCAGCAAGAGGCTGAGCAGCTGTCAAAATGGGTCTAAACCCGTTATTGGACAGACTGGAAAACTTCTAAAGAACCTGAAAAGTAATATCTAATGACAAAAAAACCTTGCCTTTTTCATTTCTATTTTCTTATTTATTATTTCAATACCCAGCAGCTATGGTTAGTTAAATTAAATGCAGGTTTTTTTACCTAAGTTTTAGTTTAATTAATTTAGGCTGATTTCATCTCAACGTACAACACACCCAGCTCAACATAAAGCAGTCTCAGCATCTTCCTTTTTTATTCACTATCATATTTATCTTGCCTATTATAAAAAATAGTTGTCAAAATCATACCTTTTTTTCTCCATTTGAAGCTCGTTTGGTTGGTGCACCTTACAATGTCTTAATATCTAAATTTTAAGTTCATCAATTTTAAAAGTAATAAAATAAAATCTCTAATTTTAAAACCACTGGTTTTAGTTTACAGTAGTTTTAGACTGAAAATCGAAATAAACTATAAGGAGAAATTTAGGGTCAACTGGTGTTGAAATACGACAATTTACAATATTCTAAACATGTGAAAAAAAACATAAAACGATTTACAGCATATCAAATATATGAGTAACAGTATTTGACAGCAGTTTAGGACATTTTCAAGCATTCTACGACACACCAAATGATCCCTTATGGAAAAAACTTTACCACATCTCAATCTGCAAATACAAGTAAAAGAGCACATATCTAAGGTTGAACCAACACTCAAAATGAATTAGTTTGAACAAAATATATTCATTTATATTCATATCGTATGCAAGCAGTTCATCATATCTCAATTCCTAAAATAAATTAGTTTGAACAGGTGCAAAATTTCCGAACTAGCAATATACAACCGTTCTTAAATATTTACGTCTCTCAAAATATAAAAGAAAATAGTCTAATAAGCATGCTCATTGTGCCTTAGTCCAAGGTTTTCAATGGCTTTCTTGATGACTTCATAGCCTCCAATATTTGTGGCAAATTTTTAGGTATAGGTAAATTACATCTGATCCACTTTATTCAATGTCAAAAATATGATGTTTTATTCACATAGGCTAATAAAGAAAATTAAAAAGAATATTTTTTTAATAAAAAATTATGTCTTTAGTCTTCAGTGATACCGACTAAGTTTAACTCATTGATATGCCTCCACAATTATGAAAGGGGATGGTGAATTGGACAGAGAACATTAACTTTGGATTTGTGATGCTCTCATTGGCTACCGTCCGATTGCTAAGACCTCGTCTGGCCCATGTAGGCTGGGCTGGTAATTTAAACTCGACATTAGGGGCACCTCCGTAAGTAGAGACCTTCACAGCTGGCCCCACCGGCCAAGTCCCGGCGGCATTCGAGTGGCACGAGGAGGGTGGGTTTGAAAGGTCGGAGCGGACGAGCCGGATGTAAATATGTGGAACCCAACGGGCCGTGCGGCCCGAGCCCAGACCAACCCGTCCATTGACCAGCTTCATTCACCCGAAAGAAGCCCGACGGGCCATAGGATCCAGCCCGAGCCCGGCCCGTCATGGGCCAGCCTGCTAGACTTGCGGGTTAGCCCGGCCCGTTGACAGGACCCGCTTTACAAATTTGTTAAAATTTTGACATATAGTATCGTTTACATAATAAAGACTCAATTGAATTTTCAGATTTAACTATTGTAAAAACGTGCATTTGCATGTGCACTCTTACTACTACGTGTAAATTTACGTTACAGAACCACAGGTTGAAAAAATGCTGCTCGCCGCTTTGGAAAGCCAGAATAATTGGCTTTGGAGTGTGAGCAGGAACAAATGTAAGCAGGAATTAGTAGTCGCTGGGGATATAATATAAGCATCGGCAACGAAAGGAACAAGCAAGAGATGACTTAGCTCGGTATTCAGATGTTGCAACCAAATAGGTAATTTTTGACATCGAAGCAGATAGAACATCGTACTGGTATGTTCACTTTCTGTCGTCGAAGCTGCCTCCTTGTTATGCAGATTCTTTTCCTTTTTTTTTTGGTGGGGGGTATCGAACGCCAGGACCCTCAACATAGTGTATCCTCCAAAGTTTTCAAAAATAAACCATGCACATTCTTGTCATTCTCTTCTCCATTATAACAATCTGTTTCATGTACATGCAGCTAAGCTCTTGTACTCTTTCTCTAATGAGGTCCCGTAAGTCGATGTCCGATTCCATGTTACAACTGAGAGTATGAGTACAAGCTTTGACCAACCAGGTGGATAGAAGCACCGTAGCTATCAAAAAGGAAGCAGTACTATAGTTTCTTGTCACGAACACCCAAGAATAGATTTATTCTACTTTGTCTGTGGAATATGGGAAGAATAGGACCTCTTATTTTCATAATAAGATAATTCTGATTTGATTGGAGGAATTGATTATTTTACGTCAGAATTGTTTATTATCGGAATTAAGTGAATAAGTAATTCCATCTAACATCCAAGAACTTGATATTCCGTCTTGGATTTTGTCTTACTACTAAAGTGAAACACTCTTTATTATGGAATAAGTAATCTAAAATACTTAATCCCATCATAACCCATTTTACTATCAAAGTGGAGTTAATGCCCGGTGCATTGAGGGAGGCATTGCAATTAACGTTGATTGCAATTCTGTTGTCCAATTAGATTGATTAGACAGCGGATGGGAGGTGTGCCGACACTCGCTTGGTGCGAGCTGGGTGGGCCTCAAGCTCAGTAAATTTTTTTTTTTCTTGAACAAGGTTGCGCACCCCTGTGCTGCCCTCCGATCAAACCAGATCCGACAGCAGCTGGAGGGCATTGCAATCCCCCCTCAGTATAACAAGCATTTCTCATAGATTAACATAGATATGCATGTACTTCGGTACTCTTTAAGGGCAAAGAGGAAACCTCTGCGAGGACAAAACGAAATATACAAAAAATATACTTTCATATCCAAATATGTACAATAATATAACTGTCTTACATTTAAAGTCCAAAGAATCCCTCAAAACAGCTTCCAAACAAAATCCAGGGCAACAAAACCAAAAGAGATTCGGTAGGCCCCTGGACAACGATGATACAGAAAATCTCATGTACATCGCTGGCTACCTATTCTATATGCTTCTTAGTCTACAAAATTTCCTAGTACTGTACAAGAGAGTAATGTTGGCAAGGGAAATTTTGTGTATGCCTGAAGGCTGAAACTAGAAGAGCATGACTGAGATATTATTAAACTAGGCAACGGGACACTCTTGGTTGTCCGAGTCCAAGAACTCGATAATAGCTTCATCTAGCAGATCATCCAACAGCAATGCCTCCAAATCCAGCCCCACATACTCTATATCATAAGTGAGGTTCATCCATCCATCACTTTTCTTGAAGTCTCGCTCTAGTATATATTCCAAAGTAGGATTTGCATGTGGCTGGGACTTGAGATGCCAACTGACGTTCGCCCACACCTCTTCTAGGAGATGATATCCCACAGGTATTGGTCTTTTGTGAAAACCCACGTGTGATAGCCAAGGGCAGTGGTCATATGAACTTTCACAGATTTCTAACAGGACTTGGTTTGTTAGATCATATAGAAGCTCACGGTCAAGGCTGATGTCAGAATATCCATTAGACTCAGATTCATAATCTGCACCCTCAACTTCCTCAGAGACTGAGGGATTTAATTCATTGCTAGGTAAGGACCATCTTTCAGAATGTCCATTGCCACCAAACAAATATGCTTTCAGCATATCCCTCACGTAATGAAACTCGACTGCATGCTTGTTATCCACTGGAACATCGAGAGAATCAAAATCAAGCTGCATACCTGCAGGACCTAGGATATTATTATCATTTGATCCATCTGTTTCGATGATGTTAAAGTCACTGGCATCAGACTGGTTATGTGGACTGTCCCAAGGATCCTGCTCAAAATGGATCTGATCCGCTTTCAAAACCGATCCTGCTGCAGTGGCAGATAAAAATAATAATAATTAGAAATCCCATTGGAGAAAGCACCATAAACAAGAGCCCCTCCTGGGCTTTTGCATTCAGAAGATTATCTGATATTTCACCTTTTTTCTAGAAATTTAAATTTTATGCAATAATAGAGAGGGTTTGAAATAGCTACACATTTATGAGAACCTCCAACTTGTTGATGTTTAAAACTTAAAACAACATGCTGGAGCTTACTAGACAAAACAGTCTGGATTCACTTTATGGAATGTGCTAACCAACAATTTCACTGGAATCTCAAAACCATACAAGCATTTACCTTGAATAGCAGAAAACTCTGCAGGACTGACATGATGCTCTGCCAAAGATGAGTCAATGATAGCAATTGAACCTGGTTCTGCTGATGTACCACCCCCTTGGGCCACGTCAATGCAAGATGCAGACGTATGCTCATTTAAGGGAGTAGACACAATGCTCTCTGTTGTAAAAACATCTGATGCAACATATGCTTCAAAATCTGACGTACTTGTATCTGGGACTCCGAAGTCAAGGCTCCTTGACAAACTTTGTTCCTCAGTTCCATTGATATCTACGGCTTCATTTCCCTGTGAAAGGTCAATTGAAGTTGATCTTGAATGAAAAAGATCACGCGATACTTCACTTTGGTTATCTTTAAACGATGCAAACTCGGGCAGAGAGAAAATGCTTCCAAAAGTTCTCGTTGGCCTTGGAGCTTGAGAACCACCATCT
This sequence comes from Zantedeschia hybrid cultivar, assembly GCA_030544215.1. Taxonomy (NCBI): domain Eukaryota; kingdom Viridiplantae; phylum Streptophyta; class Magnoliopsida; order Alismatales; family Araceae; genus Zantedeschia; species Zantedeschia hybrid cultivar. Next base: position 5,213,875 of record JARZZO010000005.1, read on the forward strand.
TCACGCGCCAACTTTAATCTTTCAGATGCTTGCCTTCTAGGTTCTCTGCTAGAGCTTGATCCCAGCAAAGAAGAGTACCTCTCCAAGGATTCAGTAAGAGAGTGAGACCTCTGGACATGGCTGATTGTATTCCTGTTAGTAGAACCAGATACATCACTCCCCAAACTATTTATTGAGCTGTCTCCATCACATCTGTCTGAGTCTGGCCCTTCCCAGAGACAGGATGTTTCACCTTTTATGTTCTGAGATGCCTTACTACAACCGTAAGGAATTTTATGAAGAACTCTATCCATCGAAATCCGTTGCCTCTCCCTTCTGTTCTCTCTGATAAGATCTTTAATCCTCTGTTTGATGACTTTGAAATGATATGCAGCTGTGCCACTATTCCTTTGGCATCTCACTTCATGAGTGAAGCTTGATAAAATTTCAGAATTAGCAGTCTCATAAAACCCACGAGTACAAGGTGCTGGTCCGAGAGTACTAACTGTGAGATGTGACTTGTCACTTTTTGTTAAGTTGATGTTTGCTAGAGATTGTAAAGTTTCAGTATCAGACTTTCGCTTTTGCTTTCTGAATGGGACCGTTTCATTTTGGAGCTCCAAGCTATCACCACTTCTTGCTGAAAATCCTGCTCCAGGGAAGGAGCTGGACTTGGTTAACACAATCCCTGACCTGGAATCCTTTTGACGCTGGAAATAGTTGGACATAATCATACCAGGTTCCTGAATAAGCTTCAGAAATAATTCATTGTTAGCATTAAATAACTCAAGAGCCTCCAAGACATCATTTGAGCGGCGGAGTGCAAAATCTTCTAGGAGCTCCTTCTCACCTTTTTGCTGTCCCAGCAATGATATCTTTGCTTCCCTTAATTTTTCTCGAAGAAGTGCTTGCTTCTCTAGTAACTGATACCCAAGCACATCAAGCTTCTTATGGCCCACATTAGCGGCAGGACTACTAATTGTCCCACATACTTCACACCGTTTCCCCTTAATACACTCATCAGCAGCTTCTGGCAAAGGTAGCATATGCTCATTGCTTGCGGAGAAATTAGAATTATGTGAAAGAAGAGATGATTCCTGAATCTGGCTGTCATTAGGCGTTTCATTCGGATGGGCATAATCGTTACATTCCATATGATGGATAGAAATGGTGCGCAACAACCTTGTGGCAAAGGGTGTAACTTTCCGTTTCTGACCCTTTTGCTTGGGCACGTCCTGCTGCTTTGATATTTCTTGTGCAATCATAGCTCTCATCTGAGCTTTACCAGAGGCTTTGTCTGCTGCATCACTTCTGTCTTCCACCTGAGAGTATTCAAATATACACGTTCCGACATCAATACACAACATAACTTCAAATGATACCAAAGTTTTCATTCTCTTCTGTAACAGTCCATATATGGATAGATTAAAATGGCAGGCGGTATTCATGTATCTGACCCCCCAAAAATGGGATAAGGCTCTGAATCTCTGATGATGATGATGGTGTACACTCGAGATATGATAATCACTTACATTTTATGGTTTAAAAAATTAGATTCAAAGCAATTAGATCTAATCAAGTCCAGTATAATGTCAAGGGGACCAAGTGAAGAAAAGGGAAATCCACATATTTGTGATAACCCAGCAACCAAGGTAGTTATGTTTTCTTACAGAACACTCAATATGATCAATAAAAAAAGGTCACAACCATTTTTATCGTATATGTAGATGCCAGGACAGCATCAACTGTCAAACAGTATGTTCTCCTCAGAACTCTGACTGTTTCATGATGTCATTCCATGTATGATCCCATTTGTCCACTCGAATGCACCTCACTGGATGCTATAGGTCAGAAGCATGCATTAAGAAGGAACTGAGGGCAAAACAAACATGTGTATCCCATGTTTTAATTACCAGGGAAAAAAAAATTGGGCCCGTTTTTTGGAATAATCTACGTAAAGTACAAGCTGTTCATATGCCATAGCAAATTTGCTGACTCATGTCAAGAAGAAAAAAGTGTGCCATTTGGATTTCATTTCAAGTGAACTTACTGAGATGTTTGGATCTGCTTCCGTAAGGTCATGCTCATGACCTGCTGGAGGGACATTCACTTTCATTTTTGGGCCTTTGATGCCTATGATTAAAAAGAACATCAGACATCTTGATAAAAGACTAGATGTAATATAGAACAAGAAGTTGTCGTTGTATATCTAAAACATGACATAATATGAACAACATGTTATATGCTTAACTAAGAACCATGAAGATGGCATTGCTGCAATGTAGAATGCTGGAATCAGCAAACTTGCTAAGACAAAAAAAGAACTTGTAAATAATCTAAAAGTAAACTTTTAGGTCATTATCTATCATTTGCTCATAATCTAAAAGTAAAACTTGATTCCCAAACCATATGCGTGTATGTATGCATGTATGTATATAATATTACAACTTCCTACAGAACAATCACTGAAAAAAATATCGAGGAAAAAAAGACCAATTCTAAAATATTCTAAAAACTATTCTTTCTACTATCCACTTTACTTTGGCTTCAAGTACACAGTTTAACTAGCCTGCACACTATACCTTCAAATTTATACAGTTTCATAAGTTACACATCTTATTTATAATCTACATAATTTCGTTTAGACTTTGAACACTTTACATGCAAATTACATGTTCCATTGGATTACACAGTTACTCCAAATTACATAGTTTCACAGGATGACACTCTAACCTATTAGTTCATGAGAGATTACATGGTTTTATATGTCACACATTTTATTTTTTCTTTACATAATTTCACTTAAAATTACACGTTGCCTCCAAATTGTACAATTTCACTGGATTACACAGTTAGTCTACATCTTTAATCTTTCTATTGTTATTTAACATTTCTGTACCGTAAATGCTGTGTATAATGAGTCAAATGATGAGTAGCTAGCACTTACTTTGGGTCACAGAAACATAGATTAGAAAATGATTTTTCTAAAAAAAATTCAATAATGGAAAACATTGATCACATGCAAATCTCGTAGTTCATCACTTTGGATAATCACTGACATGCTTCCATAAATCTTGGGAGTTCAAATTCTCCTACGAAGGCACATCAGGAAAGTGGTTGGTACTGCCAATGAGGGTTTAGGGACCAACTGACAGTTGCCGTATCATCGAAATGATGAGCAATTTTCCTTTGTTGCCTCATAAATTGAGCCCGTGTGTGTGACGACTAGTCTGGAGGAACCGAACGGAACAGCAGGCTTCAGCAGAATAGAAGCTTCATGTCATATGAATGAGGGATATGCAGAGGAAGCATGCTTGATGAACATGCAACTGTGGGGGTAAAAATGGGGGTGTGCTCTCCAGCATGATAAGTCAATTATTCTTCAAAAAGAGGCCCTTGACACTTGGCCAATGCCCAATGCAACCTGTAGTGCAGTTGTCAACATTGGTAGGATGATTTTCCCTGAAGAGTGAAGATAATTCAAGTGGAGACAGACAATGTAAAAGTTCAAATGTGTAACGACTAACGAGCAGCCAGAATTTTGCTACCATACCTCAACTTCAAATGGTTCTAGCCATTTGAAAAATTGATGCACACTGAATCTCTAGGTGGATTTATATGGAAAATTCCAGATGTATAAAACTTAAATTTCCTTTATAGAGTTGGAAGAACATACTCAACAAATCTCCACTGACTGATATGCAACGACCACTGTGAGGTCATGAGGTAATAAATAGTCATAAAGAGAGAAAATGAAGGTAATCAGAGATAAAAAATATTTGCATACTTTTGATTTGTTAATGTTTGCAATACCGTATACATGTCTCAATTCAAGGTTCAGACCAACCCCTCAAGTCTTTTCCAAGTTCTTTGTCATGCGGAATTCAAATTACACAATTAAAAAACCGCACAGATCAATGAATCCTAGCTCAAATTGTTACGCAACTCAAAGAGTAAAAGCTATTTACCGATGGCGCGCCTCCCATGGGCAGTACTTCCCCTTTCCCCCAGTATCTTCCTGAGGCGAAGACGCTGGTGGATGTCGAAGGAGTGAAACAACCCCCACAAACAACCCGGAACCACCCCGTCTTCCGGAAGTTTAGAGGGGCTGCGTCGCAATTGCTTCGCCATGAGAGCTTGCTCAGGTGGACCTCAAGAGTGCACCAGTCTCCCTGAACGATATCGAATGCTCACAGCTGCTCTGTCATCAATCCCTGGTTAACACAAAAAGGGAACGAACCCAGGAAAAGAAAAACAAAAAGAAGAATTGAGGACATGAATGAAGAGAATTCTCGGAAAAAAAGGGAACACCCTGCCACAGTTTTAAACAGAGGAAAACGAACATGTGGTTTTAAACCCAATTCTTGGACTCAGGCTCTGTAACAACAGTGCAAACGGCGAGAAATCCACATGAATCCAGATAAAAACCAATCTGTTACGTTACGCTCGTGATGATCCGAGGCTCACAACATCGAATGCTAATAAAAACATAATCTTGGATTAGTTCCGTCAATTAAGGAAGAAAAAAAATTCTGCAAACAGGAGGGAACTAGAAGGGGCAGAGAGGAGGAAAACCTTGAGAGCAGATGATGGGAAGATGACAGAAAGAGGCGAGTGGAGCTTTCCTCATCGGAGTCGGGAGAACAGAGGAGGCGGGCCACGCATGGAGGCGCCGCGCTGGAGGGAATCTAGGGTTTCCCTGGCTGGAGAAGGGGATGGAAGGGAAGACGAAGGTGGCAAGAAGGCCGTGGGAGTGCACCCTCGAAAGGTGGGGGATGCCCAAACCTCCTCCTCCCGTCGGTCTCTTCCTCCCCGCCTTTTCTCATGTTCTTCTCTCTCCCCCCCAACCTCCCTCCTAATTTTAATCTTCCCATCTCAAAATTCTTTTATAAATTTAATAAAGTTTTACAAATGTTTTTATATTATCAATATTTTTGAAAGAAAATTGTCATGATGACCTTTTCTATTAGACCCTTTGTGTTATGGCTATCATTGTTATCATGATCATGATCATGATCATCATTCAAATCTTATTTCAATTATTTAAAGTTCCTATATAAATATTTCTGATCATTTTAAATGATCCAATGACATGTACGTAATTAAATCTAAAAGGGTAAAATGTTTTCTCCATCTAAACACTTTATTTTCTCCACTCTGTCTTAGGACCTGTTTGATAATACTTAACAGATCACTTAAGTCTGAAGCGGTCAGACATTTTAAACTTTAGACTGTTTGTTAAATTATCTAAATCAACGTATGATGCAATGTCTAAGCTCTAATGTCATGCATTGCAATTCAAAAGTGGATTGCAATGCATGGCACACAGTCATCTGATCGGGTCCGATCGGACGGCTGCTGTGCAGCTCGTCTAATTTAAGGGGAGCCGGTTGGAGGTGTTTTTCAATTTTTTTTTTGTCAAATTTTTTTTAATTTTTTTGGAGTGTCCGATCAAAAATCCGAAAGTGCATATGGATTGCTTGGGTCGGCTTCAACTTGACTGTATATTTTTTTTTCAAAAAAAAAATGAACACAAATATCAATTTACGTGCAAAATGTGTTTTCTTTTTTAAAAATACAATCGGGTCGAACTAACTCGAGCAACCTGAATGTACCTCGGATTTTTAATCAGACGCTCAAAAAAAAAAATTCCGACAAAAAAATAAAAAAAATTGAAAAATGCCTTCCAACTGACTCCCTCTTAAATTAGATGGACTCCATAGTAGTCGTCCGATCGGATCCGATCGGACGGTTGCTGTGCCATACATTACAATTTACGTTGGATTGCAATGCATGGTATTACAGCAAGTATTACTCCACTTTTTTTTTTTTTTTTTTGCTTCAGAGGCTACCTCTAGCACGAAAGTTGACCGCACTCATGCTGCTGCTCTCCATGTTCATATGAATTGTTCCCCAAAAGGTAATACTTTCATTTCCTTGTGATTTCTTGTTTTTTTAGTAAAAATTCACAGGTTCCTAGGTATTTGGAGAATTCAGAGGATATTTGGGTGTTAATTATAAATTTTTTTTTTGTCTAAAATCTTAATTATTTGTAGCACTTTTGTAGAAATTATATAAGAGATTAGACATGAAAATAAGATTTTAAATAATAGACTTAAGTTTTGTCAAACACCACCTTAGTCAGTTATCATGCGGATAAGAAAGAGGTGACCGTGCCATAAGTTGACAAATTGCAACCCACTTTATTGATTCTTTTTTACAATCAAATCATCATTTTGGTAATAGCATAGTTTATATATAAATATGTGGAAAATGAAAAAATAATGGCAATATATTATTTCTCTTTAAGGAAGATAATAGGAGCAATTATACATAAGGAAAATTTTGTATTTTTTATATTTCAGTTTTATAATGTTCACATTTCCCTAATAAAAGAACATTTTCTATTTTGTTTTTTTATATTTCAGTTTCATAATGTTCTCATGTCCAACCTTACCGGGTCCACACACGCAGGCGCCACCTTGCCGCCACCACGCCCCAGCCGAATCCCGTCCTCCGCCTTGTTTCCGCGCGCTCAGCCGCACAGGTGACTAGTTCCAATCGGGTCCGGCGGTCAAGGGTATCTAATGCTATGTTAGGTAATGGGAAGCGTCTCGGTGACCGCTTCACGCGTCGTCAGAAGCTTTCTGCGGAGCGGAGCCCTCCAAGCCGTTTTTTGAAAGCTTCCGTTCTGGTGTCGCTCCGAACATTTTTGTACCGCAAAGTCCACCCTCAACAACGGTGGCCTCTCGAGGTGAGTTGGGAGATTCCCTGCCGTCCGATCATTCGTTCGATCAGATCGTTCAAATCCAATGGAGGAGAGTCCTTTTTTGGTCCCCCTTTGGGTCTCCGTCCCTTCCAGCGGTCTTACTTGACTAGTGTTTTGAAAATTAGATCCGACGAGTAGGTGCAAGTTCGAATAGGAAGAGATCCGAAATCATTAGTCATTTTCAGTTTAGTTTATTACAAAATTATCTTGGAGATAATTAAGAGAGACAATAAAAGATCAGATGATTTGATTACAAAATCGTCATTTTTTCCATAAAGTTGAGGGATTCAATCAAATCAGCTTGTCTAAAACTATTTAAATTTGAATTCAAGACCGTTACTTCAGCATGAAATATATATCATCTCCGTGCCACAAGGAGTTTTATGATAAAAAATATATAATTATTTAAATATTATTTAATTAAATAAAATAGGATGGTTACACCATCGTAACACTAATTTTAAGTAGTTAGTTAAAAATAGAGTGAATCAAATACTTCTTTGATTTGTTAGCTAGTCCAGTTTTCAAAACATTGATCCTGATCTTAGTTGTCGAGAGATTGTAAAGAAAGGTACAATTTTTTTTTTTCATAAGTCTTTTAACAGAAGAAAAAAAATGAGCTTTTATATAAGTACTTTTGATAAGAAAGATATTTCTTAAAATTGAAATGCCATGATCACACTCATGAGAGGGAAAGGAAAACCGTTAAAATGTTCTTGTTGAAGTCATCTGAGGTATTCATGACATACAGGAGGGTATTTCTGTCATCGAAGGAAGGTAAATATTCTGATATTCCTTTCTCTAAAAGAAGTATTCTAATATTATAACTCTCAGGAATGCTACATGAATAAAATTTTGTGAGATAAATTATGTGATAATGTCACAATTTTTTATAATTTTTGAAAAAGAATCTTATATATGCAAAAAAAATCTATGTAGTATTTATATATGCAAAAGAAACCCCTACATGATCATTGTATGCGTACATAACCCCTTATGATCAAGCAAAAAAAACCTCCTATAAAATACCTATATATAAAAGTTCTTGTGGTAACCATTGTATACATAGATAATTCCTCATTGTTTAAGTCTACCGTCATTCATGTCACTTAAAAATTAGGTTTATTTTATAATAAAAAGAAGGTTGGGAATTTATTTTATACATGTATACCACATGGATTGTTTTGCACGACGTGAGATTCTTTATGGAATTATTTGCAAAAATGTTGCAAAATTCCTTTTTTTATGAGTTCGGATTCCCTACGGTCGACGTTGGACCGTAGGGGATCAGTACCAGTGAGGGAGGGGGGCCGAATTTAATGCAGTGGGATCCAGACCGTAGAGGATCCGGACTCTTTTTTTATAATCCTCTAAAATTAGTTCTCTTTCTCTGTCCCATGCATTTTATGTTGTTTGAGTTGCATCCTCCCCGTTGTCCCCCCTCCCCTCCACTACGTTTCTTGTTTTGATCTCGGCTACCAGGCATCCTCACCGTTGCCCTCTCCTTCCCATCGCAAATCCCGTTCCTCATCTTCCCCCAACCTCCCCTCTTCCGTCCCTCCCACCTTTCCTCCTTTCGACGGTCTTCCACATCTTCCTCTCCATTCCCCCCTCCCTCCGTTGATCTCCGGCGCCTCCGTGGGCTACGCATAGGACGTGCTGCCATCTCTCCTCTGTGTTTGTGTTTCCGCCTCTGTGGTGCCTTTGCAGGTTTCCTTCTTTGTTTGGTGGCATCTGCGGCGAGTTTGTTCCCATCTGATTGATCCCGTGTAGATCCCACTTTGGGATCCTGGAGTTCAATAGAGATGCTCGAGTCCTAGGTCGTATTCCCTACGTCTTTCTACAGCATATGTCACCGAGCTCAATCTTGCCATGGCTGCAAAAATAGTTTAGTAACTTCTTCTCAGCTTTTACCGATTTCTCCGGGGTGATCGACCTTTCGTGCGGCGTTTCGTCTCTCCAGTTGCTCACAGGTACCTGCTTCGGCAACTTCTCTGTGCTTCGTCTGGATGTATTCTTTGTGTTAGCCATTGTGTATTACCTATTGCTCTATGTCCCGTGAGGCTCTGTTGTCTGGTGTGCTTTTCTTTTATCCTCTATGTTTCACTCTGTGATATGCTCTTGTCAAACCAAGTGGCCTGGGGTAGGGGCAATAGTACGAAAAAAGAATCACAATGGTAACCTAATAAATAATAATGTTTAATAATTATTTTTTAAATCTACCAATGAGAACTCAGTAGGGTTGCATATGGTAACCTATAGTCCGATTATTCGACAGTTTGTTATATAGGTCAATTAGCGGCGGGTAGTTTTTTAAAACTAACATGCATAACAGAAAAAATAACATATATAAATTTTTCCTGACCGAATACATATTGTACACTAAGTTCCGTTTATCTGACTGATTGTTAGTTTATAGGACAATTAACAGATAATATTTATAAACTAATTACTTAATGGATATGATCATAAATTTATCTTACATTCTCACCGAGTCTGACCAGTTTACATCTCTAGTAGGGGTGTCAATCGGACAGGTCAGCTCGTGACCTAACCCAATCTAGCCATATTAAAGAAAATTGGGTTGGATTGAACTAAATTTGGGTTGACACTAGTTAAATTTGAACTGAATTGGACGGAAAACGGACTGACCCAATTTAAACTATTAATTTTTATAATAATTTATACAAAAAGTAAAACCTTTCTAACAAACTATTTATAAACAGAGTTAGTCCAGTCCAATCTAACTCAATCTACTCACAATAAATTTGAGCTGAATTTAAATTATATTTAGACTGAATTTGAGTTAGATTAAAATTGAGTCGGACTATTTTGAATTTAAATTAGATCTAAATTATCACGTAATCTTAATCTACTAGCCCAACTCGTCCAATCTCAATATCACTCATGAGTATCTGAAAATCCGGTCCTGTTCGTGATGGAGAGGGCATCAAATAGGCGTAGAGGTTGTTGTCTGTCCGCGTCATCATGTCAACATCCACTATGATTGGCGTAGGAGACAGCAATAAAGCTCACCTCATGATAACATGGGACACCAAGGACTCGGGGAAAGCAGCACCCTCCTGGTCTCCAATGCAGTCCCACCAAGCAAGTTACAAGTTTTTCATTAGTCGTTCGTGTTAACATCATGGACGGCACCACCAAGCAAGCTCCTTTGCTTCCTCAGGTATCCAGGGCTGTTAGCAGGCACAGGCTGCATGGCATTAAGGGAGTCCTTTCCTTCACGGCATTCTCAGGCTGCAGTTAGCAGGCACAGGTTGCATGCATGGCATCACTGGGGACCTCTTTCCTTCACAGTAGCTGATCTCTCTCTTTATGCTTGTGTGCATGCATGCATGTCCTGCGCGCACGGGTACATTGATAGGCCAACGCATGGCCTATCAATGCACGGTGCGCGCGCACAGGTGTGCAGCAAGCCGTGCTCCTCCGGAAGGAAATGCAGGATGACAGTTGTTTAACAGCTCACAGGAGGTGTAGTCAAGTGGCCCGCCAGATGCTGTAAAGCCTCAAAGGATCTAAAGAAGAAATAATTACAAGTCAAGGCGTTGCAAAGGTATGTTTGGAGGCCACCATCCCCCTCTTAGCCCTGATTCTTCCCCTTAATTACCTTGTATCAACCTTTGGGGCTTCTTGTCAAGTCCAATTCTTTTGTCCGTCCTTATTTACACGTTTGTCCGTCCAATTCTTTGCCTTATAAAGTGTAGTTCCATTTCTCAGGTATGTGATGCTGATGGGTTTTGTATGTTAGGGATTTTAGGAATATCTGGAGCGGAAGCCATCCCTAACGCAGAGGAAGACGATGTCGGAGTCGATCTCCACGCGCAGCGAACCTCGAACAAGAATCCACGAACTCCGGACGAGAAGACGGTGTAAACCCACGCACTGTCTCCACTGGTTTCCTCTCTCTATTCGTCTTAATGCGTATGGCCTAATGAGGAGTCACATGCTTCTTTTATAGAGAGGAGTGATCAGTCCCGTTCTTACTTCTAAAAGGATCCTACTCATTACAGGATCCTTATTGGGCGCGTAATGTGTTAAGCCCAATCATATTCCATTAATTGGATGCCTAATGGTGTGTAAGTGTGCAGCCCAGTAAATACAAGTGGACCACTTAATTGGATTAAAACCCAACATTCTCTCACTTGGTCCAACTTGTCTTAAGCACATCAAATCTTCCTTTGAAAACATACTTATAGTATAAATATATATAGTTTCAAAAGGACTCTTGAAGATTTGACATCCTGAGTATACACATAAAGAGAGAACCACGGTATGCGCGCGCACGATAAAACAAAACTACACACCATTCCAATTAACGGAATCTTAAAGGTTCAAGAACAGTAAATCAAATGACATGAGTCATGGCGTCAAATGCATTCAATTACACACCACCTTCTATGTACCACAATGCCACCAATTTACTGTAATTGAACATCAAATATGGAACTGTAGATAAACTCAAACATAATGTTTATCCATTGGTCACCACTTAAACATACAATCTGCCATTCATAATCCATAACCAACATGTATACAAAATAAATGGAAAAGGCAGAAAGTAATGGAAGAATCACAACATATCGAGTGAACTGACAAGACCCATCCGAATCACATGACTACAAAAAATGCTAGCAGGTAGTCCTTTCGTGAGTGGGTCAACAACTATAAGATCCGTTCCGATATGTTCTATAGACACTTCTTGATTCTTCACTCTGTCTCTAAGAGCAAAATACTTAATGTCTAAGGCTCTACCACCTTTGGACGCCTTATTGTTCTTAGAGAAGAAGACCGTAGCGGAATTGTCACAATATATCTTGATAGGTCTGGAGACGAAGTCAATAAATGATAGACCTGTGAGCAGATTCCGCAACTGGATGGCCTGTGCACTAGCCTCAAAACAAGTAATGAACCCAGCTGCCATCGTGGAAGCCACTGTAATACTCTGCTTCTCACTGCACCAAGTGATAGCTCCTCCTGCTAGGAGGAAGATGTATCCTATAGTGGACTTCCTCAAATCAAGGCAGCCGTCAAAATCAGCATTAGAATAGGCAACGACCTCTAGCTGATTTGACCTTCTGTAAGTGAGCATGAAATCTAATGTGTCCTTAAGATACCGCATGACTTTCTTGGCAACTTTCCAATGATCCATGCCTGGGTTGCTCTGGTACCTGCTGAGCATACCCACGGCAAAAGCTATATCTGGACGTGTACAAGTCTGAAGGTACATCAAGCTCCCAACGGCTGAAGAATATGGGATAGGCTCCATCTGCTTCCTTTCCAAGTCGTTCCTGGGACACTGTAATTCACTGAATTTATCACATTTTACAATGGATACTTTATCGGGTGCGCATGACTGCATGTTGAACCTTTCCAAGACTTTTGAGATGTAAGCCTTATGAGAGAGACCAATAGTGCCTGAGGGTCTATCTCTAGTGATTTCAATGCCCAAAACATAGTGGGCATCACCCATATCTTTCATCTCAAAGTTCTTAGAAAGAAAAGCTTTGGTTTCGTGCAATAAACTAAGATCACTGCTGGCAAGCAAGATGTCATCCACGTACAAAAGCAAGACAATGAAACTACTTCCACTGATTCTTAGGTACAAACATTCGTCAATAATGTTTTCCTTAAACCCAAAGGACAGTATAATTTCATTGAACTTTATGAACCATTGGCGGGAGGCTTGCTTAAGTCCGTAAATGGATTTTCTTAATTTGCATACCAAGTGTTCTTTACCTTCAGCACGAAACCCTTGAGGTTGCTCCATATACACTTCTTTATGTAGGTCCCCATTGAGAAAAGCCGTTTTCACATCTATCTGATGTAACTCCAGGTCAAAATGAGCTACCAAGGCCATGACTATTCTGAATGAGAGTTTCTTAGAAACTGGAGAGAACGTCTCATCATAGTCAATGCCTTCCCTTTGAGTGAAACTCTTAGCTACCAATCTGGCCTTATATCGTTCAACTTTGCCTTTAGCGTCCACCTTAGTTTTGAATATCCATTTACATCCAACAAGTTTGGACCCTTTAGGCAAGTTAACGAGATCCCAGACTTGGTTTTTAGCCATAGAGTCAAGCTCTTCTTTTATGGCTTCAAACTAATAGGCAGATTTTTCACTCTTCATAGCTTGTGAAAACGTCACTGGATCATCAATGTCACCCCTGTCTACACTATCCTCCTGTAGGTATACTATGAACTCATCAGATATGGCAGGTCTCCTGACTCTTTCAGATCGACGCAATGTTGGCCCCTGATCCACCTGAGGAGGTGGTTGGTCAACAACAGCGACATCTTCTGGCTCTGGAGCAACCTGGGGTGGACCAACTGCAACTATTTGCTCCCCTAGGATTTCATTCCGAAGAATGAATATGGGAACAACGTTGTCAGTTGTTACAGGTGTTTCAACCTGATCCTGTAACTCCTCAAAAGAAATCTCTCGAGAAGGTCCACTCCCACTAACTCCGCCATCTTCATGGAACCTTGCCTTATCTGTTTCTATAATGATGGGAACATGAGATGGGCAATATAATCTATACTCTTTTGATCTCGCTGGATAACCAATGAAGAATCCACTGGTTGTTCTGAGATCAAAAGCCTTTTCCTGTGGACTGTATGGTCTAACCTCAGCTGCACACCCCCACATGCGCATATAGCTCACAGAAGGTTTCCTACCACACCATAACTCATAGGGAGTCTTAGGCGCAGCCTTCGTAGGAACCTTATTCACAATGTGAGCAGCTGTCTTAACGGCTTCGCCCCACAAGGATAAAGGAAGGGTAGAATGACTCAACATTGCCCTGACCATTTCTTTAAGCGTTCGATTCCTTCTTTCTGCAACCCCATTCTGATATGGGCTGCCAGGAGTAGTGTACTGATGTACAATACCCTCTTCTTTAAGGAATTTAGCTAATGGACCGGGTCTTTATCCCATCTCAGTATACCTACCATAGTACTCGCCACCTCTATCAGACCTGACTATCTTGATTACTTTCCCTGATTGTTTATCTACTTCCTTCTTGAAATCCTTAAAGACATTGACAACATCTGCCTTTTCAAGAAGTAAATAGAGATACATGAATCTAGAATAGTCATCTATAAAGGTGACAAAGTACCTTTCACCAGTCAGACAGGGTGGAAAAGGACCACAGATATCAGTGTGAATTATTTCTAAAATTCCAGAACTTCTTGTGGCATCTTTATTAGGCGTGTGTGTTTGTTTTCCTTTAATGCAATCAACACATATCTCGAAGTCAGTGAAATCCAGAGTGTGTAACACTCTTTCTCCCACTAACCTTTTGTGCCTCTTAATGGAGATGTGTCCTAATCTCCTATGCCACAACATGGATGAATTTTCATTAACTCTACCACGCTTGTTGCCAGTAAGGACCGAAGTATGCAGGGTGTTATGAGATTGTTCAATCACATTGCTAAGACACAATTTATACAAACCATCAGATATAGAACCAGTACCAATAACAATAGAATCCTTTATTAATTTAACTGAAGAGTTTCCAAGTTTGACTTGAAAACCTTTTGAATCAAGTCTTGATACTGAAACCAAATTTCTACTAAAAGATGGTACATAAAAAGTGTCTTATAAATCTAGAACAAATCCTGATTCCATAACTATCCTATAAATTCCTACGGCCTTGACTTGTGAGCGCGTCTTATTTCCTGAAAAGATGCTCCGCTCACCCTCATTCGGAGGCCTTTGGAAAAGGAATCCCTGCATAGAAGTGGCAACATGCACAGTAGAACCTGAGTCAATCCACCTGTACTCTTAGGAACATTAACTAAATTGGACTCATAGTAAACATAAGATGAGAGATTACCTTTCTTTTCAAACCATGCCTTCCTTTTCAGACAATCTTTCTTAACGTGTCCAGGTAACTTGCAGAAGAAGCACTTGTTATTTTTACCTTTTGACTTGTCCTTCTTCTTACCCTTCTTCTGGACACCCTTCTTCTTTCCTAGTCCACTTTTCACTTTATGAGAGGTAAACAAAGCACCATTGTTCCTCTCTCCTCTCAATCTCTCTTCCTCCTGGACACACATGGTCATCAATTCATTGACTGACCATTTAACCTGATGTGTGTTGTAGGAGATCTTAAATGCCTCATATTCGCTAGGCAAAGAGTTGAGAATAAAATGGACTAGGAAAGTGTATGAAATAGTAACCTCCATGACATTCAGTTGAGCAGAAATATCTCTCATGATCATTATATGCTCTCGAACACTACCACTAGTGTATTTCATTGAGGACAGTTTAGCCATTAGAGTACTGGCTTTGGCCTTATCAGAACTGATGAACTGTTCCTCAATAGCTTTAAGAAATCCACTGGCAGTAGTCTGATCTGGGATAGATCCCTTTATGTTCTGTCCAACGTGTCCCTGAAGGAACAGAAGACAGAGACGATTGGACTTTTCCCATTTTTCATAATGAGTCTGCTGTTCCAATGAGCTTTCTGGAGTAAGTGGAGCCGGTATAACCTCACGTAATGCTAAATCTAAGTCTATGCAGCCTAGAGCAAATTGTACCCTTTGTTTCCACTCAGTGAAATTAGTGCAATTCAGGTACGACACACTAGCATTAAATGGTGCAAATAAAGGAGAAGCAGCTGAAATAAACAAACACATGCTCACATATAAGGCAATGGAACTAAAATATTGCAAGTAATGAGGCAAACATATATGCAAAGTAATTCAACAACATAAAGAGAACTACTTTATCAAGTCGTCCGATAGCTTCATGGACGAACTCCCCGAATTAACTTAAGTGATAAAACTAAAACTTATAAACATTTTGATATCAAGAGAGAGTACCTTTGGGTACATAACTCTCAAGAATCGCTATGTTGATAAATTTTATTTTATCTTGCTTATGACATGAAAATAAACACTCCTTTGATAGTTAAATTTACAATCAAGTCAAGAACACAAATATTTGAGATCATTTTAATTTCTTAACGAGTATATTTTATTATTCTCCATGCATAAGGTCACTTTGGTGATCTACTTACACACTTTGAATATTAAAACATCCTCCTCCAATTAAAATGATAACAAATATCTAAATGCTCATCAATAATGCTATTTAAAACTTAATATGATAAGATTTTATCAATCCTCGTGATTAGTGCCACTTTGGTGGTCAAACTAATCATTTGAAAATCAAAATTTACCACGAAACTACATAATAGCATTAATAAACACATAACATGAGCAAAAAGGACATAAACACAATAATTAATGCAATCTTACATGGAGATATTCATGTATGATTAAAACTGTAAAGAGGACAAATAATCACAAGAAATATCTCCTAAACTTACAGCAATAATTATTGATTCTTAATCAACATTAATCATGCTTAAAACTACATTAAAATGGCTACTTAACAAGTTTATAGCATGCTGTTACATATATGTCCTTTTTCTGTTTGCAGAATGAAAACTGAATGGCAAATATAGCCTGAACAGTTTACAGAAAAATCTAGAGTTGTAAACATACTGCTCAGTTTGCAAGAAAAACCAAAAATTGCAAACATATCTGTTTCTGTTTGCAGAAATAATCAAAATTACAAACAGATTATCAGAAATTGTGTATGTATCCTTTAAGATTTAAAATCATTTAACTTAAACTCTTTTAGGATAAATCTATACAAACGGATAAAAACGGATGCGGGTCCGGTTCTTAACGGGTTAACGGGTTCAATTTGAGTTAGATTAACGGATTCGGGTCGGTAACTTAATCGGATCCGAATTCGGGTCTTAATGATATTCAAACGGATATCGTACCCAAAATTCGAATTTAATACCCGTTAACTAATATCCGTTAAGGAATTATCAAATAGATCCAAATTTGAATCTTAATAAGATCCTAACGGATCTAATACCCAAAATATGACCCAAATGATCTTTAACAAAGATCCGTTACGGATTTAAATGTAACCCAAATAGAACCCAATAGTTTCCCAAATCCAATAGTTTCCTAAACCCAATGGTTTCTTAAACCTATAATTTTCAACCTTCCAAAAGGGAAAGTTAGGGTTTAGAAACTCCATTTTAAGAAACTTAATTTTAGAAAAATCAAAATTTAGGAAACTCCCCCGACTGGAAACCGCCCCGCGCGGCAGCCCCGCGCGGCCAGCGCCGCCGCGCTGGCCTGCGCGGCCGCGGGCGCCGCGCGTTGGCTGCGTGCGGCCCCGCTCGGGCCTGCGCGGCCGCGGCAGCCCGCCGCGGCGACGTCTTGCGCCGCGCGGCCGGGTCGCGGGGCGTGCCGCTCGCGGGGCCGCGTGTTGCGGCACGCCCGCTGCGGCGCCGCTTTTTTTTTTTTAAAAAAATAAAGTCCGGGAAGAATCCCGTAGATCGGAGCCCCAAAATTCCGACACTGGCTCTGATACCACTTGTTAGGGATTTTAGGAATACCTGGAGCGGAAGCCATCCCACGCAGAGAAAGACGATGCCGGAGTCGATCCCCACGCGTAGCGAACCTCGAATAAGAATGTACGAACTCCGGACGAGAAGACGGTGTAAACCCACGCACTGTCTCCACTGGTTTCCTCTCTCTATTCGTCTTAATGCGTATGACCTAATGGAGAGTCACAAACTTCTTTTATAGAAAGGAGGGACCAGTCCCGTTCTTACTTCTAACAGGATCCTACCCATTACAGGATCCTTATTGGGCGCCTAATGAGTTAAGCCCAATCATATTCCATTAATTGGATGTCTAATGGTGTGCAAGTGTGCAGTCCAGTAAACGCAAGTGGACCACTTAATTGGATTAAAACCCAACATTGTAACCTAACAAAAGAATAAAGTACAGTCCAAGGGCCTAATGCTAATCTCTGATTAGACGATTCAATTTTTTTTTTAAAATAAGAATAGTTATTGAGTTAGACCTATTAACAGCAATTTTTGATTGGGGATTGATTTTGACTTTTTTGAATTATCCAATTGGACATTGATTGTATGAATATGTGGAGATTAGGGCAAACTTAAAAAAACTCTTTGGGGGGGGGGGGGGGATATTTGCTGCAATGCTCCTGTTGTTGCACAATAGAGCATTTATATATATATATATATAGACCCCACATGCCTCAGGTGTTTATAGAAACTGAAGTTCAATGAGACGATAAAAAATTATGAAAAATTATAAAGTGTTATTGAGTTTCATCCGTTAAGGACATTTTTTTACTATTCATTGAGGTTCTTTTATTTTTTTTTATTTTTTAGATTGTCCACTGCGGTTGAGTTGTATGGATCTGTGAGACATGTGGAGCCTGATCTAAAAAATTCAAAGAAAGAATTTTCTTTAATATTGCTGTAATATCCCATTGTGCAGTAGCAGGAGACATTATAGCCAATATTACTCCTGGCCAAATGGCAAAAAGGAAACGATACATAGTACTTTGTGGGCCCGCCTTTGGCCTGCCAAACCCAATCCAGTTTTGTTGAAATTGGCTGGCCTGATTTCAATTAAATCGAGTTGGGGTAAAAGTGGATTGGCTGATACAATCTAAGTTGGGCCGAGTCCAAATTAAGCCCAAAATACGATACATCTGTGTTAAGAGTAATACTTGCTGCACTGCCTATGATGGTGTAGGACGCGCATCTTACACTGCCCTAGGCAGGGCTGTCCTATCCGTTGGATCCGATGGCTGGCCTGTTCCTCATCCAACGGGGAGCGGAGTATTTTATTTTTTTAATTTTCTGTCAGATTTTTTTTATTTTTTTAGCATGTGCGATAAAAAATTGGACAGTATAGTAAGTGAGCATGGGTCAACTCCGAGCTAACTGCATTATCTTTTGGAAAAAAATTATTAAGAATGTCTTAATTTGTGTTTTTTTCTTTTATATATATATATATATATATATATATATATATATATATATATATATATATATATATATATATATATATATCCCCGCTGGACGGAGAACAGGCCAACTGCCGGATCTAACAGATCAGATGGTCCTACCTAGGGCAGTGTGCAGTGCAACAAATATTACTGTTGCGTTAATAGTCGGGAGAGCTAGGCGGCCGTCAAATGCCTATCCTACGTCACAAAAGGGGAAGGAGAGCACTGAGCATACCAGGTGTTCGTCACACACAAGAGTTGGAGAAGTTGTGCAGTGTGTGCGCGCTCGTGTGAGAGAGAGAGGATGCAAGAGATCTACACTTAATGAGAGATGTGTTACAGGATTATATTTAGGCATGAGGAAGAGAGATGTGTTATAGGGGTCAGATTTAGGTGACGTCCATGTCGTGAGATGCCATACTATGTCATAAATAGCTGTAAAATCCTACTTTTTTTGTATTTGATCTGTTGTAAGTCACTTTACAATTCCTTTTCATATGTTTGCGTACATCATAAATTGTCTTATTTCCAAATCGGTTGACCCTTCGAATCTTTCTTTTAATTGATTTTTATTTTCAGTCCAAAATCACCGTAAACCAAAACCAATGACTTTAAATTGGAGAATTTATTTTGGCTGATTTTAAAATCGATGATTTCATCATAATCGAGATTTTACAATATTTTAAAATGCACCAAACTAACTTAGAGAGAGGAGAGGAAAGGAAAGGGTTGGAAAAAAATGTAGAGTGAAAGAGGAGATTGAAAATTTGGGTTGACCTATTTGTGAATGAGTAATTCTCACTATAGTGAAAGGCATTATAGCAAACTGGGTCAAATTGCAATGGGCAAGCCCATTGGTCCACATAGGTAAGTGTCGCATAGGTTGGCAACTTTTCTCATAAGTAGACTCGACAAATATTAAATACGGGTGCATAATTTTGGGCGTGAGAAATATATGTGGGCATGACCAATATATTGTCACACTCACGAAGTATTTCTCATGCCTGTAAAGTATTTGTCATATTTATGCATATGTGCATAGATTTTTGGGCATGCATCCATGAAGTATTTATCACATCTAAAAATTATTTGTCATCTTTACGCACGTGTGTATAGATTTATGGGCATTACAAATATTTTTCCCCTGGAGAATCTTCATTATACAAAAAGGAAACACAACATTTATGTATGAAAATGCATATCAAGAGTTTGTAACATCATATTAGAGATAATTAGAGCAAATCAAATGTGAAGTAGTGGAGGTTATTTGGATTACCCTTTTCAAAAAGTGTTTGGGGCTGTTGGTGGAAGCCCAAAGAAGTGAGCGGCGTGCAGAAAGGATGGAAAAGGCAAATTCAATTAAAACAGACAGCAAGCTGTGGAACATGATACTAGATGCTTTATTGTGGGCAATCTGGAATGAAAGAAATAATGGATTTTCGGTGACAAGTAACATATTCTTTTAACAAATATTCTGTTTACATGACAAATAGTATTTGTTATGTCTAAGAGTATTTATCATGCTCACGTGCATTGGTCATGTCTAAAATATTGCACCCGCACTTAATGTTTGTCAGGACCACTTGTGGAGAAGGCTGCCAACTCATGTGATATCTACGTATGTGGACCAATGAGATTACCCGTTGCAATTTGACTCAATTTGCTGTACTGCGTTACATTGAGTTACATTGCAGCAAACATTGCTCATTTGTGAATGAGTAATACTTGCCGTACTGCCCTCCCAATTTCAATTTGGGCATTACAGTGGATAAAAGAATTCATTATTTTTTTGATTTTTTTTAGGTCGGCCCCAAGGTCCCCTACTCTACCGTACAGTGCAATGCTCAATTGGGTGACCCAAAATAATCTGAAAAATAAAAAATCATTATTAGGCTCGGCCCATTAAGAGGCATTTTCACTGTTCATTGGGTCGATTTTTAATTTTTTGTATTTTTTTAGGTCTCCCGATCAAGCATTTCACTGTACGGCCGGGTAAGAGACCTCAGGGCCGACCTAAAAGATTTCATTTTTCTTTTACCCGCTGTAATGCTCTATTACAATTGAGGGGGCATTGCAACAAATATTACTCTGTGAATATAGGTTGAGTTAAATTTGGAGTGAGTATTTGTGAGCTTGTCCAGCCCAAATTCAACCCTAGCCCCCTAACTGCCCAAGCCCCGCTCTTAAGTACTGGCGCTTGATTGAATTAAGCAAATTTGAGCGAACTAAAATTAAATTCAGATTAGACAGAATACAATCTAAATTCAACTCAATTTTCAGACAGCTTAAACAGAAACAAGTTAGTTATAAGAACTGTCTGAAAATTGGGTTGAGTTTAGATTGTATTTTATCTGATCTGAATTAAATTTTAGTTACCTCAAACTTACTTAATTCAATGAAGCGCTTGTAATTTATCTAATCTGAATTAAATCTATTAGATTGTATTTTATCTAATCTGAATTTAGATCGTATTTTATCTAATCTAAATTAAAAGTGACTTTTAATAATATTTTTTTCTCACAAAATAATTAGATAAAAATCTAAAAGTGCTTTCAATTAGAAACTGCACCAACCACGCTCTAATTGATATTGTTCTAAGTTGCCCCTCTAAATTATGATCCTTATCTTCTATCGTATATACTCATTGTTCACTGCCTTCTCCAATTATTAATAAAGACATATCATGACATTAGTGAAAAATTAAGTGCCTTTCGAAGATCGTATGGCTGGACAGCATGGGAGGAGTTGGGGGGGCCTGCTAAGTCCCAACCCGAACTGAAGGTTTTATTATGTTTGTATATATGATGTCTGCATTTTTTGTTTCACATGTAATTTCTTTTACTTGGCCCCTCAAGGAGAGAAATCTTTATGACATGATTCCCTTAGATAAAATTTCTGCATCCAAGAATAGGATATGTCTGTTTTTTTGGTCAGTAGCATAGTGGTTATGGGACAAGGTATCCAAGTCAGACGAGTTGGGATCGAATCGGCCCAAGGCCAATTAGGGAATATTTTCTTGAACTCGAAATGAGAAGCGTCCGCAGAAAATCGTGAAAAATTCACCTATAAAGGAGAAAGGTCCGGCGGGATCGAACCCGCAACCTGCTCCCCGAGCGGGAGCGGTGAGTGACGCCGAGCGCCATTGTACTATGGGCCCGTGCTCAGGAAAAGATATGTCCTGGTATGTTACTTTGAAAAGGGCATGATAGCATATCATTGCCATTTTATGAATAAAGGACTTTAACATACGCCCATTGGTTAGAAGCTCAAAGACAACGGACAATAAGCTCAATTTAGATGACATCGTTCTCCCTACAACAAAGTATCTTAATACACCAATTAGATACTTCATGAGTCATGACCTCTTTACTTGAGGAGGTCACGTGTTCAATTCTCAACATATACCTCCAAATATGAGGGCATGGCCCCTTAGTTATGTTTAATACAGAAATATTCCTAATGGCAAGATATTTGTAAAATTTGGACCTCGCACTGTCAATACTTTACTATTGATCAACCACTATGATGAAAAAATCCAATGCAAGTGCAAAGGGTGCTTCACTCACTTAGACATAGGGATGCGAACGGGCCAGAATTAGTGTAGATCTAAGCTAGATTAGTGGCCGTATCTATTATAGTATCGGTTTAAAAGAAGTTATTTATTAATTAACCTATAAACTAACAATAGTCAAACAATCAAATTCTTAGTGTACCTAATACATTCCAAGCAGAGAAAATTTGCTTATGTTACCTTATCTGTTTTATGTATATCAATTTGAAAAGAACATTGGTTTACTGGACCAATCGACTAATAGCACCATTTGCCTCCCTAGCTAGACCTATGGGCATCACCTTTTGACCTGCCAGTCCACAAGAGCACAACTGGGATGCTGGTAACCCGGGCTGTGGCCCCACGCCCACCTGGTCACCTATAAAAGGGAATGCCGGATCTGCGAAGTGACACATAGCCGGAATGGCTTAGCTTTTTCAAGACATAGCAACCAGACTTGATCAGGCCCATTTGATTATGAGAAGTACTTACTGCATCGTGTCTGGTGTAATGTGATCCAACGTGAATTGTACTGCACACGGGCAACTATCTGATCCACTTAAATCAGACAGCTGCAGCAACGGTGTGGACGATCTTTGATCGGACTATATAAGAAAACCTTAAAAATAAAAAATCGACTCCAATGAACAACGTCGACTCGATTTTTTTTTTTTAGATTTTTCTGAGTTGTCTGATCAAAGATCAGATTGTATGGACGGATCGGTTGTGATGGGGGAGACCTAAATTATTATTATTTTTTTTCTCATTTTTCGTGCTGCACCCCGTGTGGTGCAGCAACTCGCTGCACCGCACACGGTGTAGTAAGTGTTTCGCTTTGATTAATACTGCTAATGTTGGCAACATGGTGCAGCAAGTGTTTCGCTTTGATTAATACTGCTAACGTTGGCGAGATTAATAAATTCCAAGTGTTCTTTTCCTCTTTCCTTGACAATAATATATTAAATATCTTTTAATGTGAATATTTTCGTTAAAATTTGATTTACATAAAAATATATTCTTACAAGCATAATTTCATGGATATCTTCTATAGAGGGGAAGAATACTACCACAGTCATTCTGAGAAATATCTATATATGTAAGTGCACTGCTATGTGATAAGTGTTTGTAATCTTAAATAGTATAGTCGTGATACAATTTTGTTTGAGAAAGACGTCTATTTATTGCTAAAGGAGAAGAATTTCATCCAGCCTAAGAGCAAATGGGCCGGCCCAGTGCCACGCGCCTAGACAATTCAAGGAGGGGCCCCATCAGCGTCCAAGGCAACTAAAATATCTTGAGAAAGATAACTGTAATTGGACTCTGACCCAAATCCATCCAAAGGAAGGTCTCCCCTTTGCTTGTATTTTCATCCTGCTGAGGTCGATACACATTAAAACTTCTGCTAGGTCCCCAACTAGGGGTGTATAGCCATGAAGATGTCTACTTTGCACAGTTCTAGAGATATGAGAATCTCAAAAGGATTAGATCTTATCTAACAAGGAAACCCTGACCAAAATGATAGAATCTTATTACAATCAGGATTACCCCAAAGAGACCCCGAAGAATCTGTTACGATGCAAATGCTTTTTTCAATAAGAACCTCTCTTATTCTAGATTGGGACGGGAGAATCATGAAAAACTACTTTTTTTAATAAGAACCTCTCTAATTCTAGATTGGGACGGAAGAATCTCATGAAAAACTACCTTTTTTGATCGGAATCGACCTCTAATGAGGTCATGAACCACTATATAAAGACCTCATGTCTAACCTTTCGAGGTAGGCTCTCTCCAAAATCCAAGCAACCCTAGTTTTCTTCTTCTTTCTATAATTTTCTGACTTAAACATTAGAGAAAGATCTCCCAGTACATCGCCATAGGTCCTTTGATAATGTTCTTTCTTGCAGATTCTTTGCCTACCACCAACCTTCCGATCTACAGTGGAGGCGTTTGATCGTGGTGAATGAGATTTTGCCCATTAATAATATCTCTATAGAAGTAGAAATTATTAAAAGTATTCCAGTGGAAATCCCTAACTTAAAAAGATTAATGGAAGTTGGAATTTTACCCATAGCACAAAATGCTCTCCACAGGGGAAGAGGCTCAACAATTGACAAATCCCCATAGGTGCCCATTCTCTGATGAGAGTTGGCCTCCCATGACCCTACCAATTTAGGGTGCAGTCTCAGAAAGAGACACCTCTTGAGATCAACTAACCTTGTTCTATGAAGTCTTTGACTCTTGAAGTCACGGTAGTTGTTTGAGTACGTGCTGCTGTTTTAGTGTATTATATGAACATACTGGGATGCAAACTATTGTCACTCCAATATTGTTACTAGTATCTATTCCATTTTGTATTACATGACATACAAGATGTAATTCTTGTGTGTTCTATATATATATATATGTTGTGGCCTCAGGCAATGGACATAATTCATGACTTCTGAAACCTTACACATCATTGCTAGATCAGGTGCACTGGGCTCAGCTGACCGGAGGGTGCCACAAGATTAAACCTCTGTTCACAAGACTTGAGGATGTGTTAGAACATGGACTGACATCTCCTTTGATAAGATTAAGATATGAGACTTGTGTGAAAGCAACATGAGAATAAGACGAGGACGCCAACTCATGGCCAAGTAAACAGATGGATTTTGTCCGAAGGTAACCATAATTGTTGCTGGCAAAGCTTGCAGAGGGCCTTTTATAGCCCTGCCTTTTCCTTCAAGTAACAAGCCAAGCGGTCCCCAAGGGAGTCACATCCAAACAGCTAGGGTGACGGTGGAGGCAGCTGGCACGGATTATAAGCCCCCCGCCGGGTCCCACCCCATCTTCCCCCCCCCCCCCCCCTCCCCCCTCCCCCCAACCTCATCAAACGATAGTGTCCAGGGTAGAAAAATATATAAATATGTACACTACGACATTCTTGATCTGAGTTTGTAAACTAAAGTCCATCTTCACTCGCACAGGATAAAGGTGAATTAATTATTTTTCAATGTGACTTTGTTTGTAAAATTGTTTATATCAGAATAAAATTTTGGAGATTTCTTAAATCAAAATAAGAGATATTTTGATTTGATAAATTGTTGGTATTCCCCTCGTAATAAAGAAAGTTACATTTTTAAGTGATTTGATAGAAAAGAGTAGAATAAAGAGTGAAATAAATGATAGAATTAAAGGAATTGGAGGAATTGAGCCCCACTTTGATAGCAAAATAGATTATCTGAAATCATTTATATCAAAATTACTTACATCATAATAATGAATATTTCACTTTGATAGTGGTGTGGAATCCACTGGTGGAATAGGCAGAATAAACAATTCTTGGGTCTAAGGTAGAATTACTTATTCTTCTTATCCAGAGAATAAATCATTCTGACACGGTATAACTTATTATGCTGGTCAAATTAGAATTAGTCTTATTCTAAGAATAAGACTCTTTATTCTTACTCATTTTGTTTGCAGAATAAGTTATTACGTGAGACTCATTGACGGAATAGCGTATACTAGAATAAGAGGTGTTTCGGTTTGATAGTTTTACGGGGCCGCTGACGGAATAAGAAGAATAAGTAATTCTTGGGTCTAGAGTTGGATGACTTATTCTCCTTATTCTCCGAATATGCTATTCTACACCGGTATAAGTCATTCCACTTGTCAAAGTAAAATTAAGTTTATTTTCCTCTTATTTGTCCTTATTCTTCTCCTATTCTCTAATCAAAGTGACAAAGTGGTGCTCGGAATTAAGCATTTTAGTTAGAAGAATTAAGGAGAATTGGGAGAATTAGGCATTCTCGCAATTAAACCGAGTTTAGACCTTTATACGGTTATTCCTAATCCTATTCTGCTGACAAAGTGAGCTAAAGAATAGATGTCAAACACACATTTATCTTCACTTTCATATTAACGAGGATACACTCTGATCTAAGGAATGAGATTTAGAGAATCTTATCTTTATCTTTTCTTCTAGTCCAAAACATCCTCTTTCTCGCTTCCTCTTTCTCTCTTTTCCTTCTTCACTTATATAACTGTTTTCTTTTTTTCTTCGTTACTTGTCACATGACAATTAATAAGTAGTAATTTTCTTCACTTATGAACATAGATAGATGAGATGGTATAGTTTGCTCAAATCGTTTAATACCTTTTTATTGGCTACTGACTATGTATTAGTGTTGGGGTTTATAATTAAAGTGTGCATGGACAACGTGCATGTACAATTATATTTTTCATTCCTTAATATATAATGAGATCGAATCAGATGGTTGCCATTGTATATAATGGGTTTCTTCATGGTTATTACTTGTATTATATCAGGTGTCCTGTGGGGACAATCATGGGCTTGGCCTTGCAATCAGATCTTATGGATAAAAAAGTTAGTCCTTATATGGAGCACAAGTGGTTGGAGTAGGGACGAGCAAGAGCGTACACAACCAGATGGACGCGGTTTTGTGGACCACACTGTATGGTGGCCGCGTACGCGTACTAGACTTAACTCGGAGATGTGAGCATACACAAAATAGATGCTGGATCAAACGGCTTCCACTGTATGTTTTTTTTTCTTTTTCTTTTGAACATTAGCTTCCTCTGTAAATTAGGTTGAACAAACGCGGGGGTAAGATCTTCCCAAGCATGTCCGAATATTTTCCGTAGTTAAACTTAGTGAATGTGTGTTTTGCTACAAGGTGACAAATGGTGAGCAGAGTGTAATTTCTCTCAACCGATCGCTTGGCGTTTCATCTTTTTTATTTCGGATCAAATAAAATGGGACGAGATGACTCATTCACTCTTGATATTTGTGAGTGAGAACATAGAGAATAAAATTTAGAAAATCTCATCTCAAACAAAATTATTTGAAATAACACGTCGTGAGATTCGATGTATCTTAACTTGAACTTTGATAGACTAAAATTGCGTCCACCATAATCAAGGCCTTTAATCTCTGATCAGAAGGACGACACTTAACAGTTCTTACAAAACAGAATACCGTTAGAAGAGTCTTCGGTAGTAGTACGAAGGAATCTCTTTTGATGCCTAAATCAGAAAATTGACGATGCTGGAGAGAAGGTTGTAAAAGTTTGGGTGTTCGAAAGTATACCTGTGCTCGTAGGAATACAAGGTCTTATATAGTAGTCGGGTAGAGGGCCTCTCTAAGAGGCAGCTGCTAGTCCGATTGGAGAAAGTAGATCCTGAAGAACTCATTAAATCCCGTCCTTATCAGGAAAAGAGAGATCACCTTGAGAAAAATTTAGATACGAGAGAGAGCATGACTGTCTTAGGATTCCATAGGAGAGACTGATTTTAATTGGACTAGTACATGTGTATGCCAGTAGCTTTCGGACTTTCTCTCCTAAGGAAGATTAATATGAGTCCGGAAACTCTGCTTGGTGGGCCAATTTGTTGATATTTGGGCCGTACTGAACTCCCACCGATCAACCTGCTATCTTTTCTAAAGTTAATATATAACTCGTCAATATCTCAGAAGCATGTGTTCTCGAGAGTGTAAGTAAGTTTATATCTTTAGATAAGAGTAATCCTTGCTGTACTGTGTGTGGGGAAGCAACGAGTTGCACCGTATGTGAGTCGACGGCTTGGATCACACAAGTGTGATATCTTTTTTTTCGAAAATTTTTAAATTGACTGATTAAAGATTAGACGATATAGATGTCGAATTAGAATAAACCTTCACCTCAACAATTTTTTTTTTAAAAAAACTTACACTGTTCACTGCCGTTCAAAGTAAAATGATCGGATGGCCGCAGCACGGTGCAATGAGGCCTCTTCTTTTGTGGGAGAGGACTTCAGATCAAATTGTATTTCTCATAATGTGAAAAACAAGTATTTACCTCATAAATTGGTAGAAGATAACAAAATCTGAAGAGAGATGACTGCATCCGGCATGAGAACCTACAAATTTAAAATAACAGTCCGTAAAAGGTGAAAAAAGAGATGGCCGTGCAACAAAATTCCTACATGGAGAGGGAAGTGGCCTTAACAATGCTGGCCAACTGAACAACCGTTCAAAGAAAAGGCGTCTTTCATCTCACTTGCGGACGAACTTGTACATCTATTCCGGGCCCTGCAACATATCACGAGGTCCATAGATGCACCTTTTCCATTATTTTTCTGCCTGAATAAAATAATAAAATATAAGCAGCATGGGTTATCGCCACTCTCGCTGGCTCCCTAGGAGCCGATAAATCCAGCCGTTCTACGTGACGTTCGTGGTCTCATCCGCAGAGGCTCCCAAGCCCACAAGATGAGGTAAGCTCACGGTAGGTTGTAACATCAGAATATCTATTTTATATATAAATAAAATAATAATATAATTATATAATAATAATAATTTAATCAGCACCATAAACAAAGGGAGGACTCCAATTCCTCTACTTCACTTCACACACTCTGGTCGGTCCTCTCTTTTCTCTTCTCTCCACTACCTTGGGTGGAGGGGGAGAAAAGATGAGCTCTGCTCTGCCAGGCTCGGTTTTCCAATTTGCCCCTCCTCGTACCCTCCCCATTTTGCTCCTGCTGCTGCTCCCCTGCTTCCCGTCCGCGGTGATCTCCGTTAACGTCACCGCGCTCCTCGCCGCCCACCCCGAGCTCTCCACCTTCTCCCGCCTCCTCGTCACCACCTCCGTCGCCGACGACCTCGCGCGCCGCTCCTCCCTCACCCTCCTCGCCGTCCCCAACTCCGTCCTCCTCCGCCCCCCCTCGTCCTCCGCCTCCCTCTCCCCCTCCGGCGCCGACCTCAACCTCCGCGCCCCCGCCTCCCCCTACGACCTGGCCGACGTCCTCCGCTACCACGTCCTGCTCCAGTACCTCTCCCCGGCCGACCTCCGCCACATCCCCCCCGAGGGCAAGCTCTTCACCACCTTGTACCAGACGACCGGCCGCGCCGCGGACAACTTCGGCGACGTCAACATCACCCGCGCCGGCGGCGGCGCCGTCACGGTGCGGACCCCCGTGGCCTTCCCCCCCTCCAATGCCACCATTCTGGGCTTGGTCGCCGCCCTCCCCTACAACATTAGCGTCTTCACTGTGGATTCGCTCATCATCCCCTACGGCTTCGATCTGGCGGCCTCCGAGAACCGCCCCTCCGAGGGGCTCAACATCAGCCGGGTGCTCGTCGACGGGCGCGACTTCAATGTGGCGGCGTCGATGCTGGAGGCGTCCGGTGTGGCGGCGGAGCTGGAGGGGGACGAGGGCGGCGCCGGGATCACGGTGTTCGTCCCCACCGACGAGGCCTTCGCGGAGCTGCCCCGGACGGAGCGGCTGCAGTCCCTGCCGGCGGACCGGAAGGCGGTGGTGCTGCGCTTCCACGTGCTGCACTCCTACTATCCGCTGGGGTCGCTGGAGAGCATCGTGAACCCCGTGCAGCCGACGCTGGCGACGGAGGACACCGGCGCCGGCCGGTTCACCCTCAACATCACCCGGGTGAACGGCTCCGTCGCCATCGACACCGGCATCATCCAGGCGTCCATCACCAGGACGGTGTTCGACCAGAACCCCGTCGCCGTCTTCGCCGTCTCCAGGGTGCTGCTGCCGCGGGAGATCTTCGCCGGCGGCGGCGGCCTCAACGCCACCGCTGCCGCCAATGTGGCGGCAGGCGCCCCGCCGCCAGAATTGGCGGCCGCGTTCGCGCCGGAGGGCCCGCGGGGCGGCAGTTCCCCGCCGACGAGTGCACCGCCGGCGCTGGCGGAAGAGAGCAGATCTGGGGTAATTGGCGGCGGCGGCGGCGGCGGCGGCATTCTTCTGTTCTGCTGTATAGAGATTCTGCATCTACTACTACTGGTATGAAATTCGCATCCTTTTTTTGTTTTCTTTTTTCTCTTTTTGTTAAGATTCGGGGGATCTGTACACGTACACGAGCGGGGGTCGGGCTGGGGGGTTTCGATTTCCGCTGCAAACCGGCAGCAATTTTTTTTCTCTTCTTCTCCTTGCAATTAATTACATTTTGGGAGGGGCCGTTCCGGGGTAAAAATTTGGGGAAGAGGCCTGATGGAATAATCCCACGGGATATCCGAAGAATTATTATTAGTTGCAGAATCTTTCTATGCATCTCTCGCAGTCTGTTTGAATCCGATTCCGTGGGATTTGCTCGGAAGACTGAAGAGAACTTTTTTTGACCTTTTCGCGCATGATTTTGACAAATTTGCCGAAGCTTAGGCTTCCGCTTTTGAGGGTGCAGTTTAAAAATTGAATTATTGGGAATCGATTCGTCTCGCATCGTCCCCTTTTGTTTAAACCTTAAAGTCGTTGGTTGCCAAATTTGGGGTCTCGGGGTTCATGGATTCCTGGTGGGAACAGGAGGAGGAGAAGAAAAATCCCTGCCAGTGCCAGTGGATCCGATCGGGGCGGCGGCGAGGCTAGGAGGCCCCCGAATTAGGGCAGCAAGTCGTGGGAAACTACGTGATTGCCACTTTCTGGTCGGAGGGCAACGGGGGGCTACTTCTTTGGACAGAGCTGCCGGCGCTAATGGGAGCCGCCGGGGACAAGTGGGCACTTCTCTTGTCTGTGGCAAGTGGCAACGCGGTCGTGTACAGGGGCACCCGCCCTGCTGCGAGGAACAGAGGAAGAAGCTTGTTGCGTTCTCCTTAGTGGGCCAGGCGGGCCGGCTTGATGGGCTCGCTAGGTCTGGTTTAGGAGTCTTACCTTCCCCTCTGGAGCGGGCTCCCCTCACTGTCGTGCCACACAGTGCAGGAAATCTGGGCTTTAGGTGCGGCGATTCCGCAACGTCTGATCCATAGTTGCCGTTCCAATGGCAGGTGCAGCTGCATTGCCCGCAAGGGCGGTGTAGCAAAGGATCTCTTTGAGTTTTGTTTGGGGTTGTTTTTGTGTCAAGATTGAGTAAACTTATTTTTTTTTAGGTCGGCTCCGAAATATCATAACAGTATGTACAGTGTAATGTCTGATTGGACGATCAAAAAAATCTAAAAAATAAAAAATACTGTTCATTGTAGTACTATTTTTTATTTTTTAGGTTTTTCGGGATCGCCTATCAGGCGGACGATAAGGGCACCTCAGAGCTCACAAATAATTTTTTTTTTAGTCTATCTACTGCAATGCCCATGCATGTAGCAAGTAGGAGCATTGCAACAAATATTATTAGTTAAAATTTGCCATATCGTTGATCTGTATAGAATCTTATCTTCCTAGATAGGGGTCTGACATTAATCTGACTCGCACGAGTGACATGAGTAGTGTCTATTCTGGTCAATGAGTTTGTTAGTAGTAATGAGTTTAAGTCACGTCTAAGAGAAAGGTGTCGTGTTAATTAATATAAAAGTGTAAATTTATTTATCCATTGAGAAAATTAAATCTAAAACATCACATTTTACATGTACGAGTTAGCATGTCAGTAGATCTGACTGATACAGATATGAGCCCACTCATACGAGTCAGCATGCAGCATGATCCGGTACGATTTGGTATATTTTAAACTATCATAAAATACTGTAAAACAATATTTTCCTTATGTTTGGTCTGCTGTGAACTGATTTACGGTGTTGTATGTTAAATTGTTATTTTGAAATTGGTTGACTCATATAATATTCTTTTTAGCTGATTATGATTTTCAGTTCAAAATTATTAAAAATCAAAATCAGATATTTTAAAACCGGTTCAAGATAATTTTAAAAATAATAATTTTATTTTCAACGGTTTCAGAATCACTGATATTTTATTGCATTTTACGGCGTACCAACAACCTTGAAAGTTGAAACAAATCTAGTTTTCGAGCTGTAAGGACGCAAAAGAACACTGGGCTTGTCTCTCAATCCGACAACCATTTTGTTTGGGGATCTGCGTCTGTCGGATGGGCTCTGACGAAGAGCCCATTAGGGTTGGAGCTCGTGGAATGCGAAGTGTCCGGTTTATGAGGCTTGGCCCACCTCATTTGCGGAATGGACCGGGGGTGAAGCAAAGCTTGTTGACGTGTAGCACTAAAAGTGCTGGACACGCAGCGGTGCTGATGATCCAAAGGGGCATCACTAGTTCTACATAGGGATGCAAACAGGTCAGATTCTGTACGTATCCGAGCCAGATCTATAACCTTACCTATTTTGTTATCGCTTTATAAAGACTCTATTAATTGTCCCATAAACTAACAATCGGGTGTCAAATAATCAAATCCTTAGCATATCACATGTATTTGTTGGTAGAGTTCATTCAGTCGGGTGACTGAGGAAAACACTTCAGTTTGCCACCTAGATGCACGTGATGTGCAGAGCTCGGGCACACCTGAGGTGGCACCACCTGGCACCTCGGCCTGTGCAGGGCCGTGTGTCTGGGTGGTGACTGAGGTGTTTCGCTCGGCCACCCGACTGAGGGAATCCTGACCCATTGCCTCCCTAGACTCTAGTTCTACACCTGAACCGCGCGCGTGTTTGTCCTTGGGCTTGTCTCTGGCGCTTGCATTGCATTCATAATTGGGCACGTGAGTGTACGCACGTGAGGATGCATCGGTGCAAATAGTCATGCTACGTGATCATGTCGGTATTCTGCTGCATCTCCTGCCTGCAGATAGAAGAATAACAAAATTA
Source organism: Zantedeschia hybrid cultivar (assembly GCA_030544215.1). Lineage (NCBI taxonomy): Eukaryota > Viridiplantae > Streptophyta > Magnoliopsida > Alismatales > Araceae > Zantedeschia > Zantedeschia hybrid cultivar. The sequence continues at coordinate 5,246,592 of JARZZO010000005.1, forward strand.
TCAGTGATTGAGATTTTTCATAGGTAACCGCATGAACAAGACGATGTCATTTCCACCTCAGTGATTAGAGTGTTAAATCTAAAACGGATTCTTATTTGATGGTTTGGTATCTTATCATATGTCTCGTGTGGCAACCTCTTAATTAAGGCTATTTTATTGTTGTCGTCATGATATTTATCCAAGCCTCATCTTATTTATTTGGAGTAACTATATGAATCATGTCTTGCTACTACAATCTATGTAAATGCAGATTTGTGGTTAGAATTTTAGAAGGTTCACATCTTTTTCCCTTTTTTATTATATCAAATCATCTTACTTTAGGCTTTTCTCTAGCTCTTTAATTTTGAAGTCGAAATCCATGGAAGATTGTGATGATTTTTCGGTCTGGTTGATTCAACACCTTCCTTGAAAATATGAGTTTCTGAAGGAATCTCCATTTAATAACATTATAAAATAAGAGGAATGATACTATGAGTTCGCCTGCATGGCACTTCCATGCAGTCGAGACTTTTAGCCGTTGGATTCGGCGATTTACCCTGATCCTAGAAACTCCAATTAACAGCAGACGACGACATTAAAGTGGGAGATTCCAAATGCGGGGACACTGGTTTAAATTCTGGTTACCATAATTTGTTACCTGTTGGATGCGGTAGGGAAGGGACCAAAAAAAAAAGGAAAAAAAAGGACGCGTTAGGATTTATACCTTTTATAAATATATCTATAAGGAATGCATATGTTATATATATATACTCAACATATATAATTAATTTGAACTAATTAGACTTTTAAATGCCTTAATTAACATATGTATATACATTCAAGACACTTACACATATATATTATAAAGTAAGACTTGCCGCACTGCATGGGGTGCTGCCCCATTTTGTTTATTTTTATTTTTATTTTTTGAGATTTCTTTAAAGTTGGGCTCATCATGACCGATATGTCTTATAATCCGATACTCAATTAGACCATCCAAAAAAATCTTAAAAAAAAAAAAAAAACTCTCTTTTTTTGAACTCGGCCCATTAATGACATTTCTTCACAGTTTATTGGAGTTTGATTTTTTATTTTTTAGATTTTTTTTTAATTGTTCAATTAGCGATTGAGTTGTACATGTATGTCGGAGGTGATGAGTCTGATCCTAAAAAGTACCCTCACACCTTTTTGACCGGTATGGAGCCACCTTCGGTCAATTATCAACCAATCTAGAGCCCCACCCTTGAAAACCTCGGCCATTTCCTAAATGGGAATGGCTTAGAGCCCCTCACTCCCTCCTGAGTTCTTTGTTTATGTCAATTTAAGTCACTGTAAGACATGAAAATACAGCTTGCCATATAGAGCACTTCTTGATTGAATATTTCATCGTCAAAGGATCGGAGATCTAACCATGCCACTGTTTCCATAATACACATAACTTTAGAGAGGTCGGAGACAAGCCCACATTCTCCTTGGCAATTCTTTTTGAGAAATAATTGCTGCATTTTTTTTTTTTTTTTGGGGGGGGGGGGGGGATTGTTGCCTTGCTCCCAGCTGCTATCTGATCTTGTTTGATTGGATGTGGCAGGCAGCACACGAGGTGTACAAATTTTTTTGTTTAATTTGTCGAGCTTGGATCCACCTTAATTGGGTATTTGGGGTTGCATTGCTCCCAGCTGCTATCTGATCTTGTTTGATCGGATGTGGCAGCACACGAGGTCTACAATTTTTTTTTTAAAGAGATCATGCTCCTGCAATTCAACAGCTAGGGCATGCGATGTTTATATTATATTTTATATCTCACAACGATGCAATGTTTTACAATGTTCTATGTCAAACCAAACATTATTTAAGTCCCGTAATTCCCATTTTTAGGGATGTGGGGTTGGGTGGAGGGATGGCTTAAGAGGGAAATAACTAAGGCAACTAGAAACCACTGTTTGATAGATAACCACGTCCAAGACACGGGAAACCTGCCTATTGGCCTCACCAGACGCCAATCTGCAACCAGGTTCCCTGATTGCTTAATGTGGGCAACTTTGAGATGAGGTTCTCGTGCCATGGCCTTCTGGAGTATGGACTTCCCATAGAATGCTCTTGGTTTCTGTGGGAGCCTTATCAGTAGTGTTGAGGAGATCCACCACCAACTTACTGTCACCTGCAACCCAAAGTCCAATATATATGAACTGTTTCAGACCTCACGCAGTATCTTCCACCCATATGCACACCATGAAGCTGCCAGTTTATTTGGGGGATAAGGGTCGAACAGGACGGGTTATGTGACTTATTCGCTTTGGGAGTGCGGACGCGTTATTCTTGACGGGAATGCGTTATTTTTAAAATAAGTAGAATAACTCATTTCATCTAAAAAATAGAAATCATTTATTCCGTTGAATTATTTATTCCATTCAAAGTAAATTCTTCTTGTTCCGGAAATAAGAGATTCGGGAACAAGAAATCCAGAATGCCACATCTACAAAACATAGTCGCGTACAGGAGGCCTATCGTGCCTTCCTTGATCGTGGCTGTGATGAAAATCACGGCAAAGCATAGTCGCGTACAGGAGGCCTATCGTTCGATGTCTTGCAAAGACCTAAGCTATGAGACAACATTGTTGGCGTACTTGCACTTAAATTGCCAGCTCTGAGGTAATGGATATAGTCATGAATCTATCTTAAATTTGCATCGAATCCAACCTGTTTACCTGTTTGCATATCTATGTTCAGCATCTAATTAAGCCTCTCCATCTAATCTTTAGAGACATGCATGTTTGAAGGGGCATCTGCCATCTGATTACTCTACTTAAGAATTAATGAGAATATCACAATGTAAAGATCAGAAAGATGTATCAAGAAAGTGAAATGTGGGAACGGATAGAAAGATACGAGTTGTATATATATATATATATATCTTTCTCCTTTGACACCCAGATATAGATAGCTCCCTTATCTTCATCCTAAAAATACAAAAGAATTGTATCATTATCTTTGAGCTGTAGATAAAGATGATTAGATGGATGATCAAGCATCCTTTGACATCAATATATAATGAGTGAGATTTTCATCACCCACTCCATATCGGCTGTTGGTATCAGAGGTCAAAATTCCCCATTGAACGAGGAGAGAGGTGTCCTACACTGCAGTTCCATAAAAAATGGATGAGATAATATTCTTTGAAATAAAAAATTAAAGATTCTCAAATTTCATGCCCCACATGAGCTTTAGCACACTAGCTACCGAGGGAGCACCCTAATAAAAGGAAGTAATAGAGTATTATTAAGAAAACCCTCCTAAGAGAGCACAGTCTATTATATCAAACCTGCAAAGAAGAGCCCTTCAAGAAAGAGTATATGTCCTCTTCTTGCTCAAAAGCGATGTTGTCAAGTTAGAAAAAATTGCCCCAAGAGAAGATCTCAAAATCGGCAAAGCACTTGAAAGCTTCATGTTGTTTTCATGTTCGGAAAAGTTTGTGATAATTATATTATTTTAGATAGAGACAGTGAAGTCCTAAGCTATTTTAATCTGGAGGTTGTTTATAGAGTCCATGGACGATCTTAAGTTGAAGTGGAGTACAATCTTTCACCCACAAATATTGGATGGGCAGACAGAAGTTGAGAACAAGATGATCATATAACTTCAAGCATCCACAAACTTGCGAGGAGATTTTGCCATCTCCCTAGTTTGCACTCAATCGGACGATTCATAGTTTCACTCAGAAAACACCTTTAAAGAGTCCTTTTGACTTGATTTGTTGGTGATGAGATATAAAATTACAACTTTTTGAATTTATAAAGATCTCAAGGACTTATTATCAATAACTCTGATTTATTCATTGAAATGATTAAGATAAAAAGATACAACTTAATTATATTTTTACGTCACACTACTCGCAAGTCGCAAGAAAGAATAATCGAACAAAACTCAAACCAATGTGAGGGGTTGCAGGGCTAGGGCAGGACCCCCTCCAGCTAGGCTGATATTCGCTGTTAAGTTTGGTCTTTGATGAGATGAGATTTTTAAGATTCTATTCTTTAAATTAGAGTGTATTCTCACTTGCACAGGCCCACAAGGTGAATGATTTATTTCACTTAAAAAAAAAAGTAGGATTAAACTTATATCCATCCTTCTTTCATTGAGAGCATATTTTAATCTAAAAAATGAGATTTAAAAGATATCATTTCAAAATAAATAAGATCTAAAAGATCTCATCTCGTCCTAGCTAGACAGTGGATCCCCTTTTCTCTTGGTTTCTCAGTTTGCAGGCAATATAGGGGAACAAGACAACCACACAACAGACCAATCACTACGTCCTTTTCACCCTTCTCTTCCTGATCACATGAACCGCGTCTTATTAGCAGCTGTTTCCGAGCCTCCACAGCGACCTCGCATCCACACACGCAGATGTTTTGAGAACTTTCTCCTCTCGTCTGCGTTTGCACCTGGTCTTAATTTGACGTTTCTGCAGCCATCAAAGCATGGCAATGACCGTTCTGAGACTGGAAGCTGAGGCTGTCAACTTGTTTCTCCTGATCTGATGGCAAGGCCAAGGTGTCTCCTTCTAGCTATCTCTTGAGGCTGCTCTAAGCGAAGTTGTTCACAACTTTCCCTCTACTTGATCCCTCCCCACCACGCTTCTCCATTAAGGTCCAGCTGAGGACAAACACACATTTGATTTTGGATACTCCTAGCTTGGTGGCTAGAGACTCCACTATCTCTTAACCCACCAGGGTTCAAATCTTAGGCACCACTTTGATTGGAGAATAGAAGAAAAATAAGGGTGAATAAGGGGAGAGTAGGCTTAATTTTGCTTTGACAAGCAGAATGACTTATACTGGTGCAGAATAACGTATTCGGAGAATAAGAAAAATAAGCCATCTCATCTTAGACCTAAAAATTACTTATTCTTCTTATTCCGTCAACGGGTCCCACAAAATTATCAAAACGAAACACCTCTTATTCTAATATAAGTCATTCTGTCAGTGAGCCCCACGTAATAACTTATTCTGTAAACAAAGTGAGACAGAGAAATACACCTTTTTTACAAATATTTACAAAGGCCAAACAGACCCAACAAACCCCAAAGAGCTGGCCAGCACCTCTGGCACAACAACTAGAACGCCCGCGTAACGTGCGGGGCTCGAATACCCAACCCCTGTACCACTAAGCCACAGGCCGGTTGCGAGGACAAACACACATGTAGACAATAAAGATGCATGAAGATTCGTTGGACGAATTTTCTTTTCATCTTCAAACCTTGAGACAATCTCTTCGTAGAATTTCTATTATAATTGTTGTTTAAAGATCGAGTTGGATGACTCTCAATTGTTACGTGGTATCAAAATCTAAGATGACATGCTTGGATCATGTACTTTGTAATTGTGATTTCATTTGTAATGGAGTCTAAATTAACAGGTCTAAATGTGAGGAAGCAGGTTCGAAAATTACAAGTTAAATAAAAAACAAATGTATATTTTAAACAAAAAATATCTTTTGTGAGTTGAAGCAACTCAACAACTTAAATAATTTTAATATAAGTGAACTATCTCAAGAAATACTTATCGCACCACCTAGCATGCAATCGTCCACACTGGTCATCCAAATACATGAGTCAGACGGCAAATGATCGTTGCACTCCGCAGATGCGCTATCTTGCTATAGTAGGCGTTGTAGCAAGTATTTCTCTACTATCTTATATGATTTTACCACGTGATGTGACCAAGGCATCTGACATCCAAATGTGATCGAGCAGCGAGCGAGCTCCTTGAAGAGAATACGTCTCCCATCTTCTCTTTTACCATGCAGAAGTCGATTAGTCAAGCACGTAAATCCCAGTGAAGTTTCTCCCCGGATTCCACAATTAGAGATCTAACGAAGCTTCCTCTCAGGCCCCTGGGTGTGGGTGTTTTCAGGATCCTTTCTAGTCAACTTTGGCCGTGGGTGTGAATGGCGACAACATGTCATTTTTAGGGTTCTTAAGGGTACCCCTCCCCTCATGCAAAATTAGGTCATTATCTGCAAAACCGACCCTTTTGCTGTCCCTGTAGTAGGGCCTAAAGTGCTGGAAGGACGAAGAGCTGGGCACAATAATGATCCAATTTTTATTCAGCTCCTTTGACTTGGAGAGGATGTCTACTTCATGGTAGCAGCCAGCTTGAGCCAAATGGATCACTACGACTAGGAGATCAATTTTCTCCTCCTTCCATGCAATTAAAGACCTTCCATGGATGCCTTTTAAGTTGTCCAAGTAGGCTTTGAAAGTTGGAATGTTCAGGCTTGAGACCTTGGAATCTCTTAGAAGAATCTTACAAGACCAGTGTAATTAATTCCAAGTTCCAACGCTTGCTTAGTTTTTCCTAAGTTTGTATTCTAATACATGTCTGAACGAAGAAACAAAAATTTGCAGAAAATATAAACCACTTCTACTGCGTTCAAAAATAAGGTGATGATAACAGGACCACATTCCTAAGTTGCAATCATAAAGCCCCTAAAAGTGGCACCAGAGACTCGGGGATAAAGAGAGATCAACCCTACTTTAAAGATATTAAACCATTGTTATTTGTTAGGTTTCATTCTACTTGGTGGGCTGGAAGTCATCAACCTAACCAAATCACCGGTCAAGGTGGAATAGATCCTTTTCTGGGTGTTGCATCCATTTAGATCAATATTCTCCATTGAAAATTAATAATTCTTCCACACGCTTAACTCTACCAAGGAAAGGTGTCTGAGAAAGTCACATACGTAAAAAAGATTAATAGTCACTTGCAGCTTGCAAGCAGTAAGGAAGAAAGGTTAAACCCCACTTTCGATTATTAAAATGTTGTGAGGTCCCCTTCAGGTCTTCAAGGAAAATGACAAGTCAGTACCCAATGTAGGACAAATACCTTTCTAACTTGATGCTGCATCGATCTTAGATTATTCTCCATGGAGAACAGCACTTTGTATGCTCTACGAGGCAGAACTGTTTGAAAATAAAAGGCACTTTAGACATAACCCTAAAACAAGATTGCTGCTTAGCTTTAAGAGCAAGAGAGTAAAGGCCTTCTAGGAAACTAAAGAGAGTGTGCTTACAAACGCCTAAAGTGGAGGACTTTTTATATATATATATAATTAAGAGGCCAAACACTCCACCATATTCTAAAATGTTTGACAAACATTGTAGAACATGGTGGAGAAAGTACTGCTAATTTCTAATTTGACTATTTTTTATAAAACCACAATTTTAGATAGAATAACTTGGTTTCATGTGATACATTTTGATTGCTACATGTAAAATTAATTTTTATACTTTGCAATAGGATTTTTAAATATTATTTAAGATATTTAAAAATATATACATTGAAAAAATATTTTACAAGTTTGACACGACATATTAATGTATCGTACACTTTGATTTTTTTTAAATAAATAGTTTTATTTTTATAACCACATTTTAAGTGATATTTAATATTAAAAATCCCTTGGAAAGATTGATGATTTTTCTTGATTCTTCCAAAGCAGCATCTTTATGTTTCCAATTTATTTTCTTTTCACAAGTCAACTTAATTTCCTATAGATAACATTGTAACTTGACTAATATCAGTACGGCAACACACTAAATCTCGAAGATTAATGCTAGCTGCATCGTATGAGGTGTAACAACACTTCACCTTCTTTCATTTCCTATCTCACTTTCTTTCTCACTTTTTGACCTTTTTAAGTGGAGAGAAAGAAAACTTGTAACTTTTCTGACAATATTTATTATTATCTTTTTTCATTCACCTTCCTTTAAGAAGGACATGAAACTCTTCTTGTATTAGTCCGATCAGTTTTCAATTTATCACGTCAGATCAATTACATCACTTCTAATTACGAAATTATCATTTTCAAGTATATTTATCACTTCCAAATATAATTTTATCATTTCTTAAGTAATTCAACTTTATTACTTCATGTGCAGATTTATCACTTCCAAACATATTTTTTTCACTTTTTTTGTGTTTTATCATTTTCTGCACAAATTTATCACTTCACATTCATTTTTATCACTCCCTATTACAAAGTGCTAAATATACTTGGAAGTGATAATTTTGTGTTTGGAATTTAGAAGTAATAAACTGTAAGGTGATCGGCTAAAGTTGGAAGGATTTTGTGCGCTTTTCAAAAGGAGGTAAAGTGGAAAACACAGTAATAAATGATGTCAGAAAAGTTACAAGTTCTCTTTTTCTCCACTCAAAAAAATCAAAAAGTGAAAAATAAAGTGGGACAAACAATGGAAAAAAGTGAAATATTGCAATCCACGTCATTCTTGCTACATCGTATGCGATGCAGCGAGCATTATTGAATCTCGAAAGGACCAAGTTTCAGTCCGCTTTCGAAGAAATTGAACATATATAAGTTTGATGCTCTTGCTGACTGATGCAGTCGAGGCAATCGCAGTCGGGCTCCGGATGCGGAATCCGAGAACCAACAGGCGAGTGAAAGCTGAGAGGATTCGAGACCGAGAGAGAGTCGGAGACGAAGGCAGAAGCTCCTACAGGAAGAAGAAACTAGTCAGGAAGGGTCCCGGGTCTTGGTTCAGGGGAACTCGCTCCGATGGTTAAGTCAGTGACATGCTTAGTGAAAACTTTGGTATTAAAAGAGAGATGGAAGCTTAATAGCGTGTGTACCTTTTCTGCCACAAATAGTGTTTCTTTTATAGTGGGGATAAAGGTTCCTTCTTGTGGCAGGCGATGTAGGACTATTTCTAGGACTTGACAGGAAGTTTTGAGAATATCCAAAGTGTTTGTAGGCCGATGGCCCAAATGCAACCAATCGAGTAGGCCGGGCCTGTCTCGGCCCCATAGGGATCAGGGTTGTTTAAGAATGATAGCCCACATTCGGCCTGTTGCATGGGCTGGCCCCATCTCGGCCCAGTAGTTATTTGGGCCACCGAGAATGGACGAATGGCACTCGGCCCATCTTCGAATTGGGACTCGGCCCAGCTCATGTGGTCAGTTGGGTTTTGCCCCATCACTGACAAATATCAAGGGGTCGGTTGGTGTGTCGTAAAAGACTATAAAACATCGTAAATAATCGTAAAATAACATTTTCCTTATGTTTGGACTTTTGCAAAATAATTTACGTTACTTTTCGGTAGATTTGTAGTATTGTAAATTGCCGTATTTCGAAACCATTAGCCTCTAAAATCTTCCTGTTCGCTGATTTCAGTTTAAAATTATCATAAATCAAAATTGACAATTTCAAAATCCATAATTTTAAAATTAGAGAATTTATTTTCACTAGTTTTAAAACGGGTGATTTCAAAACCAAAATTTTACAACTCACTAATTAAACGTGCCTCAAGCCACATCTTGTATGAAACAGCTTGACACATTAGTATTACTCTAATTAATAGTTTTCCTACATACACCACATATGCCTTTTTCTACAACGCCAGCCATTCCTCCGGGGGGAAGACAACGAGAGGCGACGGCAGAACATGCCTGCGGAGAGGATTCCACGAGTGGGGACGACGGTGAGTGAAAGGTGCCGAATTGAAGAAGCTGCGCTTGCAGAGTTTGGCCAAACATGGCGGCGGGGCCCCCACACAAGGAGGGGTCCTCCTCCTCCTCACTCGGTGACCAAGAGACCACCACCTAAAGTGCTCCATTTTACGTGGGGACGTTGGGGGCCGGAGTGCCTCTGTGGGGATCGCATCGCATGGGGGGGAGGAAGAAGAAGAAGACAAGTGGGTGCTGCAGGGACTGGGAGTGGAGTGGTCTCAGCTAGCTGTGGTGGCGCCCCACGCCAGCTCCCGTGGTGGATAGCGTGGTGGTGGTGGTGCGTGGGCAGGTGGAGGTGGTGGAGGTGGTCGTGGTGGTGGAGGGCGCCGTTTTAATGGGGTCAAAGCATTTGATGGGTGTCCTCTCGATGGCCAGCATGCACGTCAGACGGGAGCCGCGGGCGGGTAGTGCCGTGGGGGCTCCTGGTAGTGGCGGTACTTGACCGTCAACCCACCATCCAAAAGGTGCATGGCCCGGGATTTGACTATGATAGGTCCCTTTCTTGCACATCTTTCTAAAGTTTTTTTTTTCTTCTTCTTGGATGTGTATTTGGCGTCATCCTTTTAAATATCATGCCCATTGCTCTATGGAAAATGTTTTTTGTTTTTTTAAAGAAAAAAGACACATCTAGCTACAAGTTTGTATAGGAGAGACTAGTACTACGTGAGATGATAGAGATGTATTTTGAGAGGGACGAATTCAAAATGAAAGTTACAATTTCTTAATACAAAGTTTCAAGAGTGAAGAAGAGTGTAAGGGGAGGCGGAGGGGTTAGTTGACACGTGTGACTAACTCTTTGTGGGAACCTTGATCCTCTTTGGGGCCAAACTCACTATAGAGCAACACCTTGGAATCCTTTGCCCTCCCATCTTCTCCTTCTTCCTTCTTGTGAGGAGAACATGATTCCCCTCCTAATTACCTCATCTTCCATTAGAAAACATATGCAGTTTGGTGGCGATGAGCTTGTGGCTATTGTTGGTGGTGTTGGTGCTTGCCCCTTGTCCTCTCTGATTTCTATCCGCTCTTCCCCCTCCTTAGTCTTTCCTTCTTCTCATCCCCTCTTGTTAAGTAGATGTCGCGGCCATTCCCTCTTGTAGGAGGAACCAAGGGTAGCCAATAGGGCTCACAGTCAATTCCCCCTCCCCTCGCACCCATGGTTGTTGGGAGGGGGTTGCCCTCCATTTAATACATAGGGGATGATGGAGGAGGGGTAGGGGAAGAGGGTGTTAGGAAGGGGGAGCGTTGAGAGGGGAAGGGGGAATCCTTCCCTTGTGGGCCTATTGAGAAGGAGGGCAAATAAGGACACCCATCATTTTGGTAATAGGGGAAGAGGATAGGGGATGTGTAGTAGTGTAGTGAAAATGATTATTGAACTTATTAGACTACTTATTTCAAGATAATCCAGATTATAATCATCGGCTCTGGTATGATATTAAAGTTGTCGGACCATATGTCCAACTCAAACTCTTCAGTCATTAGGTAGAGAAAATTTGTCCTTCACACACAACATGAGACTAATCTAACAAAAATAGTGTAGAGACGTTTATAATAAATGATTTTGCTTAGTATGCTATAACACCAAGGGATGCAAATGATATTTTGACTTTTCAATTTCTGATCCATTTATGACGTTCCGGAAATAGACATAGAAATAAATAAAAAAAAGATCCTTGCCTTTTGATTTTGAACTTTTTGATAAATAAATAGATGACACTCATTTCTGCATCTACTTTTTGACATTTATTTTAATAATATATTATTAGTTTTTTTATTCATTCACAAAAGCTAACTAATTCCATGAAGAATTTGGATTAGAGTTTCAAGGTAGGCAGATGGACTATTAAAGCTTTGATTTGATAAAAGATCGTACTTCATAAAGGAGGATAACGTCTTCTTCACTATTGTTGTAGCCGAAGTTATCACGACTGGATTCCGAAGCTGGAATCCGAAGTTATGGATCCGGAGCTGGGTCGGATCGGTGTAAGAGGCCCGATGGGGATCCGGAAGGCGACGGAGGCAGAGGCTAAGCCGAAGGTCTGAGACCGAGAGACGTGGTTAAGAACCCGAGGCCGAGAGCCGCTCGGTCGGAGGCTGGCTTGTACCCGGAAGGCGGGGCCGAATCTCCCTTGGACGAGGGGCAGCCGGCGCACGGCGTCGAGACCGGGGAGAGGAGTCCGAGGTCGGCGGCCGAGACCGACTCGGGAAGATCGGCGATGATTCGAACCGAGCCCGTGCAGGAGGGAAAAAAGAAGAAACCGGTCAGCAGGAGTCCCGGGCTTCGGCCCTAAGGAACCCCCTCCGACGGTTAAGTTAGCTTCTGAAGAAGAGTCGATTCAGAAGGCAAAGAGTAGCTTTAATGCTATTTGGACTATAGTCCTTGAGGGTCTCGGAGACATACCTTTGGCAATAAATAGCGGAGTATTTATAGCAGAGGATAGAGGATGGTTAACGGTGACAGCCGATATAGGACTATGTTCCGGACTTACTGGTAAACCGCCATAGTGCCTAATCCTCCACCGGAGTGGGCCGAATGCGGCTGTCGGGCCGAAGGGGGTTGGGCCGCTGATGAGCCGAAGCCTGCTGGGCCTAGGGCTGCTGCGCTGCTCACGGGCCGTAGGCTATTGGGCCGCTGATGGGCCGAAGGCTGCTGGGCCGAAGGCTGCTGGGCCGTTGATGGGCCGAAGCCTACTGGGCCGAAGGCTGCTGGGCCGCTGATGGGCCGAAGCCTACTGGGCCGAAGGCTGCTGGGCCGCTGATGGGCCGAAGCTTACTGTTGTTGGGTTGATCTCAGTGTTGGGCTTGTTTTAATGGGCCGAATCGGATTCTGCCTCATCACATAGCCCCCCACTCTTGTCGTTCTCATTTTTGAGACGGCGAGAGTAAAATCCGAAGCCTCCTCGGAAGAGTAATACGGTATGTGCTTCATTTGAAACCTTTGCTTTGTAAAAAAGTTGCCTTAGGTCGGCCGAGGGCTGGTGAAAAACAGCCTCGTCTGAGGCCGGGACCTTGTCGGAGATACCTTCGTCTTAGGCCGAGACTTGGTGTACATATAGAAATGATCTCCGTTTGCTTGCTTCATGACATGTCTTCGAGTAGATAGCCGAATTTCGATTATGTATGTGGCCGAAGCCATGCCGCTCCCGATATGGTTTACACGGACTTAGAGAATATCATGCTGCTCCCGATACGGTTTGCATGGCCGAAGCCACTCCAGGTACAGTTTACACGGACTTAGAGAATACCATGCCGCTCCCGATACGGTTTGTATGGCCGAAGCCACTCCCGGTACGGTTTGCACGGACTTTAGAATATCATGCCGCTCCCGATACGGTTTGCATGGCCGAAGCCACTCCCGATACGGTTTACACGGACTTAGAGAATACCATGCCGCTCCCGATACGGTTTGCATGGCCGAAGCCACTCCCGGTACGGTTTACACGGACTTAGAATACCATGCCGCTTCCCGATCGGTACGGGTTATTTGCGGGCTTAAAAATATACCTTGCCGCTTCCCGATCCGGTATACGTGGCCTAAGGCACCCTCGGATCAGGGTACCTGCGGGCTTTAGAAAAACCATGCCGCTTCCCGATCGGTACGGGTTATTTGCGGGCTTTAGAAAAAACCATGCCGCTTCCCGATCGGTACAGGTTATTTGCGGGCTTAGAAAAACCATGCCGCTTCCCGATCGGTACGGGTTATTTGCGGGTTTAGAAAAAACCATGCCGCTTCCCGATCGGTACGGGTTATTTGCAGGCTTAGAAAAAACCATGCCGCTTCCCGATCGGTACGGGTTATTTGCGGGCTTAGAAAAACCATGCCGCTTCCCGATCGGTACGGGTTATTTGCGGGCTTAGAAATATACCTTGCCGCTTCCCGATCCGGTATACGTGGCCGAAGCCACCCTCGGATCAGGGTACCTACGGGCTTTAGAAAAACCATGCCGCTTCCCGATCGGTACGGGTTATTTGCGGGCTTAGAAATATATCTTGCCGCTTCCCGATCCGGTATACGTGGCCGAAGCCACCCTCGGATCAGGGTACCTGCGGGCTTTAGAAAAACCATGCCGCTTCCCGATCGGTACGGGTTATTTGCGGGCTTAGAAATATACCTTGCCGCTTCCCGATCCGGTATACGTGGCCGAAGCCACCCTCGGATCAGGGTACCCGCGGGCTTAGAAAAACCATGCCGCTTCCCGATCGGTACGGGTTATTTGCGGGCTTAGAAATATACCTTGCCGCTTCCCGATCCGGTATACGTGGCCGAAGCCACCCTCGGATTAGGGTACCCGCGGGCTTAGAAAAACCATGCCGCTTCCCGATCGGTACGGGTTATTTGCGGGCTTAGAAATATACCTTGCCGCTTCCCGATCCGGTATACATGGCCGGAGCCACCCTCGGATCAGGGTACCTGCGGGCTTTAGAAAAACCATGCCGCTTCCCGATCGGTACGGGTTATTTGCGGGCTTAGAAATATACCTTGCCGCTTCCCGATCCGGTATACGTGGCCGAAGCCACCCTCGGATCAGGGTACCTGCGGACTTTAGAAAAACCATGCCGCTTCCCGATCGGTACGGGTTATTTGCGGGTTTAGAAATATACCTTGCCGCTTCCTGATCCGGTATACGTGGCCGAAGCCACCCTCGGATCAGGGTACCTGCGGGCTTTAGAAAAACCATGCCGTTTCCCGATCGGTACGGGTTATTTGCGGGCTTAGAAATATACCTTGCCGCTTCCTGATCCGGTATACGTGGCCGAAGCCACCCTCGGATCAGGGTACCCGCGGGCTTAGAAAAACCATGCCGCTTCCCGATCGGTACGGGTTATTTGCGGGCTTAGAAATATACCTTGCCGCTTCCCGATCCGGTATACGTGGCCGAAGCCACCCTCGGATCAGGGTACCTGCGGGCTTTAGAAAAACCATGCCGCTTCCCGATCAGTACGGGTTATTTGCGGGCTTAGAAATATACCTTGCCGCTTCCCGATCCGGTATACGTGGCCGAAGCCACCCTCGGATCAGGGTACCTGCGGGCTTTAGAAAAACCATGCCGCTTCCCGATCGGTACGGGTTATTTGCGGGCTTAGAAATATACCTTGCCGCTTCCCGATCCGGTATACGTGGCCGAAGCCACCCTCGGATCAGGGTACCCGCGGGCTTAGAAAAACCATGCCGCTTCCCGATCGGTACGGGTTATTTGCATGCTTAGAAATATACCTTGCCGCTTCCCGATCCGGTATACGTGGCCGAAGCCACCCTCGGATTAGGGTACCCGCGGGCTTAGAAAAACCATGCCGCTTCCCGATCGGTACGAGTTATTTGCGGGCTTAGAAATATACCTTGCCGCTTCCCGATCCGGTATACATGGCCGGAGCCACCCTCGGATCAGGGTACCTGCGGGCTTTAGAAAAACCATGCCGCTTCCCGATCGGTACGGGTTATTTGCGGGCTTAGAAATATACCTTGCCGCTTCCCGATCCGGTATACGTGGCCGAAGCCACCCTCGGATCAGGGTACCTGCGGACTTTAGAAAAACCATGCCGCTTCCCGATCGGTACGGGTTATTTGCGGGTTTAGAAATATACCTTGCCGCTTCCCGATCCGGTATACGTGGCCGAAGCCACCCTCGGATCAGGGTACCTGCGGGCTTTAGAAAAACCATGCCGTTTCCCGATCGGTACGGGTTATTTGCGGGCTTAGAAATATACCTTGCCGCTTCCTGATCCGATATACGTGGCCGAAGCCACCCTCGGATCAGGGTACCCGCGGGCTTAGAAAAACCATGCCGCTTCCCGATCGGTACGGGTTATTTGCGGGCTTAGAAATATACCTTGCCGCTTCCCGATCCGGTATACGTGGCCGAAGCCACCCTCGGATCAGGGTACCTGCGGGCTTTAGAAAAACCATGCCGCTTCCCGATCGGTACGGGTTATTTGCGGGCTTAGAAATATACCTTGCCGCTTCCCGATCCGGTATACATGGCCGGAGCCACCCTCGGATCAGGGTACCTGCGGGAGGAAGTAGTGCCGAAGGCGCTCCATGTTCTAGGCATGATGGAGAGGTTGGCCTAAAGGGGTTTCCAATCGATAGGCCCCTGGTTGGACTACTTCCCTTATCACCCCCTTGCTCATTTTAGAAGCATGGCTTCGGCTGAGACGAGATTTCCTTGTCCGAGGGTGGACGTTGCCTTGCTGCTATAAGAGCTTCCGGTTACGCCTCTGTCGAGGCTGTTCTCACCGATATGGTGGCAATTGGCCCTCTCTGATGAGGCGATCTATCTCTTCCCGAAGGTGCCGGCATTCGTTAGTCGAATGGCCGGTTTCCTGATGGTATTCACAATATCTGCTAGGGTCCCTTCGGCGAGGATCAGTTTTGAGACGCTGTGGCCGTCGGAGCATATGCTTCACCTTCGTAAGCATTTGGGAAGGGGGAGCAAGTAGCGGTAGGTACCGAGGTTGCGGACCCCGTCGCTTGCCTCGGTCCCCCTCCTTTTGATATCGCCTACGAGGTTCTTGATTCGTAAGCTGAGGGCGAGCCGCTAGAGGGGCAGGTGGTACCAAGGGCTCGCCGTTCACCGTAATAGCTTCATCGGAAAAGACTTGTGGAGACGTCGGCCGAAATCCCTCGTTTTGAACAGGACAAAGGAGAGGAGGTGGTGCTTGGTGGGGGAGCTGGCTCAGTACCCCTATGTGCTGGATGATGGCAGATACCACATATGGCAGGAGTGCCAGAGAAGTCACGGTGGCAGCCAGCGTCGCCATTTGCTGCTGGAGTTCCTCCACCCGATTGTCTTCAATAGCGAGGGACTCTGGTATGACAGGCAGAGCCGTGCTTTGCGGAGGAGCAGACGGGGCGCCTTCAGAATGAAGGGGCTGCGCTGAGGCCTCCCGTATCTCTGCTTCGCTCTGTCCGGATCGTCGGGTTACAGGTCGTTGAGACATGACTTGTTTGTTTGTTTCCCACAGACGGCGCCACGTGATGTAGCCGAAGCTATCACGACCGGATTCCGAAGCTGGAATCCGAAGTTATGGATCCGGAGCTGGGTCGGATCGGTGTAAGAGGCCCGACGGGGATCCGGAAGGCGACGGAGGCAGAGGCGAAGCCGAAGGTCCGAGACCGAGAGACGCTGTTGAGAACCCGAGGCCGAGAGCCGCTCGGTCGGAGGCTGGCTTGTACCCGGAAGGCGGGGCCGAATCTCCCTCGGACGAGGGGCAGCCGGCGCACGGCGTCGAGACCGGGGAGAGGAGTCCGAGGTCGGCGGCCGAGACCGACTCGGAAAGATCGGCGATGATTCGAACCGAGCCCCTGCAGGAGGGAAAGAAGAAGAAACCGGTCAGCAGGAGTCCCGGGCTTCGGCCCTAAGGAACCCCCTCCGATGGTTAAGTTAGCTTCTGAAGAAGAGTCGATTCAGAAGGCAAAGAGTAGCTTTAATGCTATTTGGACTATAGTCCTTGAGGGTCTCGGAGACATACCTTTGGCAATAAATAGCGGAGTATTTATAGCAGAGGATAGAGGATGGTTAACGGTGACAGCCGATATAGGACTATGTTCCGGGCTTACTGGTAAACCGCCATAGTGCCTAATCCTCCACCGGAGTGGGCCGAATGCGGCTGTCTGGCCGAAGGGGGTTAGGCCGCTGATGGGCCGAAGCCTGTTGGGCCTAGGGCTGCTGCGCTGCTCACGGGCCGTAGGCTGTTGGGCCGCTGATGGGCCGAAGGCTGCTGGGCCGTTGATGGGCCGAAGCCTACTGGGCCGAAGGCTGCTGGGCCGCTGATGGGCCGAAGCCTACTGGGCCGAAGGCTGCTGGGCCGCTGATGGGCCGAAGCCTACTGTTGTTGGACTGATCTCAGTGCTGGGCTTGTTTTAATGGGCCGAATCGGATTCTGCCTCATCAACTATTATGTTTATCTGATGTGACATTAAATAATAGAGATACTACCATAGCCTAATACAGTAGACATTACATTACATATACATTGCATGTTCTCCATGAGCAATAATATTCATTATGTGCAACTTATAATAAGCATCACATTGTATGTATTTTACGAGTAATGATATTTATGAGGGTGAGAAAAATGAAAATTGATACCTCCATTTTCGTCTCTGACCCATTTGCAGCTTTGAATAACACCATTGAGCAATGTTGATACAACAATTCTTTTAAATGTTAGAAAGTTATCTTTGTTTTATTTTTTTCAAGATGGAAAACTTTATGTTTCTTGTTTTGTTACTGCATGGTGTACATTTTATAACATTATGCAAGTTGTTGTGACCAAAGAAAGTTGCCAAACTACTGTTTAAGTTATTAAGAATTTAGTAATGATAAAGGGGGCGGTACTATCAAGGTAACAGAAGAGCGGTTGATTTGACTATAAGGATTTATCCTTAGTTATATATCCTTGAAATCTTTCGTAAAAGATTTTTGATTTTAAATACAATATTACATGTTATATGTCACCCAAAAAGATGATGCAGCAATGCTAAAATTGTAATATCCTAATGATGAGGCGGTAGTAGTGCGAGTCTACTAGGATTGGCAGCTCTTGACCGACCCACCATGAAAAGGGCAGTTTCGATTTGATTTTTATTTTTACTTTTAGACCAGTGCAATTTCGATTTGATTGCAAAGGTTTTACCCACCTCCGAAATTTTTCATACTTTTTTTTTCTTTTTGGCTCAGAATCTTATCTAGGATTTTGGGTATGCCCTTAAATTTTTATTGATTCAATCAAATCAAAATATACGGGAGGGACATACCGCCTTATCTCAGAGAGATAAATTTTTCATACTTGGCCCTCCACTTCTTAGATTAATGAAAAAACTCAGAGAATGCGAGAAAATTAAGTGTTTGATCTGTAGTGTTGAATGTGTTTATTGTTTTTAATTAAGGGGCAAATGTGAGAACATCATTTAATCTTGAAGGGGATATTTAAGCTTTTCGAGAAAAGAATTATGAGAATGTCAATTTACCTTCACAAGTGCAAGGGCGAAGTCTCAAAGTAATTACAAGTTTTATCTGTGATCGAGTTGAAGAATATATGATGGATCTTGGGATACGGAGACAAGTGCATATTCTTATTTCCTAAAATGCGTATTTCTAATGTCTATCCTTATAATTAAAACGTCGAAAAATAGTAAGTTATGTATGAATTAAAAGTTATACTTTGAAAACTCTTTCAAACTGATGTCCATATAATTATAATTTTCAAACACGTAGTTGGCGTAAGATAAAAAAAATATATCATTTTAATGCGTATAAAGAACTACAAGTAGGACTTGTAAGTAGAAAACTAAAAAGGATCTTGGTGCAGAAATAGTTTTATATTACTTGCAATCAGAATGCAAGGCTTCATGAAAAATTTTCCCCCTGGATTTTGATGTTTGAACCAAGGTTCGCCAACTCGACGAGTCGGACCGACTCGGATCTCTTATGATCCAGTACGAATTGAGTTAACTCGTGTCGACTCGTGCTATCTCGTACGAGTCACATGGTCAAATCGTACAGACTCGATCGAGTCGCACCGACTCAGATTCGTCCTGATATGGTACGAGTCACCCGAGTCGGCACGAGTCGATCCGGTACGGCAAACCCTGATTTAAACTCGACCAAAAACTTCCATGCAAAGAAGATCAAATAGGGCACGTAAGTGGGATGCATCTAAATACTTATCCTCAATCAAGAGTCATCAAACTTGTTTATGATTCTTTTCACCTTTACATGTTAATGAATTAATAATATTAAACCTATTGAAGATAAATATGAATACATCATGCTAGCAGGGTAGACAGTTGACTTAAAGTTAACCTACGCTTAACCTAATCAACTTAAGATTGGAAGAGTTCGCATGGATGATTAAGAGACTAAAGTTTGCGTTCAATTTAAGTATCCCACTTGGTAAAAGGAAAAGATGAGAATATTCGATTCTCAAATAATTTAATTTTATTAATAAAGAAAGATTTTTTTACTTTTCAATCCTCATAATATTTCAATATTCTATGCTAGATCCTTTAATCTTCGTACTTATTTTAAACCCTACAATCTTTGAAATCTCTTTAAAATTTTCTCCAGTTAGAAAAAGTAGAAAAAATATATATATACATAGAATATTCTTTTCATATATAATATTTCTATTAGAATTATTGGGTCTTTTCATAGACAAACATGTGGGCAAGTCATCTGTTCTTTTCTACACTGAGGCAATAAGTGGCTCCATTCTTTTCTAGTAGAAGAAGCCTTGAATGGAAATTCATCTAATTATGCTCCCAACTTGTATTTTGAAGCTCATATCGGCTGGCACATAATTTTTCCACTTTTTATTACTCAAAAACCCCTTCTTGATCAAAACTTTTGCAAGTGACCAAGTAGGGGTCATTTGGCATGCCATAAAATACCATAAAACAGGATAGAATAAATAGTATTTCCTTTAACTAAAGTTGGAGTGTCCTAAATTATTTTAACTTAATCCAACCCATATGTGGCACTTCTTTTGTCCAATTTCGACTTTTAATCTGAAATTAGTAAGAAGGCTTTAAAATTAGTGAAACCCATGTGATTTTAAAACAGTGCTGTAGTGAAATCAAATGATCCTTTAATGAGACTAACCAGATTTAACGTCAACATCGAATATGGATATATAGTTAGATAAATTGCTACAGCTTCCTCATGTGAAAATAGATGCTTGCAAGTCCTAACCAGTTCGTGTGAAATAGTGGAGACACAACGGTCTGTCCAAGGATTTTTCTGTCGCATATCCACACGGATAGCACAGTATTAACGTTAGTCTTGTGTTCAATTCAACCATGTTGATTTTGTTGTTTGACATATATAGAATGGAATCAAGTGTGAACATTGCTAGCTAGGCTTCACACTAGCTCTGTTTTTTTTTTTTTTTTTTAATGTAGTCTAGTGGTTTTTCAAACTTAGTCCCTAACTCAGAGTTGAGATAAAGCCAACCAAAGGTTTTAAATTTTTTTGATTTACTGTACTCGATACAATAAGGCCATCAAACAAGCGACGAAGACGCATAACTTATAAAAAATCGTCCAAAAGGACGATAATTCCATCCAGACGGACGAACAGTCCACGAGCCGACTACACCTGCATGCACGGCTGATAAATCGAACCTACGACCTCCCCCAGTAAAGAAGATGCACCGTTGCGCTACAGCACTGGGTGCAGGTTTCACACTACTTACTACGGCATTTAACTCTTCAATGACACGGCGTGGGCAAGTGTTTCCCGCTCCAGCCGTCCTCATTATTTCGTCAATGCAAACGACCTCGCCGGCTGGAAAGAACACAAATTCGTTTCAAACCATGTAGACCAGAGGAAGAGAGAAGCCAAATACTTCGATCGAGGTGGGATATGTCTTCCATGCCATGGCATATTGTGCCCAGGGTGGGGTCACGATGCTTAAATATTACTAGGTTATTTTGGTTGCTCTATGAAAAAGTAGTAGGAATGTTCATACTTCTTGCTACTAAGAGAGTGGTTGTAGGAATGTTCATACTTCTTGCCACTAAGAGAGTGGTTGTTTGATTATATATATATTATTAATTTTGATATTCATAATATCTTTTCTTCTCATCATTCTTAACGTTCTCTCTCTTTTCTTATTATTCCTCCTGATATTAAATTTATTGAGTCATGCAATTCAAAATTTTAACGAATTGGGTGCAGAAAATATTGTTGTTCTATTCATCTATACCTTTATTTGTACTTAACGTGGGATTATTCTAGCATGTTGACTTATGTTTTGCTATTTATTTAATGCTAAATACAGATTGCATGGTCCAAATTTTGATCATGTTAAAGTTATTAAACTATCAAATTGATCATGTTAAAGTTATTAAACTATCAAAACCATATATATAGGATGTCGAGTAGAGGGAGTAACACTATTAATGTATTCATACTTAACTTTTGTCTCCGCTTGCCGTGCGACTAGCCTAACATTTCATATTCTCCCTTTATCAATATTGACATTATTATTTTGCATTCCAAAAGTACTTACAATAAAGCTAGCTAAGATCCCAACTAAATGAAGCACACAAGTAATGTGTTAAGCAACCCATATATAAGACCTAATGTCTCCTTAATTTTACCTGGCACAATATGCCGCAGCACAGAATATCTCGATTCTTAGTAATTAAAAGAAAAGTGACTCAGTGAGTTTGACCGCACCATGCGGTCGAGCATTACATTCAGAGGACTTTTTTCACTTATCCCTTCCGTAAAAAATAGAAAAAATAAAGTTAAAAAAATCCTCTCACTATGGCGCTGGACCGCACGATGCGATCGAGCCCACTAAATCGGGCCTCTAATTATAATCCAAGATGGAAGATGCTGGTGGTAGACGGTTTGTTCCCTTGCTCCTCTGTTGTTTCCAGGTTAAAGTCAAGTTTATCAGCAGTTTCCAACACATAAGAAGAAAGGAAAATAAACTTATCTGCTTTAGGGTTAGGAACGGACAAGTCGATGGAGAGATGGGAGACATGCACGAGGAAACCAAGGGGAGGGTGGAGGTGTAGAGGGAGGAGAAGGCATCAGGGTTTTCTCTTTTATGGTTTGTAACTAGCTTTATGCCTATCAAATTTTGAATAAACATGTTTTAATTTTGACGGAAATTAAAAATAGAAACTCTGTTTTAGTAATTCATCATAAAGAGAAATAGAAAACATAAATTTTAGTTTTAATTGACGAAAAAATAAAAATTCTATTTTAATATTATAATATACATGGGTCAAGGAGGAAAGAGACGGCCTTTGAGAAGGATGTGGGTCGTTTATTTTAAAAATGGAGCATGGAACCTTCTTTAGTGTGGGAGACCAGAACTGGAGAGATGTTGTCGACGTCATTAAATCTTGTGGCTTGGTTTTTTAATTGCTTGACCACCATTATTCTCATGTGTGCGTGCACGCCCTCACAAAACGATAGATGCACCCAAAGATATGTGGGTCCACGGACAGCTACACATACACCAGAGAGGGAGGGAGAGAGAGAGAGAATTTTATAGTCAAGTTGCTAAAGATGGCGGAATTGGTGGACTTGTATGTGTTATCCAATGGTTAATTAATAATGTCAATGGGCATAACAATTAACAAGACCGATCATTGAGCCAAGTGTGCAAAAATGATTGCATCCTGTTTTCTCTTTTCGGCTATATAAGTGCTTCTTTTTTTTCCAATTGAGATTACTTACTTTTTTTTTTCCTCTTTTCACTTAAGTGCTTCGTTTGTATTAGAGTTAAGTGCAATAAGTTGAGTCATCTTACAATACTTGATCTATATGGACCGGTGCACATGAGTTATGTAATTTTTTATTCGGATGGGGCCATACAAACATTACATGCGAGTACAAGATTTTAAATATGACAAATACATGTGGGCATGACAAATACTTCATTTGTCATATTCATGAAGTATTTGTAATATCTAAAAAATATTTATCACGTCTATAAATCTGTACACGTGACAAGTATTTTGTAGGCATGGTAAATACTTCGTGGACAAGATAAATAATATTTCTAGACATGATAAATACTTTGTAGACATGATAAATACTATTTGTCATGCCCACGAAGCATTTACCATACCTACAAATACTTGTCACGTTCAAAAATCTGTATATACATTTGTAAAAATGATAAATATTTTTTAGGTACGAAAAATACATCGTGAGCATTTGTTATGCTTACAAAATATTTGTCATACTTACATGTTTTTGTCATATCTAGAACTATGTATCCTCGTTTAATATTTGTTTGATCCCACCCGTATAAAAAATTACCTAAGTCATATGCACCGGTTCATGTAGACTAATGTCATCTTACATTGCAAGATGACTTAACTTGCTGTATTGACTTTCAATGTAACAAACATTACTACTCTTTTTATTGACTTATTCTAGTTTCTCTATACTGATATACTTCGCTCTATCTCATGGGTTTAGAATCTCTAAAAAGTAATGAACCTTTTTTTCTCTTCTCTTTATTTTTTGGTACTATAACAGACGGATCTTTAAAATGAAACGAAGTATTATTGATATAAAGCATAGAGTAAACGTCACACTCATAATTCTGCTGAATTTATCTATGTTCTATCTAGTGACGTAGGAACCTTGTCACAATGCAAGCACAACTCCTCACTTTTTAACATTTTACCCCAAACGGGTATGTAGAGAGGTGATGTGTGAGGAGTATTTATTTGTTATGGAAGTGTTTTTATGATAGTTGACAGTTGGATGTTCATATGAAGTAAAATGTTAAGCTATGATTTTATTCGTCTTAGACACCTAAAATTGTTAGAATAGTCTCACGTCGAAAAAAGGACAGAATAATAATATTTAAATAGATAGTGTCAACTTTATTCAATGCATTAAGATTTTGAGTTGGATGATCCACTAACTTCTTTCATAGTATCAGAGTTTATGATTACGAATTAGGCCGCGCATCTCATATTTGTGGTCCAGATGATAGAACTTAAAATCGGCTTGCATGCGAAAAGATGTGTTAGAATAATCTCACATCGAAAAATAGATAAAATAAATAATATTTAAATAGATGGTGTCTACTTTACTTATTACCTTAAGATTTTGAATTGGATAGGCTAACAATTTCTACAAAAATCATAAAGCAACCCTTGCTCTATCTTTGTTGCAGCAATGCAGTGCAAGATCATTTTTTATTTTTATTTTTCATTTAAAGTAGTTGCTTTCATTCATGGGAAGAAAGTGGTACATGACATCATGCTGCGGACAACATGAGTAAGGACACTAGTACAAAGTAGACTTTGAAGCCAACCACCCAGTACGAACCGTACATCCATCAATCCCTTATAAAATTTGTCCTATTACACATCTTATCTTAAGGAGGAGGGAGAACATATACTGTAGAGATCATCCAACTAAGCTCTACAAACGTGACGGAGGCTTCCTCCTGAAGGAGAGCATTGCAGCTACGCGTCAAACTGTTAACTGATGACAAGAGATAGCTCGGGGAGCACGGTTCCACTTGGAAGCGTGTTGATTGTGCGCTGGAGACACGAGCTGCGCAGATTGCTGATGAAGAACTCTAAGAAATTGCTCTACTTGATCGACATCCGCCTTTCACAACCTCTTTAATGGCGGCAAAAGACCAGACATAGTTGATCGAAACCACACCAGGAGGGGCTCTAAGGAAAGGAGCCATAATGCACGGTGGACAAATAGAAACTCGAAAGGGAGCAATTAGATAGATGAGATAAGAGTGCAAACAAAGTAAGGATAATAAGTTTGGAGTTGAATACACCAAAATCGATTAACCACAATGAAGATGAAAGCAACCGAGTGTAGCAAAAGATGAAGTAATAGGAACACAATGGAAAAACATAAACTTGTCAAGAGTGACAGTCCTATCCAGATAAATTGAAAGTTTACCTGACAAAACTTCCTAAAAAGAGAGAAACAAAGTTCCAAAGGGAGAGAGCCTTCCTTCTGAAGAGAGAGCAAAAGATTGGGGGGGGGGGGAGGGGGGGGTCTTCCAAGAGGAGAGCACTCCCTCCCCTCCTCAAGGAGCGTTGGAGAAAGGCCTGGAGCGGAGCAGGTAGGAGCAGAGCCTGTTGCGCTGGAGGCAGAGGTAATATTATCAGTGCAGGGTCAGATGATAGGTAGTCATTACAGTCTACAAGAATTACAAGGATGTAACGGGGCTTAACTACCGTGCACCGTTTGATTTTTGAATCATATTTTCATTAAAAGGAATTTGGATGCTAAGTTCAATATATGAGCAAAAAGAAGAAAATAAAACCCCTATGTTCAATTCTAATTCGTACAATTGTGGTCCAGGGGAAGTGGGATGAAAAGAGCGGATTGAGTTTGGGATTTGAAGACAGATGTGACCGACCGGATCGGCCAAGCAGTAGTAGATGGTGTGTTCATGGCCTCACTCCACTTGCAAACATGAAATGATGGTAACTTAGAAAAGAAACATCTTGAATGGTTTCTGCCATCAAAATGATGGTGCTTATGTAGTGTTAACTTTCTTCGCTCTTCAGCTGGTTTGGACAACAAATTCTGTGGACATTGCTGTCCTAAAATAGAGGTGTAGTTTATTTAAACACTTATCCTGTGGTATATTTTGCACCCTCCACCCACTTACGTGGGAGTTGGGTGCAGTCTGGTCCCTACCACCATCAGGATGGCCTGCACCTTCTTCTCTTTAACTTGCAATTATTTATTGCTCTCAGAAACCATTCCCCTCCCCAACAAGTCAGTGTGCAGCTTCCACAATGCAAGAGAAAATCTCCAATGGAAACTATACTAACTTTTGACCAAGTTTGTGAGAAATGAAGAAGAATCTTTATACTGTTCTAGTACCACTCTCTTGCGGAGGAAACAGTCAAGTATGGTCCATTTAAACAAAATTTCACAACTACTGTCCGGTTCTAAATCCGTCTTTCTACAAATTTAAAGACGTGTTTGGCACAACTTCCTATTGAAAACACTCCTGGGTTTTTGAGGGTTCGAGTCAGCTATGCAATTTTTGGCTCTCAATTAACGGCTCTAAATGGAAATCTTTTTAATTAGAAAAATACAATTTTGAGAGAATAATCTTTTTAATAGAGATTATTTTTACTAAGATATTATAAATATGGGGAAATAATTTTGTACTAGGGGATACTTCGGTTTTGCAGTGATATAAGTGGATTGCCTTTAGAAACGCTTTCTAGCACCACTTTGATGGTAGAATAAGAGAAGAATAGGAAGTCTTATTCCTAGAATAAGATTAATTTTAGTTTGATAGGCAAAATAGGTTATACCGCGTCATAATGACTTACTCCTTAGATAAGATAAGGAGAATAAGCAATTCCACCCTAGGCATAAGAATTGCTTATTCTGCCTATTCTGTCAGTGGATCCCACACTTTTATCAAAGTGAAGTGGCCCTTATTCAGGTCTAAACAATTCCGGTATAAGTAATTCGAGATAATCTATTATGCTGTCAAACTGGATAATTAATGAATTCTATACATTTTAAAGTTTCCAAAGTAAGTTAAAGCGTTTCCAAACGGTCCAAGCTTATCGATACTCATTTCAAATGGAGGCTTGAGAAAGAGATGTTTAGTTGTAGAGGTTCTATGCAAAGCCTTGTCAACTAGATTGTAGGTTTTCTAGGGAGGAGTCAAATTGCAGCAGACGAAGAATTTGTGCGCCAAACGTTGATATATGTGCTTCTCATCAGAATATAAAATGTCAAATAATTTTCTCAACAAATTGACTGTGGAAAATGGCAGCCTATAAGCCAGGTTATCAGTCAAATTGAAGACTACATTTAAGAAAGATGTCTTGTAGCCAAATTTACTGTCCATTGGGATGTAAATCATCTGTGACTTTAAAAGGCTAAATTCAGTTGGTATCTCACTTGCAATATACCAAAAAGCCTCTTAACAGTAAGTTCATGATGGAGAATGTTTCTTGGCTGCAGAAGTTTCTCATATGTATAGTAGAGTAGAATGGTCTTGAATAGATATCGGTTGAGTTGGGTCCACCTAAAGGTACTAACAACCTTGGTGTTGTGCACTAAAAAAAATAATTATGAAATTATAGTGACTTTAACCCCATTCACTACATCTAGAAAAGGATTCTTATACTGACTTTTTTAATTATTAAAGCCCATAGGTTAGTAATTCCAGCTTTTAAGTAGAGTAACTCATTTCTCAATCCATTTCTCAACATGGGTTGATAACTTTAGGGCTGTAAACGGGTAGGATACATATACGGAAACAGGTATTTCCGTTTTTCGATTCCGATAAGAATAACTTGTTTCCGTTTTCGATTCCGATAAGATCGGAAAGTGTATTATCCGTTTCTGTTTCCGATAAAATCGGAAAGTCTATTTTTCGTTTCCGATTTGTTTCCGATTCCGATATCGGAATCGGATATTATTTCCGATAATTATTGAAAATTACTGATTTCTTGATTTATTTGTTTAAAACATATAAAATGAAACCTAAATATAACCAATACGTCTTAGTATATTAGATAATGATTAATTATATTGGATAATGATTAATACGATTAAAACAATCTTAAGGTTAATATTATTCTTAATAATAAATTTAATAACAATCGGAATCGAAAATTGAAAAGCGGATACGAAAATAGGAGTTTATGTTTCCGATTCCGATAGCTTATCGGAAATATCCGATTCCGATTCCGATAGCTATCGGACGGATATTTTTTATCGAAAATAGATTTTTTTTTTTTTGGTAACAGATTGAAAAATCGGATAATCGGATTTCCATTGACAGTCCTAGATAACTCTCTCTTTCATTAATGTTAGAATAGTTCCACATATGAAAAGGGACAAAAAAAATAATATTTAATATAGACGGTGCTTACGCCACACAATGCTTAAGGTTTGAGTGGGATGAACCCAATTACTTCCACATGATATCATAGCCCATGGTTAAAAATCGGGTTACACACTTCGTATTTGTGATCAACGTGATAGAATTTAAAATCGACTTGCACGTGCAAGAACCCTGCATCCAACAAAGGACAAAATCCTAAGTGTTTAACAGATGGTACCTACTCTATTCATTATCTTAAGGTTTTAAGTTAGATGATTCAATAACTTCAACAATTAACTTAAAGATTAAATCTATCATTTTCATTGTATCCTTGCGTATCCCATCAAAACAGTAATCTTCTTTATCCTCAAGGTCAATCTTTATCTGCGAACCAATATTAGAATAAGAGCAATGTCAATTCTGTTTGCGATTAGTCGGACTAATTCACGTCCCAATTACGTCCACACCAAGAAGAGCTAAAATTTACCAAATCTCTAGGGTAAGCTATAGAATGCAGTGGCCATGTGAACTGCCACCATGATGGAGGGAGTTCGAATTTGAAAATATACAATAATTTTTTGCACTATTCTAATCATTTAGTCTTCTTAGGACAATTATTTTGGTTTAGGGTTTATGGGGGGAATTTTTTGCACTATTGTAATCGTTTAGTCTTCTTAGGACATTTACTTTGGTCCCAAGAGTTTTACAGCATAAAATAACATTATGTCCGTCACTTACAGAGAGCACACGTCCTCTTGCACAATGTAAAGATAAGATTTAATCTCAAAACTTTCTCTATAAAAAGGAAGTTCAATATTACTGAACCACAGATTGTGTGTGTGTGTGTCATGCTTATATATTTGACTACAAATCAGTGTTTGGGAAGTCCTGCTATCTTCTTTGAACATTATGTGCCTTTTTAGTGCCCACCAGCTGTTCCTAGGCCTGGACTGCTTCCACCTCTGTGGTTTCCACATATGAAAATGTCAAAGGCTCTCCCTCAACAGTTGGCTTGAAATCAGCCTGAGATCTTGCACTTGGTCAGCTCATCTGTCCCTAGAAAAGAAGGAATTCTGCAGGCCATATTAGTTAAGTTATTAGGTTGTATGGAAGGGTTTCAAAGTTCCTGAACCCATGTGATAGAACTTGATCAACAAATGTGGCACGTGAAGGTTGACATGGGATAGTTGAAAAAATCGTGCACCCACGACTTAATTAATCGGCTTAAGATTGTGTTTAGGTTATGGTTACACCCAAGTTGATCAAAAGCTCATCTGACCTTTACAACAAGAGGTTGACTTAATTAAGATCCTAATTAATTAGATGGTGTAATGGTATGGATCTTCAACATTAATTGTTGGTTCGATTCAAAAGAAGTCGAGACTCCATACTCCATTTGGTCTTTATACTATTGTGTGACCTTCTACAACATTAGTTGGTTTAGACTTTATCAATATTAATTGAGAAAAACTATTGCAACTCCAAATTTAATAGACAATTGAGAGCTTTATTTATTAATCATGTCCATTAAGAGGGTAAGATCTCTCTCCACCTAATTTACTTGCGATCGACCAACAGACACATGAGTTCAGATCTTTCTCTAAGCTTTGATTTGTTTGCAGAATAGGTTATCCGGAATAATATATACTAAAATAAGGGGTGTTAAAGTTTGATAGTTTTGTGAGGTCCACTAGCGAAATAGAAAGAATAAACAATTCTTTAAGTCTAAGGTGGAATTACTTATTCTCCTTATTCTGATATTATGACGCGATAAAAATTATTTTGCCTATCAAATTTGAATTAGTCTTATTCTAAAAATAAAACTCCTTATTTTGCTCTGATTCTCCTATCAAGCCGACGCTAAGGACTTAAAATGGTATGAATCTTATGTCATGGTGACAAGTTATGGGCATCCAAAATGTCATTGAACCCCTACCACCATATGAGCCTCCCCTCTACTCTCCCCACCTCGTGTGTGTAAGGTGAGAGCACATGCTCTCCCTCTCGTTCAAACTTTGGACTTTGCATGTGTTTGTTTATGTTGGTTCCATCAAGGCAAGCTCATCAAACACCCTTCTTTGTGTTTGGTTTCTACCTCCCCTCTCCCATTCTTTTCCCTCCTGTGGACTTAGAAAAGACGCATGGCATTGTGGATTTGGTACACAGGCTCGTGGTGGCGTCCTCCTTCTAACTGTCCCTGCTATGATCTCTTGAGCTTTCCCTTTCTTTACGCACAAAACAAAGTTTCCAATGAGCTCACTGCCCAGGCGACCCGATGGCCCTCTTCCTCTCATACGGCTCAAACAAGCTCCACCTACGTGAGCACTGGCCCCAACTAGCTAGCTGCGCCTACCACACCCACATGAAATATTGGTGCCGTCACCTTGGAAGTCTTCTAGAGGCCTCTAGATATGACAGGTATTCTGACGTTTTCAGCTGCTTAATATCATGTTTACATTATATGGATAGTAATTATCTTAATCACTAAGTTCTTCTATTATTAGCTACTAATGAATGCGGTTTAAGTTGGGTTGACATTACCCATGTTAATAGAAGCTTTCTTTTGGAAGTAATGAGAAGATATAGAGAACAAAACAGTCATTTATCTCGGTGTCCTAAGTTAGAGTTCATTACAAATGTAGGCATTTTGGAAATGAAATGGAAGGAAGGCCTTTTAACCTGCTGTACATTAAGGCCGTGTTTAGCGCAACTTCCATTTGAAAGTACTTTTGTATTTTCATTTAGTTATTTTATATGGAAGTCATTAAATCTTAGAAGTCATTTATGTGGTATTTTTCTTCTGTTTTAGCTTCCAACCAAAAGTTACAAGAGAGGAACTTCTAAGTTACAAGGGAGGAACTTTTGTAACAAATCAAAATTAGTCATAGTCTCTCTTTTTCAACTCATTCTATGTAAGAAGTGGAAGCCAAAAGTAACTTTCAAGTAAAAATTTTGCCCAACACGCCCTAAATTTTCAACGAGGAGAGACATGTAATTAGCACCATGAAAGCCTATAGATCTGAAATCTTAGCGAGTTGCTAACCTTAATAAATGATGTTCTTTAAATTGGGCCTAGAGTTGTAGGAGCATAAATGGCTACAAAAAAAAAAAACACTTCTTGTTCTTCAGTTGAAAAAATTACTCCCAAAAATTTCGTAACTTTTTTTCTGAGGAAAAAAAAGATCAAACATCTCTTCCCGCTCTCCTTAAATCTTTCTCTTCTTCTGTTAATTAACATTGGTTAAGATTTAATATTAACTTATATACAACATTTTGACTTTTCCTAGTAACTCCTAATTATGAATTTTTTTTTTCTCAAAGTATTTTTAATTAAAAATTAATGAACAATGTTATGAGAAAAGTAGTTTTAATTAAAAATTAATGAACGATTAAAAAATTCATAAACTCCTAACACATCCTATGTTCCCCTAATACTAAGAAGAATTGTACTCATTCAACCGAATACGTGATTACACACAATAAATCTGCCAACTTTAATTGGTTATACTAAAACAAAATGTCACTCATCAAAGTTGATAAAAGTTTGGTAAAAAATAACTTGTTAAATTTTAAATATAATAAATATTCATATAACTAAAATTATTGAACATTCTAGACAGGACACAAACAAATTTGATAATTAACTGTGCCTTCTGTTAAAAGTGGATATGATATCGGATGTTCAGCTGGGCACAGGTTGACAAAGGGTTTAGATCACTCCTCTACAGTCAGATGAATTTATTTATGAAATTTTCTCTTTTTTATACTATCAACACAATCTGGTCAAACAATTATACAGATTTGACAATTAACTGGGCCCCCCATCAGATACGGATCCGTTATAGGATATTCAGGTAAGGTTGATGACGTGTTGGGGCCACTCTTCTACCGTCATATGAATTTATTTATGGAATTCTTTTTTCCTTTCCCTAATGTCAACAAAATATGGTCAATTAAATAGTCATACTATGGAAGAAGGAATTAACCAACGGCGGAGATCTTCCATCCTTCTGACCTATTGGCTTTTGCTGACATCTGAGATCGGCATTAATCCCAGGTTGAATAGGGATGCTGCTGACCTGAGCTATAGCAGTGGTAGTTGCAGCTACGACACCATGTTTGTTATTGAACTAAAGAAA
The DNA here is from genome assembly GCA_030544215.1 of Zantedeschia hybrid cultivar. Classification (NCBI taxonomy): domain Eukaryota; kingdom Viridiplantae; phylum Streptophyta; class Magnoliopsida; order Alismatales; family Araceae; genus Zantedeschia; species Zantedeschia hybrid cultivar. The sequence goes on from JARZZO010000005.1 coordinate 5,278,557, forward strand.
GAAATGGAGGATAAGAAGGAAATTAAGATACTTGAGAGCTTGAGAGAGAGAGAGAGAGAGCGCTCCACTTGCTAAGCTAATATCCACATCATAATAAAAATAGGCATCTCAAATTAAAAGTCAAAATAATTCAACTTGCTAATCTAATATCCACATCATAATAGATAGTGACGGATCCAGTGTTTATTCAGTGGGGGACCTGAGGCCTCACTCGTTTTTGCCAAACCCATGGACTCAATTCAAAGTAGTTTAACGTAAGACTCCACTGATCTAAACTAAGACGTCATTGACTCAATCTAGAACTTTATGTGACCTAGTCTAAGATTTTATTGACTCGATCATGCTTATATGACCTAATGTCCGAGTGATCCTATTAGATAAAATTTCTACGTCGCCATTGATAATAAAAATAAGTATCTCAAATTAAAAGTCAAAATAATCCAACACGTCCATGGAGCCATTTAATCACAAAAATGAAAGTGAACTGTACGCATATATATTAGGGACCCCACCTCCTCAGTTTCAAGCAGATGAGATTTCTGATCCGAAAGTTTTATTTAAGATTCCATGTATTATCAGAAGACTCGATGCATAAGACATGGGAAATATCATATTTGCACGAGGAAAAAGACATTGTAAAAGGTCATAATTAAACCGGCTATACTTAAAAGTCTTATTCGAATACAAAAATCAATCTTAACGTCCATGTTTTGATTTATGTAGATTATTTGTCCAAGTAAGATCCTTAAACGTAATTTCAGATGAAAATTAGATATTAGATAAACGCATGTGGTATTTTTTACATCATAAGTTATTGAATAACTCTGCACTATTTATAGTTCACTGTGCCCCATATGATCCATGTTTATTACTTATTAAAGACTAATCAACTTTGGATTAGTCAGAGGGTAGACTTAAGACTCGCAAGCTATTATCCAAAGAAAATTCCCCCGTACACAAACATTAATGCCCCTCTCAAAGTTTTTTCTAATTTTTTTAAGTAGAAAAGAAAAAAAATTTAATGAACTCGATCTCACGATGAAGTTGAGTCTCATAATTAAGAATATTTTTTATTTTATTTTCTTTGTAAAAAGTGAAAAAACTAAAATAAAAAATGTTTTTAACTGTTGAACTCGATCTTACCGTGAGCTCACTGAATCATTCTTAAAAAAGATTTAAAAAAGTCAAACCAGGAGTAAAGATGGGGAGGAACTCGCGAGCAGCAAATTTTGGAATTTTAAGGAGCTTAACGAAACCCAAAAAACGCTCGTTATATGGAGCCAAACCGAGAGGGTCGTCGCCCGGGGTGGAGGCGCCGTCTGATTGGTCCACGTGTCAGCCGCAGCGGCCACCTATTCCTAGATCCGACGACTCGGGCGCGGGTCTCCATGCCTCCCCCGAGGTTTGACTTACAAATCAAATGGGACGCGCACCCCGCAAAAAGTCGCAGGGGAGGCGGTGGTATTAAGCCATAATTATCGCGATTAATTAATTTAAATCTTGTTTTAATTAAATAAAACCCAAATAGCACAATCCACCACCATCACTACTGCTCCCTTTGTCTGTTTATTTCTCTCTCTAGAACCCCAAACCTCTTTGGTTTACTCAACCGAGGGCCCTGTTCAACGCCTCGTGGGCCCCACCCTGTCCGCTCGCCTTCCTCTTTACACATTTCAACTACCCCTAAAGTCAACGCACTTACTTTCTCCTTTTCTCTCTCTAAAGCTTTCTCTCTCTATCCCCACCCAACCTTCTTCTCCACTACCTCCCCCTCACCCCCTCCACCCCTTGCCTTCTCCAGCCCCATCTCCACTCTTCTTCTTCTCCTCCCCCCTTCTTCCCCAAATTTCCCAATCTCCAACCCTAGCTCCGGTCTCCCGCCGTCGTCGGAGGTGCTACTTCCGGTGGGCGCCGCCATGGGGAACGGCCTCGGGAGGTTCACCAGCTGCCTCTGCGTGGGGGACGGCACGCTCTTCCACCGCCGGCGCGGCGGCGGCGCCGGCCACGACCTCGCCATGATGATGGCGGAGCCGTATGACGAGGGGCTGGGACACTCCTTCTGCTACGTCCGCCCCGATCCCTCTAGGCTGTCCTCCTCCAAGGTACACCACTCCGAGGAGGACGCCGGCGGCGGCGCCACCACCACAACGTTCCGCTCCATCTCCGGGGCCTCCGTGAGTGCCAACACGTCGACGGCGCTGTCCACCTCCATCGTAACTGATCCTTACTCCTACGCCTCCGGGGGGCTGCTCCCCGACCGCGCCGCCGCCGCGTTTGACTGCTCTACCTCCTTCTCCTCCGTGCCGCTGCAGCCGGTGCCGCGGGGGCTGCTGGGGTCGGGGCCGTTCTCCGGCCCCATGGACAGGGGGTTCATGTCGGGGCCCATCGAACGGGGGTTCATGTCGGGTCCCCTCGACCGGGGCATCTTCTCCGGCCCTCTGGACAAGGCCTCTGCCGGCGCCGGGGATCTCCAGTTCCAGAGGAGCTTCTCCCATGGGGGTTACCCCTACGCCTTCCGGCCGAGGACGCGGCGGGGGTCGCTGATCCGGGGGCTACGCCGGGCGATCGCCCGGACCATCACCCGCGGTCACAACTCGATCGTGGCGCCCATCAAGGCAGCGTCTTCGGCGGCGGCGGCGGCGGCGGCCGCCGGTGGGTCCTCCTCCGTGAGGGAGTCGGACGGCTGCGAGAGCGGCTTCGCCAGCAGCAACACCACCCTGAGCAGCAACCAGAGCCTGGAAGACGCAGGGGACGACGGCTTCGATAACGGGAGCCTGCAGTGGGCGCAGGGGAAGGCCGGGGAGGACCGGGTCCACGTCGTAATCTCCGAGGAGCACGGGTGGGTCTTCGTGGGCATCTACGACGGCTTCAACGGCCCCGACGCTCCCGACTACCTTCTCTCCAACCTCTACTCCGCCGTGCACAAGGAGCTCAAGGGTTTGCTGTGGGACGACACGTTCGGTAGCGATCCCAATCCGGCGAGGTCGCCGCCAGAATCCGAGGATCGGACAGTCACAGTCACGGGTCTGCCCAGGACTGTGGCGGCTGCAGCTGCAGCCGCCGCCGCCGACGACTGCTGCAGGGCAAAGGGGTCGAAGAAGAGGCTGAGGGGGGCGGCGAAGAAATGGGAGGAGAACCAGCGGAGGTGGAAGAACGAGTGGGACAGGGAGCGGCTGGAGCTGGACCGGAAGCTCAAGGAGCAGCTGGCGCAGCCCAGCGCGGGGGCCCCGGCGGTGAACCACGGGGACGTGCTCAAGGCGCTGTCGCAGGCGCTGCGGAAGACGGAGGAGGCCTACCTGGACATCGCCGACAGCATGGTGGCGGTGAACCCGGAGCTGGCGCTGATGGGCTCGTGCGTGCTGGTGATGCTGATGAAGGGGGAGGACGTGTACCTGATGAATGTGGGCGACAGCCGGGCGGTGCTGGCGCAGAAGGCAGAGCCTGATGTGTGGGGCTCCATCGGCAGGATAAAGGAGGAGACTTTGAGGGATTTCGAGGCCTTTGATGGGGACCAGACCGATGGGCTGCGCAGCTTAGCGGCCGTGCAGCTCACCTTGGATCACAGCACCTCCGTAGAACAGGTATAAGGGGAATTAGATATGTAAAAACCTGTTCCTGTTCCTGCTTCTGCCATGGGGACTCCTTCCCGGTTTCGCTCGTCTTGTCCAAGCATTTGCTCCACTCTTTCACAAGCTTTCTGCGTATTTGATGTTAACACTCACTGTGCAATGTTTTGGTGATGCAGGAAGTGCAGAGGATTAAGAACGAACACCCGGACGATGCGTCGGCCGTGATGAACGATCGCGTCAAGGGCTCCTTGAAGGTCACAAGAGCGTTCGGAGCTGGTTTCCTGAAACAGGTAGGCACTGTCCAAGAAAAAAGCCATCTTTAGTCTTTACTGCGTTAACTTGATCCGGATGAGCAGTTCAAGTTCTTTACATCTGATCTGAGAGGCCTTCAAGTCCCTATCGTTGTCTGGATAGAATTGCCCTTTTTAAGTCTGGAAATCTAGGATCTGTGCTAACTAATGTGTCATACCAGCTCACTTGATAAGTGATTGCTTGTCTAGAGAGAGGGATTTGTTTGGAAGTAGGAGAACGTATCTGTGAAAAATGGGGCAGCCGTGATCCACAGTGTATCTAAGAGAATGGTGCTCCTACAACAGTTTGCCATTAACATGCAAGTTTCAATTAGGTAGATCCTTGATATGTTTTGGGTAAAACTTTTTAGGACAGACTAAATGAACAACTTTTCTTTCTCTTTTTTTTTTTTGGTTTGTTTGCTGCTTATATCTAGTCTTATGGAGTCCTGAATTGTTAGTCCACTGGACTTGGTGTTTAGTCATAAGATCAAGCGTTTGCTTAAATTCCTCTGCAAAGATGTTCTCTTTGAGATTTTTTTTCCACTGCATTCTTTTGTAGTTTAGGCATGCCAAGCACCGTTTCTCCGGTGGAAAGGATGGCAGTCTCTAGGGATTCTGCGTGGCTTTGTTTTTGTAGGGGAAATGGAAGATGTGAGTTTGTAAAATTAGGCCACTGATCACTGATATGTCATTGCTCAAATGCTCACTTAGCATGCATATTTCAATATAAAGCAGCAAAGTCTTAACATAAAGTTGCCTGACTTTGTGATCCACACTTTAAGCTTTGGCTGTCACTGTCAGAGCTTTGGTCAGCATTCTTTTTCCCATTTTTTCTCTTGTGGGAGGCCTTTAGCACTATCATACCCAATATGTTGAGATCAAGTTGTACTGGCACTTGCACTATATTTTTGCTGTTATGGTCGACCACCATCCTCATAAGAATTCTGACTCTTGTGGTAGGCCTTCAGTGAGTGCCAGTCCATCAATCAACAATGAGGGTTTTTAACATTGTGGGATGTGACACTAGGTGGCATGTTCCACCACCTTGCATACTGCTTAAAAAGTTGATCTCCTTGCTAGCTTAGGTGCATGTCTTGTCAAGCTCCATCTAATCCATTTCCAATTTGTTTTCTTTTTCCTTCAGCCCAAATGCAATGATGCTCTTCTTGAGGTGTTCAGAATCGATTACATCGGATCCTCGCCCTACATCAACTGCAGCCCATCTCTCTACCACCACAGGCTTGGCCCCAAGGATAGATTCTTGATACTGTCTTCAGATGGGCTTTATCAGTACTTCACAAATGAGGAGGCAGTTGCCGAAGTGGAGTTATTCATCGCCTCTTTCCCAGAGGGGGATCCTGCACAACACCTTGTTGAAGAAGTTCTCTTCAGGGCCGCAAAGAAAGCAGGTAATTTCAGGGCATCCATGGAAGAATCAGATCAAGAAATAGTAGAAGTGCTTCTATGTGTCATGAACTGATTTTTTTTCTTTTTTTTCAAAATTTACAATGCAGGGATGGACTTTCATGAACTACTGGAAATTCCACAGGGCGACCGACGACGATACCATGATGACGTTTCGATCATAGTCATCTCCTTGGAAGGCAGAATATGGAGATATTGTGTGTAAATAATATACGAATTAAAAGCGAGATATAGAGCTCCACAGAAAAGCTTAAGGCCTTTTCTGTTCTTTTGGCCCCCCCTTGTTGTTATGTTTGTATCATACCAGTGAAAAGAAGCTCTGAGAGAGAGGCTTGGAGCCCATGTACTCCATGGTGACCATCGGGACTGTAAAGGTAGAACAGTTTCAGGTTGATTTAAACTGTCATAGAAGAAAGGAGAAAAAGGTGTAATTTTGTAATAAGTGGATCTCCATGGGGTTCCATTATTCAAATTAAAGCTGAAGTAATGACCCATTGGTCTTTCATCATCTCCCCCTCTATTCTTTAACTCGAGGACAAATTGAGCTCCATGGGTCATTATCACTGTAACAAGGTTGCAGTCCCCTCCAAGAATTCAAGAATTCCAAGTTGCATATGAAGGCAGTTGAGCTGGCTTAGTGATCAGCTGGTGACACAGACGTGTGGGTGTGCAATTTACAGATACAGCCAGAAGAGTCAAGTCAGATCAATAAGGTCAACGCTATCATGCTGCCCCTGTCTGAAACCAATTCCAGACCCACCACTAAAACCAAATGGCTTGCCTTCCACATGAAGACTACTTCCTTGCAGGCTACGCGTTTGGAAGCAACCAAAGGTTTTCCTACCAAGCAAGACCTTTTACACAGTAGGCTGTTCTATTCATCCTGGTTAACCTTCTGCTGTTCGTATCATCTGCTGTTTTCCTGTGGCAACTGCAAAGACTGTGGTGAGAACCTTCTGAGCCATGGCAGCCGACCGAGCCATTACCTCTGCACAGTGGATTCCTGGCGCATGAACTCCTTGCTTGACCCCATCTCCACCCTCCTAACATACCGCAGTCATTTGTGCCAGCCCTGGCTGCCGACGCCGTGCGGCTTGGTGGCTCTTCTGCTTTGCTGCATCCCCATGGATCCCACCCTGAGTTGCTATTAGCCAGTCCACTTCAAGGTCCTGCACTTGGCCAAGATTTCATTTTGCTGCTGGTGCTTGTCGGGGTTCCACTTTCATGCCAGCTGTGGCCCCGGCACCGGTCAGCCACCCCGCCGGCTACCACCGACGTTGACCGGTGGGGTTTGTGGAGCACTCAGTGTTCCACAATTAGGCCATTGACTTTTCTGTCTTCCAATTTTTCTCCCCTCAAAAGGAATCTGTCATTAGGAGGGAACAGGCTGAGGGGATATAACCCACCACCTAGGAATGTCAAAGGATATATGAATATCCATTCACCCGTCTGTTTTCAAACTAGCGCCATTTTGATTGGAGAATAGGAGAAGAATAAGTCCTCTTATTCTTAGAATAAGGTTAATTCTAGTTTGAAGGACGGAATGGCTTATACCGTGTTAAAATTACTTATACCAAAATGAGGAGTATAAGTCATTTCACCTTAGACCTAAGAATTGTTTATTCTTTACTCTAGTATACGCTATTCCGGATCGAATAACTTATTCTGCAATCAAAGTGAAGCTTAATAAGAATGCAATTTATTTATTTATTTATTTTAAGGATAAGCATAATAGATCTGTCCTCACCTGAATAATTGAGAATAAAGATAAACTTCATCTCAAACTTTGATAATTGGGCCATCAGTTCATTTTCTCTTCTCCAATCTTAGCCATTGATCACATCCTATTTACAGCTATCAGGTCTTATATGTTTATAGATACAATTCCAATCAGATACGTATTTGGACATTCCTCATGGCATCTGCTATTCCCCACCTGTTTGCTCTTCCTCATTACCTCATTGATCACTTGTGTACGAGTTTCATAGAATAAGTTTGATTGGTATAAGTTGTGTAGACATTAGTTTGAAAGAGCTTACGCATAGCCATACTTTGGAAGTACAGTTTTCTTTTCCAATTAGGAGCTACAAAAACATATGTTTACACACAACATGATCCAATGATTCAAATTCTGTAATCCCATTCTCTAGAATCTTGAACGTTAAAAAGTAAGGATAAACAAAGAGAAAGGTAAAGATAATGCCATTATCCGCATGGAATGCATAATAGGTCGATTCCGATCCGGTTCGGCCGATTCGGATTGAGATCGGCGGATCCCGATCCAGTTAGAATCGGTCGATTCCGACTAATTCTGATCTAATTTCAGTCGATTCTGGTCGATCCGATCCCGATTCAGATATGGATCAGTGGGTCCCGATCCAGCCTCCCGATCCGTGCATGTCCTGATTATTCGACCCAATAGGTATTCGTTGACATCAGTTGAAGAAATATGATTTTCCCCTTTTTTTTGGGTCCTTCATTGCCTGGTTAAGCAATTGGCTCCTGCAGGACTCTGGTTTTCTCAGGGACCTACTGCCTGCATGTTTGGAAGGGAACAGGTGCAGTGAGGAACTGCACCAGATCCCATGCCAAATGAATGCATTGGGTGCATTTAGCTCAACTGCCAACAGACAACTGTGCACTACCGCATGGCACCATCACTTGCCATTAATAGCCGTAGAACAATATTTGCAGGCAGTCTGCTGAATGAAATGAAGCCATTCATTCAAGGTGGGGAGAGAAGGAAATAGGTGAAGGAGAACAATAAATTGTTTGAACCAGAGCAGTCAGACATGAACAGTCAGACATAAATTTGAGAACTCAAGAAAATCTTCTTGGGAGTTGAGATCAATCCAATGAAGACTTGAATACTATTTTCCACAAAGAAGAAAGAGGACTCAGAGAGAGATTGGATCCTCAATGTTCAATACCAGGAACTTCAGCTGAACCTAGAAAGGAATTTTCAGCTATACCATTTGGCCTTGGGCCTCATGCTAACCTGTAAGTGAAGGATGGTTCCTTGGCTGTCATCTGGACAAGTAGCTTGCTACAAGGTGTTTGTCATTTTAGCAGGGTTTACAGGGAAGTTTGTTTACATCAAAATAGCAAAAAGGATTTTGAATTTAATTTATATAAGCAGGAGTTTGTGAAATGGGACAGACATTGGGGGCTACAAGTAATTTAACATTTGTTAGAAGAGCCCCTAGGAATTGAATGGAGGTTAGCATTAATAACATTTGGGCACTGGTCCCTTTTCTTTTCCTTTCCTTTTGGATTATAGACCTTAAAATTTTTAGTCTTTGGAATGAACTGGGCTTGATACTAATTTTCCATTCTATCAACTGGCAAATTTCTTCAATGGTACATGCTGATTTGAACTCTACAAGGATGCAATTGTTGATTCTGTCCACATTTGAGCTTGACGAGGAATGCCCAAATTTAATCTGTTTAGCATGGCAATTAAACCAATTACTGCAAATCTTAGAATTAGAGAGAATGGGAAGCTTGACTGAATTGATACACATCTTATATTCCTAATTTCCTAGTATGTTAGAACAAATCGACCACATAACTGAACTTTCCTGTTATTATTAATAGAACCCTCTATACTACCAAGGTGTTGGAATCAGAAAATAATCATTCATTGTTGTGACAAAAAAAAGGAAAAAAAAAAAACTATTTCTATCAATCCCCATCTCGCACAGACATCAGCATTCAACTCCATTTGTGATTTCTCTCTATATTGTAGGCCATGGTGGAGTAGGTTCCTAATTCTTCCCATTTCTAATACAAGTGCTTCAGCCTGCGTAAGATGCAATCCACGGAAGGGAAAAGAAGGATTCACAACTTACTGACAACACTAGCGACAAGAGCTAACACTAGTGACCTGAGCTACCTACTACCATGACTCCCCTACACAGTGGTCTTTTTTCCGTTCTAGAACTCTAGTAAAAGGACTTCACTAGAGGGTGTTACAAGCAACAGGGAAGAACAGTGACTGCTTGGCAAGCTTTCTCATGGATGGAGTCCAGTTAAAATAGGGGCTGGGACTCTATGGTGATCTTACAGTCCAGTAATGGTGTTCAGTGGAGGTTGCTTCAGCCAAAAAAGTTTTGAAGCTTTCTAGTGCACCACATCTACGTTTTTCAAGCATTGTACTTCATTATATTTTCCAGATACAGTTGTTAAGGTAATAAGCTTGAGCAAAGTTAAAGGTTGAGGTCCTTTATTCTTGTTTGTTGCTAACTACTGCATTGTATCCTCTCTATCTTCTCATGTCATCCATCCCCTTCCTGCCTGCCTTTATCAAGTAGGTTTAGCTGATGGCATCCACCTCATAAAAGCCAGTTAACAGTAAGAGGTTTAGATTTTAAAACCTTTAATGAATTCCAGGTAGAATAGCATACATGTCACGGGAGTCACAACCGAGCACTTTTAAGTCCTAATCAGATCTAAAGATTATCAGACAGGATCTATGGGAGGTGTCAGGCCCATGTCTAAAACCTCTTACCCAAGCAATGGCATGGCTCCATATAGAAGCTAACACTCTGGCTACTATCTTATGATGAGAATTTCAACAAGGTTCCAGCATATGCTTACGCTCATGCCTGCTATGATGTACATGAAATGGTCTTACCTTAATTAGGAGATTATTAACTAGATTGATCGCTCTGTTTTGAGTAGTCATCTGATTCGTACTTCAGAGGACAACTTTCATTGCCAGTAAGAAGGAAAATTTTCTAAAATGATACATAGGAAGCCTTCTGTTGATTATGTCAACATTGATTTTGCCAAGTGGAATCTCGAATTATTCTGTCCAAGAACCAAAATAAACTTGTAATAATGGAGACTAACTAGGTTAAATTAGTTCTATGTTTGTTTGAGCATCCCTCAGAAATCAACTCCCTTAATAAGTAGAATAAGACCAATGTGTCTCCATGTTGCGGGGGAAGAAATCTAGTTTATATTATGCAGAGACTTCACGGCACTGCAACATTTGATGTAGCTACTCTTGGTGTTGTTTCCAGCCAAGAAGAAGATACCTGATAAAATTTAACTGATCTTCTACCAAAATATTTGAAAATACTTGTAGGTCACTTCCTGACAAAAAAAGAGAGATGAGCATCACTGAAGCGGGATGGGAAAATGTTATCTAGAATTCCCGAGCAGCAAACCCATAGTTAGATGGTCTTTCTTCCCAGTGTGCTTAAATCCTACGCATTGAATCAACTGGCGAAGCAACTGCAAGTTCAAGCTGTTATTGTAAGCCTTTGTATGACCAAGGAGTAGGAATCCTCATATGATCATTTGTAGTTTTACCAAAGCCTTCCCCATGTTGATTTATGTGTGTAAATGGAAGACCATGGTGGAGTAGGTTGATACTATAATACTGATTTCGTCAGAATAGGATATTGGAAGTCTAATGGAAATGTGCTGCGGCCGCCAGCATCAATAAGGATGCAACGAACAGAAATAAACAAGAAGAGTTTACATGTTACTGGTGGCAGCAGTGACAAATCCCAACTACTGCCATGACTCATCCATACAGAAGGATCTCTCTCCACCCTGGGAAAAGGCCCTAGTTGGTGATCTCTCTCTCTCTCCCTCTCATGTGGTTCCTGAGGCATAAAAGGTGTAAGTAGAACCAGGGTTTGCCGTACCGGATCGACTCGTGCCGACTCGGACGACTCGTACCGTATCAAGACAAAAAGCTAATTGACTAAAAGTTGCCTAAAAGTTTGCCGTACCGGTTTGCATGGTACCATCAATTTGCCTAAAAGTTGTAATACCAGTTCGAGGGCTGACTTGGGTCCTTTTTGGATGCAACTTACGAAAGTGCATGGAGTTAACATAAACACATTTTTGTAACTGTATAATCATAATTGGATTTATGTGGGACAACTTAGGTTTATGAGAAACTTCTCTAGGGTAAGCTAACTCCAAATAGATGTTGGGCTTCGGTAATTTGGAATTGGGCTCTAGGTATCCTATTGTTATGCAAAGTTAAAGGATATACTAAAAGGATATAAGGAGGACTTAAAAGAGAAAACTCTCCAACTCACTTAATAACTCACACAAGACAAAAAGTGGAGCACTTAAATAAATTCTTCTCTAATTGACTTGACTTGTGTTGGACTTATATACGAATGGTAAGAGTGGCCTCTTTATATAGGCCTTGTACAAGAGTAACTCTTGGAGAGTTACTTATTTAATAAACCAAGGTTACAAGTTCTTCTTGAAACCACTTCAAGTCTACAACGGATGAGATCCTTTCTTGTAATCCATCTCCCATTATATAACCCACAAACTCCCACAACATTTATTAAAAGAACTAAAGAAGGCAAACTCCCAAATTCAAGTTTGCTAACTCCAACATGTCCCCTCAAACTTGAATTGTCTTCATGCCAAGCATTTGTCTAAACTTTGTGAAAGTATTGGTAGGTAAGGACTTTGTGAATATATCAGCCACTTGATCCACAGTGATGCAATATTCAAGCTTCACATTCTTTTCTTTCACATGATCTCTAATAAAGTGAAACCTTGTATCAATATGCTTACTTCGCCCATGTTCCACTGGATTCTTCGAGAGTTTTATTGCTGATTTATTATCCACAAAAATAGATGTAGCTTCTATTTGTGGATGATGTAACTCCTTAAGCAGATTCCTCAGCCATAATGCTTCACACACAGTAGAGGATGTTGCAGCATACTCGGCCTTGCATGTTGATAAGGCCACCACACTTTGTTTCTTTGAACTCTAAAAAAAAGATGTTGGGCCGAAGTAGAAAACATATCATGTGGTGCTTTTCCTTTCATCTAGATCACCACCCCAATCACAATCAGAATAGCCATAAAGTATGGCCTCTCCTCTATAAGGATAGAAGATACTATGCTCAAACGAACCTTTGATATACCTAAGAATTCTCTTTGCAGCAATCCAATGAGAATTCTTAAGTATTTCCATATACCTGCTCACAAGGCTAACACTGTATACAATATCAGGCCTAGTAATGGTAAGGTACCTTAAACTGCCAACCAAACTCCTGAATAGAGTTGGTTCCACAATTTCTTCTTCTCCATCTCTTGTCAACCTTAAGCTTGTTGTTATAGGAGTGCTGACAGCCTTACAATTCTCCATTTTGAACTTTTAGAGAATCTCATTTGCATATTTTCTTTGGGATATGAAAATCCCATCTTCTTATTGCTTCATCACTATGTCAAGGAATAAGACATAAGTCCACAATCTGTCATCTCGAACTCCTTGAATGTGCACCGCTTGAATTCTTCAAACATCTTCTAGCTATTTCCTATGAACAGTAAGTCATGAACATAAAGACAAACAAAGAGTAACTCTCCGTGGTTGCCTTTCTTCACATACGTAGCATGTTCATAAGGGCATTTGATGAAGCCATGTTCATGCAAATAGCCGTCAATGTATGAATTTCATGCCCTTGGTGCTTGCTTTAGCCCATAAAGTGCCTTCTTTAGGCGATACACCTTGTACTCCTTGCCTTCAATCACAAAACCTTGTGGTTGTTCCACGTACACTTCTTCTTCGAGAGGGCCATTTAGAAAAGCTGATTTGACATCTAACTGATAAATTTTCCACCTATGATGAGCTGCAAGGGAAATCAATAATCTTACAATGTCAAGCCAGACAACTGGAGCAAAGACTTCTTCGTAGTCCACGCCGTGCTTCTGTTTGTAACCTTTGGCTACAAGCCTTGCCTTATATCTCTCCACCTCTCCATCAGCGGTGTGTTTGATCTTATAGACCCATTTCACACCTATAGCCTTATGACTTTTTGGGAGTGTAGCCAACTCCCATGTTTGGTTCTTCTCGATGGCATGGATTTCATCCTCCATAGCCGATCTCCAGCAATCTTCTTCTACGACCTCTTCAAAGGTAAGAGGCTCATGATCTGCATACAAACAAAAGAGATTTGTTTCTCCATCTTCTTCTGTTTGTTCATAAATATCTCTCAAACTTCTCATTTTGATTGAAGTTCGCCTTGACGAGTTGGAACCTTGTGATGTCGATGGAGTAATTCGGAATGGAGCACTACTTTCTGTTAGTTTTAGGTGGCCTACAAGCCAATCTGACTATGTAAATCTCGTTCCTTTATTAATATAATGGCATAATATTCATTATGTATAAATCGTATTAATTATCGTCTCATAATGAAGTCTGTGAATATGTGCGATAGTGATCAGATTATGATGAGATCATACTAATGAAACTGATCACTTAAACACACATATTCTTAATCGTTCCTAGTCGGAGGATATTCGAGAAGGACATCGGATATCCGGTTAGACTAGTACAGATTACTCCTGCTCATATGATGAGAGTGACTGATCTCATAAGTCACTTGTGTAGAGACACTAAGGCGAATCTGTAGGTGCTCATTGGAGAATGAGTTCACTGAACTGATCCGACTGAATCGCTGGATGGTATTGTACATCACTGTCAACCAGCTTGATTCTATTGTCGCAGTTGCGTGAATGGCCCTCGACCTGAGACACCAAGGACACCTTGTCGGTGGACTTCTGTGCTTTGACCTTGGTTTACGAATCTTTAACCACGGGATTCTAAACAGCCAATGATTGGGTACAACAGAATACCATTAAAGGGAATTGTGTGTCAATAAGGAATCATTCGCTCTCGGTACTTAGAGAGAGAATGTTCTAGGAAGGATGCGCGGAAGTCCTTGGCTAGGGCGGACGATAATATCGGAAAAGGAATTTTCCGATATTCATCAGCGGCATCCAATCCAAGTGAGTCGATCGGCTAGGGTTTGACAGCACGCTATACTCTGAGTTGACTCGAGACCATTGTACGAATAAAGGATTATATCGACGCGGTAACTGTCGACGGAAAGGTTTCAAGAGTGGGTTACTTAACCCCGATACCTTCTGGGTTCACGCGGTGTTGCTTGGCACCCAACGTAATTAGAGGCCCGGTCGAATTCGATGTACGACATCAATTCGATTGATTAATTAATTAATAAAGAGTTATTAATTAATTAATAAAGCCAGTGAGGAGTCACTGGGCTTATTGGGCTATTAACCGGACTGGTAATTGGGCCTAGAGGGTCACACGCAAATGATTCTCAAGGCGATGGATAAAAATGTTGGTTTTATATAAACTGGAAGTTTTTATGAAAAACTGTGTGGTTAGTATAAAACATAGCGAACGGACTGAGTAGGCCAAGCTGCTGCTAACCCTAGCCGCCCCTCCTCTGTTTCTCTCTCTCTCTGGCGTCCCAGATAGATCCGGATCTGCTCCGTCGCTTCTTCGACTCCCGTTCGACGGGAAATCGTTCGCGCGTTGCGGCGATCGTTGCAGCGACCGATGGAGGTTTCGTGGGCTGCGAAGAACGAGGAACGTGAGGATATTCGTCGCAAGGAGGATCGCGTGGACTCCGCTAGAGGCCAGGCGCTTGCACGGCTTGCGGTGTCACACCGATGGAACCGAATGGTTGCGGATTCGAATCTGTACACGATAAGAACCGATAATCCGATTATCGTGATTTTTAGTTTTTCGAAATGGGAACGGATCTCCGTTCTTATTTTATTTCCGCTGCACGGGAGATCCGGAGAAACCCGAGAACACAACACTTTCTTCATTAGAAGGAGTTTGTGGAGGAGGTGGTGGTGTAGGTTGTGGCAGAGGTGGTTGTTGTTCAACCTCTGTTTCTTCCATCACCACTTGTTTGTCGTCTTCATTATTCCATCTCCATGCCTCTTCTTCGCTGAAAATAACATCTCTACTTTCCACTATTTTATTAGTAAGTGGATTATAAAGACGGTAAACTTTTGACTCACCACTATAGCCGACAAAGATTCATTTGTCTCCACGATCATTTAGCTTCTTCCTCTTCTCTTCAGGTACTTGTGCATATGCGATACACCCAAAAGTACGTAGGTGATTCACATATGGCTTCTTCCTGCTCCAAACTTCTTGTGGAGTCATATCTATCAAGGCTTTTGTTGGACTTCGGTTGAGAAGATAACTTGTACATGCAGCAGCTTCAGCCCAAAATGACTTGGGCATATCTTTCTCCTTCATAATGGTCCTCACCATCTCTAGAATGGTGCGGTTCTTCCTCTCAGCAACGCCATTCTTCATTACCTCGGTCAGATCTAAGAACTTTTAATTTACAGCCACTCTCTCGCTCAACACGAGCCTTAAAGTGTTTAAATACATCAAAAGCAGCAGATTTTTGTTTGATCAAATACACCTATATCTTCCTACTAAAATCATCAATAAAGGTAATGAAATAACGATTACCTCCAAGAGATATAGGTTCCAATGGACCACATATATATGTATGCACCAACTCTAGTCGATTGGATGCTCTTCTGGATACAACCTTCGGAAAGGGATGTCGATGTTGCTTTCCAAGAGTGCATGCTTCACATAGATGTTTTGGATCTTCAATGTTGGGCAATCCTTTCACGATGTCCCTTACTGCTAACTGTCTCAAGTTGTGAAAGTTGAGATGCCCATATCGAAGATGCCACTTCCATGACTCATTTTCTATGAGTCCATAGAAATATTTCTGTACTTCAGTCTTCAAATGGAGGGGAAACATCCGATTCTTTGCCATCTGGATCCGTGCGATTTGCCTCCCATTTTTATCTGTCAAACTTAGCTTGCAATTTTCCATGTGTATTGTGTACTCCTTTTCTAGGAGCTACCCAATATTGAGGATATTGCTTTTCATATTAGGCACATAATACACATTGGAAATGTATTGAGGCGTACCGTCTTTTTGGAAAATTCTGACTTTTCCTTTGCCTTATATAGCAAGTTTTGACGAATCTCCAAGGCTGACAGTGTTGTGAGTATGGCTAGAAAACTCTATAAAGAGTTCCTTTCTTCCGCACATGTGGTTACTTGCTCCCGAGTCAAGAAACCACACGTTTTGCTGGTCGAGTGCCTCTTCCCGTGCAAGCAGAAGAGTTGGATCCTCATCAATAGTTGAAGCATCTGCAAAGTTAGATTGCTCACCTTGATCTGACTTTTTTACTCCAACATTCTGATGCATAGTGTCCATATTTGTGGCAATTGTAGCACTTGATGTTTCTGCGGCTACCTTTGGACTTGTTCTGACTTCGTCCGTGATCCACGTTCTTTTGTGGTGATTCATCGTGGTTTTGTCGTTTTCCACGACCACGACCACGACCTCTTCCGCAGTTGTTAACTCCACCACGGCCTTTCTGTTGATCACCAAGAGTCAATTTAGACTCTAATGCGTGCTCAACCACTGTGGATTGGGACATCTTTTGGATTCGTTGCTCATGGACTTGCAACGATCCTATGAGCTCTTCAAGCGAGAGAGCCTCCAAGTCCTTGGACTCTTCGATGGCGACGACCACGTGTTCGAACTTTGATGTGAGAGATCGAAGCATCTTCTCGATGACGCGAACGTCCTCGAGTTTTTCGCCATTCCGCTTCATTTGATTCACGAGTACAAGTAACCGTGAATGATAGTTGGAGATGCTTTCATCCTCCTTCATGCGAGCAGCTTCAAATTCGGCTCTCAAAGTTTGAAGGTGAATTCGCTACACCCGATCCACACCTTTGTAGATCGTGCCTAAGATATCCCAGGCTTGCTTGCTCGATGTCGCCTCGGCGATCTTCTCAAAGGTCGCTTCATCCAACTCTTGGTGGAGTAGAAACAAGGCCTTCTTATCCTTTTTCCGCTGGTCTTTTAGTGCACTCCTTTGCTCTGGAGTGTAACCAGCCTCTTGTTCGGGAGTGGGTTCCACGTACCCGTCAAAGACAATCTCCAACAGATCTTGAGACCAGAACAAAGCCTTGAATTGGATGCACCAATTCTCATAGTTGTCTTTCGCCAGCTTCGGAATTTAAGGTTGCACCAAACTGGATGCCATTTTGACAACTAAAGGATAACCTAGATGAATCTTTTGGCTATGATACCAGTTTGTTGGGCTTCGGTAATTTGGAATTGGGCTCTAGGTATTCTATTGTTATATAAAGCTAAAGGATATACTAAAAGGATATAAGGAGGACTTAAAAGAGAAAACTCTCCAACTCACTTAATAACTCACACAAGACAAGAAGTAGAGCACTTAAATAAATTCTTCTCTAATTGACTTGACTTGTGTTGGACTTAGATACGAATGGTAAGAGTGGCCTCTTTATATAGGCCTTGTACAAGAGTAATTCTTGGAGGGTTACTTATTTAATAAACCAAGGTTACAAGTTCTTCTTGAAACCACTTCAAGTCTACAATGGATGAGAACTTTTTTTTATAACCCATCTCCCATTTATATAACCCACAAACTCCCACAACATTTATTAAAAGAACTAAAGAAGGTAAACTCCCAAATTCAAGTTTGCTAACTCCAACAATATATTTATGGAAAATATATTTATGGGAAGTTCTGAACTTATGATAAACTCACATGGGTGTATGGTAACTGTATTACCCATTTGCACAACCTTCTGGTGCAACACACCATCACTACCTCATCCATGCTATCGGAATGTTAGGACCACCTAGTACTGCTGGCTGTATGTGTATGCCTCTATGTTTCCAACAATGCTTTCTGTCAAACACCGGCACATCTTGCTTTCCAGGTACACAAGAAGGTAAGCATGAGAAAGATTAACCTGGTCATCCTTGTTAATATTTTTGTTTATCGTTAAGAATATTCTCTCTAGCGCATGTCATCCACCTCGTCAAAGAAATTAAAAAGCTGACGTTTTCATCTGCTTCAATTTTTTTCTTCAACAACAGATTAAACAATGTTTAAAACCCATTACATAGCCTATCTCTTTCCCTTGCTTAAACTGATGACCGATCTACCAAAATAAATATGTGACTAAGTGAGCATATGCCTCCTCTTGTTCTTCTTGTCCATCAGAAACCAAAATTTTTGGATCCTGACGCATGGAAGGATGAGCCAGGTACTTGTTTTTCTCTTGCAACTGGCAGCCGAAATAGGTCTTGATAATATTTTAAAGGCCATGATGAAACAAACAGTAGAGAATATGCTGCCATCACATCAGCTACAAGATATGGATCAGGTAAACTTCTAATAAGTTTTTTGAACTCCCTCAACCCCCTTTGACTTAAAAAAAGTGCTGCTCTCTGAGCTGCACACTACATCACTTGAGAAGGACTAGGAGAGACAGCAGGTCTCCTCCCTAACCTTGGCATCCCTTCCCCCACCAATTCTTTTGTTCTTTAAAGTTTTCTTTTCTTTAACCATTTTGCACTAATGATGTCTGACCTAGAAGAGCTAAAACAGGCTGCAGCCACTTCTGAAGCAGCAAGCAATTTAGAGACATCGGATCATCTGAATGAATTCATCTAGATCTTTAAGATCTTTGAGGAAGATGCGCATGAACGCAATGGGTTTCGGCCATGTTTGGAAGCAACTTATGAAACTTAGATGTGGTTATTATAAATTCATGTTTAATTATTCAGTATAAGTTTATAAATAGTCCGGAGAGAGTCTCTAACATAAACCTACTCCAAGAAAGTTTACGAATATATATTTACAGAGGGAGGTTTTGAGTTGGTCGGACAGAAAACGAATTATGAATTTACAGTAATATTTTTTTGTAAACGTTTTTTTTATATATATCTCTAGAAACTAGCGTATTTATATCTATACTCTCAACTCCCATATATTGTATGAAATATGTCTGAAAATCTCAAAAATGTTGTGGCTATCAAAATGTCGTTAACTCCAACAAAATATACAAGAATGATTCTGTAAAATCTGATAAAGTTAGAGGCATATATACAAATTTTTAGTGAATTTAAGAGTATATAAGTAAAAATATCTAAAATCTTTTTGACATATTCGGTTGGCATTAACGACGTCTTGATGATAGAGGGATACGATTCCAATGCTTCCTAAGTTTTCAGGGTATTTGATACAACATATGGGTTTAGGCGTATATATGCAAAAAAAATTCCTTTTTATAATTAAAACTACAATTATCGTAAAAATTAAATGAACTTATACGTTTATGAGTTGCTTCGAAATAGCCCCTTCACGTGCCATGAGATTTCCAGTTCATCAAAAGGGTCCGACATGGGATGGAGTCCAAGATGCTTTAGCACTGAAGCTTCCGTTTTTGTGTAGAAGTCAACATTTTTCTCACTATCTTATCCGATAGTTCCAAGAAGATTCTGGCATATGCTCCTGCCCACGTCTGCCTTGACCTCTATGGATGGGTCTTGCCTTCACTAAATCCTAAATTAATCGATTCGGGCGATTGATATCAGGGTTTGCTGTGCTAAATCGACTCGGGCGACTCGTATCATATCAGGATAAACTCGAATCGGTGCGATTCGATTGAATATATACGATTTAACCATACGACTCTTATGAGACAGCACGAGTCGACCCAACTCGTATCGAATCATGGGAGATCCAAATCGATCCGACTCGTCAAGTCGGCGAACCTTGGTTGATACACATATCTAAAATATTTCTCAGACATGCCATGCATCTAATAGAAGTCTGCGTTTCTTCATGAAATTTTTATTATGCAGAACAGAGGCAGAGGGGAAGGAGAACCGGACTAGAAGGGTCACATATTTTTCATAGAAGCCTAATTCTTGATCATGTGAGCTTGATAGTCCAAGTCTGAATCAAGTGTGATCCATTTCGATCATCTGGAAGTTATGGAAAGCTAGATGCAAATTGAATTTGGAGGGTATCAGCATCCACCCCATTAGTATAATGACCAAAGCTACCTGGAATGCAAATTCTTGGGTCAGATATCTTCCCAATACCATTTCTAAGTTGAATGCCTTGGCTGCGAAATTTAATTGGCAACCACCTCCGGCTAATCAACTCAAGATCAATGTTGATGGTGCTATATCTCCTACTCATATTGGAGCTGATGTTATTATCAGAGACTTGTTGGGGAACCTTGTCGGTTGCTCCACCTACATCCACAGAGGATCCAACCCTGCCCTCACTGAAACTTATGCATTCTAGCATGGTTTGTGTGCAGCATCTACCTCCGTCAAATCTATTACGGTTGAAGGAGATGCATTGTCTATTGTTCGTGCTATCCAGAGCTTCCCCCCCCCCTGTTGGGACTTTCCCGCTTGTATCTCTGAGCCTCTATCTTATGACAGGCTCTCCTGTATCTCCCCCCGGTTTCGCCGAGTGTAATTTAATAAATGTTCTTTCAGTTTACAAAAAAAAAAGAATTAGGTGTGATCCTCCAAACTTCAAAATTCATAAATTTTTGCACATGTCTCACAACTATGGAAGATATATATTCTATCCTTTAGCAAGATAAGATAGAAGCAAATAATAAGTGACGAGATTGTCCGGCCCTCAACCTAAGAGGGGACATATGAAGATCTATACTTTTGAGGTCCAGAAGATTTCATTTCGACAATGAGCGCTACTAGTATGTTATTGGTGCTCAAGATTTTGCCATATTCGACAACGTGGGATGTGAGAAAGAGCCAATTTTTCATGCATAAATTATAATTTGGTAAAGAATAGTTAAGGCCTTCACAAATTTTAAAAGCCACCATTTGATTTAAAATTAATTCTTTTCATATTTATCACTTTGATATCTTTTTCTGGACCACATTCTTTCCCCGACCCTAGACAACTGGACACGAGTGTTCTTTTGTGTGCAGTGGGTTTAGGAGGCAAGGCTTAGGTCAACAAGGAACATACCTAAGAAGCTGCTCAGGCACACCTAGCGGGAGTATGAAACTAATAAAAGGTCGTCAGCGTGTGTTTCTTACAATCTGACTTATTAGACATAAGCTGCGCATCACCATTCAACCACCCACCCATTTATTATATTTTTCTTCAAGGGTGTGATACATATTTTTTAACTTACGTTTGACACAATTGGACCCATTGCATTGGGATAATTCATATTAACCACTCTTGTATGTTGAATTTTATAATACTATGTTTATCTACTCTTGTATGTTAAATTTCAAAATAATATGTTTAAAACATTATGTATATTTGAAAAATATGTAAGACAATATACATATTTTTGATGATACATCTTAGACTATAACATTATATCTTACCAAATCCCCGAAAATATTATAAAATATAGTAACATTTTAAATTATATTATGTTTACATTGAAACAAACAACCTCTTAATATGCATTGATTCCAACTGGCTCGACCTTGCATGAAAACCTGAATCTATTTTGGCCCAGTGTTGAGAGTCAAATTTGGTTAGAACGAATTCAGATATGAGATTGTCATTTGGAAGAGTCTTAATTTATTAGGGGAGTCAATAGTCATTAGAGGGAGTTGGAAAGTTGAAGTCCAAAAAAGAAAGGGAGTTGGAAGTTGAATACTCAAATTCGGAGTCCAAATCAATAAGGAAAAAGAGTAAAAATCACCTTAGTTTTCAACCTGTCTCCAGTTATTTTCACAGAATTGAGACGAAAGCAATGGCTTAGAAATCCTTGAAAAGTATTAAATATGAAAGGCAATAAGAAAGGGCCACCTCTTGAAGAACCCACCTTATTAGGGAACTTCTGAGTAGGCCATGGGGGTCTACTACTATTTAGCAGCCCTTCCTGCCTACCTTCCTCCACCTGTAGAAGGTCCATTGCAACGTTACGGACACAAAGTTATACTCGTAGATGGTATGCATGCCAAGGTGGGGACAAAACATATATATAAATAAATAAATAAAAGTATATTATTTGTTGCAATATGATCTAAGAGATCGGATGGAAATGTCAATGCAATGCAGTTCATAGGGACTATTTCATGCCGATGCTGTGCAGTAAGTATTACTCAGCATAGAATAATTGTTCTGGCTGAGCCTCTTTTAAAGAGGATGGACACAGTTTAAAGGTGAGTAATATGAATTAGGATACAGTAATGGAATGGATGCTGCAAAACCTGTCAAAATATTGTTCTGGCCCGGCCTCTTTTAAAGAGGATGGACACAATTTAAGGGTGAATAGTATGAATTAGGGTACACTGGAATACTGCAAAACCTGTCAAAATATGTGGTTTTAATTATATTTTCTGATGTTTATAGAAGAAAATAATTCTAAAAAAAGGGGGGAAAACTAGTCTTAACTGTCAAATCATGTTCCAGCTTGGTTTGGTAATGGAATAAGTTAGAGTAAAAGGTGGAAGAGGATATAAGTTCCAAACGATCTAAGATGTTAGTTTAGTAACTTAGAACAGAACATAACTCAACACCCACTTGAATTATGATAAAGGTCACAGTTTGTATTGTATCAAACTAGAGATGTAAATTGGGAGGACTAGACTAGGTTATGTGATAATTTGGGTCTAACTCAAATTCAAAATAGCTCAGTCTAATTTTAGCTTAACTCAAGTTTAACCCAAGTTCAATCTTAATTCAATAGTGAGTGAGTTGGATTGGACTGACCTTATTTATAAATACTTTGTTAGAAGTGTTTTACTTTTTATATGAATTATTATAAAAGTCAATAGATTAAACTAGGTTAGCCCATTTTCAACCCAACTCAATTCAAATATAACGAATGTCAATCCAAATTTAGCTAAATCCAATTTCCTTTAATATAGACTGGATTGGACTAAGCCACAGCCTGGTTCGCCCAATTAACACCCCTATATCAAATAAAGCAAACACGGATTTCAATGTTTGTTTATGCTAGAAGAAGATATTTATAATAAGTTAGGCAATTGTTTTAATTCTTATTCATCTCTTACCCAAAGTAATTAGTTATTGGCAAAAAATATTGAACATAAAATAACGTAGACATATAAGTTAAAATATATATATTATTTTAAATTTTTTAATAAGTGACTCAGTTAATCAAGTATGTACAAGTCTTCCTAAATGGAGAAAGTACAACTCTAAAATTCCTATCGCATAGAAAAAGTTCAAATCTCAACAACGTCATGACTCTCCTCTTAAATATATATATTATTTTTATGTACTTTGCCAATTTACCACCATAAAGGTAAAAATTAAGCTCACGACCTCCTGAACAAAAAGAAAGTTCAATTCATGCTCAGATTTTTGAAATTGCTCGCGTCACGTGGGACCCACTCTACAACGACATGTACGCATCAGGCTGAGCACGCGGTCA
Organism: Zantedeschia hybrid cultivar; assembly: GCA_030544215.1. NCBI lineage: Eukaryota > Viridiplantae > Streptophyta > Magnoliopsida > Alismatales > Araceae > Zantedeschia > Zantedeschia hybrid cultivar. The sequence goes on from JARZZO010000005.1 coordinate 5,301,941, forward strand.
GTACCCATCGCTACATAGCACGCTGCAGATCCCGAATATTCCCAACATCCCCACCTGTCAATTCCGGTGTTCTCTTCCTGCCCCATCCAAGTCAAAACTATCGCTTCCCACGTGGAAGACGCAGAAAGACAAAGGATTCTTACAAATATACCTTTTTAATCTCTAAGATTTGTGTTCTTACCTTTTTAATCTCTAAGATTTGTGTTTTAGTAGTCTTATATTTTACAAAAAAATGGTACCCGTATGCTCTCATTTTCATTTATTTTATTTTCTAATTCTAAACAGAATAAAAATCATTTTCAAAACAAAAGATGTCTTATGACATAAAACAATCCCAGACTAAATGAGCAATCAGTGGATCAGATTGGCCCTCAAATTTTATACTGCACATTTATATATTGATGAGAAAAATTTTCCCTTCATAGGCTGGACCCGCTAAGAATGAACCTATTACACAGGGGTGGCCGGAATAGGCGCCCTCTGTCAGACAGGGTCTAGAGGCAGTTGACCCGCTCCGTCCAATAATTTCTTCTATTCATACGGTATGAGGAAGAGATGCGGAACAATCTTAGAACATAGGAATAATCTCACATTAAAGTATGTAAGAATTTTCACTTATACCTTAGATCAAAAAATGTCAAATCAAGATAAATTATCTTTTGCTAACTTAACCACTCATCTTATCATGTCATATGTGTTGGGTTTCAATCCAATTAGTGGTCCACTTGTGTTTACTGGGCTGCACACTTGCACACCATTAGACATCCAATTAATGGAATATGATTGGGCTTAACCCATTAGGCGCCCAATAAAGATCCTGTAATGGGTAGGATCCTGTTAGAAGTAAGAACGGGACTGGTCCCTCCTCTCTATAAAAGAAGCATGTGACTCCACATTAGGTCATACGCATTAAGACGAATAGAGAGAGGAAATCAGTGGAGACAGTGCTTGGGTTTACACCGTCTTCCTGCCCGGAGTTTGTACGTTCTTGTTCGAGGTCCGCTGTGCGTGGGGATCGACTCCGGCATCGTCTTCCTCTGCGTTAGGGATGGTTTCCGCTCCAGGTATTCCGAAAATCCCTAACAAGTGGTATCAGAGCCCGTGTCGGAATTTTTTGGGGCTCCGATCTACGGGATTCTTCCCGGAATTTAAAAAAAAAAAAAAAAAAAAATAGACGGCCGCAGGCGTGCCCACGCGACCGAGCGCGGCAGCGCCGGCTGCGCGGGCGCAGCACGCCCCGCCGCGGCGGGCGGCCGTGCTGGCCACGCGGGGCCGTGCGCGGCCCGCGCGGGGCCGTGCGCGGCCCGCGCGTGGCCGCGCTGCGGCGCGCGGCCGCGCAGGCCCGCGCGGGGCCGTGAGCGGCCCGCGCGTGGCCGCGCCGCGGCGGGCGGCCGCGGCCGTGCAGGGCCGCGCGCGGCCGCCGCACCGCGCGGGGGGCCCTGCCTGCAGGGCCGCGTCCGGCGGTGCAGCGGCGCTTGCCGAGCGGGGGTGGGTTCCGGCGAGGATTCCGGAGGGCCGGTTTTCGGCGGTTTCCGGCGACGGTTTCCTAAAATTTGAATTTTCTAAAATCTGAGTTTCCTTAAATTGGGGTTTCTAAACCCTAACTTTCCCTTTTGAGAGGTTGAAGATGATGGGTTTAAGAAACTATTGGGTTTAGGAAACTTTGTATTTAGAAAACCATTGGGTCTAATTTTGGTTAGATTTCAAATCCGTAACAGATCTTGGTTAAAGATCATTTGGGTTCTATTTTGGGTATTAGATCCGTTAAGATCTTATTAAAACCCAAAATTCGGATCCATTTGATTATTCCTTAACGGATATTAGTTAACGGGTCTTAGATTCGAATTCTGGGTACGATATCCATTTGGATATCATTAAGACCCGAATTCAGATTCATTTAAGTATCCGATCCGAATCCGTTAATCTAACTCAAATCGAATCCGTTAATCCGTTAAGAACCGGATCCGCATCCGTTTATATCCGTTTGTGTAGATGTATCCTTTAAGTTAAAAAGATTTAAAATCATTTAATTTAAACTCCTTTAGTTATTTTTATCTTTTAAAATTCACTAATGGTCATTTAATTGATCCATTAAGTTCTGGATCTTTGGCCCATATTTCTGGGCCCATTGTAGGCCCATTAGTGATCTTTAAAGGATAAAAGATCATATTTTAAATCTGTTTGGATACATCTGCAATTTCTGATAATCTGTTTGCAATTTAAGTTGTTTCTGCAAATTATAACGGATATGTTTGCAATTTATGATTGTTCATGCAAACTGCAAAGTAAGTTTACAATTCAGGACTTTTCTGTAAACTGTTCAGGCTATGTTTGCAATTCAGTTTTCTTTCTGCAAACAGAAAAAGGACATATATGTAACAGCATGCTATAAACTTGTTAAGTAGCCATTTTAATGTAGTTTTAAGCATGTTTAATGTTGTTTAAGAATCAATAATTATTGCTGTAAGTTTAGGAGATAATTCTTGTGATTATTTGTCCACTTTACAATTTTAATCATGTATGAATATCTCCATTTAAGATTGCATTAATTATTGTGTTTATGTCCTTTTTGCTCATGTTATGTGTTTATTAATGCTATTATACAGTTTTTGTGGTAAATTTTGATTTCCAAATGATTAGTTTGACCACCAAAGTGGCACTAATCACGAGGATTGATAAAATCTTACCATATTAAGTTTTAAATAGTATTATTGATGAGCATTTAGATACTTGTTATCATTTTAATTGGGGAGGATGTTTTAGTATTCAAAGTGTGTAAGTAGATCACCAAAGTGACCTTATGCATGGAGAATAATAAAATATACTCATTAAGAAATTAAAATAATTTCAAATACTTGTGTTTATGACTTGGTTGTAAATTTAACTCCCAAAGGAGTGTTTATTTTCATGTCATGAGCAGGATAAAATAAAATTTATCTACATGGCGATTCTTGAGAGTTATGTACCCAAAGGTACTCTCTCTTGATATCAAAATGTTTATTAGTTTTAATTTTATCACTTAAGTTAATTCGAGGAGTTCGTCCATGAAGCTATCGGACGACTTGATAAAGTAGTTCTCTTTATGTTGTTGAATTACTTTGCATATCTGTTTGCCTCATTACTTGCAATATTTTAGTTCCATTGCCTTATATGTGAGCATGTGTTTGTTTTATTTCAGTTGCTTCTCCTTTGTTTGCACCATTTAATGCTAGTGTGCCGTACCTGAATGGCACTAATTTCACTGAGTGGAAACAAAGGGTACAATTTGCCCTAGGCTGCATGGACTTAGATTTAGCATTAAGTGAGGTTATGCCGGCTCCACTTACTCTAGAAAGCTCGTTGGAACAGCAGACTCATTATGAAAAATGGGAAAAGTCCAATCGTCTCTGTCTTCTGTTCCTTCAGGGACACGTTAGACAGAACATTAAGGGATCTATCCCAGATCAGACTACTGCTAGTGGATTTCTTAAGGCTATTGAGGAACAGTTCATTAGTTCTGATAAGGCCAAAGCCAGAACTTTAATGGCTAAACTGTCCTCAATGAAATACACTAGTGGTAGTGTTCGAGAGCATACATCCTATGTTTGCTATGAGTCTAATTTAGTCAATATTCCTAAAAGCACATGGTGGATTGACTCAGGTTCTACTGTGCATGTTGCCACTTCTATGCAGGGATTCCTTTTCCAAAGGCCTCCGAATGAGGGTGAGCGGAGCATCTTTTCAGGAAATAAGACGCGCTCACAAGTCAAGACCGTAGGAATTTATAGGATAGTTATGGAATCAGGATTTGTTCTAGATTTAGAAGACATTTTTTATGTACCATCTTTTAGTAGAAATTTGGTTTCAGTATCAAGACTTAATTCAAAAGGTTTTCAAGTCAAACTTGGAAACTCTTCAGTTGAATTAATAAAGGATTCTATTGTTATTGGTACTGGTTCTATATCTGATGGTTTGTATAAATTGTGTCTTAGCAATGTGATTGAACAATCTCATAACACCCTGCATACTTCGGTCCTTACTGGCAATAAGCGTGGTAGAGTTAATGAAAATTCATCCATGTTGTGGCATAGGAGATTAGGACACATCTCCATTAAGAGGCTCAAAAGGTTAGTGGGAGAAGGAGTGTTACACACTCTGGATTTCACTGACTTTGAGACATGTGTTGATTGCATCAAAGGAAAGCAAACACACACGCCTAATAAAGATGCCACAAGGAGTTCTGGAATTTTAGAAATAATTCACACTGATATCTGTGGTCCTTTTTCACCCTGTCTGACTGGTGAGAGGTACTTTGTCACCTTTATAGATGACTATTCTAGATTCATGTATCTCTATTTACTTCTTGAAAAGGCAGATGTTTTTAATGTCTTTAAGGATTTCAAGAAGGAAGTAGAGAAACAATCAGGGAAAGTAATCAAGATAGTCAGGTCTGATAGAGGTGGCGAGTACTATGGTAGGTATACTGAGATAGGACAAAGGCCTGGTCCATTAGCTAAATTCCTTAAAGAAGAGGGTATTGTACCTCAGTACACTACTCCTGGCAGCCCATACCAGAATGGGGTTGCAGAAAGAAGGAATCGAACGCTTAAAAAAATGGTCAGGGCAATGTTGAGTCATTCTACCCTTCCTTTATCCTTGTGGGGCGAAGCCGTTAAGACAGCTGCTCACATTGTGAATAAGGTTCCTACGAAGGCTGCGCCTAAGACTCCCTATGAGTTATGGTGTGGTAGGAAACCTTCTGTGAGCTATATGCGCACGTGGGGGTGTGCAGCTGAGGCCAGACTATACAGTCCACAGGAAAAGGCTTTTGATCTCAGAACAACCAGTGGATTCTTCATTGGTTATCCAGCGAGATCAAAAGGGTATAGATTCTATTGCCCATCTCATGTTCCCATCATTATAGAAACAGATAAGGCGAGGTTCCTTGAAGATGGCAGAGTTAGTGGGAGTGGACCTTCTCGAGAGATTTCTTTTGAGGAGTTACAGGATCAAGTTGAAATACTTGTAACAACTGACAACGTTGTTCCCATATTCATTCTTCGGAATGAAATCCTAGGGGAGCAAATAGTTGCAGTTGGTCCACCCCAGGTTGCTCCAGAACCAGAAGATGTCGCTGTTGTTGACCAACCACCTTCTCAGGTGGATCAGGGGCCAACATTGCGTCGATCTGAAAGAGTCAGGAGACCTGCCATATCTGATGAGTTCATAGTATACCTACAGGAGGATAGTGTAGACAGGGGTGACATTGACGATCCAGTGACGTTTTCACAAGCCATGAAGAGTGAAAAATTTGCCTATTGGTTTGAAGCCATGAAAGAAGAGCTTGACTCTATGGCTAAAAAACCAAGTCTGGGATCTCGTTAACTTGCCTAAAGGGTCCAAACTTGTTGGATGTAAATGGATATTCAAAACTAAAGTGGACGCTAAAGGCAAAGTTGAACGATATAAGGCCAGATTGGTAGCTAAGGGTTTCACTCAAAGGAAAGGCATTGACTATGATGAGACGTTCTCTCCAGTTTCCAAGAAACTTTCATTCAGAATAGTCATGGCCTTGGTAGCTCATTTTGACCTGGAGTTACATCAGATAGATGTGAAAACGGCTTTTCTCAATGGGGACCTAGATAAAGAAGTGTATATGGAGCAACCTCAAGGGTTTCGTGCTGAAGGTAGAGAACACTTGGTATGCAAATTAAGGAAATCCATTTACGGACTTAAGCAAGCCTCCCGCCAATGGTTCATAAAGTTCAATGAAATCAAACTGTCCTTTGGGTTTAAGGAAAACATCATTGATGAATGTTTGTACCTAAGGATCAGTGAGAGTAGTTTCATTGTCTTGCTTTTGTATGTGGATGACATCTTGCTTGCCAGCAGTGATCTTGGTTTGTTGCACGAAACCAAAGCTTTCCTTTCTAAGAACTTTGAGATGAAAGATATGGGCGATGCCCACTATGTTTTGGGCATTGAAATCACTAGAGATAGACCCTCAGGCACTCTTGGTCTCTCTCAGAAGGCTTACATCTCAAAGGTCTTGGAAAGGTTCAACATGCAGTCCTGCGCACCCGATAAAGTACCTATTGTAAAAGGTGATAAATTCAGTGAATTACAGTGTCCCAGGAACGACTTAGAAAGGAAGCAGATGGAGCCTATCCCATATGCTTCAGCCGTTGGGAGCTTAATGTACCTTCAGACTTGTACACGTCCAGATATAGCTTTTGCCGTGGGTATGCTCAGCAGGTACCAGAGCAACCCAGGCATGGATCATTGGAAAGCTGCCAAGAAAGTCATGCGGTATCTTAAGGGCACATTAGATTTCATGCTCACTTACAGAAGGTCAGATCAACTAGAGGTCGTTGCCTATTCTGATGCTGATTTTGGCGGCTGCCTTGATTCGAGGAAGTCCACTACAGGATACATCTTTCTCCTAGCAGGAGGAGCTATCACTTGGTGCAGTGAGAAGCATAGTATTACAGTGGCTTCCACGATGGCAGCTGAGTTCATTGCTTGTTTTGAGGCTAGTGCACAGGCCATCCAGCTGCGGAATATGTTCACATGTCTATCATTTATTGACTTCGTCTCCAGACCTATCAGGATATATTGTGACAATTCCGCTGCGGTCTTCTTCTCTAAGAACAATAAGGCGTCCAAAGGTGGTAGAGCCTTAGACATTAAGTATTTTGCTCTTAGAGACAGAGTGAAGAATCAAGAAGTGTCTATAGAACATATCGGAACGGATCTTATGGTTGCTGACCCACTCACGAAAGGACTACCTGCTAGCACTTTTTGTAGTCATGTGATTCGGATGGGTCTTGTCAGTTCTCTCGATATGTTGTGATTCTTCTATTACTTTCTGCCTTTTCCATTTATTTTGTATACATGTTGGTTATGGATTTTGGATGGCAGATTGTATATTTAAGTGGTGACCAATAGATAAACATTGTGTTTGAGTTTATCTACAATTCCATATTTGATGTTCAATTATAGTAAGTTGGTGGCATTGTGGTACATGGAATGTGGTGTGTAATTGAATGCATTTACCGCTATGACTCATGTCATTTGATTTACTGTTCTTGAACCTTTAAGATTCCGTTAATTGGAATGGTGTGTAGTTTTGTTTTATCGTGCGCGCGCATACCGTGATTTTCTCTTCAGGTGTATGCCCATGATGTCAAATCTTCAAGAATCCTTTTGAAACTATATATATTTATACTATAAGTATGTTTTCAAAGGAAGATTTGATGTGCTTAAGACAAGTTAGACCAAGTGGGAGAATGTTGGGTTTCAATCCAATTAGTGGTCCACTTGTGTTTACTGGGCTGCACACTTGCACACCATTAGACATCCAATTAATCGAATATGATTGGGCTTAACCCATTAGGCGCCCAATAAGGATCCTGTAATGGGTAGGATCCTGTTAGAAGTAAAAACGGGACTGGTCCTTCCTTTCTATAAAAGAAGCCTGTGACTTCCCATTAGGTCATACGCATTAAGACAAATAGAGAGAGGAAATCAGTAGAGACAGTGCGTGGGTTTACACCGTCTTCCTCCCCGGAGTTCGTGCGTTCTTGTTCGAGGTCCGCTGCGCGTGGGGATCGACTCCGGCATCGTCTTCCTCTGCGTTAGGGATGGTTTCTGCTTCAGGTATTCCGAAAATCCCTAACAATATGTCCACTGATTTGATGACTTGAGCATCAAATTTTATGAGAGATCACATCAGAGATCCCACTAATATTTACTAATTGTGTAAGGTATATTACGGATGGGATTTGTCAACTCGCGCTCTATGTGATATTAGACCTTCGACTATTTCATATATATGTATATGTATATATATATAATATAATATATATATATATATATCCTTTAATCTTTAAAATTCACATCTATATACCATATTAATGATAAGCCAATCTCAAGAGTATAAATACAAATCTTACAGATTTCAAAGAGACGTTCCCAGAAATTTCCAAAGAGGAAAAAACGAGGGGCCCGTGCCGAGACAAAAAGGGCGATGTTAACCCGCAAAGTCGCCGCGGCCGCTTCACCGCCGCCCATATCCCCCCCTCTCTCTCTCTCTCTGTAGGGGTAGCTCGCCGCCGCAAACGGCCCTCGCCGCCAGCTAACTCCGCCGGAGGCCGCCACCGCGGGGGACATTGCCGCGGCGCGGGGGTGGGCACATGGAGCTGCTCAGCCCATCTCCTCCGCCCCGGCCAGCCGCGGGCCACTTCACCCCACTCCCGCCGCCCGGGGGATGCCGGGCCGGGGTTGACCGTGGGAGCCCGAGGGCCCGCCGTTCCCGGCCGCAGGAGAGCCCCGGAGCGGCCGCCGAGAGGGTGTACGTGGCGGTGGGGAGGTCGCCGGAGAAGAGCGCCGCCTTGTTGGCGTGGGCGCGGCGCCAGTTCGATTGCAGTGAGATCGGGCTCGTCCACGTTCACCAGCCGTCGGCCACGATCCCAACCCTGTGTGAGTAATCGGGTTCCGAAACCTCTCCACTCCTCAGTGCTGCTACTGGTGCTGTGTTAGCGGTGTTCTTTGTTTTTTGTGCTTGGAAATGTTGTTTTAAGCGTTTTCGATGCTTGGTAGTTTGTGTTATTGACGGAGAGGAATTAATGTTTGCAGTGGGGAGGATTCCAGCGCGCCAGGCGGACGAGGGGGTGGTGTATGCATACCGGAGGGAGGAGCTGAAGGACACAAAGAGGATTCTGCTTGGTTATGTCGATGTCTGCCACAAGGCTCAGGTGCTTCGATGTTTTGCTTGTTCTTTTGGCATTTCTGTACTGAAGGGGTTGTTGCATATGGTGTGGATGAAGGCATTGGATTGGGTTTGTTTTTGGGTTTTCTGGGGCTTATGGATGAAGGGTCTTTCTTGGAGTCCTTGGGGGATATTTGTGATGGGTGTCTGTCGTCTGTCCCATTTGTTCAGGTGCTTTGGTGTGTTCTCCAATTTCTGGGTGCTCATTTCTTCGAGTGGTATGATCCGCTTAGGGTGGAGCTTTTCTTGGTGTTCTTTTTTGTGGCTTTATAATGGCACCTTATTTTTGCTGGCCCCTTTTTTTAAAAAAGTGATCTTTTATGGTCTTTAAACACAGCTCAGTTCACGGACGCCAAATTTAACACAGGATCCACAACGATGAGAACATATTCCACCTTATCTCAGCAGGTTTAGGGCATCCAAAGTTTAAATACGGCACCCATTTTGACATTTTGTGTCTGCGTCAGATCTAGTGCTCGTTTGGATGTTGAAATACCAATGTTCTTTGGGGGAAAAAATATCTCATTTCAAACTACCAACAACCATCCTTTGATTTATCTTAAAACTATGTAATGTAACGGAAATTGTGTCTGAAGCAAGATATGCAATTGTAGTAATATGTAAACAAGAAATAAAGCTCGTGAAATTACGATTGCCCATAATAGTTGGAATTCCCAAGTAGTTACGGTTGCTGTTGTCATGTGGTAGAGTTTAGGCAGAAGAATGAGATAGTCTGCATCAATCTCATGTAATCTACCAAAGGATAGTGTTTATTATAATTGCAACTAAACTGCTCAGGTCTTCCTACATAACTCTCATGTCCTCTCATTTCGAACCATCTACAAAGGGAAACTCATGACTTATGATGCTGTGCAGGTGCATGCAAGCATCATCATGATTGAACACGAGAATGTCCAAAAGGGGATTACAGACCTGGTAAAACGGCATGGGATCATGAAACTTGTTATGGGTGCTCCATCAGACAAGTAAGAGGTTCTGCATGATATCTGAGTTGTTCTTTTGTCTGTTAACTGTACCTCTCCTGGCAATAGAGTTGCTTCGTGCAATGTTTACCTTTTGTGCTTTATGCTATGAGTGTGAAGAATTTCAAAAAAAGGCTAAGAACATGAAGAACGGGTATGCCAGGTATTCATAAGTGGAAACAAGAGAAATTTTCTCTTGCTCACGATGTGTAGCATATTGATATTTGATATAATATTCCCCGCCATTACAAATTATGAGCTCCAGATTATTAGGGCATTCATGATGTTTCAGTCTTTTTTTATTCTATTTGGGGCTGGACAAAATAGAGAAGAAGAAGAAGACACAAGTTCTCCTTTTCGAAGCTAGCAGGCATATGATGGATGGTCATTACAGTATCATTTAAGAGATAATTCACAAGCGACTCTTCAAAATTGGTCAATATACATGTTCCAAACCCTCATTTTTATCCAACTTTATTTTTATTTTTCTTAAGTGGATGTACAACATAAGTCCTTAAATAAAAAAAGGAATTTACAAAATATAAGAAGTTTAAGAACTCAAATGTCCCTCTATACAAATGCTACCAAGCTGGTGTATCTCACTAGCTCCGCAAAGAAAACAACAAAGGGGATTGATTGCCATTTACATTGAAAAAAGAGTTTGGCCCATTCTCGAACCCTATCACAAATGAAAACATTATCTCTTGGCAACCTTGGACTTCTTGATGCGGGACAGCAAGGGAGGGGGACCGGATGAAGGAAGGAGAGAGGGGGTTGGGGAAGAAGCTAGGGCTTCATGCCCTCACACGGGTTCCCGTCCCATCTCGGGAGAAAACGCACAGCGGCTCATTTCATTTCAAAATCTTTAATCTCCCTTTTCCACAAGGGGATACAACTCTATAAATAGAGTAGAAACCCTAACACCAAAGGACCAAAATGACCTTTATTCAAAGAAAAGACTTAAAAGAAACTTAAATCTAAAATAAAATAAAATACACCAATTGGGCCTTTAATAGGCCAAAGAAAATAAACACTAGGCCATGAGCTTTGTTTCAACGGTCCCTGGATCCCCATCACTTCTCTTATAAAGATCTTCACAATTCTTTCATTCCAGATTGCCCATGAAGTAGCATGGAGAATCAGCCCCCAAACCTTACTATCATTCTTGGAGCTCCTCCCACACCTCCCTTAAGTAGGTGCATTCAAGGAATAGTCAATCAATGGTCTCCTCCTCCACATAGGCTGCAAGTGGTAATATTGCTATCCAAACACTGGGCCAGCTGGTCAAGAGTGGGTAATCTACCATGGCTAAGAGGGCAATCTACCATGGCTAAGTGTCCAGATTAGGCTTTGTACCTTCAGCGGGCTTTGGGAAGTCCATACTTGCCTGAATGGGAAGTGGGTTCCCCTTTTGTGGATGAAAGGACAAGCAGATTTGACTATAAACCTACCGGTTACCACTGCTCTCCCATCTCTAATCTAGGTGTCTGATGTTTCTGATTCGGTCCTTCACCTTATGATTAGTTTTAGCCAAGGTTAAGAAATCCGGGATCGGGTCCCGGATCGGCCGGTCCAAAACCGATCGGATCGGCCGAGTCCGATCCTAGTCAACCCGATCCTGGCCGATCTTGGCTGAGTCAGGCTCGACTGGTTCGGGTAGCAGAAAAAAATTAAAACAAATATGAAAAAATATGAAAAAAATATAAAACACAAGTCTAATACATAATTGTGTTGAAATACATTGATTTCAAGTACATAAGATGTTGTTGGATCAAAAAATCTTGAATAAACTTACATATATGATTATGAACTTACATTTATTCCAAACGTACATTATACTGAATGAACATATGGCTTACATACTCAGACTATGACATATAGCTCTGGTAGTATTGTTCATATTGCATCACATACCGGCTATAGTTATCCGTATTAGTATAAATGACTGACAATTGTGGATATTCTGGACAACTCCCTGAATAATCGGATGTATCAGAATGTTGAGGAGGGCAAACTACATATCCAGTAGGATGACTATACCCTTCATATGGAGAGTATGATGATGCATCTGATAGTTGCTCCTGATATTCTCTCTCCCTCCTAAGTTCTTCTTTGGCTTCTGCACACTGAGGAGCTTTACCTTTGTCCTTCCTCCTTGATCTGCTGAATGTTTGAACGGGAGATTCTTCCCGTCCTGCTCAGCTACCATGATGTTCATCTTGAGTAGCATGTGTATTCTTGTTCTCCAGTGAATTGAATTAGTGAAGGTGGGGCTGGGGCACTAGTAGCATTTCCGCCATCCTCAGAACTGTCGGAGCTTGTCTTTGATGTCGAGTCATTTGAGGTTTGATATTGTACCTCACCACTTGGTTTTGGTGTTTCATCCTCTTCCTCGATAGTCTCCAGATCAACAATCTCAATTCTAGTAGCACTCTTCCTTTTGCTTGGTGCTTGTTTTTTGTTCTTCTTATGGCGTTTTGGAGGAAGAGGTTGAAAATCAGTAAGTAGTGGAACATTATCTAACTTATCTTCCGCCCATTCCTGATCATTTGGGTTGAATTCAGGCTCATTTGAGATGCTTGCATCAATCCATGCATTTAGTGGATGTTGCTCCTCGAACATCTCATCCAAGTCTATGGGTTATTCTGCATGTGTCGTCTCTGTGGTTTGTCCGGAAATTATCTCTTTCTCCTGCCTTTGAAGGTTCCTTATGAGCTCGAGAGTTTTTAGCTTCAACCTCATGTTATAATGACAGAATACTAGCTTCTCTAGACGGCTCGACTTCAATCTATTCCTTTGTTTGGTGTGAATCAAGCCAATAGTGTTCCAATTTCTCTCACAACCTGATGAAGAGGCTGTTTGACTTAAGATCCGAATTGCGACATAGGCTAGATCTTCATACTCATATGCTTTTCCATGATCTAGCCACCAGTCAGCTGTAAATAGAAAATTGGTCACGTCAACAACGTGCAAGTTATAATTAAAAATTAAGTAGAACATCTGGTTAATAATTTTCAAACCTGGACTCAAAATTTTGACAGCTCTTTGAGCAGTGTTTGTCCCAAAGTGGTATAACATCATTCTGTAATCATGCATTTGTTTGCATGCCATTATTGCTCTGTCCTCATCTGCAAGCATGCGCTTAATAACAGACTTAACCCCCATCAATACTTCCGAGTAACTATCATAGTTACCCTTCTTCCCATCAGTTCTAAACATGTACTGAGGGTTGAAAAAATAACCTAAATAAATAAGTCGAAGTTAGTTATTACTGAAGAGAAAGGTGTATACAAATAATACATATAGAAAGTTAGTAGCTTACCAGCTGCATGAAGATCGTGATGTAAAGTGTATCCCCAACGTCTGTCTATGTCCCACTATTTCACATAGGTTGTTGGATTGTTAAGTTGAATGAGCTCCTTAGCTCTGTCCATAGCCTCATATAAATATTGCATATCTGATCTTCTTTCTCCATCACAAGATCATAAGACACGGACAAACAATTCTACAATATTTAACACCGCTTGCACCCCCCTCCAGAAGGGCCTAGATTGAATTAGATCAGCCACTTTCTTACCTTTCTCTCTGACCTTAGTTGGTACATACCGCAATATGTGATTCTCCCAATCTGCCGATGTCACCATCCTAATCAAGTTGTTCTTTTGTTGACTTAAACTATCTAAAGAGATATATTGAGATGCAAACCTGGTGGCTCCCGGACGAAGCAACTCTCTTCCATGAGTATGCGTGTGCATGATATCCAGAATATTGTTGTGGTTGTAGATGAATGTGGTAATAAATCAACCACTCTTGACCACTCCATCTACTATCGGATCAGAGCAAATGTCTTCCAACATCAAGTCAATACAATGAGCAGAACAGGGAACCCAATATAGATGTTGTCTCTTCTGTATCAACATTTGTCCAGCTAACTTGAACGCCGCTGCATTGTCCGTAACTACTTGGACAATCTTTTTTTTGTCCACTTCTTCCACCATTTGATCCATTAATTCATATAGGTACTGGACATTATTTATTTTTCCAGATGCATCAATAGACTTTCAAAATACGGTTCCGACTTTGCAGTAAATTAATAAGTTGATCATACTTCTTCTTGTTATCTCTGTAAAGTTCCAAACGTGATAAGAAATCAGCAAGAGACCCATTCTGATTTAAGAAAAAATGAAAATAAGATAAAAAAATGAAGATAAGATTTATGTATATGTCCATCCATCGCACATTAAAGTGCATCCATACTCATCACATATCCTTTCAAATGATGTAATATATGTTCGGATGTCGTCAACTTCCATATCCAAGTACTTGTTGTATATCTCATATGGGGAAGGTCCCTCAACCCTTTTGCCAACTTCTTGTATAGTCTCGATCATAGACTCATAATATGGCCCCTTGGCAGTATTAGTAGGGATACTGTTATAGAAAAAACACCTAGCGGTAGTTCTCCCTATCTTCTCCTTACAAAGCTTTAAGTTCTTGAATGCAGCACTAATAGAAGGTTGTTTATCCCTCTTCTTGGTGAGGAAGGGATCTATTGGACCTACTCTAGGATCTCCAGCTCTAGTGAACTCCTAAGGCAGCTCCTCGTATACATTAGTGCTCATGCCGGCGCTAGTGCTCCCATGTGCAGAAGGTGTTGAGTCACTTCCTTGTCCTCCATATCTTCCAGTGTGCCGAAATAAGTCCTCATCTGCAAAGGACCGGCGGCTTGCTTCCATTGCACGTTGTAATTCAGCTTTAAATGTAAAAGAAAAAAAAAATCTACTATAACTATTTGTCTGAAAACGTTAAATGAAGAACATAAAAATAAGTTAAATAAGAAACTTACTTGTATCCCAATCATCAACATTTATAGGTTGATTACTTCCACTAAGTCAGACTCCAACATCATACCTTCGCACTGGTTCAGACAACTCCTCTCGAATTTCCTGTCTTCTTCTGACAATACTTGCTTTGTTTGATTCCTTCTCCTTCATATGAGTTCAAAATTGGATCCTAACCTTTGAAGGAATTCGAGTACATGCTGCAACTTCACCTTTTATTCCAGTAAGATGTTATTTGAATCGGTAGACCCCGCCAGAGACGATCCGGTTGCAATATTTGCATTGTACCTTTCTCTGGCCCATGTCCACCGATGTGTAATGACAGGATCTAGGAGGATTCCCAGATGACCGCTCAGCAGCACCTTGAGATGCCATTCCTTCACAACACAAGAAGAGGAGAGATCGCGGAGCTTGTAGTAGTGACCTCGTTGGAGAGACGGAGAGAGAATTCTATGATTGAGAGAGTGGGAAAGAGAGCAAGAATGTTAGGAGGCTCAAAGGGCATTTGTGGAGCCTTAGGAGGGCCTTGGGGGGGTTTAAATAGACCTCCAAGGCCCAAACTAGCCGTTGCTGGCCGTTTGGAAACGGCCAGCAACGGCTAGTTTGACCCCCAACGGCTAGTCAAACTAGCCGTTGGGGGCCGGGTCGGGCCGATCCACACTTGGATCGTCCGATCCGAGTCTTGGACTCGGCCAGGAAACCCTGGATCGGCACGGACGGCCTAAAACCGGTCCGACTCAACCGATCCGAGCCGGGTTTTTGAACCTTGGTTTTAGCAATTCTGCCAGCATATGGATTTGCTCCTCCCTTGGGTCTCTCCTAAGGTATATGTTCATCCCCCTCCCTCCACCCTGTCATCATAACATTGTGCCACACCACCAGGGGGTCCAAAGACATCCTGTACAGAAGGTGGAATCTCTCTTCAAGCATGAAGTGACCACACCATCTGGCTTTGCAGAAGTAGCACCTCTGATCATTCCCAAGAGCAACCTGAGTACCCGACAGGACCACCTTCCTAGCTTGTGGAATTCCACAGGATATTTGTCCATTTTTGCTATGCCAAAAATTGTTTGGAAGAAGTTAGATCAGATCAGGGGAAAATGGACATTGTTTGCAGATCAGTTTAAGCATGGGCAGATTAGGAGTAAAAAACCTGCATGTTAGGAATTTATTTAGCCCTTCAAGGTAAAATAGTTATGGGCATTGCCGACAGAGCAGGGAACCTTGTGGAAAAAAGGTGATCTAGTGTAAGCACTACAGGAGCCGACAGCTTTACTTATCCAAACAGATAACTCTGGTTTGATGTCTCCAATCTGGGAAGGTGTACTCAGCTGCTGCACAGGTTGAAAGAGTTAGAAGAAAAGTGGGTGATGGGAGCACCATGTTTTTCTGGAGAGACAATTGTGCTGGGAGTTTCACTCTAAATGATAAACTCCCACAGGTTTTCAGTGTTTCTTTGAATAAATGGTCAAATGTTCAGGATGTCTATGGCTTGGAAGGCAGCAAACCACAGTGAACAGTCACTTTAGAGCTATCAAAGATGAAGAGATTGAACAATTACTTTGGGAAAGTTAATGGTGTGTTTATAGTAAAATCTCTTTACAGGGTGATTGAAGGCAGGATTCCTTTGTATCTCAAGTTCGAAGAAGTGTGGAAAGTAAAATCCTCTCTCAAAATCCGAGCTTTCATGTGGTTGCTTTTTGAGAAACATATTGTCACAAAGGTACGAGGGGGAAATAGGATAGAAATTGTGGTCTTATGTTCCTTCTGTGAAGAGGAGGAAGACAATGTCGATCATTTTTTCATCAAATGTCATAGTAAGAGAAGAATGTGGAGCACCTTTGCAGCCATGGCTGATCTTAACATCAATTTTGACACCGTCCAAGATAAGTGGAGCACCTTCAAGCCCATCTGGATAAAAGGGGGAAGTGTACCAGCAGCCTAGCGGCAAGATTTTAATTCTCATTCCCCACACTATTTGCTGAAGTTTCTAGAAGTAGCGTAATATATCATCTCTCAGGGAAGTAATTTCTATCTTTTGAACATTTGTCTTAAGGCTATTCTTTTATTACCACCAGAGTAGATTTTTCCTTAATGTTTTTGTTACTACCTGGAGAGGGCTTATTAAGAATTTTAACTTGTTATCTGTTTTAGTGTTTCATTTTGGTGGAAGAGGAATCTCACCTCTTATCTGCTTGGTTGTACTAGCTATGTTTTACTTAATAAAATTGGTGGTATCACCCATACTATTTTTTTCCAAAAAAAGGACATAGGAGATATTACTTGAGGGGGTGGGAGCAACATCCCACACTCTGGCCCTCCCATAGTTGCCAATCCCGTCCCGATCCCTGTCCTGTTTTTCTACTGGGACAGGACGTTCTGGTGTCCCATCCCAGATTTTTTTCATACATATGCCAACAAATATAAAACATACGTATACAATGAATAATATGGAAATAAACATGTAAACGTACAAATAACACAAAATTAATGCAATAGAAGCATTGATGATAGATTTATGGGTTTATAAATGAGTATATTCATCAAATGAATCTCCCAAAATAAGTTTATAAGGAGCTTAAGTACTTAGGAAGATCTCATGTAAAAATACAAATTTTGGTTGGGAAAGGCTGGGATAGGCCGGGACGGGCTGGGACAGGCCGGGATACACACTGGGACAGACCAGAAACTGTCCCATCCCATTTTTTCACTGGGACAGGATTGACTACTGTGGGCCCTCCCCATAGTACTTTTCCTAAATCACATCTTTTTCAAGCTTTCTTGCTTTTTTTACACCATTAAATGTTTCATCACCATCTGGTCTAGAGTCCCTTTTGGATGTGGTTTATTAAACGTCTCTCAGAGAACCTCTCTAAAAGCCCTTATCTTGATAATGCTTCTCCGCCATCAGCTGTAACTTTTGTAATACCTTAATGCCTCCCCAAGTTGGCACAATGTACATGATCAACAGTTCCAGTATTTGACACAATGTTTTTGGCACATAAGTAAATAGAAAAATTAATGATATTTATGCTGGTGGGGTTGATGTTTCAAAGTTCTATTTGGTTGTCCTGAAATAAAGGGAAAATCTCATCCTTGTGTAATGTAGGTTGTTGCCATGGCCCTATAGGATGGATGGCTCAGGGTTTTGCGAGGAGCAAAGGGAGTTTTCCCCATCCCTTAAAAAAAGTTACAACTTGAAAACTTGTCTAAGTATAGCACTTTTGATCTATGTAGTCAGAGGTGAGAGGTGAGCAAGCGACCAGGGGTTCGCCTCAACCTCAAGTGCCTAGGCGATTGCCTAGGTGTTTGAGGCAATGTGTTCTTTCATAAATCACAATGAAGAAAGAAAATGGCAATATAAGGAAAACAAAGAAACATCTAAGATAGTCATATGTAAGACTTTGAGAAGCACTGATCATGTCCATCATCTAATATCCTAAGACCATCTACTCCTCATATAAGTGATGGATAGGCTTAACAATAATCAAATATAAGAAAACATGTGGCAGCATGTAAGAGAAAAAGGGTATTGGACATTGTTAAAACTTAAAAGAAGCATTAGACACTTTGGAATATTAAGAATAAGAAAAATCAATACCACATAATTGAAAAAGAAACAAATATTTGGCATAGACATCATAGGGAAGTGCCTAGGTGAGTGAGGTGAACATGAGGCGAGGCGAGGCATTTTGGTTTGCGTCAACCTACTTTATCGCCAAGGCAAGCGAGTCAATTGCCTTTGATAACGTAGCTTTTGATCTTTTAGACGATGGGGTTTCTTGACCTTAGAACTAGGACTTTCTGTTTCATACTATATTTACTACATAGGTTTGTTTTTTTTTTTTTTCTCTGTATGGTATTCGTGTTTGCAAGTCTGTTTATGGTTTTTCCTCCTTTTTTTTGTTATATGCTCATCTGAGACCACATTGCATGCTCCTTTGCTAATTTTTTTGGTCATGTATATTAAAGTTGTGTGAAGGTGAAAAGAAGCTCGAGCAAGGTGGCATATACCATCAAAAATGCTGCACCATCCTGTGAAATATGGTTTATTTACAATGGTAAACATGTATGGACAAGGGAGGCTTCTGAGGAGCCAAGTTGTCTGGGATCATTTGTCAGTGCAAGTGAACTTGAACCTACCAAAAGGTTTAGGTCTTGTTCATCACAGGATTTGAACAAGGAGCCTGCACTCAATCAAGAATATCCTGGCTACAGTTCCTTTGCCACTGATAATCTGTTGAGCAATGCTGTTACTGGACTGGACCAAAGGGAAGAGGCCATCTCCGACGCTTCCTGTTTTACGAATAAGATGAATCCAATCATGTCTCCAAGTCCGTCAACTTCAACTACTACAGCTTCCTTCTCTGCTTCACCAACTGAAAGTGGGCTTTCATCAGAAATGAGTTCAAAGGTAACATATGAAGGGCTTTGTTGGTTTAATAGTTCCAGGTTTTCTCTGGTCCTGTTCTCACTGTTTGTCTGTTTCAGGAAGAACAACTGCTGAATATCTTACATAATCAGCTTATAGAAGCAAGGGAAGATGCCGACAGATCAAGAAAAGAAACTTTCGCAGAGCTAATGAAGCGCAGAAAAATGGAATCAGAATTTGCAGATGCCATCAGTAGGGTAAGCTGCATTCAGATATTTCTCATTGCATTGTCTGTCTGTGTTACTCACTCTTTGCAGCTTCCTGGTTAGCGGCATTCTCTTGTTCTAGCTTTACAAATTTACCATAGTTAGTAGCTATTTTTATTATTCATCGGGAGGGTCAGCTTTCATCTCTCAGACCAATGTTACTAGACAGATTTTGCTGCTTTCTTAGACAGGTCAAAAATTTTGAGTTTGAAGGCAATTTACATATCAGCAATTTTTTGTCTCATTAAATTCTTTCTTTATGTAGTGTTCACTTTCCAATCTTCATTACTCAATCCTTCAATTTTTCGATATGTTGTTCAGGTCAAAATGTTCAAAGCTGCCTGTGCACGTGAAACTAAACTTAGAAAGGAACTTGAAGTTGTGATAAGAACTACCAAGAAGGAACAAGAACAGCTGTTAAGCCAAAGAGATAAAGCCTTAAGAGACTTACAAAATGCTATGGGAGCCATTTCTGTCATTGAGAACCATATCCAAGAAGTTAAAGGGCACCAAGAAAAAGTGGCTGGAGAACTGAAGTTTGCCCAAGCATCTGTAGTGAGTCTCAAACTTGAGAGGCATAAAGTTAGATTGGGAAGAGAGGAAGCACCGTGTCAGCAGGAATGGGGGAAGGACTGTAGTCTTCCTATACCTTCAAATTGCAATGGGTTTGTTGGATTTGCCCCATTTGATCTCATCGAGTTTTCATTGTCAGAATTACAAAGCGCGACTTGTGATTTCTCAGATAGCTTCAAGATAGGTCAAGGAGGCTTTTGTGGTGTTTACAAAGGTGAAATTTTAGGCAAAACTGTTGTGATAAAGAAGTTGCATCCTCATGATGTTCAAGGACAAATGGAGTTTCATAAAGAGGTATGTAAATATCTTTGCTCCATTCACAAGTGAGCTTTTATATTGTCGACCAAAAAGGGATTGTTTCAAGTGATAGTTTGATTAGTGAATCAATTGCTGTTTCATCCCTACACTCTACAACATTTGAGGCATGTCTACGCCTACATCCCACTATCCTACTTACCTATGTTTAGCACGTAGTATCTTGCCATGCAAAATGGCCATGCAAAATGCTAGTGATCGCATACACTAAGATGCTTGGGATCTTGTTCATCCCAATAAATGATTCATCAAGCTTACTCAGAGAAAGGCTGTATGTTCATGTAATTTTCATCGAAAATGGAGAGACTGATTTGTTTATAACACCCCATATTATGAACAAAGATGAGTCTAAAGGAAATTTCTCTGACTCTCAACGTGTAGCCTTATCTTTGATAGAAGAAATCTTTCTTAGTGTTATATTAGTCTGTGTGGATGAATTAAACATGGGTTCATGAGTTGGGACCGATCCCCATTTAGAGCAGAATCGAGGATATCATTGACAGAATTAACCAGCACAAGAACATGGATCTTTGCTTTTCTCCTCCACTAAATGATGGTGGCCATCACGGACCTCACTTGGAAGCATATGCTCATCATGATGATCATCGTCAAGCCTTATCTCTTTAATTTGGGTAGATCACATGTTTTGACATAAATAATTTTCCATTGAAGAACCTCATTTTTCTCCGATGAAATGCTCCAATATATTGCATCATATACCTTCATCCAAGGTAATATGTTCTTTTCCCTTGGAAGACCTCCTACATATTGCATCAGATGTTTTCTAAATAGGTTTTAGATATCTCGATTTAGTTATTGTGGCTAAAAGAGTGCACGTTACACAGATTAATCCAGTTCTCTTTTGAGTTCTGAGAGGGCAGTTAATGGGTAGATGGTCCCCATCCCCTTCTTTTTGATGCACAGGGGCAAGCTGGCATAGTTCTTTTGAGGGGCCAACTAGTCTGCTTTTCTGCTCGAGCAGTTGGGCCCTTTTTTTTGGGGGGGGGTGTTGAAGGGTATATTCTTGATTTTTTGAGTGGTTTACTAAATAATGAGATTGCGCGGGATCATTGATGGGAATCCAAGAATTGCAGAAACAGAGCCAAAGGTCCATTTTGTATTTTGTTTGGCCCATCAAAGGTCCAATTGATGTATTTTTTTTTTAAAAAAGATTTAGCTCTGTTTTAGTCTTTTTATTTTTGAATAAGGGTCATTTTGGTCTTTTAGTGTTTGGGTTGCTAGGGTTTCTTTTCTGGAAGTCCTTAAATAGACTTGTATCCCCTTTTGGGGAAATGATGATGATTAGAATGAAGAAAAAGAGAAAAGTTGGAGCCGCCTTTGGTGTGTTGGTGTGTGCTGGTGAGGACCCCAGGATGGGGTTGTTCAGTGGGGTGTGACGCCCCTGTTTCTTCTTCCTTCCTTCCTTTCTCCCTCCCATCCTTCTTCTTCCTCTTCTCTGCCCCCTGTCTTACCCTCTATCTAGGCCTCCGAGCTATTCATCGGGTTTTCTCCTTCCTGTCCCGCATCAATCATTTTTCTAGTTGCCAAATGAAATTTGACCGCTGTTGTGTGGGTACGTTTGGGGGATGCCAACTTCGCCAGTTATATCATGGTCGGCTGAACCTGTGTGCCTGTTGGCTCCGTAAATAGAGACTACTCTAGTAACTGAAGACCAGTTGAAACCATGATAGTTTGATCCTAGGCGGGCAGGTACGTCGGAGGAAGAGAGGACACTAGTGCTGATGTTGCAAGGGGCATATCAAGGTTCATCCCCACAGAGAATAAGGGTGGAGATGGTGATAATGCTTTGTTGGTGGTGTCTAGAGAACCTGAATCTATTGGGATGGCAGTCAAATTGGCATCAAAATTTACGATCTCGCTTGCATCCTCAGGGCAGGGCCACATGTGAAGTTTACTTGATTGGAAAAATAAACTTTCCTGTCAAGTGAGGTGGCTGGAGAATGCACGGTTGTTGCTTGGGATCCATGGTGGTACGCGATTCCTCCATCCAGTCTATGCCAACTTTGATGAATGGTCTTGCCTTTAAAAGGATAGTATACCATGCCCTGTCAAAGTGAAAAATTCCCTTAAAGGGCCCAGGGAGAGAGAGATGCTAGGCTGCAGCCTAGCTACACCCAGTTGGAGCCATTTCATCTGATCGGACGGCTCCATTTCAAAAACAAAGGAAGTCAGGCAGGGCAGCACACCGACAAGGCGTTGTTGTGCCTGCCAGATGGCTCCATTTCAAAAACAAATGTCGCCAGGCAAGCCGGCGAGAGATGCTACAACTGGAGCCAATTCATTTGATTGCATGGCTCCATTTTAAAAATGAAGGTAATCAGGCAAGGGGGCGCACCCGACAAGGGTTGTTGTGCCTGCCAGACGGCTCCATTTCAAAACCAAAGGTCGTCAGGCAAGGTGGCACACCTGTCAAGGCGTTTTTGTGCCTGCCAGAATTTAATGTTGGCAGGCATTGTGGTGTCTAGTCGGGCAGACTGGGAGGATGTGCCCAATCTGCATCGTGGCAGAGTACTACCTGGCCATTTGGTATGCCCCGGTCATCCCAAATAAGAGTCCTAAGATTTTGTCAGTTGGCTACCAGAAAAATACAAAGATACAAATTGTCCATGTCAGTTGGCTACCAGAAAAAAATACAAAGATGCAAATTGTCCCATGATAGGAGCCGCTTGGTCAGGTTGATTAAGGGGTCATATCTTTAAAGCCCTCATAGTATTTTGATATGCATCTATCTACTTCAAGGAAGGCAGGATCAGCACGGATCTGATCGGTTTTGATCCAAACTGGTCTGATCTTGGTCCCCGATCCACCGGTCTGGCCCGGGATTGGTTGGGATTTACTGGATCGGTTTTGACCCGAACCAGTCTGATCTGGATCACCGATCCACCGGTCTGGCCTGGGATTGGTCGGTCGGGATTGACCGAGATCAGTCCAGGATCTCGGACTGGATCGGATTGGGATTGGACCAATTCTTTTCTAAATAATTAAAAAAATAAATGGGGGACCAATCTGGATCGGCCCAGATAGGCCGATCTGATCAGTTGAACCGAGCCGATGTGTGCCTGATCCTTGATTCTTCCTGCCTTGATCTATTTATGTATCTATATTTGATGTGTATGGACATTCATTTGGCTACCTATAGAAGATGTGTTGAAATTGTAGACTTTTTTGGGGGAAAAGTTCTCAATTTGACAATGATTAATGTATTCTTTTGGTTCCATCAAAAAATGCAGGTTCATGTTCTCAGCAAACTTAAGCATCCCCATGTTGTAACTTTGATTGGCATTTGTCCAGAAGCCTGGTCCCTTGTTTATGAGTACCTCTCCAATGGAAGCCTTCAAGACCACCTCATGCGAAGAACCAATGCACCCACTCCCTTGTGCTGGAAGGTTCGGGCACGCATTGTGGCAGAAATGTGTAGTGCTCTCCTTTTCCTGCACTCCTCGAAGCCTGAGCAGATTATCCATGGTGACCTCAAACCTGAAAAAATATATCTCAACTCTGAATTGAGGTGCAAGATTGGGGATGTTGCTGCTTGCAGGCTTGCACCTGAGTTAACTCTGCGCTGCCCATCCTTCCGTCAGAGAACTGAACAAAAAGGAGGTTTTCCTTATACAGACCCTGATTATCAAAGAACCGGAAAGCCAACACCGAAATCTGATATATACTCCATCGGAATCATTATCCTACAACTACTCACTGGGAGGCCCCCAGTTGGATTGGCCAGTGAGGTGCGTTGGTCTCTCCATGGAGGAAAGTTGAAGTCAATCCTGGACCCAACTGCTGGAGAATGGCCCCTACATTTAGCAGACAAGCTCGCAGAATTTGCTTTATCCTGCAGCGAGATGGATGCCCGGGACCGGCCAGAGCTGACGCCAGAGGTGGTGAGGGAGTTGGAGCAATTGCTTGTTCCAGAGGAGCGGCCAGTGCCTCCATTTTTCTTGTGCCCAATTAGTCAGGTGAGTAAAGGACATTCGTGGTACTCCCGCACCTCCCGATCTTGTTGGCATTTCCCAGCTTCATCAGACCTCATCTATACTTCCCCCTCGTGGAGGATGGATCTGTCGGTGCCAATAGCCCGTTAATTAATGTTTGATGTGTTTTCATATTGTACAGTGTTTGATGTATTGTCTGCCACATGCAGGAAATTATGCATGATCCTGTGGTGGCGGCAGATGGGTTCACCTATGAGGGCGAGGCCCTGCGTGGATGGTTAGAGAACGGGCGAGAAACATCTCCGATGACGAACCTGAAGCTGGATCACCTAAACCTCACTCCCAATCATGCCCTCCGGTTTGCTATCCAGGACTGGCTCTGTAGATCTAGATGACAGGCTTCGTGTTTAGAGGATCTTGTTAGCGTTGCTGTGGATGGGAATTTGCATGTCCGGTTGTATGCATGCATGTACACAATGTGGTGGTGAGGTGGGATGTATATAAGACCCAGGTGCAGCTATTGCTGGCCTCCATATTCTATACGGAGATACAGGGTAGATAGAAGATTCTTCATTTACGTACCCGGCTTGTTTGCCGCTGCTTATTTGGCATGGAGTTAGGTGGAATATAACGCGAATTCTGTAGGTAGAAACTATCTCCCAAGGGCTTGGGGTTTTGCTATGCACATGGGCCTGATACCCTTGAGACAACGAAGCAAAAGAGGGATCAATAAAATAATAAAAAGCTAACAGTTTTAATGAGGGACCAATAAAATAATAAAAAACTAACAGTTTTAATGTGACAAAGTTAATATGGCATTCCTAGTGTAGACGTATCATATGCTTTACAACTTTGGACTCTACAAGAACATCGGCATTGATCGGTCTTAGATCTAAATCAGTGGTCAACGATGTGCTAAATTGTGTCAAGATATCATTAATTATTGTTGCTGATCTATGCGATTTAATGGGAAGTACGTAGTCCATTTTGTTGATAAGATGATGTGAAGGAGTTTCTTATAGCTAACAATATTGTGCTGCCTAGGGTGGGTACAATTGGATCGATGCACCAAATTAAATTTAATTCGGGATGACCCAGTTTAGAACGTGCCTGAAAACTTAAGCCTATGTTTATACACTGACGGGTTGTTTATTTCAACGTAAAATCCTGTAATTCACCGATTTTAAAATAAGTGAAAGCTTTTTGTTTTAAAATCAGAAAGTTTGTTGAGTTGTTTGTAAAACAAAACAGGAAATACTTAAATGTTCTTATTTTAGTTTACAGCGGATCTTCATTGTAAACCAAAACAAAAAAATGAGCAGTAGACAAAGTCAAGATAAGATTTTATTTTATATTGTTTTATATCATATCAAACATCCGAAAACACTGTCAAATAAAATATTTTTTTATATTATGCCATTTTACATCGAAACAAACAACTCCCAACTCCTAGTAGTTTAAAGCTTGCTACAATATATGAAGTCATTGGATTGCATACAACATGTTCCGAACCACCAGGTCACATGAGATTATACTCTTTTTTTTTAATATAAACATCTTATTGTATGATATGGATCAAAACTCGGCGTTAAAAAAAAAAAAAAAACACAAAACAACTTACCCACTGCAGTCTTTTTTTTGGACTGATGGTACTGTTTGAGCTTTGATGACGGCCCCGAAGCACCGAAAATATTACGACTAGATTGCTATCCCCCCAAATTCTATTATTGCAACAAACATTACCCAATAGTTAATTCAGGTTAATTTGTGGATTGATCCAAACAGGTGCCAACACTACCGATGGTACCTGGATATTTTGGATGAAAGAAGATGAGTAATACTTGATGTAAAATCTTAAAAAACTACAGTTGCAACCGTAATTTGATCATTATTACACATGATTATCCCACCATATATGGGGACTGAAGCAAAATTTAAAATCTGCATGCATCTAAATTGTTTATTTCTGTTTCACTTTGATGGTAGGATGAATTCAGAACGAAATACCAAATTTAGATGTAGAGTGGAATTACTTATTCGCTTAATTTTAAAAAGAGTAATACTTGCTGCACCTCACGAGGTGCAGTCGAAATGTTTTTATTTTTTGAATTTATTAAGCCGGCCCCATCATATCCGACACGTTCGTACAATTTGATCGTCGATTGGACAACTTAAAAAATTTTAAAAAATAAAAAATCGAGTCCAATGAACATTAAATTTTAAAAAATAAAAAATATTTTTTTTTTGGTCGTCCGATTGACGATTGGATAGTACAGACGTGTCGGACACGATGAAGTCGACCTAATTTTTTTTTAAAAAGTACTACTGGTACATGCATGAACGTGCAAGTCTAAACTTGCGGTCTTTAGGCCTGCTCAGGTCTTGTAGTTATTCCCAATATCAAAGTTGTTGGTTTACTATTATGCCATCAGAGGTGTGGTGAAGTCCCTATATATTATGTTTACCTATATGAATCACCATCAGTCTACAAATTTTCATTATATTTTTTACTTTTCAACCTCTATAATCTTTCTATATTCATTATAAGTCTCTACAATCTTTATATCTTTATTTATATCTACAATTATTTAAAACGTCTTGAAAAGATTCATCAACCTTTCTTAAAAAATTCTCGCTAAAAGAACATTTTAAGGATGATTCAAAGATTATGAGAGATTTTCAGAAAATATAAAGATTGTAGGGAGTCTTTATTTTATCAGAATTAGTTATTTTGGATTGCTTATTCTAGAATAAAGAATATTTTATTTCGATAACAAACAGAATCCAAAACATAATATCAAATTCCTGAAATAAGTAATCCTTGGCTGGAATACCAAATTCCTCCTATCAAATTGGAATTTGTCTTATTATGAGAATGAGGCCTAATTTTTGCAGGGGATGGAGGAATGGTCAGAACTCAAGTAGACTTTTATTTTTGCCTGCAATCATATAGTATTTGGAATTAACATTTGACAAGACTGCTATTAAAATTTGACATAGACGTTCCAGCGGATGGGGAGGGATGGTGGTGTAGAGGACTTCTTGCATCTAGGAAAATGACAGAATATTGAGTGCAAATAGAGATGAAGTATTGGGGTTGGAGTGGGTGGGGATCCTTTTCCAATCATCTTAGTACGTTATTACATGTTAATAAGTTGATAAGAGGAGTACCCGCTCAGGTAGCACCGTGGTACGCCCCTCCCCGGTGAGGAGGTAGTGGGGTCGAACGCGCTCACGTTGTGTGCGACGAAAATTTCTCCATAGAACTATCGCTCCTTAAGAGGAAAAAATCGCATGTTTAAGTAGATATTTCGTGTATTGGCATAGTTGAACTCAGCTCTCTGAACCGGATATTTGGCCTTGTAACCATTGAGCCACTTCCCCCCACCCTCTTGAGGGGTATACTCTCTGTATAGAAATGAGATCCATCATGTGTTATAATAAGATGAAACAGTATTATGTGATGTGAGGGGCATTTACGAGATATCTTCTGCACCTATTGTTGATTTTAACAAGAGTGGACTGCATTTTTTTATGTTTTTTCGAGAAAAAGATCCTCCTTAAGAAGAAGGTGAGGACCCATAATTATCTTGGGATCAACTGATGCAAAAAAAAACTATCCGAATTCTTCACTTTTGCCTCAACAAGAAGTATGTTAATACTCGATTTTCGTTTGTTCAATCATGAGTTTGGATTCTAAATGGATCACCAAAGCATTTAGTTGACTTTATTGTAATTATAGCTAAATCTATGATCCATCTAAACGTAAAGGATTTTACGCAGAGAGCGAAAAAAACTCCACCACCGTAAACATATCTTTATTGGGAATTTTTCTTTTTGAAGTCTCCATAATCTTTTGATCTTCTTTAGAAGTTCTTGTAATTTTCATATTTTTTATTATTTCCTATAATTATTCAAAATATCTCTAATCAACTTTCCCCAAAAATTTATTTTTTAGGAACTCTTTAAGATGATTTAAAGATTGCGTAGAATTTTAAGGAAATATGAATTTTTTTTTAAGTTGAACTTGATGTGCCTTATCCATCCGTATAGTGCAATGTTTGATCTGACGATTAACAAAATTTAAAATTTAAAAATTACTTTTAAGTTCGGCCCATTAAAGATTATTTTAAATTTGATTTTTATTTTTTAAATTATTGGATCCGACTTAAAAAGATTATATTTACCGACTGCAATATATAATTATAATTAGGAGACATTGCAGCAAACATTACCCTTATCCCGCTCCTATCATTCATAACCGGGACGGTGTCTCCACGATCCAATTGGCTCCTTGCAAGTCAACCGGGAGAAGCCCCCTTCTGGTCAACCAGAACAATTTGTCTCACAGCGGTGGATACAGTGTTCGGCCGCAACCCACCCACATGAGATAGACCAACCACAACCTGCCACGTCGTACCAACACACCCAAGCTAGCCTAATTGCCCGCATCACTTAGAAAACGAATACTCCTCCTCAAGTCAACTATGCCGACTTGGGGGACCCAAATGATAATAGGGATAATTTTATGTTAACCACTTTTATATGTTACATTATAAAAAAAATGTCATGCTTACTTACTTATTATTTTACTTATCCTCCTTATGTAATGTTTTAAAAGTTTCCCGACAATGACAGATGCTTATTTGGTATATTTGTTAGATTTACTAATTTATAAGGACGTGTAGAATAATATAAAATTATCGCAACTACGCATACTGTTTTTTAGAATTTGGCATGAGATAATAACACACACTCCTATAACAAAAGTGGTCAATATGAAACATTAAGGACATCTAAAATAACATAAATGATACGTAAGTATAGCACTTTTAAAATTCAAAAATAAGAATGCTTAGCATGAAATTATCCCCAACAACAATAGTACGCACCACAGCTTCAGCTCCTTGTTGCAGGCAACTGGGAATCGCAGGAAGAGGGAGGTCAGGGGAAACCACCACCATGCTCCTCCACCTTCGCTTCTCCCTCTCCCTCACCGTCTTGTTCGCAGCAGCAGCCGCAGCGGCGGCCACCGCCGCCCCCCTCGCCCTTGAGGGATGCCCCGACCGGTGCGGCAACGCCAGCGTCCCCTACCCCTTCGGGACCGCGCCGGGATGCTACCGCCCGGGCTTCCGGATGACCTGCAACGACACGTACGACCCTCCAAGGATGTTCATAGACTCCGGCGACCTCCATGTCTCCGAGATCGCTGGCGAGGAGCTGGTGATCGACACGATGATAGCTCGGGACTGCTACAAGCCGCTCGGCCTCGGCCCGGACATCTGGCAGATGTACACGGACGTCAGTGGGACACCCTACACCCTCTCATACACGAAGAACAAGTTTACGGCCCTGGGCTGCGATACCGTAGCCATCAACTACAGGACCAGCTTCTTGACCGACTACACCAGCGGGTGCGTGGCCTTCTGCGGCGACACGTCGAGCATCACCAACGGCAGCTGCTCCGGCATCGGCTGCTGCCAGACGGCCATCCCCAGGGGGGTGAAGAGGCTGAACACCATGCTGCGGAGCCTGATGAACCACACCACCAGCTTCAACATCAGCCCCTGCAGCTTCGCCTTCCTGGTGGACCAGGACAGGTACGTCTTCAACTTGGCGGATCTCTACGACTTCGCCAGGAGGAGCACGGTGCCGGCGGTGCTCGACTGGGCCATAGGGAGCGAGACGTGCGAGGTGGCGAAGGGGTCGGCGGACTACGCATGCGGCCCCAACAGCTACTGCCTCAACTCCACCAACGGGCCGGGCTACCGTTGCCGCTGCAACGGCGGCTACCAGGGGAACCCCTACCTCCCTAGCGGCTGCCAAGGTAGATTTACTACACAAAACTTTTGGGAGCACCATATGCAGAGAGAGATCTGTATACATATGTGTATATATATGAGAACCCCTCTTCTTCCTTTTGCAGATATTGACGAGTGTGCGGACCCTTCCAACAGCCCCTGCGCGGCGATCTGCACCAATACGCCGGGGAGCTACGTCTGCTCTTGCCCGCGTGGGACGAGCGGCGACGGCAAGAAGTCCGGGACCGGCTGCATAAAAGAGTCCAAGAAGTTCCCATTGGTGCAGGTTGTTCTAGGTGAGATGATCTAACCCCGCTAATCCATATCGCCACAATCGCTTCCAAGATCATTTAATTGAAGCTGCAACAACTTGACCGGTCTTGATCGACGCCCCATGCAGGCGCCGGCCTAGGCTCACTGTTCTTGCTTGCCATCGGCTCTTGGGCCTACTGGGCGCTGAAGAAGAGAAGAATGATCATATTGAGAGAGAAATTCTTCAAACAGAACGGTGGGTTGCTAATGCAGCAGCAGATTGCCTCGCGCGACGGCGCCGCCGAGACGGCGAGGATCTTCACCGCCAAGGAGCTCGAAGAGGCCACCGACAACTACAGCGAGAGCCGGATCCTCGGCCGGGGGGGCTACGGCACCGTCTACAAGGGGATCCTCCCGGACAAGAAGGTGGTGGCCATCAAGAAGTCGAAGGTGGTGGAGGAGGGCCAGGTCGAGCAGTTCATCAACGAGGTCGTCATCCTCTCCCAGGTCATCCACCGCAACGTGGTGAAGATCCTGGGCTGCTGCCTGGAGACCCCCGTCCCCTTGCTCGTCTACGAGTACGTGCCCAACGGCACCCTCACCCACCACCTCCACGGCGACGGCCACGCCTCCTCCCTCTCCTGGGACACTCGCCTGCGCATCGCGACGGAGACCGCCGGGGCGCTCGCCTACCTCCACTCCGCCACCACCAGGCCCATCATCCACAGGGACGTGAAGACCGCCAACATACTCCTGGACGACGCCTACACGGCTAAGGTCGCCGACTTCGGTGCCTCCAGGTTGATTCCTCTGGACAGAGCACAGATCACCACCTTGGTTCAGGGAACACTGGGCTACCTGGACCCCGAGTACTTCCAGACGGGGCAGCTGACGGAGAAGAGCGACGTCTACAGCTTCGGAGTCGTCCTGGCGGAGCTTCTGACGGGGCAGAGGCCACTGTCCGCGACGAGGCCTCAGCAGGAGCAGAACCTGGCCATCTATTTCCTCCTGGCCATGCGAGACAACCAGGTGCTTCAGATACTGGAGCCTCGGGTGCGGAACGAGGCCAGCCGGGAGCAGCTGGAGGTGGCGACGGAGGTGACGAAGAGGTGCCTGAGGCTGAAGGGGGAGGAGCGGCCGTCCATGAAGGAGGTGGCAGCGGAGCTGGAGAGGCTCCGGAGGTCGTCGGCGGCAGCGCATCCGTGGGCTGAGGGGGGTGGCGACACTGTTTACCATACCTTGGTGCCCCAGGGGAGCGCAACCGCGTACTATTCGAGCTCGTTTAGTGGGGATGACACCCTCGACGCGCACATCATGCTGTCGCTGGACATGCAACGGTGACGAGGATGGTGATCGTGGGATCGGATTGAGATCACTTCGACCTATTCCATAGATCCTTCCCAAGATCTTAAAATCTTGTCAGAATAAAAATAATATTTATTAATAAAATAAAATTATTTTTATTAATGAATTACCTTTTTTTCCAATAAAATTTAAGAACTTTGAAAAGAGTCTATCGAATGAGTCCGTCGCTCTGAAGGTTCATCAGGATACATGAGTGGTAGAATGAGCAGTGTTTAGTGTTTGTGTTAGTTTTGTCTTTAGTTTGCATACTTGTTTGTATACTTGTTTGGTTGAATAGGTGAATAAAGTTATTCACATCCCGCTCAGATAACCCAAATGTGTATAATTTTTATACAACTGATCATTAAGGAAGAACGCTTCTTCTTCTTCTTTCTACTGATAGGTAGTTAACTATTTGGCAACTATGTTTCGTCAACAGCACCTCCTACTCCTACGGTATATAGTTAAGTGTTTGCACTGGATAGAGGTGAAGATGGAGTAGGGATGCCTTGCCAACCATCAACAGATCACGATACATTAGAGATTTTTAACTTTTAATCTTTATAATTTTTAATATTCCTTATAAACTCTTACGTTAGCCTTCATGTTTACCTAAAGAATACGGTCCGGTAGGTGCAGGTGAGTGCAAAAGGGGAAAGGGAGTTTTTCAAGAAAATCCCTCATGGGATTGAGAAAAGTTTCATGAGAGGAATGTTTTTGAAAAATTTCTCTCCTGTACTCACTAACTCCCATCCTCTCCTCACCTGCACTTAGAAGATCCAAATTCTTATCTAAAACGCTCGCAATCTTTGAATCATCCTCTCCTCACCTGCACTTGGGGATACTTTGCTCCTCCAGTGCTTGCCAGGGGAGCAGAGGGGTGTATTCCTTTCGGAAGCCACCGAAACAAGAGTGAGAGGACTAGTGCAGGAATCTCTCTAACCTTGCACTGGCATGGAGTCCATCTAAGATTCCGTTTGGTAACGATTTTAGAATTTTGAATTTTAGAGGAAATTAGATTTTAAAAGGAGTCATGTCATTATCTTTTGAATTCAAATTTTAAGAGAGGTTGATTATTTTTTACAATTATATTTGAAATGACCATAAGAATTTAAATTTGAAGACACATCAAAAAATACTTTTATTATTATACTGCTCTCTTTTAAAAAATTTAGGAAGATAAAAAAGATAAGAAAGATGGTATTACTTTTTAAAATCTTCAAATTCTCCTCATATCCCCTTTTCAAAAGAGTATTCAGGAATAAAAAAGAGATACTTTTTCAATATGGAACAAAATTTAGATTCTTAGAGAATTCATCTATTTTTTCTTCATTTAAATTTTTTTAATACTTTTCAGATTTTCGCTGAATCTAAAGACCCCTAATCTAAAGTAAAATCGTTAGCAAACCGAGCCTTTAACAGGAAATGTCAATGGGTCAGAAACCATGTGGATAGGCGTTGTCCATTGTTGTATCTACGAAACATATTTTATATCCATTAGTTATCCTTTAATCATTGGGAAGGAGTGTATCTAAACCTATTTTTAATATCTGAATAGAAGTGATTATCAAGATATCGTCTGTTAACAGTCAAAATGAGAAGTTATGCAAGTCAAATTTAAAGTACAAATTTACTACAAATTAGCTATTTAAAGCAAAATATAAACATAAGAAATAATAATTCCTTAAAGATAGGCAATCACTCAAGTTTGACGTACAAATTATTATAAGAGAGACAAATCACTCAAATTAAACTTTTCTCATCAATAACATAACATAAAAATAATAATCCAACAAAATCACACTAAAATAAACTTCTCTCACTTAAAACTTTAAAATATGCTTTAAAGACAAATAAAACAAAAACTAATAAGATGTATAATAATATTTTAATATAATAACACATATTCATGGATGATAATGGATAACAATTTCAAAAATAAGACTCTGTTTTCGTCCCCGTCAAGAAAATGGGTTTAAAAATTTTATCTTTTTGTGTATGCGTTAACTAATTGAAGATAAAAAGACTATCTTCAAACTGTGTTGAATCACATGGCAAGCCTTTGAGGTGCCCCCATTTAGGATCCCTTTGTTTTTATGTAAAATGGGCCACATAAAAGTCTTTTTCCGAATAGTATATCACAATTACTTATTTGATTGTCCATAAAATCTTAGTCAACAGAGAATTTAATTTGTTGACTCATCTTTTTCTTGATTTTGGCATTCATGAGATAAGTTGGAATGCCTTTTTTTAAAGAAGCCGAAAATATTTTCATAAATACTAAATGACGAATTTTATTTTTATTTTTCTTCTTTGAAAATATTGTCCGTCCAATTATGTTTTACCTACCCGGAATAAGTCAACAGGGGCCGGATCCTCTGCTTGACAAATATCTACATTCAAACGCCCATTGGTCCACCGTCCATCGAAGAAATATCTCCACCAAGTCAACAACTGCCTTACATGCACGGCGTCCTCGCCAACCAAGCGATCTGTTTTGTCGTTTTCTTTTTTTTTTAACGAAGACTTGAAGACCATTTCCGGAAGTCAACTCCCCCATCTCCGTATAATGATCATGAGAGAACGGCATGGAACCACCACTTGACACATGTAAGGGTGCCTTTACGGGTTGTCACGGGAAAAGGAGATCTTCTCAGTGAAGTACATTAAAAAATATTTTATAAAAAATTATTTTAATTATAATTTTTTAATTTTAAATCAGATAACTTTTGTGTAAACGTTAGACTCCTTTTTTTTTTTGCACTGATGAAATTCTTTTTAACATTGTACAGTGCACTGGGATTGAGATCACTTGGACTCATTTCATGGACCCTTTCTCAACGTCCTGAAATCTTATTGAGGGAAAGAAATAACTCGTTGATAGAAGTTATTTTATTTTATTAATAAATATATATTTTTCCTCCAATAAGATTTTAAGACCTTAAGAAAGATCTATGGAATGAGTCCAAGTGATCTCAATTCAATGCACTGAGGAGAACTGCACTCCTACTAAAAAAGTGTGGTTTGGGAATGTTCAAAGTTGGGTTCTATTAGTATGGACGTGCAACTAGGTATCCGAATGAACACCAACATAGTCTGAAGTATCTAAAAATTAAAGAATACATAACAGGATTATTTGACTTATTGCAATTTTACCCTAGAAGGGGAGATAATTTTTGTCTTTTTTAAAGTTGCATTTGTTTAGGGGGACGGGATGTAGCGGAATGGTAAACTCCGGACTTCGGTTGGTAGCCATTCCAATAATTTGTAGGTTTGATCCTCGCTATTCTCGTGAGTTGAATAGGAAAGCCGTGTCTTAACACCCCCCGGCACACGGTATTAACTTCTCCGGGGTTTACCGGGCAACCGGGTTTCCTCGTCATCTAAAATAAAAAAGTTGCATTTGTTTAGTGTCTACCAACGATGTTCATACACCGTCTTCCTTGCGGTACAAGATTCTGACATTTGACGAGCGTGATTGGGCCACGAAGCCATGGTGGTTCTGCCTTGTGTATGATCTATACAAGGAATTATATTCTAAAGAGTTGAGCATGTGCTATACTAAGCAATCGTTAAGATATCGAATGGTCTCTAGCTAGCATCCAATTTAGTTGCACATTGTCCCAGTGGAATGCAAGTTAGTTTGACCTAGACCGATGATTTCACATACGTAAGATCAATCTAAAGTGGAGAAAGGAGGTTGGTAATTGGAGGAGGGATATCTTGAAGGGTATGTGGAGTAAGATACAAGTAGGGGTATAAATGGGTCAGGATCCAATAAGAAAAGACGTGATCCGACTCTGAATCCGATAAGACTAATCCGAAAATCTTGACATGGATATGACTGTGAAGATCATTTCAGATCTAGATTCGAATCTGTCCTGTTTCACAGATTCAAGTTTCAAATTTGGATCTGAAATCCGAAAAACCCTCGTGCCCTCCCCCTTCCCCACCACCCCGTCCGCCATGGCAAGAGGAAAGCGATTAGGTCTTAGCAGTCCTTTATGTGATATTTTAACTTTGCGTTTTCAGTCATAAATTATAAATGATCTCTTCCTAAGATTTAAGGGAACTAAAAAAGTGAAAGGGGTAGACAAAGTTTGACTTTCATAATTTTTAAAAACTCATTTAATTATACACATTCAATATTTTCATACTGAAAGTGAAAACCAATGATCAAAAAGTTTTAACAAGCATGCTCCTACGTCTGACTTCACGTCTCCATTTCCTAGGGTTTCTCAATCTTGCTGGAATGGAAGAGAATAATGAGACGTCTAGAAGCTACGGTGATTCTCGGTAGTACTCATTAAAAGTAAAAGCCACTTTGCGTTTATTGTCTTCGGCTTTGAAAGACTGAACTTTTACTCCAAGTTTCCAACCCATGCCTTCTTGAGGCCCACCAACATCCCTTTTCCTTTTGAAAAAAGGGTTATTTCGTTCATTTTAATGTGTTTTTTGCATATGAAATCACGATTTATTAGAACACCAAAAAGTCATAATTTAATTGCATATGTTATA
Source organism: Zantedeschia hybrid cultivar (assembly GCA_030544215.1). Taxonomy (NCBI): domain Eukaryota; kingdom Viridiplantae; phylum Streptophyta; class Magnoliopsida; order Alismatales; family Araceae; genus Zantedeschia; species Zantedeschia hybrid cultivar. Next base: position 5,337,908 of record JARZZO010000005.1, read on the forward strand.
TTTTTTAAATTACTTTTTAGATAGACCCATTTTTTCAACCGACATGGTGTCATTGCCCACAAATGCAGCTTCCATATGGAATTCAACAATAAGAAAAGCCTTTTTTTTTAATTGATGCAGGCCCAAGTTTATGGATGGATGCCAGAACTTCGAGACGATCTTTATTATGTTGTACACCACCTTTCGGGCATTTGTGTGGAAAAAGCAAGAAAAGGCCACTGACCAACAAGTTCATGATTAGTTCTTATCACTTCCACGATAGTAATCTAGAAAAAAAATTACTAATAACATTTCGTTGGCTTGAAGAGAAAATAGGTTAGCCGAAGTTTAAATGCTTGCTGATCAATTTCAACCCGACCCATGTTAGAACCAATACATCCTAATCTAGGTTCAACACAAATTCGTTTCAGGGATAGGGTGATATATAATTATAATTTTCTATAAAGCTCCACTCCAGTCTAACTTGGCTTAGGTTGAGTTGGGAAATTAAGTTGAGCAAAACTGAATTTGAGTCAACTCATATGGAATTTGGATTCGAAAGTCTCGACCACAGGTTAACTTGAGCCCAATACATAGAACCCTAATTTGGATCTTCATCCAAGTTGGGTTCGATTGGATTGGATTGTGAAGTGGGCCGTCCAAATTTGCGTCTCACCATCTTCTCATGAGACTAATGATCAGATTTTTTAACACATGGCTTGTTAAATTTCAAAACTGCACCACTATATTGTAAGAAACGCGTGTTTCATGTATTTCCTTCTTGCATGACTGTATGTAAAGATGTACGGTAAGGGATGACACACACAATATATTTGTCGTATTTTCCTGTCTAAATTAACCAGCCTATATATAATTCTTCTTATGATATGAATTTACAGATTCGTGGCACAAGAGCTTGAAAATTTTTGATAGAAATTGGACTGGTTCGCTTCATATCAAGAGGATCAGGAATTAAAAGAGTCCAGACGTCTACATGGGGAGATGAAAGCAATTGACTGCTCTTACCCAAGCAATGAACATGCATGTTATGTTAATTGGGCCAGCCCGGAAGCTTGTGGGCCGGCCCAGCCCATTGACAATTCCACATCGCTGTCATATCAGTCTCTTTTTTTTCTTTTTCTTTTTTGAAATCAGTCATATCAAACTCTTTAAGAGGTACTACGGTGACGGATTTAATGGTATCCCCACTTTTACTCTCATAAAAGAAAGGTTTTCAGGTAAGGGCATCGTTATCAACTCCTCTCTGTATTAACTAAGTTCAGTCCAAATCTATACTAAGAGGAACCGCTCTCTTAAAATATGAATCAGGATTCTTCTAAGTGCAAAAATGGGACTCGGTAAGTGTAGAGAGGAGAGTTTTTCAAAACAACTCCTCACATGAAACTTTTCTCATTCCACATAAAAGATTTTCTTGAAAAACTCCATCTTTCTCTTTACACTTACTGAATCTCATCACCTGTACTTACAAGATCCCAACTCTTAAAAACGTACACCAATTAGAGACCAGCCATGCCACACCGGGTATTGGAAAGTTTTCCCATCTTATTCTACTTGGATATAACCTTGCAAAGGTCCTTAGATGGCCATACTACTCCGAAGCTGTCTGCAAAGGTCCCTAGGTGGCCATACTACTCCGAAGTTGTCTGGTTTATATATATATATATATATATATATATCTCAAGCTGTGATGTGTGCTTATTTAATTGGTATCTTCTCAACATGTGTTTAGATTGGGTGAGAAGGAAAAACGTTTGGTCTCTCAATTCATGTTGGGTCGAAACGAAACACGGGCATCGCATGCCTGGCTAGTAAGATCATTACATGCCTTATGTCGTGGAAAGCGGGCTTGCATGCATAATTAGGCTTGTAAAATGTGGGGACGGGATGTGGGGTTAAAGGGATGAACCATTTCAAAAAGAAAGAGGACACATCAAATTAAAAGCTAGGCTCGAGGTAAACGTACTCACGAAGTTGTGGCTAGATGGGCAATTGTGGGGCAAAGATATATAGGGCAAGATCACAATTAACAAGCTTAATTAGTTAAACCCAGGTTTAACAATATTACTCATATAACTTAAGCAAATAGGAAGCAGAAACATGAAGAAAAGATGTATTCTCTTTTTTTTTTGTTACCATCACATTGGGGCTAGCTAGCTAGCTAGCTAGAGGGAGAGGGAAGTGGATTGAGCTCGCTGCAAGCGGGGATGATTGCAGTGTGCAAAGCCATGTGAAGACGGATGATGGTGATGGTGGCTTAAGATGGAGGCAGAATTATGAAGAGTGGGAGGGAGAAAGGATGAAAGAGCACGAGAGCCGGGGGATGCAATGATTTCATCAGTGTGTGTAGAAGCTCTCACCATCTCTGTTCCTTCCTTCTAAAGTTACATGCCAAGCCCTCATCTTTATGCTGATGAAAGCCACCATGCTCTAGTACTGTTCTCTCACGGCCCCACAAGGGCCACAACACCACACATGGTCCCCTCACTCCCCAAGGAAGCAATCCCCAGCGAGCATGGCAGGTCACTTGATCATCTCATTAAGCCTCCCTGATGATCAGAAGGAAGCCATGGCAGCTGGATATGTGACACAGGGAAGCTTGGACTAATTAATTAGAATAAGAAAAATGTCTTGCTCGTTTCTGTCGCAACACATGCATAACGGTACAGAGGCATCTTGATGCACTTATTCCTCTAGAAGTGTGAAACTCTCCGTTCTAGCTGCAGCAACTCTTACTAATATTCGCTGCCCCAAGAACTACGTACGTCGTTTTCCGCCTACTGATTACTCTTGGCCTCAGGCATCTAAGCCATGCAAACGTGTGTGCATGTGTGTGTGTGTGAGAGAGAGAGAGGGGTTAACACAGCACGGAAAAAGCACCAACGTGGGATGTTGTAATGGGTTTCGGAAGACAAGCATGGATAGAAGAATTAGCTGCCCTAATGTGGATTAGGAAACGGGTTAAGAATCTGTTTAGTTTAATTAATGGGATCGGGATCTGATGATGGTCCCGCGGTGGCACAGCACGTGCATGGTTGTGCGTGTGGAGGCAGTGGGGCAGGGTTAGCAATCGTGACTCGTAAGGAAGAAGAAGAGTAAGGGAGAAGGAAAGAGAGATGACCTTTCAATTAAAGGACGTCCAAGCGTTCATGGAGATTTTGTAGTCTTGGATGGTAGGCCAGGAAATTAGATCTGCGCCAAGGTGCAGTGGCACGGTCAACTGGTCGAGGGGGAAGGGGAGGGGAGGAGGAGGAGAGGAAAGGGAGGCGAGACCCATCCACTCACTCGTGAGGCTCTCGTCTTTTAAAAAAATGATTTACCATACTTTTTTTATTTATCTCAACGATATTTTTCATGAATAAAGTATGAATTATTACAAAATGTAAGAACTTCAAAGTATAAAAAGTCATAATTTGATCACCATTTAACGGTATACATTTTTTAAGAAATTTTATTCTTTTGAAAAAATAACCCATTATTAAGGAATATTTTCAAAGCTCATATTATATATTAAATTTAATATATATAGTTTTCCCATTGTTTGTTGCTTTTTTTCTGAAAATTTATTTTTTTCCTAAAATCCTCATTGCTGCTGTGTGTAATAGACGTATGGGCAGGTTGGTCCAACTTGACGTCCTGAGTGCATTGGATGGTCCGCTAGCTCTTGAGATTTGGTAGGGGTACGTTTTCGTGATCTCATCCACTAACTTATCTTTCCATTGGGTAGATCAGGGCAGAGTTGACGTCAGCTCTTAAGCACATTTCACAATTTTGCCAATCAAGGAAGGAATGGTGTTGTTCTGGAAGTCAAAATTGATTCTACCTTCATTCAAGTGAATCGGGATCCTCTCAGTACAGCGCACAAATGAAGATGAGACTCAGTTAGTATGAAGATAATTTTTTTTTTTACAAAAATCCTTTTCCGCTGAAACATTTCAACTCGTCAACAGAGATTTTTTCAAAAAGAATTTATCTTCCCTCTTGATACTGACTAAGTCCAGTATTTGATTGTACTGAGAGAATCTTGTGAAGTGCTCGACATTCTTCTAATAGGAGATGAGATCTATGAATCTGCACCGTGAGGGTAAATGTTTTACTAGCTCAATTTTTTAATCAAATGTCTATTTCATTGTTGACCTCGTATAAATGAGGTCACTCAGAAATCTAAAGACGGAGGGCCACAGAATTTCTTTAGTCTAACATATATAAGAGTAGTCTGCTGTGTAATTGGCATGAGTAATACTTGTTATAATGTCATGCATTGCAATCTACGTAGATTGTAATGCATGGCACAATAGCCGTCCAATCGAATGATTGTTGTGCAATCCGTATAGATTTAGGGGAGGTATTTTTTCAATTTTTATCTTTTATTCATTTTTTTTGAAAAAAATTAGAACATCCGATCAAAAATCGAATGGTACAATTGGCTCAGGTCGACTCTGACCCGATTATATAAATTTAAAAAATATATATTTTTTACACGTAAATCAAGATGTGCCAATTTTAAAAAAAAGAGTATACAATCGAGTGGGAGTTGATCCGAGCAATCCGATTGTACCTTTGATTTTTTATTGGACATTCCAAAAAAAATCATAAAATAAAAAAAAATACTCTCAAATGCCCCTGTAGCAAGTATTACTCAATTGGCATAAAAGATCCATTAATGCTTGGGCATAATGTGCCATGGCACATAAGAACTCCACTGCAGATGGGACTACTCAACCTTAACCATCTATCACAACTAATTTCTCGAAGTTGGTGATTTCTCAGCAGCATATTCTGCGAGCCTCACCTCTCCGCCCGCAACCTACGTTCGTAGGTGCTGGATCCAATGCTCCCTCCCTTTGTCTTTTATACGTTTCCATCCACTTCCGCCACCAAACTAGTAACCCACCATTCCGCACAGCCACACAGAAACTCATGCCCCACGGCTGCTGACGAATTAATTCTCCATGATTTTTGCACCCAATAAATAACATCCAACCGATCGAGGCCATGACCTCTCCACATCCATCACATATACAGTCTTTTATCAATCTATCTATGAATATATCCATTTTCTCTGTCTACCTAAATGCTTACTTTTATATGGAACTGAGATCTTTTACGTCTCTCAACAAGTCGTACATGATTGCTCTTACTGACCTTCTACGGTCCGTCGAAGAACATAGAAGATCTTGACTCTTTTATATGTACCATAACAAAATTCATAACACTAAGCAGCAGGAAGGGTTAGGGACCTGTTATAACCTAAAGACCGAATCCCATGCGAACTCAGACTTGCCATTGGAATCGTCCCCGGAAAAGTGTGCGAGGGCAAACTGCCATTAGGAAACAAGTCGAAATCCAAGTAGGAAAGGGTTGCGCCATAACTTTATATACGCCACCACTATCATTGCTCCAACAGCTATGAGGAATATATAGGAGAGAGTGTGTGTGAGTGAGAGAGGGTATAGAGGAGAGAGAGAGAGAAGGGAGCAGAAGAATCGGTCACCTTCAGCTCGCCTTCCCCGTAGCTGCTGCTGCTGCTGCTTCTTCTGCCCGATCCGTCCGTCCTTCTGCTTCATGTACGCGGATTTTGGCACGGTTTCGTTCTCGGCCATGTCGAATTCGCAGCCATCCTCGAGACCCACGTCGGAATCCCTCTGTGGGCGTGAGATCTCAGCTCAAGAAGAGGAGGGCGACAGTAGCGTAGAGACAGGTGACCATGGAGGGGGAGCGAGTCCAGCTCCTGTAGCTGGTAAGGAGGACAGCCTGCAGGAAGAAGTTGCCGAGTCCTCGGCTGCCGGGCAGGATGAGTCATCAAAGGAATTGGGGAGAGGGGGAGCTGTCATCCGCCATGTCGACGACGACGACAGCGGCTACCACACACCGACGTCTCCAAGGTGCAGGATCCCGGTCGACCTGCCGTGCCCTCCACCTCCGAGGAAGATCCTGCCGCAACGGCGGTGGCAGAAGAGAAGGCGGGGCGAGCAGGAGATCTACCGGGTCGTGCGACGACGCATCCAGTTGTACGGTGAATTCGAATTCGTGCTGTGCCCCGTCGTCGACGACCCTCCTGCCGGCCGGGTCGAGAACGGGGCAGGAGGAGGCGATGTCGCTGGTTGACGCACCCGTCTCACAGCAGCGACGGGAACCTGGTTTGCTAATTCCATGGGGTGGAGCAATCCGTATACGTATTGTTTGATTTGTTCTTTTGCTATTTGGATTTCAGCTGTTGTGGTGGTGCTGTGGAATTCCAACTAGAGAATGGAGAAGAGGAGAAAAGTACTGTTTCCTTGTTGTTTTTCTCTTAATTTCCATAAACAGTGTACAATTTTGATCTCTTTCTTGCCCTGGAGATATCATGATAGAGTGCAGTATTGTGCTGTTTGTGTTGTATGAGAGGGAGGAATCCAGATCTGGTATGCCAAAAGGATCCTTCTAGGCTAAGAAGAACAAGAATGGAAAAGGATGTTGCTTTTTTTTCTTCCTTTTGTCTGCAGGCTTGTGTTTATATACACAATTTTCTATCATGATCTTCGTGTCTGGTGTTTGAGAGAGACTAGTTTCGCTTTGTTTTTATCGCCTTCCCTTCATGGGTGTTCTTCACACGGGAGACTTGTTGAGAGGTCTAGTATTTGTACAGTATAACCGGATACGTGGTGGTGATCCCACAATAGCCTCAACCATATATGTCCTCGGATACCCCTTCCCAACAACAAAAGGCCCGCAGATAAGTCCGGGAGAGAAACTTCCTAGGGATTTTTGTTTGTTCTGCTTTCCGCGATCTTTCAGGTGCATCCATTCCGTGAACAGAAAGGCTCGTAATTATTAGCAGTGTGAAATTTGGGCATCTGAGACCTCTGCATGCATGGATCATCTGGTTCCCTGCATCTTTTATGGATCCTACAAAACCTGACTTCCTATTGTACGTACAATGACTAAGGACACGGGACATTCCCCTCCTCCTTCGCAGTGTAGATTGGTTTCTTTAGTAGGCATTAATTAGCTTTGCCATAACATCCAAAGCCTACAGGACATCTACCTTGTCCTTCAGTTTTCTGGAGTCTATCAGGGTTACATTATACGAGAGTTTTGTACTTGAGATATGATTCAGTGAGTTCAATCTCATTGTAAGGTCGAGTTTCACGGTCATGAGCATTTTTTATTTTACTCTCTCCGCAAAAGATGAAAAAAGTAAAGTGAAAAATATATTTGATTGTGAAACTCGACCTCGCAGTGAAGCCGAACTCACTAAATCATTTCTCAAGTTTGCTTCAATGAACTCGACCTCATCGTTTGTTAGATCAAGTTCTATAGTCATAGACATTTTTTACTTTACTCCCTCTGTGAAAAGCGAAAGAAGTAAAATGAAAAATACTTTCGACTGTGAAACTCGACCTCATTGTGAGGTCCAGCTCACTGAATCATTTCTCTTTGTAATTTAAGTGGAGGTGTGGAGAGAGAGAGAACATTTAGAAGTACTTGTGTACATTCCTTGCCAAAAATATTAGGCAGAATGAGTAAGCAGAGTAATAGTTACTGAATAATATTGGGTAGAATGGGTTAAGTAGAGTGAGACTTATTGACATGCCAGGTGGATTGTACATACGTAAGATCTTAGAACAACCGTTGGATCACGTACACATTGCGGCAAGTATTACTCAAATATGTGATAATGACTTCAGCAATTTCCTTGCATGCATGTTAATGCATGAACAACGTTTTCTCTTCGGTTGATTAGCAAAACACTACACCACCGTACTCTTCCCCACTCCCCTCTCCATTCCTCTATCTTGCAGGAGCCTTCGAAACTAGATTCCACTTCCTGACGTGAGATCTGGGGACCAGTTCCCATACGGGAGCCAGTCCACACCATCCACTCTCGATGAACAAGTTGAAAAGCTATACTGCCACCGTCAGAGTAGAGGGCTTTTGAAAATAGAAACCATGCATCTGAAGGGAAACATGCATATATATATATAACCCATAGAATTTACTCGGGACTTTACATAGATGATCGATGGAATCACGCCTTCCACATCATATTGTTGGCGAAGCAGGAATGCTGTCGGCATGTGCATGCCTGCATATAGAGGTACACCTTGATTGGTGGGGCTTCAAATTGGATACACACAGTGTTCGACTTGGTTCGTGTTTCGTACGCTTCCAACGGAGGGACCACTGTTCCACTCCCGGCTGTGATCCAGATGGTGATGGCAGACACAACACTGCGCACCGATTCATGGCAGCTTTAAAGCTTCAAATTAAACAACACGAGACCAACGGAGCATGGAAGGAGAAACGCAGCTTCAAGAGCTTGGCAAACAGAGGTGCAGGCATTGCGCATCCACCAAAAGAAGTGCTCAAAATGGTCTTTTTAAGCCCCATGCTAACAGTTGTCACAACACTATTTTTTGGTATGATCTTAAAGATATCACTTTTATATGTTAAATTTTAAACATTATGTTGGGTTTTAATCCAATTGGTGGTCCACTTGTGTTTACTGGGCTGCACACTTGCACACCATTAGGCATCCAATTAATGGAATATGATTGGGCTTAACCTATTAGGCGCCCAATAAGGATCCTGTAATGGGTAGGATCCTGTTAGAAGTAAGAACGGGACTGGTCCCTCCTCTCTATAAAAGAAGCATGTGACTCCCCATTAGGTCATACGCATTAAGACGAATAGAGAGAGGAAACCAGTGGAGACAGTGCGTGGGTTTACACCGTCTTCCTGTCCGGAGTTCGTACGTTCTTGTTCGAGGTCCGCCGCGCGTGGGGATCAACTCCGGCATCGTCTTTCTCTGCGTTAGGGATGGCTTCCGCTCCAGGTATTCCGAAAATTCCTAACAAGTGGTATCAGAGCCCGTGTCGGAATTTTTTGGGGCTCCGATCTACGGGATTCTTCTCGGAATTTTAAAAAAAAAAAAAAAATTAGACGGCCGAACGGCCGGACGGCCGCAGGCGTGCCCACGCGGCCGAGCGTTTACTGGGCTGCACACTTGCACACCATTAGGCATCTAATTAATGGAATATGATTGGGCTTAACCCATTAGGCGCCCAATAAGGATCCTGTTAGAAGTAAGAACGGGACTGGTCCCTCCTCTCTATAAAAGAAGCATGTGACTCCCCATTAGGTCATACGCATTAAGACGAATAGAGAGAGGAAACCAGTGGAGACAGTGCGTGGGTTTACACCGTCTTCCTGTCCGGAGTTCGTGCGTTCTTCTTCGAGGTCCGCTGCGCGCGGGGATCGACTCCGGCATCGTCTTCCTCTGCGTTAGGGATGACTTCCGCTCCAAGTATTGTACCTCAGTACACTACTCCTGGCAGCCCATACCAGAATGGGGTTGCAGAAAGAAGGAATCGAACGCTTAAAGAAATGGTCAGGGCAATGTTGAGTCATTCTACCCTTCCTTTATCCTTGTGGGGCGAAGCCGTTAAGACAGCTGCTCACATTGTGAATAAGGTTCCTGCGAAGGCTGCGCCTAAGACTCCCTATGAGTTATGGTGTGGTAGGAAACCTTCTGTGAGCTATATGCGCACGTGGGGGTGTGCAGCTGAGGCCAGACCATACAGTCCACAGGAAAAGGCTTTTGATCTCAGAACAACCAGTGGATTCTTCATTGATTATCCAGCGAGATCAAAAAGGTATAGATTCTATTGCCCATCTCATGTTCCCATCATTATAGAAACAGATAAGACGAGGTTCCTTGAAGATGGCGGAGTTAGTAAGAGTGGACCTTCTCGAGAGATTTCTTTTGAGGAGTTACAGGATCAGATTGAAATACATGTAACAACTGACAACGTTGTTCCCATATTCATTTCTCGGAATGAAATCCTAGGGGAGCAAATAGATGCAGTTGGTTCACCCCAGGTTGCTCCAGAGCCAGAAGATGTCGCTGTTGTTGACCAACCACCTTCTCAGGTGGATCAGGGGCCAACATTGCATCGATCTGAAAGAGTCAGGAGACCTGCCATATCTGATGAGTTCATAGTATACCTACAGGAGGATAGTGTAGACAGGGGTGACATTGATGATCCAGTGACGTTTTCACAAACCATGAAGAGTGAAAAATCTGCCTATTGGTTTGAAGCCATGAAAGAAGAGCTTGACTCTATGGTTAAAAACCAAGTCTGGGATCTCGTTAACTTGCCTAAGGGGTCCAAACTTGTTGGATGTAAATGGATATTCAAAACTAAGGTAGACGCTAAAGACAAAGTTGAACGATATAAGGCCAGATTGGTAGCTAAGGGTTTCACTCAAAGGGAAGGCATTGACTATGATGAGACGTTCTCTCCAGTTTCCAAGAAACTCTCATTCAGAATAGTCATGGCCTTGGTAGCTCATTTTGACCTGGAGTTACATCAGATGGATGTGAAAACGGCTTTTCTCAATGGGGACCTAGATAAAGAAGTGTATATGGAGCAACCTCAAGGGTTTCGTGCTGAAGGTAAAGAACACTTGGTATGCAAATTAAGGAAATCCATTTACGGACTTAAGCAAGCCTCCCGCCAATGGTTCATAAAGTTCAATGAAATCATACTGTCCTTTGGGTTTAAGGAAAACATCATTGATGAATGTTTGTACCTAAGGATCAGTGGGAGTAGTTTCATTGTCTTGCTTTTGTATGTGGATGACATCTTGCTTGCCAGCAGTGATCTTGGTTTGTTGCACGAAACCAAAGCTTTCCTTTCTAAGAACTTTGAGATGAAAGATATGGGCGATGCCCACTATGTTTTGGGCATTGAAATCACTAGAGATAGACCCTCATGCACTCTTGGTCTCTCTCAGAAGGCTTACATCTCAAAGGTCTTGGAAATGTTCAACATGCAGTCATGCGCACCCGATAAAGTACCCATTGTAAAAGGTGATAAATTCAGTGAATTACAGTGTCCCAGGAACGACTTAGAAAGGAAGCAGATGGAGTCTATCCCATATGCTTCAGCCGTTGGGAGCTTAATGTACCTTCAGACTTGTACACGTCCAGATATAGCTTTTGTCGTGGGTATGCTCAGCAGGTACCAGAGCAACCCAGGCATGGATCATTGGAAAGCTGCCAAGAAAGTCATGCGGTATCTTAAGGGCACATTAGATTTCATGCTCACTTACAGAAGGTCAGATCAGCTAGAGGTCGTTGCCTATTCTGATGCTGATTTTGGCGGCTGTCTTGATTCGAGGAAGTCCACTACAGGATACATCTTTCTCCTAGCAGGAGGAGCTATCACTTGGTGCAGTGAGAAGCAGAGTATTACAGTGGCTTCCACGATGGCAGCTGAGTTCATTGCTTGTTTTGAGGCTAGTGCACAGGCCATCTAGTTGCGGAATCTGTTCACAGGTCTATCATTTATTGACTTCGTCTCCAGACCTATCAGGATATATTGTGACAATTCCGCTGCGGTCTTCTTCTCTAAGAACAATAAGGCGTCCAAAGGTGGTAGAGCCTTAGACATTAAGTATTTTGCTCTTAGAGACAGAGTGAAGAATCAAGAAGTGTCTATAGAACATATCGGAACAGATCTTATGGTTGCTGACCCACTCACGAAAGGACTACCTGCTAGCACTTTTTGTAGTCATGTGATTCGGATGGGTCTTGTCAGTTCTCTCGATATATTGTGATTCTTCTATTACTTTCTGCATTTTCCATTGTATACATGTTGGTTATGGATTTTGGCTGGCAGATTGTATATTTAAGTGGTGACCAATGGATAAACATTATGTTTGAGTTTATCTACAGTTCCATGTTTGATGTTCAATTATAGTAAGTTGGTGGCATTGTGGTACATGGAAGGTGGTGTGTAATTGAATGCATTTGCCGCCATGACTCATGTCATTTGATTTACTGTTCTTGAACCGTTAAGATTCCGTTAATTGGAATGGTGTGTAGTTTTGTTTTATCGTGCGCGCACATACCGTGGTTTTCTCTTCAGGTGTATGCCCATGATGTCAAATCTTCAAGAGTCCTTTTGAAACTATATATATTTATACTATAAGTATGTTTTCAAAGGAAGATTTGATGTGCTTAAGACAAGTTGGACCAAGTAGGAGAATGTTGGGTTTTAATCCAATTGGTGGTCCACTTGTGTTTACTGGGCTGCACACTTGCACACCATTAGGCATCCAATTAATAGAATATGATTGGGCTTAACCCATTAGGCGCCCAATAAGGATCCTGTAATGGGTAGGATCCTGTTAGAAGTAAGAACGGGACTGGTCCCTCCTCTCTATAAAAGAAGCATGTGACTCCCCATTAGGTCATACGCATTAAGACGAATAGAGAGAGGAAACCAGTGGAGACAGTGCGTGGGTTTACACCGTCTTCCTGTCCGGAGTTCGTGCGTTCTTGTTCGAGGTCCGCCGCGCGTGGGGATCAACTCCGGCATCGTCTTCCTCTGCGTTAGGGATGGCTTCCGCTCCAGGTATTCCGAAAATTCCTAACACATTATATTTAATTATCTACATATTGTATTATATACTCTTACAAAATAATATATCTAATAAGTATGAAACATTCGTCCACATCAAGTATACCATCGCCATGTATGTAGAATATATATACCCGGCTCAGTAAGCAAAATACTTTTGAAATTTAGCATGTCAGACTTGGATCTTTGAAATTATCTCCCTTTCTTTTGACGCCAAAATCAACCGTACTCTCAACCATCTATGTATATGCATTATACATGACCTTATGGTGTCCAAGGCTTTGGAGTCTTAGAGATAATTAAGAATGAAATAAACACTAAAATACCTTACCTTCTTCATATAAACAGCGGTACGCTCAGCGAATGCCAGCTAGGTTAGTCATAGTGAGAACCAGCTGCCTATAGTAGTTGGTTCACCATTTGTCTCTCAATTAAAAAGTCTTAAATTCGACGTTAGTTGGTGTCTAAAAACTTTAATCACACAGTCTAAAGTAATGTTAAAATCTTTATCCCATGATCTATGAAATTACATCTCCGAAAAATCAGTCGACTTAAAATTCTGGCCTAATTAGGTGAACTTCTCACTGAGCACGTAACTATTTCTAGAAGAATATCTCAGGCTCGATTCGTAATCAATAGTAAATATTTATACATATCCAACTACTGCGCCACAGGAAAGAAAAAAATAAAAAAAGAAAGAAGCAAAGTTAGTCATGGTGAGAGTGGTCACTGCAAGGAATATATATGCAACATTGGGACCAAGTCATCGATAAACTTCTGTCGTTTAGTTAGCACGTCTTTTGATTAAATAGAAACCTACGGCATGCCTGATATCCTCCGCTGCCGTCGGTGCTCTTAAGTCCTTTAAAAAGTTCTTCACCAAACGGCAATAAAGGTGAAGTTGCATGACTAAATACACTATTAATACAGTGTGCATGTTGAACAGTTCAGTACTCAAAACATGGAGATCGAGAGAGAAGATGATACTATTTTGTATCTTATCTTTCCTCTTGACTGAGATCATTTTAATACGTGCCGACTTAAGTTTTATTACATAGACAATGATGATGTGACTACAAGAATATGACTGTAAGTCTTAATATTAAATTAAAATTAATCAGTCATCTAGCTTAAGACTTTAACCGGAGTGTATTGCTTTGTACACAAATTTCTATTTTTTCTCCAATAAAGATGGAAGGAGTAATATTTGTTGTATCAAAGATTGGTATAATAAGTTGAGTCATCTTATAACGTAAGATGTCATTGATTAAGTTAAGTGGGGTGCACATAGGTTGAGCTATTTTTACGACGGATGGATTACACAAGTATTAAATGTGAGTGTAGGACTATGAGCGTGACAAATATGCGTACGTGTGATAAATATTCTGTGGACATAATAAATAATATTTGTCATATCCACAAAGTATTTGTCGTACTTAAAAAATATTTATCATGCTTATAAATCTATACACATATACGTAAAGATAATAGTTAAATTTTAAATATGACCAATACTTCGTAGGCATGACAAATACTGTGCAGATATGACACAGGTAAATATTTGTCAGGCCAAAAAATTTATCCACAAGTGCTTAAAGATGACAAATAATTTTTAGGCATGACAAATATGTCGTGGGCATGATAAATAATATTTATCATGTCTACAAAATATTTGTCACGCATACACATATTTGTCACGGTCAGAATCTTATATTCGCATTTAATACTTGTGTGACCCATCTTATAAAAAAAAATATCCAACTGGTGGTCCTCCAACCAGTTAAAGCAATGATATTTTATATTGGACGATGACTAAGTTAAATATTACTCTACACGGAAGCAATAGAAGTGGATAAATAACTGTAGAGCAAAGTACTTCCAGAAAGAAAGAGAGCCATGTATAGAAAAACACGTGGATGATGGACCCAAATCTTTAAACGCCACAGTTAAGTTGCCGGCATTTCCCTCTCTGTATCCTTCAAGAAAAGAAAAGAAAAATCGGCAATTAAAATTATGGTGTAGGCTCAGACATGTACTACAATCGTTGCTGTTCTTTCTCACGTTAATGTTTTACCATGCATTCTTACCAATTAGATCCTTCCAAGCACAATAAGAGGGTAATATCTCATATGCCTTCTGACATTATTGCAGGATAGTAATATCTCATTTGCCTTCACATTATTGAGGGATAGTTCTATCATCTTTAGAACCTTAACGACAAGGTTGCCCTCAGTAATACATATGAGAAAACGCACAAGAGTTATAACCTTCGTTTAGCTCAAGAGGATCTTCCATACAAACCTTGTTAGAGTGGAGAATGGAATATTCTTGAGCAAGATGACCCGAAAAGAACAGTCAAGGTCAAACTGGCCTTCACAAATGGCAAGTTGATAAAAAGATCATGTTTACATTGCTGCATCCTTGAAGAGTTAAATTGGGCAAATGGTAAAGCAGTATCCACAATAGAAATAAAAAAAATCTATATTATATTTATAAAACAAAATTTTTAGTCCAGCTTATATAACGTTCTATTATTTTTTAAAAAAATTATTAAACAATTCTTAAGAAAAATAATTGATAGTCATTATGATTATTCATTTCTCTTCTCACTCATTCATTTCAAAACAACTTATTAATAACTATAGTTCTTTCTCTACTACTAATGGTCATTCCTTCCCTTAAAAAGTTTTAAAATTTCTTTTTTCATATTTTTGTAATTTTTTAAAAAAAGAGGGGCAAATGAGAGGAGGTCAGGTATTCGGGTTGGTGGGAATAACTTTGTAGTTTGCATCATAGCCTCCAAGGCTGGCAACACGCATTCCCATCTTTCACCAGTCATGTTGGAATCTAATTATCTAGAGGTAAAATTTCAAATCCCCCTTCTTCTATCTTGCCTCCTTTGCCTTTTTTTTTAGGACATGCACATCACTGGCATGCCCCTACCCATCAGACTGTGATTCAAAATCTGTGGGCCACTTTGATTGGAGAATAAGAGAAGAATAAGGAAGAAAAAAAAGAGAATAAACTTAATTTAGTTTTGACAAGCGAAATTGCTTATACCGGTGCAGAATAGCTTATTCAGAGAATAAGGAGAATAAACAATTCGACCCTAGACCTAAGAATTGTTTATCCTTTTTATTCCGCCAGTGGGTCCCACAGAATTATCAAAGTTAAGCACCCCTTATTTTAGTATATTCTATTCCGAATAAATAATTTCAAAGTAACCTATTCTGCAATCAAATTGAGGCCGCGAGGGTGGGGTCCGTCCAATAGGGGCCTTTAAATGAACGTGCAATGTTTAGAGCAGTGGGCAGGAGCACGCATCGCATGTCATGTCCGGTAGCTGTCCTTACGATCATTGCAATCTTCATATTTCCTTTAAAACTCTTACAATCTCACGACATTATCTAAAAAGACCTTTTCCTTAACAGCAAATGTTAAAAAATATATATTCAGATCTTTCTATGTACCACATTTCTGCTATAATATATCACTAATATTTTGTAAATATTTATGGTAGATTATATCCTTTTTTCGGTGTTGTTAAGAAGGAATTTTTTAAGGAATATTCAAAGACGGTAAGAGGTTTAAAAGAAATATAAAGATTGTAGGCCTGGAGCACATTGTACTCATATAGATTAAAAGAAAATAAATCATTTAAGGTAAAATCTAATTTACTTGCAGCCTCATATAAATAGGGAGCTAGATACCAAGGTGCAAATAAAAGGGCAAAGAAGGTCAAACGACTCTAACCTCTACAGCAGCATGCATCATTGGCTTCCCGTTAAAATCAATTTTGCCAGATAAAATAGGTAGTTGATATCTACTTATGCCTATGCTAATAATAATTCTCCAATATTGCTACATAATAGGTACATATTATTCTTTCTCTCCAAAAAAATTATTAAACAATTCTTAGGAGAAGTCTTTAATGGCCATAACTCTATTACGATCATTCCTTCCCCTTCTTACCCTCACATATTTCAAAACAACTTATTAATAGTTATAACTCTCTCTCTTTTTGGCATGTCGAATTGTAGCAGATATATAAATTTTTATATTAGTATATTAATTATAATATATAATACAAATTATTATAAATTAATAATAATAACCTACAATAATAAAAACACCCACTATCTAGATCTATTATAAGTATAACTATAATCATCATTGTAATCGTAACCTCAGTTAACCACATGTTCCTAAAGACATGTGCATTATCTCAGAATTGATGATTACCATAGTAAAACTTTATATTACCACATGCATGACCAATAGGAATTTGTGTATTGAAATGAGGTTTTCTATGAGGTTGAGGTCTACCATTCATCTTCTTGTGGAAGGGAACTTGTCCACCTTGAACTCTAGAAATTGTCTCCACCTTATCTTTTTGCTTTAAGAGCTCAATTGTCCCCTCGAACAAGATGTCAAGCTCTTATTTGAGGTCACAAATCTTATCCTTCATATATGGAACTTCTTTATCAAAATAAGCAACCTTGTTAACGAGTTTAGCATTTTCTACTTTAAACAATTCATTATCTTGAGAAATCATATCGAGCTCAAGAGAATCATGATTGTCAGTTAAGATAGATAACTCTTTCTTAGGTGTCTTGTTCTCCTTTTTAAGCTTACATACTCTCAAATGCTTGTTGTAATTGCTCAAAGGTGAAAGAGGGACAGTTAGAATTTACCTCGGATGACTCTTCTTCTTAAGCCATCAAGCAAAGGTTGCCAAAGTTGTCATCTTTTTCAACAGAGGATGTTTCGTCTTCGTTGTTCTATGTTGCAACCATTGCCTTCTTCTTTTTGGACTTTTCTTTCTCCTTTTTGAACCTCTTGTACAATTCGAGACACTCACCCGCATGTGTCCTGACTTCTTACACTCAGAAAATGATGTCATCTTTCCTATTCGACTACCCCTTGGTTGGTGTCTTCTTTGATGACTTCTTTTAGTACCCTTGATTATTCTTCTTCTTCCGAAGGAATTTTCATACTTGACGTATGATCATAGCGATCTCATCTTCATCACTATCGTCCTGTTCACTTGAGTTACGCACTTCGGATGTTGCTTTGAGTGTGATGGACTTTTTCTTCTTACTCTCTTCTTCATTCTTCTTGAAGTTTATCTTATAGGTCATTAGAGACCCTATGAGCTCATCAAAAGATAGGGTGGAGAGATCCTTTGCTTCCTCTATGGCGGTGATCTTGGAACTCCAAGAAGAAGGAAGAGCATGCAAGGCCTTTCTAATGATTTCAGAGTTTGAATATTCCTTACCTAGGGATTTAATCTCGTTGGTGATCTTGGTGAGTCGCCTGAACATCTCGAAAATGGTTTCTTTTGGCTTCATTTTGAACAAGTCGTACTCGGAGATTAGTAGGTTCACTTTGGTCTCCTTCACTTGGCTTATTTCTTCATAGTTTAAGGCAAACTTGTCCTACATCTCCTTGGCACTAGTACACATACAAATACGATAATATTCGTTAAGACTAATAGCACATTGCATCATATTCATAACTTTTAATTAATAGTGGATTTTCAGATTTACTCCTCATCCCATGAGTTCTCATCCTCGGGAAGTTCATAGGGATTCTTCTCAATCACTCTCCATACTTTGTATTGTTGATATTGGAGGAATACAACCATCTGATTTTTTTTCAATATGTATAGTTAGTATCATCAAACAATAGAAGGCAGTGAATATCGGGCAGAAGGTTAAGGGTACCTTGGTTTTCCATATTCATCATATCACTCAAGATGGTTAAACTTACTAAATTGAGCCTTTAGCTCCGATACCACTTGTTGGCCCCAATGTATACGGCAAACTTAAGGGGGGGGGGGGGGGGTGAATTGGGTTTAAAAATTTTCTTTAAAACATCACAAGATATGGAAATTAAGGTATAAGGAGGTAAATGGAGATGAAATACACACACAAAGAACACAAACAATTTATCGTGGTTTGGTCCCAATCAATTGGACCTACGTCCACTCCTCTATACCTCATAGAGAATACCACTAGATGAACAATCTAGTACACTTACTAGTACGGCCTAACTAGCCTTACACATGGTGTTTCAAAAACACCAACAATGGCACAAGGCGCGCATACACCAGCTACCTATGAACAAGAACAACAAACAAGAAAGGAGAGAAAAAAAGAAGAAGATTGACGAAGCAATCGATGTTGGAAGCCCACTCCCAAATGTAACTATAGAGGAAAACTTAGGAGAAGCTTTTCTTCTCTTGGATTCTCTCTCTTTCTTTATTTCTAGGGATCTTTCCTCTCTTGAAAATGACTCTTTGGAACATTTCTCTTTGGCGGCAAAAAAGTTAACTTCCTTGGGTGAAAGATTTTCTTTATAGAGACCTCAAACTCATAGAGCCGTTGGGGGTAGGTGGGGCTCCAACAGTCAAATCTTCTTCTCACGCAACATGAAAAAATACAAATCAGTGGACCAAATTGATGGGTTTGTCGACCATTTTCATTAGTCCACATAGATCAATTTTGGGTGGGAAACTATCTAAATCAGTCGACTGATCTACTCTGGTCGGTTGACCGATTCCCCTGGTGAAATAGGCGATTCAATAGTCCTTGTCAGTTATAATGCACTTACCTTTGCTAGATTTTGATGCTTGAATTAACATGGATTATAAGTTTGATCTTGTTCGATTTATCATTGCTCCTATGTGCACAGGTTAGATAAATGGCGATGACTTTGTTATGATTAAAACCAAGTCCATAATGTCAGATCTCGGATTTGCCCTAGGGTTCCCTCTCGTGTGTTGCACTCCTCCTCCCCCATCCACGTCTGCTCGTTTTGCTCCACATCTACTTGCAGTGGCGGCGGTGTCCTTCGGTGCATCTACTCGTGGGTGTGGTGCTCCTTCTCCATCTTGCATCTGCTCATAGCGGCGGCATTTGTCCTCTACCATGCACCTGCTCGTAGCCGCGACGCTCCTTTTCCTTCATCGTGCATCTTTTCACATCAGTGGCTCATCTGGCCTTCACAAGATGACCCGAAAAGAACAGTCGAGGTCAAACTGGCCTTCACAAATGGCAAGTTGATAAGAGGATAATGTTTACATTGCCGCATCCTTGAGGAGTTAAACTGAACAAATGGTGAAGCCGTATCCACAATAGACATAAAAAATAATAATTTTTTCTAGAGAAGAATGAGTTACCCGAGTGAGTGAAGTTCCCATTGAACAATCCAGCGTGAGTAATACTTGTTGCAATGCCCCCAACAACAACGGGAGCATTATAGTGGGTAAATAATTATTTTATTTTTTTTAGGTGGACTCCGAGGTGTCCTAACCGTATGTACAGTGCAATGTCCGATCAGACGACCCAAGAAAATCTGAAAAATAAAAAATCATACATTGCTGCATCCTTGAGGAGTAAAACTGAGCAAATGGTGAAGCCGTATCCACAATAGAAATAAATAATAATAATTTATTTAATAGTTTTTTCTAGAGAAGAATGAGTTGCCCAAGTTAGTGAAGTTCTAATTGAACAATCCAGTGTGAGTTGCAATGCCCCCAACAGCAACGGGAGCATTATAGTGGTAAACAATTTTTTTTATATATTTTTTGGTGGACCCCGACGTGCCCTAATCGTTTGTACAGTGCAATGCCCTATCGGACAACTCAAGAAAATCTAAAAATCAAAAATTCTTATTGGGCGTGGTCCATTAAGTCATTTTTTTACCGTTCATTAGGGTCGAATTTTGATTTTTCAGATTTTTTGGATCGTCCGACCGGACATTGCATTGTATAGATGGTTAGGGCATCTCGGGGAGGACCTAAAAAATTAATTTTTTTTCTTTACCCACTGCAATGCTCTCATTGCAGCTTGAGGCCAGAGAGGGCATTGTAGCAAGTATTACTCATCCATTATACCGAGTCCACGGGCCGCAACTTTGAATAGGAGAGTTGGGCCGAGTTGGAGAAGCCCACTATACCAACCCCCCCCTTAAACACCGAACGGTCTGAAAAATTACAGCCAAGCCTGCAGCGTATTGCTGGGTAAGCAGAGCAGCTGGGCTTTGCAGAGGCATAAACGCAGGCATGTTGCCCACACAGATCCGAAGGCTTCGTGGAGAACTGCTGATCACCTGGAGGGAAATGAGTAAAACTTTACTACAATGTGTCCGTTTTATATTTTTCATATGATCTAAACTGTCAGATTTAATGAAAATATAACCTTTTTATTACAGTTAGTTTGTTGATAATTAGGTGATGTGAAAGCCTAACTCTAGAATCGAGCGGCCAACATTACCCAAATTTGCAGTGCATGTGCTTAACCCAAATATATAACCCAATCCTTTGCGAGCTGAGTCTAACCTACTTAAGAAAAATTACCAAAACTTACTTCCATTCAATTTGACTCGTAATTTTTGACCTTAATTTGTGTTGATTCAGGTTAGAATATTAATCACAAGAGTCTAACTTGCAATTTGATTCATTCAAATTAAGATTAAGTATTTCTTTAGAGATACACTTGAGGTGCATCGATTTTTTATTTATTTTTTCATTTTTTGTTAGACTTTTTAAATTTTTTAGAACATCTGATCAATTTTTTTTTTTTAGTATACACCTCAATTTGTGTATAAATTTTTTAATTTTTTTCAAAACAAATATATAATCAGATCAGGGTCGATCCAAACTTGTTGGTATATCATTGGATTTTTTATCAGACGTTTTAAAAATAATTTAAAAATCCAACAAAAAAATAAAAAAAAGTTAAAAAACCGTTGCCCCCCCATCCCACGAGCGCATACGTATAGATTGAATGCATGAGACATTGAAGCAAATATTACTAACCATCATTTGATAGAGATCAAATTATCGCTACACCTTCCAGCAGAAGTACGGCATATTTTAAAGGACGTGTACCGTCTGATCCATTGATCAGATGGCGAACAACGTTCTACGCTCTTGAAAGTATATTGTAAAAGACATGCACTACTTGATCGGCTGATAATATTCAGAGACAACAGATCAGACGGTGGACAGTCGTTAAACCTTTTCACAAATGTACCGTCTGATTCGTGGATCGGACGGCAGAGGAGTGAGGCAGCAAGCATATCTCGTCCGTCTTCTTTAGTTGCCATCAGCAGTCAGCACCGGCTGTTTGAATTCGAAAGAAGGCGCGCCCCACCCGGAGCCTCGCCGAGAGCTCCCATCCCTCTGCTTCGTCTCCGATCTCCCTCGCCCCCCCCCCCTCCCCCCAGAAACCCTAATTCGCACCAGATCTGCTCTACGGAGAGGGGCAACCGACGGCATATCGCACCGTTCGTGACGCCTTCTCGGCTTGAGAACTCTCTGGAATCTCTTTCCTCCGGATGGCGGCGGCGGCGCCCCACGTTCACCTGGTCGACGATCGATATCTCGACGATGCCGAGCTCTGGGCCGTGATAGACTCTGCCGCCGCCTCCCGATCCTCCTCCCGCCTTAGGAAGCCACTCCTCGCCCTCCAGAACGGCTCCCCTGGCACCAGGCCTCTCCCCGGCGCCTACCCCGCGCCGGCGAGGCCCGCCTGCAGAAACCCTAGCGGCCGCGTAAGGGTTGAGGAAGTCCGCGGGCCAGCTGACGGGGAGGTCGTGCAGGAGGAGCAGTGGAGCCACCAGAGGCCCCCCAAGATGGCGCGGTTCGTCGACCAAAGGGCATACGGCGGCGGCGACCAGATGGTCTACGTCCGGCGCTCGCCGCAGTCCCCCGCGGTGTCATCGCCGTCTCCGTCGCCGGCCGCCGGGGCGTGCTCGGTGCAGGGCGGCAGTCCCGTTGTGGGGATCGCGCGGCTGGATTTCTCCCCGGGGGAGGAGAAGGAGAATCTGAACCACAGCTTAGCTGGAAGGTTCCCGTCGGTGTCCCTTTTCAAGCAGTATCACAATGCTGCCATGTCGGTGAGGCTTTTCCCTTTCTGATGCACATAGATTTTAACCCTGAAACAATAATCTGAGTTATTGAAGTGTTAACGAATTTTCTCTATGCTTGTGGAACTCCTAGTGATAATGAAAATGACAAAAGCGATTCGTGAAATATGGTACATGAATAGATCACAAAGTTGCTAGAGTTTTCACCACCAATTTTATTAATGAGGGCGAGGTAGTACAGCTAGAAAAAGGTGTAGGAGGAGTGATCACTCCACCACCGACGGAATAAGAAAGAAAATTGTACCTCACAAGAGAGGTAGAATTACAACTCTATAACAATTTCTTTACAAGAAAGGGCTGGCATATAACAGAGAGCTACATTTATCGTGGACTCAGTCAGTCTAATGTAATTACTTATAGCACTGCATCCATATCACACATCATTTTACCTTTTGCTTGATCATTGTGCATGCTTGAATCAATGATAACAAAGATTCAAAGGCAACAGCCTCATTTGTCTAGCCATTGAAGTAGGGTGAGGCAAGACAACAACACCTCACCTTGCCTCATGTTCACCTCACTCACCTAGCCACTTGCCTATATTATCTATGCCAAATGTATGTATCTTTTTTAATTATGCAGTATTACTTTTGTACTACTTGTTTCTTGTTCTCAATTATTCCAAGGTAGCTAAGGCCTCTTTTAACAATGTCCAATGCCGTTTTCTCTAACAAGCTGTCACATTTTTCTTATTTTTTTTATGATTCTTACAATCATCCACTGCTTATATGAGTGTTTTGTACACATTGACTTTTACATATTGGACGTGATCAGTATTTCTCCAAGTCTTACATATTTGTTATTTTCGATGTTTTCTTTTTAACTATCCTCCTATTTCCAGTTCCTCCATTCATGATGACTTATGGGAGAAAACACATCACCTTTAATTCCTAGGCATGTGGCCCTTGTCGCCTTGCTTGCCTCTCACCCTAGATTACATAGGCTTGAAGTTAAGTGACATGTAAGGGTTTGCACTTCGCACAGTAGGTAGAGGTGCTTGTTAGGGAGGCAATGACAACATGTAAGGTAGACATCATTGTCGACAAGTGCACTTTGCACAATAGGTAAGGGGTGCTTGTAAAGGAGGAAATGACAAGATGTAATTAAGGTCGATATCATTGTCGACAAGATACGGAGAAGGGGGTGTGGCGGGATGGTTTGATAATTGATTGAAGAAGAGGGGGCAATGCGGAAATGAAAGAAGAGAGAGTAGCGAACTGCCGAATCTGATAGATCTGCCCCATTTTATATTAAAGTAATAATAAAATATTACATCTTTGCCCTTACTAAAGAGGGCGACTAAGAAAGAAGACAGAAATACAAAAGGATAAATAAAGAACTAAAAAATTACATATCTGCACTTGTTTATCGACACCTCCCTCAAGGTCAGCATATATATCTTTCATGCTCAACTTGTGTGGTCGGAGGGTTTGATAACTGATAGAAGAAGAGGGGGCAATGCAGAGAAGAAAGAAGAGAGAGTAGCGAATTGCCCAATCTGATAGGTCCACCCACTTTTATATTATACTAAAAATAAAATATTACATCCTTGCCGTTACTAGAGAGGGCAACCAAAAAAGAGGACAGAAATACAAAAGGACAAATAAAGAACTAAAAGATTACATCTCTGCCCCTGTTTTCCTACACGCCTCCTCAAGGTGAGCATATATATCTTTCATGCTCAACTTGTCTAGGGCAGATCGAAATTGAGCTTCAGTCAAAGCCTTTGTGAAGACAGTAGCAACGTGCTCTTAAGACTTCAAAAAAGGCAAGCAACATTCTCCCGAGTTCAATATTTCTCTGATGATCTATTAATTTCAAGATCATATTAAAGTTATTGGGTCATCCAACTCAAAATCTTAAGACATTGAATGGAGTAGGAACCATCTATTTAAGCATTGTTTGTTTTGTCCCTTTCTCAATGTGGGACTATTAACATGCCCGTTCACTTATCGGCTGATTTAAGTTCTGTCATGTGGACTACAAATACGGGTTGCACGGCCTAATTTGTAATCATAGGCTTTAATACCATGATAGAAGAGGCGGACACAATGTGGAGAAGAAAGAAGAGATAGTAGTGAAATGCTCAATCTGATAGATCCGTCGTCTACTTTTATCCTAAGTCTGAAAATGAAATACTATATATATGCCCTTACTTGAGAGGGCAGCCAAGAAAGAGGACAGAAATACAAAAGCACAAATAAAGAACTGAAAAATAATATCTGCCCCTGTTTTGCAACAATAACAAAGGTGCGTTATGGAAGACAAACCAAGGGAAATGGTTTTTGCCGAACATAGATCCATTTTATTGATGCCTAAAAAACATCAACAAAAAAGGAAAACTTCTAGGGAAATGAAGCAGGTGCATATGCCCGTAGGTTGTTGCCCATGCAAGAAAGTATGTTGTCTACTTGTCTTGGTCCACATTGTCCCTTTTAAAACATCAGTTATCAAGTATGCACAGATGGCACTTTCCATAAGAAAGTTGTATCTGTAACTTTCACATGTACCTTGTAGGATTTTATGTATTTGTTAACCTATGACAGTAGCAAAACAAGTTTAGAGAAGAAGTTGAAGCAAGGAAGGAAGGATCAGGGATCGGGCATGGATCGGCCCGATCCATACTAATCGGGTTTGGCCTATCCGATCCAGTCTGATCCCCCTTCTCCCTTATTTAATTTTTTAAGTGCCCAGAAAAATAAAAATAAGTATAAAAGATGTAAAAGAAATGAATTCTTTACTTTACTTTGCTCTCTAAGTCAATCTTTGCACCCTATCTTGTTTCTTTAGTAAGTGGTATCTCTATAACGCACACTCTCTCTATCTTTCTACTAAAATTCTCTCTCTTGCTCTCTATTCACATTTTTTTCTCTTACATACATTACATTAATGGTTCTCAACAATAAATAAAATTAATAGGGTTACCATGTTTTGCTTTGGAAGATAATTAAGAAATATATACTGCTTTTATTTATTTTTTGTTGAAGTGTATTCAATTCTAGATACAAGCGATGTTGTGCAGAAGCGTTCTCGCTCGCCTCACCAATGGAATCGGACATACGCACTAAACAAGAGAGAACAAACTACACAGAGAGAGAGAGAGAGAGAGAGAGAGAGAGAGAGAGAGAGAGAACACACAAGGATTTATGTGGTTTGGCAAAGTACCTATGTCCACAGAGCTTGACTCCTTCACCACCGCCTTGCACTAATCTTCTCTAAAAACATGTATAAGAACGTAGCCTTAGAAGGAATCCAGTCGCCCTCTATTGTTTTCTAACCCTAGGACAAGTTTCTCGAAGTTACACTATATATATATATAAAACTCCCCCGAAGCAAAGCCCCAAAATACCCTTGCGTCGGACCATATCGGGTTGGACCTGTCTTGCACTCAAAGACATACCATACCGCGACACGGGAAAACCTCCGGTGCCTCGAGGAAAACTCCCATAATTGCTCCAAACCTAAGACACCCTCTGAATGTGTGACATATCCCAACAAGCGACCATGAGCACACTTCAATCGTATACATTTAAATCACATTGTATCTCCAAAATCGGATTACTCAGAGGTAGGGGGAGCATTCTATGACCAATCAACAATCCTCTTCCATGTCCGATGCTACATCCAAGGGTGTTGGTGGTGCTTCTGGAGGTAAGAGTACAATAATGTATAGCGAACATCACATACTACTGATAACTCTAGTCAAGTTAAACAAGAACAACTTTGTTGAGTGGTGTGGTGTAGCCAAGATGTACGTTGGAGCGAAGAAGATGTATGGTTATACCAATGGCAAGGTTGATAAACTAGATGAGACTAGTGTTGAGTTTGGAGATTGGGTTGAACAAAATAACGTTGTGATGACATGGTTAGTGAACTCAATTTGAAGATGCTTAGAGAAAGTTGATTATGTGAAAAGAGATGGTAAAAGATATGCAGGACTTCCCATTGAAGATGTATGAAGGAAAAATGCCATTTATGTGTATTAGCTGAAGAATGCTATCTATGGAACTAAGCAAGGCTCTTTCTCTCTGTTACAGATTATTTCACCACCTTGCAAACCTTATAGGATGAATTGGACTACTATGATGTAGATGAATGGAACACTCCAGCAGATCATAAGCGGGACTTGAAGTTGATTCAGAAGGAGAGAGTTCTGAAAGTTCTTGGAGGTTTAAACTCAGAGTAGGAACCTTTAAGAGGGCATATCCTAAATGAAATCAACATTCCATGATTGGATGAAGTGTGCCATAGAGTGCTGATTGAAGAGAATAGGAGGGAGGTTATGCCTATTAATGCTTAAGTTACAAGTGGACACAATGCTAGTGATCATTATGCTTTGGCCATCAATGTTACAAAGGCAAAAAAGGGCAATACAAACGTTACAAAAGAAGATGGAAAGGAAGCATGAAGTGTACTCATTGTGGCAGATTAAATCACTTAATGGATGACTATTGGGAGCTTTATCCGGACAAGAAGCCTCTCAAGTTGAGAGGGAAGGAGGGAAAGCAACCAACAAAAGGGCATGCAGCCGCAAACCAAGTCTCCTCTGCTGATGGTGGATCTTCCGATCCTCCTGTGTCTAGACTTAAAGGCCTCTCCTCAACTGAGCAAATCTGCAAAAGATTCTCTCGGCTTGACACTTCTGCACTTGCTTCTACTTCCTTGGGTAAGTCAAGTTTTGGAGGTGTGGCACTTAGTGTTGCTTCTCAACCAGCAAATACCACTTGGATCATCGATTCTGGAGCCACTGATCATATGACTGGTAACCCAAGTTTTTTCTCTACATACTTCCTCTCCTCTGGTCAGGACAAAGTGATGGTGGCTGGTGGTACTCAAGCTACAATTGCTGGCAAGGGTACTGTGGGAATAATATTTTATCAAAATATAAAAAATGGCATTTTTTATATGTTTTGATGTTGATTACATCGACCTCGATCTCGATCGATGTTTTTATATGGACTCCTCTCCATCGACCTCGATTGATGTTAATTACACCAGTGAAATCACTGGAAACCTTTGATAAACCCCTTTATGCGTAATACTGATAATTGCCATAAAATTCATGCGAGAAATGAGAGACGACACAATGTGCAGCAAAAGAAATAATAAATGAATGAAATTTCATTAATCAAAAAATGTTACAAATTACAATGAGGCCCCACTGAGCAAGGGCATTACAACATGACAAATTTCTATTTGTAACAACCCAATAATTACATCAGGAACTATAAATATTGATCAGAATTTTGATCAATTATAACAAATTGTGCTCTAGAGTTGTAATTATTATGATCGAAAGATCATTCTGATATTACCAAATACAATCAGTGTGATTGATTTGATTAAACAAGATTAACGATCTTGACTAGCATAGTCAAATCGTTAGATTTAAGAAGATAGACTAGATTGATAAAATCGGACTGTAAGATTATGACGACAGTCAAGATCGATATGATCAAATCGTCAAATTATGAAATCAGGTCAAGATCATAAGGATCAGATTATTAGATCTAACGTCTGGTCAATATTGGAATGATCCAACCATTAGATCTGAAATATGGATGAACCAATTATCAGATTAAAGCATTAGGTCACGATCATGAAGATCGGACTGTTGAATTATGAACTCGGGTCGAGATCGTAAAGACCTTACTGTCAAATATGTGATCGGGTCACAATCATGGAGATCGGACTGTTATATTTGGGTTTCAGTCGATATCGGGATGATCCGACCGTTAAATATGGAATTCGGTCGATTATCAAGATAATCCGACCGCTGGATTATTAAATCAGGTCGAGATCATGAAGATCCGAGCATTCGATCTGAAATTCGGTCGATACCAGGATGATTCGACCGCTAAATGTGAGATTAGGTCGAGATCATGAAAATCCGGCCGTCTGATCTGGAATTTGGTCGATATTGGGATAATCCGACCGTTGGATTATTAGATCAGGTCGAGATTGAGAAGATCCATCCGTTCAATCTGAAATTCGGTCGATATCAGGATATCCGACTGTTGGATCATGAGATCAGGTCGAGATCGTGAAGATCCGACCGTTAGATCTGAAATTTGGTCAATATCAGGATGATCCGTCCGTTAAGTTATGGGATCAGGTCTAGGTCGTGAAGAATCAATCGTCAGCTCTGGAATTCAATCGATATCGAGATAATCCGACTGCTGGATTATTAGATCAGGTCGAGATCGTGAAGATCCGACCATTCAATCTGAAATTCGGTCGATATTAGGATGATCCGACCATTGGATTATGAGATCAGGTCGAGATCGTGAAGATCCGACCGTTAGATCTGAAATTCGGTCGATATCGGGATAATCTGACCGTTGGATTATTAAATCAGGTCGAGATTGAGAAGATCCAACCATTATATCTAGAATTTGGTCGATATCGAGATGATCCGACCGCTAAATATGAGATCAGGTCACGTTCGTGAAGATCTGACCGTTAGATCTAGAATTCGGTCGATATCGAGATGATCCGACCGCTAGATTATGAGATCTTTATGATAGGTCCTACTTATGTCATGGACTCGAAGTGTAGCCTGAATAGGTCCCACCTGCTCGAGGGTAGGAAATTCTCACAACCGATCAACGGAAAACAGGAAGGCCGGATATGAAAAAGGGAGAAGTCCCTCCATATTATCGCGATCTAGCAAAATGGCGCACTCCAAATCACGACGCTCCGAAGGAAACAATAGTCTTTCGACCCTATCTTCAATATGAGCATATGATTGAAGTAGCTCATATATAGAGGCGTCTGAGGGAAGATGCCGAGCTGTCTCACCTCGCAGAAAATAGAAGAATTCTACGTCTCTATAAATGCTCTCCCGGCATATAAGGACAACATCCTCAATGGTAATCCGCAGGTGTGGCTGAGCCACCCAGCGAAACCCCGCATTCGGGTACACAACAATCTCCTCCTGAAATCCCTCAGCGGGAATATCCCCAATAGCGGCCATAATGATGCAAATCAAGAAATATCAACCTGTAAAGAGAACATCAGCGAAAACACATATCAGAATCATGCACAAAGCAGCAAGATAGCTAAGTCCCGATAGAAAGTCGGGACAATGCAGAGATACTTGAATATTGCCTATATATGATGAAAGTATGGCCAACCCAGAATGTCTCGCATGGGGCTCTTGGAAATGCCTAAGTGAGAATAAGGTGCTAATGCTTGCACAGTGCCTATATCATGCCTATAAACTCCTTATGTATATATTGCCGAAGTGGCGGACACTTGGCCAATCCGGAATGTCTCGCATTGAGCTCCTGGAAATGCCAAAATAAGGTACTAATATCTCTTGAATAGGAGTAACGCCACCAGAATTGAGTGACCCGCTTTATGTTCCCAACTAATCTCCAAATCGTGAAGGCCAAGAGATACTCGGGACCGAGCAATGTGTCGAACAATTCAGATGGCACCAATCCTATAGGACCCTCCAAGTCGCGAAGGCCAAGAGGATCCACGATATAGAGGGAATCGAATAATTCCAAACCTCCCCAGGAAACCGCAATGTCACGCATACGAGGTTTGCGGAGCTTTCTGGAATATTCAAGTACCAAAAAATGAAGGGTGTCCGAACCCACAAGCTCCGTAGGAGCAGATATATATGGCAAATCGTGCAATTGATTGCACAAAGAATATGGGGCAGCATTGCTATTTTCCTAAAGAATTCATATATGCTCAAACCATATTGGGCAAGAAGGGTAAATTAGCAAGACAGCATCAATATATGGCATGAAAATAATCCTTCAGGATATACGAAAAAGAAAATATATATATGGCCAGAAAAATATACATATATGAAATGATGCACGGGACACCCGCCGACTTCGTTTTTGGCGCGCATCCTGTGGGGGGCATTTGTTGACCCGAAAAATTTTCATGCGCAATAGTATTATTCAAGCATGCATATGCACATGATTGTGCGAAAAAGAAAACTACATGGCATATGCTCACGTTAATGTGAGTTCATGATGTGGAAAATATGCATAGCACATGTTCATATTCGTATGGGACTATGTTATGCAAAACAAGAATAAATAAACATGCATCTATGATATGAGGGTCGATGTTAAATGAAGACCCTCTTATATGCATGGGAATACATAGGACTATATGTATATATTAGGAGGGCAATAGGGCAAGAAACATACCTAGACCAAGAGGCCTTTATCGAGGCTCTTGCAAAGGCCTAAAACAGCC
The DNA here is from genome assembly GCA_030544215.1 of Zantedeschia hybrid cultivar. Taxonomy (NCBI): domain Eukaryota; kingdom Viridiplantae; phylum Streptophyta; class Magnoliopsida; order Alismatales; family Araceae; genus Zantedeschia; species Zantedeschia hybrid cultivar. The sequence goes on from JARZZO010000005.1 coordinate 5,368,480, forward strand.
CCGAATCACTCCTATATGCTGTCCAAGATTAGCCCTTAAATCTCCTTGATAACCTTAATGGAGAGGCCCAAAGGGGAGCCCTATAATGCAGCAATAAAAATGCTCCAAACGCTGCAAAGTAGGAGCCCAAAATAGTCCCGAAATGGGCCTAAAACAGTCACAAAATGAACCCAAAATAGCCCCAATGGAGGTCCAATAGCAAGGATAATGGGCCCAATAAGGGACCCAATATAGAGCCCAATAAAGAGTCCAAATGGATCCACAAACCAGTCCCACAAGGCTCCAAAACCTGCAGCCCAAAAGGAAAAACCTTCAAAATCCCAAAGAGGAAATATGCCCAAAATAGGAAGGAGCCAAGTGGTCCCCTCTCTCTCTCTCTCCCTTTATTTAAATAGGAAAGAAGGAGGGAGGAGAGAGAGAGGAGGAACCGACAGGGGGGGCCCCCACCGGTTGGGGAACCCCCACCGGTTCCAAGAGAGGAACCGGTGGGGGGGAGTTCCCTCCCTCTTCTCTCTTTTAAAATTCAAAAATAAAAAGATGGGGGGGGGAGATTAATTAAAGGAGGGATTTAATGGTTTCTTAAACCCTTTTCACACTTGGTTAAGGATCCCACTAAAAGAACTCCATTTAATCCCTCATCTTAACCCCTTTCACACTTGGCCAAATGAGGAAATTAATTGGGCAAAGGCTCATTAAGAGCCAAAAATCAAAACAAAAAAGGTGAGAGAGAGGGGGAACCCCCACCGGTTTGCTCTCCAAATCGGTGGGGGGTCCAAACCGGTGGCCACCCCCCACCGGTTGGAACCGTTGGGGGTGTCCACTGGACCCCCCCCCCCACTCTCTCTCTTCTCTCTCACCCCTATTGAATAAAAAAAAGAAAAAGAAAAGGGGAGGGGAGAGAAGGAAAACGGTGGCACCCCCCACCGTGGGCTTCCCCGGTGGCACCCCCCTCCGGGCCCAATTTGGGGCCAATAAATAGGACCCCATGGTCCTCAAAGAAAACACACAGGGCCACACACCACTCTATATACTTAAAGGGTGGGAAATTTCCAAGGAGAGGTTCTGCTGCGTTCAAGACCAAATTCGGTAATTCTTACCCGAGTTTGCTGCGTTTCGGAGGATCCTCTTGTCCCGGAGGGCTCTCTTCCTAAGGTTCATTCCTAAGGGGAAGTTCTGCCGATCTGTCTATTGTAAAAGCCTTCTTTATAAGGCGAAGTTTTGCTGAAATAAAAGTGGCTATTCTATGTCAAACTGTGTGCCTGTGTGTCATCAAATTAAATAATTAATATCATGTTTTAATACTTTTAATATATATTTAATTTTCTAATCACTTTAAAAATTGAATTAAAAATCTGTGCATTCTCTTAACCTAATCTTGGCATCACCCCATACATAACTAAGCATAGATTCATAAAAAGTATACTTAAGTTAAAAATGACTTAAATGCCCCTTACGATTAATTAATTAATAAAACTTGTAAAAATTATTTAAAAATTGATAAAATGAATATGAATATCAGAAAATTTCTGTAAAAATCAGTAATATTCAGTAAAAATCAGATACCTAAATCTGAAAATCATATAAAATAAAAAATATGACTTAAGTGCCCTTCATATATTTAATTAATTAATAAAAATCATTAAATTAATAAAAAATCAGTAATATTCAGTAAAAACCAGAAAACCAAATTTGAAAACATATAAAATTCTCAAAATGACCAAAATGCCCCTAGAACTTAATGAAATTACAAAAATACTCTCATCCATAATAAAAATCTGTAAAAATCACAGAAACTTCTTAAAAAATATCAAAACCTCCCCTATACCTAAAATACCCTCCAAACCTTAATAAGATGGGTAAAATTACCAAAATACCCTCAGTATGATAAAAATAAATAAAAAATCTCAGAAAAATATAAAAATAGGCTCTATGTCTAATAAACCCGATTTTAGGTAAAATTACCAAAATACCCTATAACTTAAATATGTCTAAAATGATCCTAAAATAAATTCTAAGGGTTTTCAAGTTTTCCTAAAATGCTAAAAAACTTAAAGTGACCATAATACCCTTATACCTTCCAACTTGGCATAATTACAAAAATACCCTTATGGATCTAAAATACTTAGAATCAATCCAGATAACTCGGAGTCAATCCAAAACTTTTTAAAAAGTCCCCCAATCAATTATAAACACATCCTAAACTTGGGTGAGGCCAAGAGCTTAACCTAAAACATATCTTCATATGCATATGCTGCCTGTAGTAGTGGTGTAGCATGTTATATGGGCATCAACGAACGGTTAATCAAGGATTGTCGAGCAGTTGCTTGACGTAATTAACAATGACCGAAGTCAGTAAAGAGGGGTCATATACTCGAATCTTCGCCTGATCCGAAGTCCCGGACTCCCTGAGGGCTAATCCCAAGCTCTCATTGTCCGATAAATAAAATAAATAAAACCAACCTATATTTCTCCAGATAAAAACAAAAAGAACAAAAACGACATGGATTTTCAAATAATCCGATAGGAGAGAAAGCTAGGTTAGGTTCCAAACAGGTGCGTGCCCTACTACCCTCACCGGGTGGGCTACATCCACCCGGTGAGGGTGGAGAGTCCATGCGTGGGTGGACTCTTTTCCCCTTTTTTTTATTCTGTTTTCTTTTTTTTTATTTACTCTCCTTGGATAGTTGGCAAGAGGGGGGAAGAGGTGCGTATGCACCTGTACACCCTCATCGGGTGGCATTCTCCCACCTGGTGAGGGTCAAGAGTCCACCCATCAGTGGACTCTTGCCCCCATCTCCATATTTCTTTCTTTTATTTAATTTTTTCAATAAAAACCAGGCCAGACTGTCCCTTCTTTTTTTTTTCTTGTGGCCGGCCTCCCTTGTTTCTGCTGTGCACAGTGCACTGGTGCCGCTGGCTCCTATTGCTGCCCCTGTTGCTCATGTATGCTCTTGCTGCTGGTGTGCTGCAATTCTTGTTCTTCTTTCCTTTTTTGGGGGTGGTTTGTTGTTGCTTTTGCAGGTTATTGCTGATGTGGTTGTTCCGTATTGATGATGTTGTTTGTGCTTAGACAGGTAACATATACCCCTCTTTCTTTGTTTTATAGATCTTTGTTTTTCTTTTTTGTTCTTTCTCTTTTTATTTTTATGGTTCAACAGGTACCATCAGACTCGACGATCACCTCTCTCTGACTTCCACCCTTCATGTCCCCTCAATGCCACTAAATCTTATTTGAATCAGTAGTCTTACAAAATCATTGAATTGCTCCATAATCTTCCTTCCTGATCATTGTGTCTTTTAGGATTTGAAGACAGGGCGAACGATTAGGGGTGGCCTTGAGGACAAGGGGCTTTATCGCCTTGCAATAAGAGGGAGTGTAGCTCTTCAGTTGAGTACAACCAGCCCTATCAATGGTCATGTTCAGGAAATTCAGCTATGTCATAGTTGTCTAAGACATTTCTCCTTCAAGTCATTGAAAGTCATTTTTCCTTCATTGTTTCAATTAATAAAATCGGAGTCCCTCCAATCCCGGTTTGCCAATTGGCAAAATATTGTAGACGTTTTTAGGTTTAATAAAGAAGGGCGATTCTCCTTTTGAATTAGTCTATTCCAATGTTTGGGGCCCTTCGCCTGTTCATTCTATGAATAGTTATCAGTACTTTATTACATCCGTTGATGATTTTTCCTTATGCACTTAGTTTACATGTTGAAATCAAGAGAGGAAGTGCCCAGAACGGTTCAGATTTTCTCCAAAATGGTGCAAACCTAATTTGACAAAAAAAAAGATTTAGTTCCGACAATGCAAAAGAGTATTTTACAAAAAAATTGAATATGTCTATGGAAGATAAAGGAATGACTCATGAGTCTTCTTGTCCGTATACTCCACACCAGAATGGAGTTGCTGAAAGGAAGAATATGCACCTAATAGTGATTGCCTGGGCTTTCCTCTTCAGTGTGAACTCCCCAAGAGGTTTAGGCAGATGTTGTTCTTACAGCAGCATATGTCATCAACTGGATGCCATCCCATGTCCTTGGATTTCATATTCCTATGACAATATTACGTCCAGACCATCTGATTTTTCCCTTGTCTCTTCAGGTGTTTGGATGTTTGTGTTTTATTCATAATTCAAGTCCAAGAAAGTCCAATCTTGACCCCAAAGCCACTCGGGGCATCCTTTTGGTCTACTCTTCCACTCAAAGGGGGTACAAGTGTTTGGACCCCACCACGGGAGAGATATATTACCAGAGAGATGTCACTTTTCTGGAGACCCAATTTTACTTCTCCTCAGATCTATCTGACGGGGAGATAACCACTATCATGAGTCCATCCTTGGCATCTCACCTCATTCCTTGTTGTATTGAAATTTGAATTTTCCTTCCTCATCATTATCTCCTTTAGAAAATCCAGCAACTCTTGTTTAAGATGACAGTGCCATAGACATTTTGGAGGTAGATGAGACAGCAAGTCATCCTACAAAGAAGATAGATGTGATGAAAGTCTACTCTAGGAGACAGAAAAAGGAGAGAACATAGATGGACCAGCAGCAAAAAGATAGTCCCCTGGCCGAAGGTCACTCTCATAAGGGCGCCGAGTCTTTATCTCCAAAAGAACCTGAGGTTGAACTACAAGTACCTAAACCCAATTATGAAAATTTCTATTAGATCAACATATTGCATCAGGGAAGGGTGTAAGAGAATGCACTAAATATCCAATATCCTAGTTCTTGTGCTATTTCTGTATTTCCCCTTCATACCATGCTTACATTTCTTCTATTTCCATCACCTCCTTACCAACTTCTTTTTCAGAAGCCATAAAGAATTCCAAGTGGGCTAAGGCAATTGAGGAAGAGATAGAGGCCCTAAAGAAAAATGACACATGGGATTTAGTTAATCTTCCTTCAGGGAAGAAACTTGTAGGCTGTAAATAGGTGTATCCCATAAAGTTTAGAGCTGATGGGACAATTGAAAGGTACAAGGCAAGGTTGGTTGCCAAGGGATTTACATAGACTTATGGGATTGCTTACTTGGAAACGTTTGCTCCAATTACGAAGTTATCTTTTGTATGAGTATTGTTGTCACTTGCTGTCCATTTTTCTTGGGAAATGCACCAATTAGATGTAAAAAATGCTTTTCTCAATGGAGACCTAATAGAAGAAGTTTATATGCAACCTTCCCCAGGTTTGAGAGCAGATGGAAAAGTGTGCAATTTGAGACGGGCCTTGTATGGCTTAGAGCAGTCTGCACGGACTTGGTTTGAGAGGCTTAAAACTGCCATGCTGAAGATGGGTTTTAAGCAAGGAAATGCTAATCATACACTCTTTGTAAAATAGAAAAATGGACAGGTAGCAGTACTTCTTGTGTATGTAGATGACATGATAGTTATTGGAGATAACTTACTGGAGATCAAGTATTTGAAGGAAAGTCTGGCCAAAGAATTTGAAATTAAAGACCTTAGTCCTCAGAAATATTTTCTTGGGATTGAAGTTGCTAGGTCTAATGAAAACATTCATATTTCTCAAAGAAAGTATGCTCTTGATCTACTGTAGAAACATGTAAATTGGGCAGCGGATCGGCTGAAACACCAATTGAAGTAAATCGTAGACTAAATTCACTTGACGGTGATGCCCTCTCAGTATGGAATGCAAAATCGACCAATCCAATTTTGGGGGGGAGGAACTGGCCAGAATCGGCCAGGATCGGCCGGGATCGGTCGATCTCGCCCGATCCTGGCCGATCCCCAGCTGATCCCGTGCATTCCCCTTTTTTTTGGTGGCCGATCCTCGTCCGATCTCGGCCGATCCCAGCTGATCCGATTTGGCCGACCGATCCGGATCGGATGGGATCGTTGGGGTCCGATTCGGACCCTCGACCCGATTTAGAATTCCATGCTTCTTAGAGGCTAATAAGGGAAGGTATTAGAAGATTGTTGGCAAGTTTATATATTTGTCTCTAACTAGACCAGACATCACCTATGCCACCAATGTGGTTAGTCAGTTTATGCATGCTCCTAGAACAACACACATGCAGGCAATTAATAGGATTTTGAGGTATATTAATTGTCTTAGAGAAGGTCTATTGTTTAGTAAGAAAGGCTCCTCATGTCTATAGGGTTTTTCTAATGCTGATTGGGCAGGATCTCAAGATGATCGTAGGTCTACTTCAGGATGCTACACCTACCTAGTTGGGCATTTAGTTGCATAGAGAAGTAAAACGTAGTCTGTTTGTGCAAGGTCAAGTGTTGAGGCTGAATATAAAGCTACTGCTCTTGTTGTAACTGAATTATTGTGGTTAAAAGTTTTATTGGCAGATATTAGAATACAAGCAATGCTTCCTATTAAGCTCTACTGTGACGACAAGGTTGCAATTAGTATTGCCCACAATCTTGTTCAGCAACACAGAAATTGGCAGACATTTCATTCGAGAGAAGTTGGATTCTGAAGAGCTGTGCTTGCCATATATTCGCTCTCAAGATCAAGTTGTTGGTATATTAACCAAGGGCATGCCATGGGATGACTTCAAAATGATTTTAGGCAAGCTGAGTATGTTGGATATATGATGGGAATCTAGGGACTGCTGAAACAAAACTCAGGGCCCAATGTTTATTTTGTTTAGCCTATTAGAGGCCAATTGATGTATTTTTAGATGTAGGTTTGTTTTAAGTCTATTTATTTTGGACATGAGGTATTTTGAGCTTTATTGTACGCTATATATTGTAGCCTCTCCCAAATAGGAGGGCATTGAATGTTGAAATGAGAAAGAGAAGAGTTGCTGCCGCCTAGTGCATTGGGTGCTGGTGAGGACACCAAGATGGGGCTGTTCGGTGGGGTGTGATGCCCCTGTGTTCTTCCTCCACCCCCCTTCTTCCTCTGTCCAGCTTTATCTCCCCTTCCCCACTGTGTTCTTCCCCTCTCTCTAGGCCTCCGAGCCACTCATCCAAGCCTCCCCTACTATATCTCGCATCAGATTTGGTATCAAAGCTTAAGGAACCAACTTGTTCTCACAAGTTGGGATCCTAGGCTGCCTTCCCCTCCCTCCCTCGCTACAGATCTTTATCTCATCCGCACTGTTCCGTGAATAGTGTTGCCCTCCCCCCCCCTGGTCCACAGTCGCCTCTCTCTCTCTCTCCTGCTCAGTTCCCTCTTTCTCGATTTCTTTAGGCAGAAAAGAAGAAGAAGAAGAGCAGAAGGAGAAGAAGGGGTCAGAGGGGTGTGTCAAACCTGTCGTTCCCCTAGCCGCCGACCCCATCATCTTTCTCTCCCTCTTTACTGCAACAATAACAAAGAAAAGAGGAGAAAGAATAGAACGGCACAACGCACCGAGGGTCTTCTCCTCAGCGTCGCCGGCGTCTGCTGGCGCCATCGCCGCCGCTACTAGCCCACGCCGTCGTCGGCAATAGCAGATCCCGTCACCGCCACCTTCGTATGTTGTTGAGGCCATCGCCATCATCGCACACTACTTCCATTCCCCTCTTCGCCGTCGCCTTTGCCGCCGATAGTCACCCAGCGCCGTCTTAGCCTACTGGCGTCGCCTGATCCGCCGGCCCAGCCCTCCGCCGCTATCTCCTCTCTATCTCCCTGTTAGGGTTGAAGAGGAAAGAGGAGAAGAAAGGAAGGGCTCGTGCCCTTTAAAGCTAAATCGGTTAAACCGGTTTGACCCGGTCCAGCCCGAGCCCCTTTCAAGGTGGTCTGAACCTAGACCGGGTCCGGTCCGAGCCTAAGACCACCTTGGTCCGAGCCACCTTGGTTCTTCTTGGTCCGGGCCTTAAGTGACCAGCCTGGTTCAATCAAGTCGCAGTCTTGGTTCGAGCCAGGGTCCGGCCGACCCAAGCCAGAGCATTATAAGGCTTGAGCCAGACCCCAGCTTGGTCCACTGCAGTACGTCCGACGATACATTAAGAGTCTTATCGCACCGCCATCGCCGAGAAGTCATCTGGACTCCGATTTGTGCACTGTTCGCCGTCGGGTTTGTCTCGACGAGGCCGACCCAGATCCGGTACGCTGCTTCTCCGACTTGCCTCGTTTGTGTTTCGTTTCGTGCGCTGATCATACAGTTGGCATCCTTGCAGCGAGGCGGACCTCATCCAGCACCTTTTCGGCCAATGGTGCATCATTTTGCGTGCCACACTTGCACGCTTTAAGAGGACAATTGTGCATATCGTTCAAGGTCGTCAAGGACTCCGATTTGAACGCCGTCAACGGTGTTGGTCTCATCTTAGCAAGATCCATCTAGTTTCAGTACACACCTGCCCCGACTTGCGTGGTTTTACATGTCCCTTCTGCATGCATACCGAGGTTGGTAATTTGAGCTCCGTTTCTTGCGCCGATTGTACCGTTAGCATCTTTGCAGTGAGGCGGACCTCGTCTCGTGCTTCTTCAATCAATGGTGCATCGTTTTGCATGCCACTTTTCATGCTTTTCGAGGCGATGGCTACTGACTACCTGAGCAGACATGGGGAGATGTATAAGGATCTTGGATTGAATCGATTAGCAGATGATTGTGACGACTTCAGGAAGGATTGGAAGCGCGATTGGGATCAACTGAGGGGTGATTTTCAGAACCTTTATGCCATGCTGACCAAGTCAAAAGATGTTGTCTATGAGGCCGACCCAGCGATGATCGAGGAGTATGAAAATCAAATGAAGGAGGTACACTATGTGGCTGATCCAGCCCTAGAAGATAAATATTTGGGGGAGGTTGAATCAGTGATGCATGTAGTAGATAATGTGCTCTTCCTCACCGAAGAGAATGAGCCGAAGATAGGAAAGTTATTGGGAGATGTGGTCGATCAGCCGAAGGTCGTTCGAGATGTCATCAGTCGGCATGATTTTGACCATATATGGAGCGACATCTAGGCACACTTTCCTCCTCAGGTTGGAGCATTCCTGTGCACGATGATTCATGGGCCGTCGGTGTTGTTTCCCGAGTATGCTACCATCATTCCTTCATGAATATTGACTCAGTTTAAAACTCGACTACGAGTTTTGTTAAACAAGGAGAGAATGATAAGAATCCTAGGACTGGAGAAACGGGGTCAAAGGTCTTTGTTATATTGTATTTGGCCCATTAGAGACCCAATTAAGGCCTTTCCTATTTTCTGTAATTTTAATGCATGTTTTAGCTATTTTAGGAGTCCTAGGGGTATCTTGGTAATCTTCCTATTAGGGCTTCTTTTTGGGGCCTATATATACCCCATGTACTCTCCCTTTTTTTATTATTGATGATTAAATGAGAAGAAAAATTGCAGCCGCCTATGTGCGTTGGTGTCTTGTGTGTGGGAGAGCCTGAATAGGGCCTGTGAGTTCCTCCCCCTCCCCCCTCCTTTCTTCTTCCCCTGTTCTTCCTCTTCTCAGCCCCTTGTCATCCCTTATTCCTTAGGCCTCCGAGCCCTTCATCCAAGCCTCACCTTGCTGTCACGCATCCCTTGTTGGCTCACTTTAAAACTCGAGGACGAGTTTTCTCAAACAATGGGAGAATTATGGGAATCCAGGGACTGCTGAAACAAAGCTCGGGGCCCAATGTTTATTTTGTTTGGCCCATTAGAGGCCCAATTGATGTACTTTTAGATGTAGGTCTGTTTTAAGTCTCTTTATTTTGGACAAGGGGTATTTTGGGCTTTATTGTACTTAGGGCCCTTGTGTTCTTCTTCCTCCTTCCCCCCCCCTCCCCCCCCCCCCCCCCCCCCCTCTTCCTCTGTCTAGCTTTATCTCCCCTTCCCCACTGTGTTCTTCCCCTCTCTCTAGGCCTCCGAGCCACTCATCCAAGCCTCCCCTACTCTGTCCCACATCAACCTAAGGGGGAGTGTAAAAAAGGATAGGGGTAGTTTAGTGTTTTCTTTCTGGTGTTTTATGTTACTTATTCCCCATTAATAGTGCACCTTGTGTAAGTATGTGAGACTTCATTTTCGAAATAATTGATTTAAAAAGATGATTTTTTCGGGGTTTAGAAAACAAATTCTTTTTACTTTAAAGTGTAGACTTTGAGAACCTGGAATTAATCCTCAGAGAGTACGAGGCTTTGGATCAAGTGTGGATCTGTGTATTTGACCTCTCCCTATCGATCTCCGTCAATGTTAATTACGTCAATCATTGATTGGCAACCCTTGATTAATTATCCATTAAAACCCATTAAAATGACGAGAATAAAAGAGGAATTGAGTCATGACAAGATAATAAGGTTTTTTTTTTTTTTTTTTACGTGGCATACATGGATTTTGTTATTTTAATGATCTCTTTGTTTGAGAATCCCTTAGAAGCCTCATACTTAACGGATTTTAGGTTCACACGCGGACATGAGAACCTAGGACTTTCAAATGGTGCTAAGGGGACATATCTTTGAACATAATTTCCACTAAGACCGATTAAAGGGTATCGAAGCACTTAAATAGTATCCTTTAAGTATTCTTTAAAGACCATTGAAATCTTAGACAACATCTTTCCTCTTTTTCTTTTTTTTTAGATTCATTTTTTTAAGCGAGACAAACATAAGGAATAACCTCAATTAATGGGGCATGAAGGCCGCCACATACTTGGGATAATCCTTAATGGTCCTCTAACTAATATGGAGGAACTGTCATTAAATTGGCCGTTCAACCAATATGAACGAACTGCAAAACATGAATGAAGTTATTAAATAGAACATTAATAACACAATATCTTTCTATTAATGACTCATGTTACATGGCTTTGGTCATTCTAATGAGAGAAATGACCCATGAGTTATTTGGCCGCTCTACCAATAAGGGCAAACCAACAACATTATGGTCATTTCATCATTAAGAATGTAGTACCAAGATGTATATAGCTACTCTACCAATAAGAGTAAATTATCAAAACAAAGGTCGTTTCACTAATAGAAACAAATCCTTCATTCTTTTTTAACAAGAATAGAGTCTTCGAGTATCAAGATGTATATGGTTACATTCTTGTATCCTCTTTGTTCCACGCACGAAAGTCCTTCGAATAGAGTCTTTGAGGGTCGGCAAGGCCTTCTTTATTCTCCTTTATTTTCTGCCCTTGCGCGCCTATGTATTTCCTCTTCTTCTTTCTCTTTTTCTTTTTCTTTTAATGGCCTTTAGGGCCTTTTTATAGGCCTCAAAGTGGCCACTATTGGGGGGTGGGGGGGAAGTGACCGGTGGCACTCCCCACTGGTGCCATCTGTAGTGAGAGAGGAATAGAGACAGATAGAGGGAGCCGAGAGAGAGATAGGGTGGAAAGAGGGGGGGGGGGGCAGGGGAGGACCGGTGGCACCCCCTACTAGTGGGTGCCTCTGGTCAGTCCCCCCCACCGGTGGCTCTCTCTCTCTCTTTCCTTCTCCGTCTCTCATCCGGCTCCCCTCTTTCTCTCTTTTCTACTCTCTCTCTCTCTCTCTCTCTCTCTCTCGCCCTTCTCTATCTCTCTCTCTCTGCTGGCCTGTGGTGCCCCTATTCTGTGTGCACAGAACAGGGACCACTGTCCCCCCTAGGGTGGCAGCTGGTGCTGCTGTTGGGTGTAGTTGTTGCTGTAGCTGTTGTGTAGTTGTTGCTGGCCTGTTGTGGAGGCTCTGCTGCGGCTATCAAAGAGGTATGTTCTATGTGTATATTCATGTACTTTTTCTTTGCAAGGTCATGCATACACATAGGACATGAAACCCTAGGCTTGTACATGTCATGCATGCATAGGGTATAAAGAAAAACCCTGGTTTTCTTCAAAGCATACATCTGTATATCCTTCTCACATGCATATTTTAAGGGGGTAACAAATCTTGTGCAAACAAAGTGTTGACCGGGGGTATTTATGTTATGCAATAATTTGGCAAGTTGCCCTTGATTTTATGTTTGAATATAGGAGAAATGCATCTGTGAGAGCTTGAGACTCTCCAAGGCTGATACCTATAGTTCCATCCATCGCTCCTCGCTTCCTCCTCTCTCATATCTTTCTTGGTTTCTTCACAGAGAGAGAGGAATGTTGGATGGGGTGCAAGGTAACCCTGGGGGGTTTATATAGACCCCCAAGGCCTTGGCTAGTGATTGGGAACATTCCCAACGGCTAGTTTTTAACTACCCATTGGGGACTAGATCGACCAATCCGGTCCAATCCGTTTGATCCATGCCTCGGATCAGGCGATCTGCACTGATCCCTATCAATCCTTTTTATCCTAGTCAGGACCGGAAAATCAGGGCATGGGATTGTATCGGACTGATCGGAAATTGATCGGCCAATCTGATCCGATCTGTGCCGATGTGGCACACCATGAGCTGAGTTAGTGTTGCATAAAGAATAGAGTATATGAAATTTGTTTCTCCTTTTTCTTGGGTGGATAGTGACTCTTGCCACTTTCCAGTGGAAGGTGGCACCACTCTCACCCATGCCTCTAGCCCAAACAAGGAGCTCACAATCACACTTTTAATCGGCCGCCACTATCCACGTATGGCAGCGATGGGCACTCCACCTTGAATTTTCACGTAATACCTGGTTTTCAATTAAACCTACCAGAGAGTTGAGCTCACTTCCTTTGCTATCACACTTCTAATCGGTTGTGACTATCCACATGTGGTTGCAGTGGGCATTCCACCTTGGAGTTTAATGGAATAGCTAGTTTTTAACTTAACATACCAGACAGTTCATCTTGCAATGACACTTCTAATTAATTGCTCTTATCCACATGGTGGTTCTCTACATACCAGACAGTTCATCTTGCAATCACACTTCTAATTACTTGCTCCTATCCACATGGTGGTTCTCTCTGCGTGAGTGTGTGTGTGTGTGTTTGTTTGTTTGTTTTTGTGTGTGTGTGTGTGTTGGGGAGTAAGCACACTTTTACACACCAACTCTTTTGCAGGGAAAGTGCCTATACAGAAACATGTAGTAAAGTTTCTTCAGTTAAACTGTATTCAAAGCCAATCACCTTATATTAAATAACTTTATTCTGAACGCATACATTGATGGAAGGTCCACAAATGGACCAACTTCCTTGTGCATAGGTTCTCGGAGCTTAGCTCCCTTACACCACAGTACATATTTGATCAAGGAACACATATAAAGCTTTTGATAGCATCGACTTTCTATATGGGCCAAGTTTTCATCAATGCATATCCAACCGAGTGGAGTGTGGGATCCATCAACTGAATTTCCAATAAAACCATTGTATCCTTTCAGGACCTATTGCTTGCTGGTGTTGTCATGTTTTCCATTTTATTCTTTTCTCTGATTAGTTAATGTATTTTTGTATCTTAACGAACAGATCCTAGAGAAGGGTGATTACACAGTCATTTCTGGGAACCCATTTATCAAGAAATCAGGTAGCAATCTGCATATCTGTGCCCAGAAACATTGATGGACATATGTTAGAGTGAATAATTCGTCTGTGCCTACAGGATGGAGGAAGATAGCCCTTTTCTTCAACATCTCATTTGAAATTAAAGACAAAACTATCGAATTTGATGAACATAGGAATGTCATGCGAGCTGAATTTGTGGTTCGTGCATTCATGCGGTATGCATTCTGCAAAATTGCATTGCTCAATTGAGAATTTTATTGAACTGCATATTGGTCTTTTAGATTTTTTTGATTTTTGTTTGCCATTTTGTCACTAATAGTGGTGGCAGATTCTCGGATGGATGGGGTTCATGTGAACGCCGTGAAAAAAGATTTTGTAAACCAAACCATGATATACCCAGCACTGCAGAGACCAGAGCTAAGAATAAAGCATGCCAGGTAAGTTTTTACCTCTTTAGACATTCTTTTTCTTATCCAGCTTTATGAATTCAATTTGTGCACACATCAGCAGATATGCTAGGCACTTTTAAGTTGTTCCACTTGTTTGCATTTACCGCTGTCAAACAGGTTTATTCTTCCTAGTTGGCGATATGCCTTTGTTATTCTTCCTTTGCTACATTTGTCTTGTAATGTAAACAATATCATGTTTTTATTGAGCTTTTTCTTCCATATTTCTTTTTTGCTATATTTCTGTCTTGTTCTCATGTTAACGTCTTTGGCATAGCTAGGTTCTAATGATTTTGGATTGGATCTGTGAAAAAATTCAGCTGATATGGTTCATCCTGATTTTTTTTTCATACTCTATAATTTTGCTTATTCTTGATGCTTTATTTGTTTATCTTGTTAACTAATGAAATGATGTCCATTGTGTATAGTTAAAATCTTTTCATTCCATATGTTTCTGGATGCCTCTTTGTGCTTTATGCGATTTCAATCCACCTTGGCAGAATTTTGTCTATCACGGTGCACTACTCAACTAAAGTCATCACTCATGAACTAGAGAGCTTTGAATGATGACTTAAATTCTGTTGCAATATTTATAGTGTTCACAACCAACGGTTGTGAAATAGACATTATTGCACCTTGTTATGGCCATCTTTATAGTTCTTCAAGGTAGTGTACTAGTCTGATCCTGCATTTTGCTCTCTCTGGCCTAAACAAACAGTAATTGACTTCCCTTGCCGCCACTGCCAGTTTTGCACCTTTGTCTAGGTGCTCCCTGTCCAACAACCTTCTTTTGCACTAGTGTGCTTAATTATGGGCAAGACATTTAGCAGGTTAAAAGACAACAGTTCACTTGAGATTTCTATTCCTAATTTTTCTCATTGTCTTAAGTTTCATGCTGACGGCATTTGCTCATACCTTTTTCTTCATGAGTTCAATAATTTCAACAGTGATACTCATTTCAGAATCAGGCAACATTCATACTTCAGGAAACAGTTAATGTTAGTCAAATGGTGGCGGCAATAAGTGCCAAGTTATCTTTTTAGCAGGAGATCATTTGTCCAACGTATGCTACATGGCATATAACTTTATTTTAAGGCTCATTTCTAATGATAGAAAGTACTGTAGCCTCCGGACTAGTTTTGCTTTGATTGATGTAGAATACTGAAACCTCTAGGTCACTTTGGTTTATATTGGACACAACTGATAGTGTCCCTTAGTTGGTATTGAGAGTTTCTTGGGGGGATAAAGGATGGGCTTGAAATCAATGGTAGGTAGGTGGGTGGTATTTAATTTCTATAGATAACGCCCCGTCACTGTGACAAATACTCAAGGAAAGAAAGTAACGTTAGCATCCACCATTTTGCAAAAATAAAAATCATGATTTTGTTTTGCATAGAAAATGGCCGTAAGAGTCCAATCAGGGTTTTTTTTCCACAGGTTTTGAAACTAACGATGCATAATTCAAGGATTTTGGTATTTCATGTTAATCTTAACAACCTTTTAGTTGTCATATCAAATTATTTGATGACATCCCCTAATTCAGTGGCCTTGAGAATATATTTTTCATTGGCAATTGAGATCTTGTCTGTTTAGGAAGTTGCCATCTCCGATGTACCATTATCACATGGAAACAGAACATGCTTAGACCAAATTTATCTTGTAGTTCATAACTGCAGCTTATTGAGAAGCTTCTGTGGATCCTCGTTTGGCTTATTCTGCAGCTTATTAAAACGAAACAAGATCATTGCCTGTGGCCTTTTATTGCACCGCTCCAGAACATTTCCTTTCCCTTCCCTTCCTAACTTGATGTTTCATCTGCGCAGGACTTGGTTGGGATTGGGGAGTACCGGCCTGGTGCGAGCAATGGCCCTCGCTAGAACGTGCTTTCCATGGCATGCAGTTCCGTACCAAATCTGAATTCATAAATTTCTGAATGTGTTTTACTGGGATTTCTTTTAAATTGTCGTCTTACCAATCTTAATTACACAAATTATACCAAAAAAAAAAAGAAATGGAAAAGTTGCAAGGAGAAATGCAGCGGACACGCAGTCGTCCCTGAAAGGGTCACGATAACACCTAATGTGATTAGGTGGCCATCATCTCATGGCGATCCGCTGGGGCCATCAGGTCTCACAAAGTTGTGTAAACATCTGTAGACGAGGCGCGTTCCTCGCACACAAGGCCTTTTCTTCTAACCGGAGCTCCGGAGGGGAGGGAGCGTGTATTGAATCCTCTTGTCGTGGACCAGCAGGCTCCCTTGTGTCAACTGATGCTCCTCAGAATAAAGCAAAAGCTTCCTCGCTTCTTGCTTTTGGCTTTATGGGATGCTTCATGCCGTGGCTCTGCTTTTGCGTCAGAGAATAAAAAGAGGACGCTCATGTGGGCAAAACATCAATGATGCATGGGGAAGAAAAATCCCTTCTACGGGCTCCCGAACCACCTCCCTTCTACTTGCTCAGCTAGTTAGTTTGAGTAAGGCTTGCTGTAATACCAATGCCGAATGCTTCACTGGCTTTAGTTTGAGCAATACTTATTGTAATACTGTAGATTGTAATGTCTTCAATGCTGCCGTTTGTTCGTTAAGATCGTGCAACATTGTAACGTGCTACTTTTTTTGGTTTTAAAAAGGCTGCTGAGTTGGCACTTAGGCTTTTACACTGTTTGATCATTAATTGGACAATGGTTAAAAGAGAAGAATTACATCCTTGTGCAGTCCGATGACTTGGCAAATCTTACTGGATTAATTTTGAAAAATGATTTTGTAACTCGTGCATTTGACTTCACATTTGACACCGCACAAATAACATAAATTTTAAGGTGAGTGAATGACAAATGTATGAGTAAAATTTTAGACTCACTTATATTATGTGTGCTACATATGTAGTGTCAAATGTGAAGTTAAATATACGAGTCACAAAGCCGTTTTTCAAACTTGAGTTATGCCCAGTCCTCGTGTACGATGGCCGGCGGGGTTTAATAACATTTTCTTTCCTCAATTCTCCACTGTTGGGGTTTTCTGTCGTAACCTGTTGAATGCAGGGTCCAAACTTTAAAGGGCAAGCACTTCTGGGTTCGTCTGCCACCTCCTACAGTTCTTTTTTTTTTTTTTTTGGTAGGACTTGGAGGTCGGATCTGTACAACTAATTACAAGTGACCGGGGTTCAATCGGAATCCAAGATTTTCTCCAAAAGAGATAATTCCGGCCGAATCGAGAGGTTCGTCTAATTAGACGATAATTTTAGGTCTGCTAGATTTCTGGGAAAGTAATCTCACATATTAGGAGATAAATATTTCAATAACAATGGGGCCATATAGTTGGGGGGTTTTTAGGCCTCAACTGGAAATCGTATCTGTGACCTCCCTTTTGCAAGGTGGGTGAACCAACTACACTAAGCAGCAGCTGGCATAGATAGATCGGAATCCTACAGTTCTGCCATTCCCATCATGTCAATATATACATGTATATAGATAGATCGGAAGATGCCTCACAGAGTCACAGAGACTGCCCTCTGTGATGATGTCTCCACGTCCTGCGCCACTTGCATCGTACTGGTTCAATATCGTCCTCGGTTCTCTTCCCTTTCGTCCCTGAGAACCCATGGATGGCAATGGGGGTGGCAATGCTGTGTCAGCTGCAGCATTGAACTGGCAGGTTGATCTCTCCCTTTGTGTCTCGCTCCTTGCCGGATTGTTTCTTGGAC
Source organism: Zantedeschia hybrid cultivar (assembly GCA_030544215.1). Taxonomy (NCBI): domain Eukaryota; kingdom Viridiplantae; phylum Streptophyta; class Magnoliopsida; order Alismatales; family Araceae; genus Zantedeschia; species Zantedeschia hybrid cultivar. The sequence continues at coordinate 5,385,881 of JARZZO010000005.1, forward strand.
GTCCCTTTTAGTTTCGTTTAGAAGATATCCGTTTCCGGAGCCGACCTCGTCAACCGAGCCGGAAGCCTGCTGGGCGGCAACGATGTCTCTACAGGTGCTGCATTCATCTTCTCGTCCCTGTTTTCCCGGTAGAGGCTGACCTTGAGGATTAAAAGCAGAACAGGGGTCATAGGCTTTTCTTCGATAGCCGCTACGTTTTGCCTCAGTTTTCTGTTCTGCTGACATAGCTATTATGGTTAGGCTCGTGCCTTTTTTTTTGTCCTATTTAGTTCATGGATGTAGTTTTGGAGCCCTGGAACGAGTTCGCTTAAGTGTTCTTCGTGTGTGGGATGAACCAGGAACGGCTGCGGGAAGGTGGGTGGCCTCTCGGATTGCGGCCCCTGAATGTTGGGATGGGGGCTGCCAGTAATTTGGACTTCTCCGGATCTAGTTCGTTCAACGCCTTCTTCTCTAGCCCTGCATCGACGGATTCTTCGTTTGATTCGGACACAGAGGTCAGTTGAAGGAAAGATCTCTCAGGCTTCATGTTAGGCACATTCCGAATTTGTTAATATATGCTTATATATGTGGTCTTTGATGAGTAGAAGAGAGAGCTTATCCATCTTTTTCGGTTCAAAAGATGAGGAGACGATACGACCTCCTTAGTTCAGGCTCATTGCATAACGTTTTGCTTCTTAGTTCATGCTCGTATTGCATAAGGTTTTTCTCAACTCTTCTTTTTCTCATGCGTCCTTTCTGGGTGGCATTGGCAACCTTTACAGCCTTTGCTGCTGCTGCTCACTGCATTAGGTTTTGACCAACTTTTCTCTTCTCATTGCTGCCGATGACCATTTGAAGGCATCAACGTCGCGCATGTTTCCCTCAAATTCCCGGTTTTATCTTCCATTCTAAATATGTGTCATAACAGCCATTTACTAGCTCTCCGACAACCCGTGTCTCATCGTTCATGTGTGCTCGGCTGGCATTGTCCCTGCGAACCAGTTCTGTAGCAGCTAAAGTCCAAAGTATAACACTAGGCTAGTCAATCTAGTCCCCTTACTGCCATCATACTCGCAGGAAAGTGAAAAGCGCATCTGCTCCTTTGGACGAGTATTCCGGTTGGAAAAGACTGTGACGTTATCATGTTATCCAAGAACATGACCTGGCGTCGTTGTATGTATATAATATAAGTTTGCCTCGTGCCTGTACATGGCGATCTTTTACAGATATATTAATCCTATCGTTTCCATTTGTTTGTAGTCCACGGGATCCTTCTTCCGTGATGCAAGCATCGCACTTGGCAGCCTTACCGGCATCACTACTTTATTAGAGCTATCCGGTAGATCTTGCAGGAGCGCAAGGGTAGAACTAGAGCAGTCGGTGAGGAAAAGGAAGAGCAGCCAGAAGAAACCCAGCAGGACTGGGTTCTTCATCTCCCTGTGCGCAAGGACCTCGGTCGACGGCGAGCCCACCGCTTCGGCTAAAGGCAAAATGCCATCTCTGGGCCATTTTCTTGAACTGGAGAGGAGCGCGAACGGAGCCCAGTGGAGGAACCGGGTCTCCATTATCTACGAGCTCGACGGAGCAGCGGACACCTAGCCCGACGTTCCAGAAGCCTGCATGCACTCACTTCCCAAACGGCTGCATGTCATCAGGACGGTGGAGGCGCAGATGCGTGCAGGGACTCGAAACCCAGCAGTGACCTGGCGGGCTGTAGGGATAGGGAGAATGGATTTTTTCTTACTTTGATTGCAGAATGGGTTTTAGCGGAGATGAGTTATTCTGGCTTGTTTGTTTTAGAATAAAGCGTGTTTCTGTTTGATAACGGAGTACAATCTAAGACAGAATATCAAGTTCTTGTTCTTAGCTGTAAGACTGGATTACTTATTCATTTGATTTTGACAGGAAACCGTTTTTGACTGGAATACTAAATCCTCCTATCAAATAAGAATTGGTTTATTCTAAGAATAAGGAGATCTTATTCCACCAAACTTTGCAAACAAAGTGGAGTTGAGTGCAATGCAGGTCTGAACATTACTCGGTCAATGTAGAAAGGAAAGTTTTTCAAAGAACTCCTTTAGGTGGAGCTTTTCCCATTTTTTGGAGAAAGCCTTTCCCCTCCTCTCTGCACTCATTGAATTCTATCCAAACTTGCACTTATAAGAATCGCACCATCTCTATGCTGTTTCCATGTGGCAGGGGTAATCTACAACAATTGTTTCATTTTACAATATTTTTAATTATTTGAAATGATGTAAAATAAAATCATATTTGAACTTCGTCTGCCCACTTAACAGCCTTATTCCCTTGTTTTGGTTAAGAGGAAATACTCATAATAAATCAGAACTAAATGAAAGAAGTATTCTCTTGTTTTGTTTTATAAACAACCAAACAAATACTTTCTTATTTTAAAACAAAATTTTTTTACTTGTTTCCAAATCGGTAATTTTGAAACTAGTGAATTATGTTGTTTTACATCGAACTAAACGACTCCTCAATTGATCAGCATGTACGAGTAAGCGAAGAGAGTTTAATTCTTAATGAGTTTTATATTTTCCTCTCAAAAGCGTTTTTGCATAATAATTAGTTTTTTGCACATTCAAATGATAACTTTACGTTTGAGATTATTTCCAAGAGAAGAGATTTTACAACCCGCACGACTCTGCATGAAAAAGTATATCTACACGATCTAATAATTCTTGAATTCATGACCTCTTTAATTACGGAGTCAAAACATGCTGACAGAGCCACAACTTGGTCATTTGGTTTAATAAGAAAAACTACCACATTTGTATGTACGAAAAACCAAATAAGTCCTGATATAACATGTCAACCTCAATCTTCGCTTTTCAAGATCAAACCGCGTGGTTTTCTGTACAATTGGGCAGCGTTGAGACTTGAGTACCCCCGATTTTAGGGATATTTTTGTCTGCTTATATAAAAGCAAACGAAAAGGATGCATGAACTCGTAAGTATATATCATCTTAACGAGTACATCCATATCAAAATATAGGTTATCTGCACTTCCTTTGTGAATGGTAAAGTTAGCCCCCTGAAAATTTTATGAAGTACTCCCGCCAGGACTCGCACTTGCCCTAATTTTTTGTGCGAACTGAAATCTTCTACCCCATTTATCTACACCAAATTTACCCTACTCTATGTAGTGATAAAAAATTTCTCCTTCTATAATACGTGGGTCAACAAAATAAAATGGAATATCTTTGGCATCTGGAGAAAGTGAGGTAATGTCCATCCTGGTGTGAATGCCAAGAGTAGGGGTGTCAATTGTGAGGGTCAGCCTCCTGTGGTCAGCCCAACCCAACCCATATTAAACGAAATTGTACTGGCCCAAGTTATGTAAATTGGGTTTGACTATATTTGGGTTGACATTAGTTAAATGTGAACTGAATTAGACTAAAAGCAGACTGGTCCAATTTAATTTATTGACTTTTACAACAATTCATAAGAAAGTAAAATGTTGCTAACAAACTATTTATAAACAGGACCAGCCCAACTCAACCCACTCATTATTGAATTTGGACTGAATTTAGGCTGAATTTGAATTAAACTTGGGCTGAATTTGGATTGGACTAAAATTATGTTGGACTATTTAGAATTTGAGTTAAATCTAAATTATCACATAACCCAATCCAGTCTGCCCAATTTACATCCCTAGTCAGGAGACAGAAACATATACAATTGTGAGAATGGACGTTTGTGTGTGTGTAAGCAAATATACAAAGGATTGTGAGCAACATAAATTGTGAACATGGAAACTTTTACGGTCATGAGGATTAGGAGCAATGTAAAAGCTTGCAAACGAATAATCTGTTGAAAACCAAAACAAACAGCACCAGTACCGCAAATTGCGTCACACTCGTACGTATGCAAAAATGTGCGACTTGTACCGTTGTCCCTATGTGTTGGACTGAAGACAGGCCACCAGCCCAATTTAAGCCATCCCAATAACATTTTTCCCAAGCCCAGTCCAAATTCGAAAGCTTGATCTCATGTTGGGTTTCGGGCCTTAATCTCAACCGGGTTTGTACGCTCCATCGGTTTTAGTTTTGATCCGATTTCGCATACCTCCTGATTTTGAGTAAATTCCGGCCGAGCCCCACCATCGTTTTCCTTATTCTGAGCCAAGTCATATTTCATCTAGGATAATACTTATTGTACCGTATGGAATGCAGTCCAATTCTTTTTTTATTTTTTAAAAATTTTAATGATAGGTCTCATCACGTCCGACTACTCGTATAATCTAATCTCCAATCAGATGATCTAAAAAAAAATTAAAAATACAAAATTGAGTCCAATGAATAGTTTTTGTTAATTTTTTTTAAAAAAATTAAGTCATCTGATCGAAGATCAACATATATGGACATTCGGACATGATGGACCTAACCTTAAAAAATTTTAAAACTAAAAAATAGACTTACTGTTGCAGTCATCCGATCAAATCTTCACGGCACAAAAAGTGATATAACGGGTATAACTCTTTCATCTATGACTCTGCAGAAAGACCCTATAGTTACTGTTGTTGTTATTTTTTAATTCAGTGAAACTATTGTTGCCCTAGATGGAGTTCTAGGGCAGAGCCGTTGAGCTCTTGGGTATAATGGACAAGAGGAATAAAGGGATTAGAGGAGACGTAGCCACAATACATGATACATAATGTAGAGAGAGAGAGAGAGAGAGAGAGAGAGAGAAAGAAACTTCTAGATTGGTTTCACCACTGAAGGTATAACTCTTGAAGAGTCACTAATAGTGGAAGAAGAAGCTAAAATCATAGTAGGAGCATTTCTAGATACAATGTAAGTCCGCATAAATATGCTCTGGGGAAGGAAAGGTCTTGTACAAGCAAGAGGAGCAATTAAAGATTGTTTCTTAATGACTAGCTAGTGGAACGGGACTTCAAAAATATGATGAAGACAGTCTTCTCAGCTTAATATAAGGTGGACATACACAATTGGGCAAGTTTAAAAAATCCATAAAAAGTAAACTTCATAATTTCCTCAAGAAAATGAGCGGATATTTGTCAGGAAAATACGGAAAAGTTTTATGGTCCACGTCTCATTATACTACACAAAATTTCCCTTCTACACTCTACATGTTGCATCAAGTTTGAAATTTTTTATTTTATTTTTTCATTAGAATATTTATGAAGATAAGGCATGAAGTCCTCCTCTAGGTATTTCATTTAGATACGAACAAGATCTACTTTGGCGACCACAATTCCAGACTTTAACAAAAGAGCAACAAGAAGATTTTGTAGACCGTTGACGAAGGTTTGGAATTTGTTTTGATGATGAGTATGAAGAAATAAGTTGGCTCGAGCACCAGTGATAAGAAATTAAATCTCATGATACTAAAAATTGACTAAGGCAAATCGAGACTACTTAGAACCAATCCAATTCAAAATAGTCAGAATCGGCTAGAATCGTCTAGAACTAAGGATCTATTTGGGTACGCTGTAAAATGGCTTGTATGCGAAGGTTTCCAAGAAAAACTCTACAAAATAAGGTGTTTGGATACCTTGAAAACGTCTTGGTCAATGAAAACTTGATCCGTGGACTCCTTTAAATCAGGATTTTAGCATTCCGCAATCTTCCCTTTCCCTTCTCCAACACATGAACGGAGTATTTTCATGGATTTAGTTTGGGCTTAATATTAGAATTTATTTTAAATATACTATTTGTTAACATGCATATTTATATCCACATAACGTTACATTTATTTATATTTATACACTTAAATTCAATGACATGATTTTTACAAAGAACGAAAAAATGAAAATGTATCTGAAGGAAATGATTTTCCTATGTACCAAATGATAAATTACGTTTACGTTCTTCCTGAAAAACTTAGTTCTTCAAATATATGTTCCTTCCTATCAATTGTTTCGTACAACCAAATGGACCCTAATCTTAAAAACGCATCTGAAATTGGAACTGGTCAAGGCCGATCCAATTCCACTATCCGATTTTTAAGGTCACAAGGAATAACTAGATTAACACACTTTTATTTTATTTTATTTTTCAAAATGATGAAAAAGATGATGCTATAAAGAATGATGATGAGGACAACCATCTTGAGAGTTGGGCATCCTCCAAGGGGGGACCTCACCCTCCTGTGGTTAATGCGGACCGTGTTGGTGAACCCCAAGGCCGAGGGCATCGTCCAACACCCACCATCACCTCCAACACGAAACCATCAATCAGATGGTTGGTGTACCCGCTAGGGGGTGGGTCCACCGGATCGGCCCCAATTTCAGATCCGCGTCGTCATGTTGGTGTCGCGGTCAGAGGACTCACGGGGGTTGCTATGTGGGCCTCCCACCCCCTAACCTCCACCCACCAAAGTGAAAAAGGGGAGCCCACCACAAAATTTTCACCACCCCTTTGAGCCCAATTTGCTCGGCTCTTTTCTATATCAGGCACGGTAACGACTGTTGTCTTACTAGTTAGTAGTTACTACCCTCTTCTTCTTTTAAGTGCACTCTGAACTGTTAAGGTCGTGTTTGATGTAATTTTTAATTAGAAACACTTTTACATCTTGATTTAGTTATTTTTTGTGGAAGTCATTAGAATTTAGAAGTCATTTATAGAATATTTTATTTGTGTTTTGACTTCTAATGAAAAGTTACAAGAGTGAAATTTTCAAAATTAGAGAAAAAAATAAATTTTTTATAAAAGAGTTGACTTTTTTAATAAATTAAAATAAATTATAATTTTTATCACTCAATTTATTTTACGTGAGAAATAAAAGCCCTAAGAGCGGGTGCGAGAGAGCGACCTAACCAAGCTCCCACCAGAGGTTGTTAAGCCAGGTGTCCTCGCTTACCCCTTCGGGCTCTCGCATCTGGACAAAATTAGAGCTGGGTAGTGGCAGCTCCACGCGTCTTTGGCTGAAGTCTGAAGAAGGTGACACCCTTGTGGTTGCATCACTGGAGTCTGGAGTTTCCATCTCAGCTCATCTCTTAACTAATCTGGAGCTTGAAAGCTGACCTGGTCAGAGGATCGTTGCCACTTAACTTAAGGCCTCTTAACACGGCTTTCGCGGGCCCAGCTCAAGAGGAGCCCAAAGCTCCTGTCCCGTCGACCCGGGCACACAGGAAGATACCGAAGGGACGCACTTCCCCCCCCGGAGGGCAATATGTCCTCCCCACGCATGGTGTAGGAGTAGGACCCCATGCAACACAACAGGTCAAATTATACGTCGCTTCAGTACAGTCGGATATTGGCGGTGTGTGAAAAAGTGAAAGATGATTGGGTTGGCTGAAGATTAAATTGGTTCGACCTTATTTTTTAAATCTTAATATATTTTCACTTGTAAGAGTTAGAGGTAAATTAGTCATTTAATTAAAAAAAAGAGTAAAATATTAGATTTATCTTTAACTTGTGTAAATGAGGATATATTATGCGTAGTCACGTTTGGATCGACAATTGAAATCTAAAAAATTAAGGACAAGGCCCTGACTACTTTCAAGTGTTAACAAACGAGTCAAGTTTGCCTTAGCTAAAGCAGCTTATAAAGTAAAGGAGAGAGATAGAATGAAAGAGGAGAGAGAAAAAGCAACAGAGGCAAAAACTTTTTTTTTAACTTTTAAATGTATCATGGGATTTTGGAAATAACTTGGAACAGTCGGATTTCCAAAGAGGGCATTAGACCATTCAAAGGTGTGGATCTTCTGAACTTTGATGCTCTTTTTTACAAGATGCAAAGACGAATCACTCATTTGTTTAGAAAAAATATATAAAATAACAAATTTACCCACGACTCTTGTGTATTGAAGTATACCAAGCAAGATTTGCCGTACCGAATCAACTTGTTCCGACTCGGGCGATTCGTACCGTATCAAGACGAATCTGAGTCGGTGTGACTCGACCGAATCTGTACGATTTGACCATACAACTCGTACGAGACAGCACGAGTCGACACGAGTCAACCCGACTAGTACCGGATCATGAGAGATCCGAGTCGGTCCGACTCGTCGAGTTGGCGAACCTTTACTACCAAGACGTAAAGGATCTAGTCTTTAGAGAGTTTGATTTGCCAACAGTCAGATTGCCCTTTCTAGATCAAGAGGCTGAGATTTAGGAAATAATTTTCTTACTATCTGGCATTCCAGAGAGAGAGTGAGAGATGGGAAGATCACACAGAAGCAGACATGCAGATTTTTCCAAACCCAAAGGAGAGGTGCAGCAAGAGGGTATGGGCATGGGCCATGATATGATATGATTGGAGGAACAAGTTGGCATACTTTGCAGTAAAAGCTTGCTCTCCGAATCACATGGTAGGTGCTTCCGGCCCACCACGGACGGCCTTCCGAATCATAGGGCCCATCTCTTGCCTTTCTTCTCCTCCCTTACCCATCCCTTTCGCTTGTACCACTGCAACAACAACACAAGCATCATTCGAGGACGCAACTGCCCCACCTCAGCTGCCAAGTGTACACCAGACATGGGAAAGGATCGCCACCAGTGGCGGAAACAGAAATAGGGTCACTCAGGCATTAAGTTATAAACATGACTGAGTCAGTGAGATCTTAGACTAGATCATATGAGCTCTTGAGTTGAGTCAGTAGAGTCTTAGACTAGGTCAAGAAGGTACAGACTAAACTGCTTTGAATTTGGTCAATGTATTTGACAAAATCCAATGCAGTCTCAGGACCCTACTGGATGAATGATGGATCTGCCACTGATCGCCACGTTGGCACCACGTGGGACCCACCCCACCCTCACAGAAGACTCTGACGCCCTCCATGATCAAGTGCTGCATAATGGAGTTCTCTATTCCCATGCTAAATAATGTGCATGCATACAAATGAAAAGAAGAGACCAGTCACATGCCAGCCAGAGAACCCGGCAGAGGCCTTTTATGTACTCATTGCACTAACAAATGAATGATCATTCACACCCCTCAGCACGTCCAAACAAACAGATAAAGTTTCTTACATTAGTTTCCCCTTGGAGGGGCCTTCCAAGGTAGAAAACAAAAGGAAATGGGTGACGGTTTGAGAAGCCTATGCAGCTTTCTTCAGAGGGTAAGCTGCACCTCATCACAGTGACTAACTTTCAAATCCTAGTAAAGAACATACTTACAGCAACACTTCTCATATTTTCCCCCATGAAAAGGAGAGAACACCACAGCCTTCCTAGCTCTCAACCAAGTTCTCAGGGACAGACTCTGGCAGGCAGAGCCGAACACTGCTAATTATTTGTTTTCCTCCTCTTGCTTTGCCGCATCTAGCCATCATGGAGTGCACAAGCTTATCATGTGTTCTTTTGCAAACAACAACGAGCTTCCTCTTGCGCTAATGTGTAGGTCGATGAACCCATTAATGGCTGCAGCATATGTATCAGGGTTTGTCCCCCATGTCACTGCTGTCGACTGCCTTCCCCGCGCCACGGCCGACCCTTCCAAACGATCCCATGGCCGAGGACAGGCCCTTGAAGCTGCTGCTTCCGCCATCACTGAGGTTCCTGGAAGACTTGCGCGACCTCCTCAGCTTCCAGGGCCCGTCTTTGTCTCTCTCCTCCTTGGCCTCGGCCACCACCAGCTGGGCAATGCTGCTGCGGCAGAAAGGGCAGACCGGCGCTGTCACGCACAGGGTCGTGGGGTTGGGCTTGTTGTGGCAGCACAGGGCCAAGGTGCAGTGCGCGCACATCTGGTGGCCGCAGTCCCGGACCTCGATGGTGCATGGCTGGTCGAAGCAGATGCAGCAGAGCTCGGTGTCACTGGCCTGCAGCATTCCACTCTCCAAGATCAGTAACCCACACTAAGCAATCATTTGCTGCTCAAAGAGAAGAAGCATGACATGCTTCAGACACCAGGAACAAGTAGTGAGGGACTCACCATAAACGCCTTAGCATTAATTAGGTTCATAGAATAAGATTATATGCTTCTTAGAGAGGCCTTACACCAGGATCAGGATGCAAGTGTAGTGGGTTGAGCCTATCTAATTAAATGAGATTACTTGCCATAGCTAGCAGACTAATAAAGCCATCCTTTCAGAAAGGAGACAGTTCTTATCTAGTGAACTAAATGCTTTACTTCAGCATCTTATCTAAGAATTTAAACTTAAAACCCATTTGCATAGTATAAACATAGAAGAAATATTACTATATGTTCTGGCAAGTCAGCAAATAAGTTTGAAGCTGGCATGACCCAAGACACAGGATTTATTGCAGCAAGCAGGATGAGCACCTCAGATGCACCATCGTCTATGCCGTCGTCGGAATGTGAAGGTGATGACAGAGAATATGCCGTCCCCTTCAGTATGCTCTTCTCTCTCTCCCTATTGGCCTCCATAAGCGCCCTCTCCAGCAGACTCTTGGCATCCGAGTTCAGCTCACTGATGAACTTGAGAGGGGAAGGCCAGACCAAGGGCTCCGCAGAAGCCGGATTCAGCAGTGCCGCACATGCCTCATGGGTTCGCTTCAGAGCAACAACATATGGTATTCTCCTGCACAAACCCACCAAGATAACCGTGAAAAGAAGACCAACACAGCAAATGCGAAAATTCCAACTTCCAAACATCACCCTACAATTCACAGCACTAATCCAGATCAACCGAAAAATGGGGTCTTTCTGGGTAGCTGCAATTAGATCTCACAGTCGTAGTTACAAGTTACAACAACCAAAAAAGAGAAAAGAGACAGTTTCTAGTTACCCAGATGCATCCCTTTGTAGGCGATCGGCGCCCCATGCGAGCAACTCCCGTACACAATCCAGAGATCCACCGCGAGCAGCCAAGTGGAGCGGTGTGCTTCCTGGGAAGCTGCAATCGGATTCCCGCAATGGGATCAGATGGGAAACAAGCCCATAAAACAAACAAGCTCCCGGAAGCAGCAAGCATTTGATCAAAATCTGAGCCAAGGGGGTGAGATTTTACCCATAGCTACCGGTGGATGCGCACACAAGAGCCCCGTTGTCCAACAGCAGATGAACACACTCGGGCCGCCTCTGCCTCGCCGCCAGGTGCAGAGGGGTTGCTCCATCCCCGTCTCTAACATTTACGAACCGGGCGAAGCCCCTGCAGAAGAACACCACGACACACCGTTCAAAATGGGATCTTGACCAAAACCAACAGTAGAAACCAGCAATCAGAAAAAAACAAAAGAAAAAGAAACCCACCAAGATTCAGCAACTGGGTTTGAATGGGCTGCGGAGAGAATCGCCTGCAGGCAATCCGAATGGCCATAATAAGCCGCATGGTGCAAGCAAGTTCTTCCGTGCAGCGAATCGAACGTTAGAATCTGCCCAATCAAAGAAGAAAAAGGAAAAAAAAACAGATCAGCTTCCTGTGCCTTCTTCCCAAAGATTACCGCAATCTCAGAAGAACAGAACCAACATTTGCGCCGGCTTGGAGAAGCCTCTCCACGCAGAAAATCTTCCCGTGCATCGCCGCCAGCATCAGGGGAGTCTACACCAACATGAAGACAAAGATTACACATTTGTGCGAGAAATTTCGAGGGAAAAAAACCGGAAAAAACCCCGAATAGCTCAATACAACACTCGAACACTGCTATCCACTAGGGCCACTACCTGTTTGTGCCTGCTCAAGAGATCGGGACGAACAGATCGCTCCAGAAGCATCGAGAGAACCTGCCACAACGCATGCGAACACCAACATCAACCAAAGAAGAAGAGGAGGAAGAGGTGATGGTAGCCGGAAGGGAGGGGAGGGGTCCGGACCTCGACCCGGCCATTGGCGGCGGCGACGTGGAGGGCGGAGAGGTGGTCATAGGGGGTGGAGCGGTGGAGCAGGGCCGGCTGCTCCGCCAGGAGGAGCTCCACCAGCTCGAGGAACCCCGCCTGCACGGCGGCGAAGAACTCGTGCTCGGGGCTTGACCCGGTGCAGCTGAGACCCTGCCCCATCGCTGCCGGCTACGGCGGAGCTCCGCTTCGGCCCCTCCCCCAACTCCCGTCGAGTGCGGCGGGCGGCGCTGCCACTACTGCCCGCCGGGGAGGCGCAGCTTAGCGTTAACGTGCGCTGGTTCCCCCGGCCCTTCCCCCGTTATCGTGCGCTGACTGCGGGGGAGGTGGGGGGACTTAGGGGGGTTGCTGGAGGAAAAGGGCCATTTATTAAACCTTGGCTCTGATCCCCGTTAGCTTTTCCCCAAAGGTTATTAACTTATTATAGTGCAAATGACACTTTTTTGTCTAACTTACTTAGGATCTACGTATTTCTCATTAAGGAGTTCCCTATCTAGGAATATCCCTATCCATGTATGGTGGTTAAGGACTCAAGATTGGAAAAGTCGTTTCCTTTCAAATCTTTCAAATCAACTTATATGTCTCTTTTAATTTGTCATTTCTTCGAAATAACCTTTGTCCCTATAAGGATACTTGTAGCAAGATTTTGAATAGGTGATCCGCTTTCCTTTTACATGGGATTAACTCTCCTGATACTCACATAATCCCACCTCCCGAGCCGTTGCTATTTGGCAATAATGATTTAAAGATTGGACTTCTTCTTCTTCATTACCATACGCCAACTTCCATATCTTATATAAAATATCTCTCAAGACCTCAGAAGCTTCGCAGTTATATTCCTCTTTTTACACATGTAAAAATGTTGAAGTTAACAACAGCATTTCGACGGAGAGATGCACAATACTTCTCTAGAAGTATATATGTAAAAATCCTGACTTAATAATCTTCTCTGGTAATTACAGGTTTATTTATTACTCCAGAGGGGGGCAAAAGAGTGGGCGCAACGGAAGGGTATGCGGGAGGCGGCTCTTCAATATACATACGATTTGATCGGTTTTTGACCGCGTGTGAGCTCCTTCACCGGAGCGGTGACCATAACTCCGTCGGCAGTCCTCCCCAGCTATCCCGCGACGTGAGCGTGAGAAGTGAGAACGGGAAATATTTGCCTTCTTGCGACGGCGGTCAATTCAGATATTTTGCGGTCATCGGCCTTGCCGTCTGTGGGGAGCTTTTTTTTTAATTATTATTAAATTTAAAAATTAACTACTATTAAATCGGCACTACGAGGAGAAGGACTGGCTGTGCCGCAGCAGAAAAGCCTCCCAATCCGGGTTCCCACGCCGGCAGCGGCCACGCGGTTCTGGCGGCGGCCGCTCTCTAGCAAATGAGATTTTTTTGAATCTTTTTCCCTGTGACATGCACACATGAAAAGGATGAAAGGGTTCTTTGATCTTAAAAATGATAAATTTTATTTTAGAGAATAACTTGTTGCATTATACATGATTAAGTTGGGACGGGTCGCCCCATTTTATTCCGTCACATGTATAGTCACACATGACCATGCGTCCTACATTAATTAAGTCTTGATGTCAATAAAATAATAATAAAAAAAGTTATGCTCTCCAGAGCACTTGATGTTCTCGAAAACGTAAAGATGCTCTCACGAGCATTTGATTGCTCGAATACTTTCGAGAGCTTCTTAATGCTATGGAGAGTATAGAAAATTTTTAAATTTTTTTGTTGATGTCAAGACGCACTTAATACTGGACGTGCCAATTATGTACAGATGTGCACATGACGGAGTAGAACGAGATGACCCGTTCCAACTCAACTATATACCATGCAACAAATTATTCTCTTTATTTTATCACCTCTTCTCCTGTGTATCTAAGAGCACACAAAGACACAAGAAAAGGTCAAGAGGATTCCGTTCCGTTCTTGAGAAATTTGTTGATGTTGGACGCATTTGTACCACCCAGATCTCAATGTGAATCTTGATATAATGTAAATTTGTTATTTTTTGAAAAGTCAAGCTAACTACAGTTTTTATGTATTTTTATAAGTTAACTATAATTTATGTCTAATTTCAAAATCTTTAAAGATTTAAAAAATCACAATTTTGTCATGATTTAACATGTATCTTTGCAAATATATGTTTTCTACATAGCCAATTCTTTTATGGATGATATATTTTCAAACATTGGCCTATATTTTAAATCTGATATTACAAAGTAAAAGTCAATATTCTTTTATGTTTTCTTGTACAAAACTTTCACAAGTTTTCTGCCCACTTGTGTTGAATCATGTGCTGCAGTGGGATCCGGTGTGGCCGGGCCGATTGGTAGATGTTGGTGATGATGTGGGCCCCACATTGGTACATTTCTCGATGGCCTTTTTTTTTTTTTTTATGAAAGGAAACCAAGAAAGTGTCTTTTCGTCTCGGACATATCAAGCATTTTGGAATTTCCATGTTGCCACATGCCTCTAATTTTATCCAAGATGACAGTTGGATTGAGATGGTGGTTCGGTGGAGTGGACCTGGCTCGGACCATCCTTCCCCTGCCAAATTTCCAAGCCACATCGTGTGGAGCCACTAGCTATTACCACAATTGGTTGCAGTGGCTTAGGTTCTACGACTGAGTGCACCCATCTGTCTAACTTGAGATGAGATTCTCTACATTCCCCTGTTAATTCTTCTCTAATTCAACTCGAGGGCTCATTGCGTATGCCCTAAAATGTTATATAAAATCTCAATTTTGAATCATCGATTTCACATTTGTCAACAAATAACATAAGATGATTTATGGAAATCTAAATGTACAAAAGAATAATATAAAATAATGTACAGCAATTTAAACATACAAAAAATATTACTTTATGGTCATTCGCACATGTTGCAGTATTTTTTTTTTTTAACACATCAAACGATCTCTTAACAGATAATTAATTTATTCCGACTGTCGCCCTGGAAGTGTACTGATTCACAATATTTCGGTCTAATTTAATTCCATGTTAGTGTACCTCTAGTAGACACAAATTTTGTTTTATGGGAGTTAACGGAGCCAAGAAAAGAGGAAGGTTGTGTGAATGTGTGGAATGCTACAAGATCATCATATTTTTAATTTCACTAACTTCGGATCTCAATGCAGGGGGCACAAACGTCGGTGCTGCCAGATTCGTGCAGTCATGTGGGTTTTAAAAATGTAGGGTTTTGGGGAGGGTACCTTTCTGCATCTCCAAGAAAACCCACTCTTTGGACTGCTGTTTTCAGCTGAGCAAGGTGAACTACAGAACTGAGAGTGGGTGGCTGTTAGATGTGAAAAATAGCATATCCTTGATTGTTTAGATGAAAATTTATAGTTTTAATATTGTTCTAATTAAAATATATTGACTGTTGGATGAACTCTATGGCTGGATTAAGGATGATTTGAGATTAATGAATGCATGTACATTTATCTTGAACAGTAGAAGACAAGGTTTGTCTTCTGGAACAAAATAATGGTAAGGCAGTCAGATGGTTTATGTATTACCATATTGAAATTGGACAATTAAATACCTTATGAAAACTTTATGGTAGTATAATAATAAAAAATGCTACAGTTGATAATGAAAAATCAGAAATAGCACGATTTCTTTTTTTTGCTACATTGTTGTTTACCTTTTTCGCCACTCGATTTTCCAGTTAGATGACATGAAACATAAAATTTAAGTTTAGTATTGTTCCGATCTTCGTATATCCAAGGTGATAGTGACAATAGAGTTAAAAAAAAATTAAGTAGCACCGTAACATTCTCTACAAAAGATTATTTATATTGCAAAATGATCTACTTAAAAACCGGATGGGATACTAAACTTAGTGTGGTGTTGATCTCATCTTCAGCCGGTTAAGATAAGAGTGACAAATAGAATAGTAAAAAAAAAAAAAAATGTCCCTATAGTATTCTTTATGAAATTTAACTTGTAACCTAAGATCGTGTTTGGCGCACCTTTCATTTGAAAGCACATTTACATTTTCATTTAGTTATTTTTTATAGAAACTATTAGATCTTGGAAGTCATTTATGTGGTATTTTACTTATTTTTTAGTTTCCAATCAAAAATTATAAAGAGGTAACTTCCAAGATTAGAGAAAAAGTAAGGTTATTATGAAAGAATTGACTTTTGTAATAAACCAAATTAGTTATAACATCTCTCCCTTAACTCAACTCATTCTATGTAAGAAGTAAAAGCCAAAAATAACTTGCAAATAGAAATTTTATCAAACACGCCCTAAAACTCTTTCCCTTCAAAAATGATCACTTCTTTCCCTTTGTTGGCAAACATGAAGGAAAAGCAACATTTTGCTTCCCATTCATGAAACTTGCGCTTTACCTTCAAAAATCATCACTATTTTCCCTTTGTTGGCAGACACGAAGAGAAAGCAACATTTTGCTTCATGGGAAGAACTTGGGATCCTTAAAAGCTTGCGTATACTGGTCCACATTCACAAGAAATGAGAGAGGCAAAACGCATAAGCATCTAGATAAGGGAAGCAAGCACATACCATCTGTTCTGTAGCCTGCACAATGTCTTGTGAGCATTCTGATCATGGATTGATCTATGAAACAAGCCAAAGATGGCAAAGTTCATGGGGACAAAAAGGGTCAAAAGGTCACTTGGCTTCCATTCGATCCCATCTAGAGGTCATATGGGCATATATGCTTACCATTCCTTTATACGAGCAACAGGGCATTTAGTAAAGGGTTTCTTTACATATAAGTCACTGTAATTTTTTGATATTTACAAGTTGCGATTATTTACAAATGCACCTCCACAATCTACCACAAATTGGTGAAAGGTCATTTAAACTTTTAAATAAGTCCTTAAAAGTGTTATGAATAAGTTCTTAAAAAGACTTATTTGTAAGAAAGTTGCGATTATGAAAACTTATTCATAAATAGTCATATTAAGAGGACTTATTTGTAATGTTAAAAAATTATAAGAGCTTATGTGTAAAAGACCCTTTAGTAAAAATTTCACGACCTGATGAACTTTAACTGAGTTACTGAAGTGACTTCAAAGAGAAACATTGACGAGCAAATCACCGAAAGCCTGTGCTTTGTAGCTCACATGAGCAAGTAAAGGTCAGCCTTGGATGTGGACCCCAGGGGTGTCCTAAGGACTAGAATGTCATTTGTCACAGTTCCTTTTCTTTAATGTTATTTTTATTTTTTAGAGGAATTTTATGACTTTTTTATCGTCTGAATATTCAATTAGGTGATTTTAATTAAAGTCACTTCTGATATGAGTTTTTGCAACTGGTGTATTTAACGATAATTAAATAGTTCCTAATGAGTGTGATAAAAAAGATGATAAGAAAATGTTACTATATCTCAAGTCGGGACTATACTTAGATCTATTTTGATGACTGAAATTAGTTGGCAGCACCTAATACCCTACTTAGATCTATTTTGATGACTGAAATTAGTTGGCAGCACCTAATACCCAACCAGCATGTGCATTTATTGAACACCTTTTAGATGTCTCTATGGCCAATGACCAAGAATCTGTTGATAGCCTTTAAAGAGATGAAGGCACAACACAAGAGATGTATCTTTTTCTCTTGCACTTAAAACCTCACACTTGATGGATTTTGAAAATTTTGGAAGTTATATGGGACTTAAACATCTTTGCAGTGACCCAAAATCCAAGGCTCTCAGACGTAACTTTCCACACATATGTTCTTAAGGGTTGTTTGTTTTAACGTAAAACAAAGTAATTTAAAATAATTATTTTATTTTACAGTATTTTCAATTATTTGGAATGATGTAAAACAATATAAAGTAAAATCTTATCTAAGCCTTGTCCACCGACTTGACAGCCTAATTTTCTTGTTTTGGTTTGCACAAAGGTCCATTGTAAACCAAAACAAGAAGATTGAAGCATCTCTTTTGTTTTATTTTACAAACAACCAAACAAACATTTCTTGATTTTAAAACAAGAAAATTTTACTTGTTTTGAAACCGATGATTTTAAAATCGGTAATTTACAAAATTTTATATTAAAACAAACAGCCCCTTAGTGCTACCTTATTGGTGAAATATGAATAGAGGTGGACCACTCCTTAACTTGATCCTTGTACATTAAGAAATGCAGTTCTGGCATAAACTTTAATGTCACCGTCCCACCAAACGAACCCACGCACCTCACTGAATAAATTCTTGTAATTCTTGTACATTAATAAATAAAACGTCCAGCATAAACTTTAGTCTTCCCACTGTCCAGAGCAAACGAATCAGTACTGAGTGCAAGAATATGGAACTTTAGTTTGTTCTTTCTCTTTGTTGCAAGCTCCCCTTTCGAGTGGGAGGAAGATAAGGATTCTCCAGCCAGTTATGAGTTAAAAATTAAGAATTAAATTTTTTACATTTCCAGTCGCCAAGAAATGTAGCTTCTGACATTAATAATTAAATTTCCTTCAGCTGGTGGCTTGATTTGCTATAAAGTATTATAAACTATTATAATACATTTTGGGTTTTTTTTTATGCTTAGAGTACTGTAAAATTTTTATAATATTTTTCTTAAAATTAGAGTGTTTAGATCATTGATTTCAAGATTCTGTCTGGCCATGTAACAGTCTTTTTATTTTTAATGTAGAACTATGTAGAGCCAGAACTTAAGAGTTTTATGTTTGATAAGTCTAAAATTAATATTTGACTTCGAACCAACAATTTATATATCTAAAATGTAACTCTTTCTATGGGGTGTGGGAGTCGTTGTTTCAAATATTTAAATAGAACATTGGTGAGAATTTTTTATCTATTGGTAAAAATAAAAATGGAGTAAAATATTTCAATAACTAATCATTCTTTCAAATAATATTGCATTTTATTCGTAATTTGCATAAAATTTTAGCTTTTATTATGTGGAGGGTAAAGTTACTGTTACACCGACGGCTGATCAGCTCTCCAAGTCATTCAAGTATTCTTCGTCAAACCTGAGAAAAGTAAATAACAAAGTAATTAAGACCTAAGTGCCCATCAAATCAATATTCTCTTATCATATCAGACGCATCAGCCAGAGCTTATTGATGCCCCTCTGAAGCGGAAAGCAGCCCATCCAACGTCATCTGAGGTCCACCACCACCAGAAATATCTGGTTTACTGCTTCGTGTGTTATCTACTAAGGCACGTTAAGATCATTAGATTAATAATAAGTATTCAGATCTGAACAGTGAAATCCACTGAGTTATGTCCTCAGTGATGAATAAAAGCTAGCTTAATGGTGACGTTAGGGGAAGATGAGTAGAGGAAACACGTCTGATATCTCTGCAGCAGTGCATGCGTAGACAAGTATATATATATATATATATATTCTACAAGACAAACTTGTAATATATGTTTCTAGGGATATAAAATAATGGGCAAGATTTGGCTGCCATTGGCGGTTCATGTGGAAGAAGGAGAGGATTAGACGTCTAACTAAGGCAGTAGTCAAATTAGGAAGAAGTTTAGAGTTTAAATACTGATGGCGTGGTGACGTGGGAGCAGGGAAGAAATTAAAGAGACAGATAACAGTGGGATATTGATTAATATTTATTTGAGATGGGTCACTGTTTGGCTCAGATGGTTTGGAGGGGGTTTGGGAGGAAACCAGCAGGGAGACAACTTCTTAATTGGACAAACACATCTAGAAAAAAGATGGTTTAGTTGTGTATTTTTCTAGGTCTGTCGTTTCCAGGAAAACGAGAATTCACCCAACTGAAAACAACATCCACTTCTGATCCAATTTGTTATGTGATGTTCTCTACTGAAAAGTTGCTTGCCGGCATAGCCCACTTGACGACTGGAGAAATGTTAATGGAAAATTAATTGCACATGACATGATTTTCTTTCTAATTATAATAAAGAGTAAATTCAATATATTATGATGAGACTATTCTCTTTTTTTTAGTATTGGAGGGAATACCCTGACAAAAAAAACACATGATTATCCTCTCGTGGGATTGAACATTCTGAGGTGAATATTTTTATTATCAAATAATTTCGACACAAAAAATCACATGAGTAAAGTTTATTGCACTGGGTGCCTGTGTTTTCAGTTATTTTGAAACCAAAAATAAGAAGGTGCCAATCCAACTTACATGTCTGTATTACGCTCGGACAATCCAAAAGAAGATGAAAACTAAAGAATCAAATACCAATGAATAGTAAAAGATACTATTTTCTACTGATTGGGGCTCGACATCTCGGCAATCCAAAATTCAGCTCCCACTCCAGCCTCAACCGTATGCGATCTGAATTGTGAAATATTGAAGGGCACTCGAAGGTCAAACTTGCCTCGAAGATCTTTCCGCAGGTCAAATGTCCCTCAGCTCGAGAAATTTACTAATGAATAGTAAAAGATACTATTTTCAAGTAATTGGGACTCGACATCTCGGCAATCCAAAATTCAGCTCCCACTCCAGCCTCAACTGTATGAGGTCCGAATTGTGTTTTCCACAGGTCAAATGTCCCTCAGGGATCCTTTCATGTGCTACATAGATCTTTCTGCAGGAACGGAACGCACAGGCCCACAAGATCTCAGTTCAACCCCGTTATCCTAAAGAAGATCGAACTTGTGACCTTAGGATTCCACCCGAAGGCCTGGAGCCAATCTACCTAGGGCTGTGTTAAAGACTACTACTTGAACTTGACATCCGGGTGGTCCGGACTCACGGTCTACCTTCGAACAGTTGTAGGGACAAACAAAAAAAAATAAGGAAAAATAAAATCACATTCATTGAAAGCAGATCGTGTGAGGACACAATCACACGGCTGTGAGCACACCTGTGAAACGAGTATAAATGTGAATCGCAATCGTCACTGTACAAGATTTGCCATGCTGATAATAATGGTGGTGCTCGCCAGGAAACCTGGATCCCAGTCTGCAACAAAGAATATATATGTGTAGAATAATATTTGATGTACCACTCGTGATTATTGGTGCATTTAATAAGAGTAATATTTGTTATAATGTCTTAAATACTATAATTCACGTAGATTGCAAAGTCCAAGACATTGTCTAAACGACCAGTTAGAGTAGGGGGGGGGTCGATTTTTTTATTATTTTTTTAACATTCGATCTCAAATTGGATAATACAGTCAATGAACTCGAGTCGGTCTTGAATTGCCTGTATGTTTTTTTGAAAAAAAAGCTTCTCAGAAATGCCTCAATTTGCATATTAAAAAGTTATTTTTTTTTAAAAAAATACAGTTAACTCAGGGCCGACCCTAGCTTACTAGCTGTATCGTCTTATTTTTTATCGGAAGCTTTAAGAAAATTTAAAAAATTCAAAAATAAAATTAAAAGAAATGAAAAACCAACCTGCTACCCCACCCAATGGACCACTGGACAGCCGTTCGATCTAACGGATCATACAGCTATGCCTTAGATATTACAATCTATGTGAATTGCAATGTCTAAAGCATTACTCCAAGTATTACTCATATAATAAACCTTTCACGGAGAACACTGCAATGTTGGGAGTAGGAAGGCATCAACCAAAATTAGTTTTAAATTTGAATAGTTAGAAAAGGAGAGCCTAATGCTAATGCTACGAAATTCTTCCCCAAGTAGAATACATGGTAGGTCAATTATACATAATCCGATTTTTTCTGTTTTAATTTTGAACATTTAACTTTGAATCCCACTAGAACGATTTTATTATTGCATCTGACCACCATGAACTGTTATTTACCGATTTGTCAGTTAGACGACTCTAAACGATCCAACATCTCCATCAGGGCATAAAAAAAGGCCACTGATCCATACCCGCATAAATGAAATAATTGATCCAGTGATGTGTGGAATTTAGATCCATACGTATATGAGTCTCCAACCATTGTCATGTTTACTTAGAAAAATACTGGCTGCAATGTCTACATTACGTGCACATACAATCTGATTATTGAATTACATGTACATGTAATTTTATTTTTTTATAATTATTTGATCAAAGATCATGTATATGTCAAATTAAGGTGTACTCTAAATTCGAAATTTTCTTATTTTTTTCCGCCATTATTGGTTATTTAATCTTCAAGATCATATGATCATACATTACAATTCTCATTAGATTGTGATGTGCCGAAGACTCTTTTGTCTATACGTGTGACGTGACAATTTACAAAGAAAAGCAATTTGGGCTTTGGGTCCACGTTGCACGCAGTTCCAATCCAATTGCGCGATCCATATGGTATGTTCTATGCATCCACAAACATGAGAGAAGGGTGTTAATGTTCTATGCAAACACTAGGGATGTAAATTGGGCGGGCGGGTTAGACTAGATTATGTGATAATTTAGGTTTAATCTAAATTTAAAATAGTCTAACTTAATTTTAGTCGAACCCAAATACAAAATAGCCCAACTTAATTTTAGTCCAACCTAAATTCAGCTCAAATTTAATCTAAATTCAACCTCAATTCAATAGTGAGTGGGTTGGACTATGTTGGGTTGGCCTGGTTCTATTTATAAATAGTTTGTTAGAAATATTTTACTTTTTGTATGAATTATTGTAAAAATGAATGGTTTAAACTCAGCCAACCCGTTTTCAATTCAACCCAACCCAAATTTAACTAATGTCAACTCAGATTTAGCCCAACTCAATTTATATAACTTGGACCAACTCAATTTCTTTTAATATGAGCTGAATTGAACTGGGCCACGAGCTAACTGACCCATCTGATTGACAGCCCTAACAATCACATAGGGTAGTTGCCATGGTAAAACTACAGCGAATTGCTAGTAATGGTAAAACTATAGGCGAGAGATCAACCATGTTGAACTGTATTATGGTCGGGTTTAGGGTCATCATTAGAAAAAGAAAATATATGAGATAAACTAATTAGAGTAAAATGCAGATAATAGTCTAAGATTATGCTTGTTAACGCAAATTGAAAAAACAATGAGATAATTTTTAGATAGAATGTGAAAAAAGGTCTAAGAATTCAATCGCTGATTTTTAATTTAAGAAATAACCATAATTAATTTATAGTTGTTGGCTTTCTTATAGTGTTTTGATTAATATACAATCATGCAGAAGTAATTTCTCATTCCTACTTTGAATTCTTTCAAATCCAAAATGTTCTATATAGTGAAAAATCCCTTACAATCCCTAAGTATTAAGGTTTGCATTCCTATGGATCCTTAGAATCTGGTTACCAACTTCCATACTTAAGATTTTGACTGTAATTTTTATAGACAATTTTTCTTAATATCTTGATTTTTACATGCATGATGTGATACATGTGGAGGTGATCTCTCAGTCCTGTTCGAAACTTTTTTAATATCTAAATTGGCACGGTGGTACACCCCCCGCTTGGGCCTCGAACCAGGGCGTCCTCCAGTGGTTTGTTGGGCCTATGGCCACTATTCAGCCCATAAGGGCATCTTTGCAAATAGCAAAGTGTGGTGGTGGTGGAGCATGGTTCTCGTTTCTGCTCGTGCGTGTGCTCATTTCTGCACTGTGGCACTGGTGTTGGTCATGCCGGCCTTGTATAAAAATGTATATAGGGTGTGTGCCCCAGAGTCGATCCATAGTGGGCTGGATGTTGGAGTTTCCCCCTAGCCATTGAACTAAGTAGTACCGGAAAAAAAAATCTTTAGATATAGATTCTTTCAAAGTTAATTCTAAAGTTTGTGCTCCTAAACGAACCCTGAGATAAAGAGGTAAGAAAATTTCTCCACCATTCCTAGACATAAGGCGTTAAGTTTGCTAGCCCATCGGTAATTTAAGATTGGACGTGTTACAATGTCAATACGAGGTACGAAGATCTATTCATCGTGTATATGCATGGCAACTCTGGAGGGCATCCACATACAACCCCTGGTAATTGATCAAGTTACCATCATAACATAGTTGATGCCAATTTGGACACAAATTAAAGTAACAAGTGTAGATTCTCTAAATGCACCTATTAAAGGCAGTAAGTACAGAGATGAGGGACGTGAATATTTGGAGAAAAGTTCTCCACGCAGAATAAAAAAAGTTCCGCATGATTTTTTTTGTTTTTAAATGGCTTTCTCTACACTTACTGACTTCCTCTAACAGGTGCACTTAAGATTTCAACTCATAATGTAGCCGATGCCAATTTGGACGATCAGGCAATTTGAAATCGACGGTCAATTGGCAACAGTAAAAATTGCAAAAAAATGGAAAGTTGCATTAGTGGCATGCTCCCAGAGCCCTTCGAGGGCATGAGTAGAAACACATCAAGAATCCATAAACATGTGGAGAATCTAATGTTACAAATATTCATTATAATTCCAATTGTATCATGGCTAGTGTTGATGATTCTATTGTCTCATTTTGGTATCTTTTATGAATTATCTTTCCATATTACAGAAAGACTTGACCGAGTCCTTGCAAACTCTCAATGGTACATATCTAAAATTCCCCAAGACACGAATACTGCATCTATCCAGAGTGACAAGTGATCATAGGCCTTTTCTTTTGAATACAGAAGCTCTATGAAAAAGGAAATCCTATCCTTTCAACTTTGAAAATGCTTGGTCTCTCAATCATGGTTTTGTCAGGTAAAGTTTAAGTTTATCTGGATTGGTCTGTCTCTTTAGACAGGTTATTACGTTTTCTTTTGTGTTCCTACCTCTTCATCTTTTGCTAGACTAGGTAGCCTTCATCTTCATTTCAGTTAGTGGTTTTTGTAGTTTCCAACTCTAAACTTGTTATCCCTACTTTGTTTGCACTCTCATCCCATCTATCTATATGCTCCCTTTCGAGTTTCGATAACTTCCACCGAGCAATATGACTTTTTTCCTTAGAGCCCCTCCATGTGTGGGTTCGATCGGCTCTATCGGGTCGTTTGCCGTCATGAAGGAGGTTGTGAAAGTCGGACTTCGATCTTGTGGAGTAGTTTCTTAGGGTTTGTCATTGGCAATTTGGGCGGCTCGTGTCTCCAGCACTGAATCAACACGCTTTCAAGTGGAAGCGTGCTCTTCCACTTTTCATCAGTTAGTAGCTTAAAGTGTAGCTGCAATATTCTTCTCCTCCAAGAGGAAGCCTCCAACACGTTTGTGGGGTTTATTTTACTATGTATGCTACCTTGTTATTTCTTCTTATGTTGCCGATGGTGGAGGATGATCTCTACAGTATCAATTCCCCCTCTTTCTTTGGATAAGACGTGTAACAGGGCAAACTTTATTAAGCATGGGTGCATGTATGGCTGGTACTAGGTCATTGGCTTCAAAACCTGCGTTGTAATGATTTCATAGATGAATGTAATGACTTATCTTACTGTCAAAAAAAAGATGCGCTTAAAACCTTCTTAGGAACGACTCCTCACCTATGCTCTCATTACATCCCAAAAAAAGTGAAAAACTTAAATATTTTTTTAATTGGAAGTAAAAGTCTATTGTATTAAAAGTGAATATTCATTCATTAAGGAGGCCACGTTCATAAAATTAGAAAGTTCATTGCAAAGAGGATGAAATGTCAATTGGTAAGTGTGAAACATTGTAACCTCATACATAGCTGTAAGGAGGTCCTTGGCCCTCCATACATTGGTGGACCTATCCTCCACTAGATACATCTTTGCCCCATGGTAACATGAGCTAGCTGAACATCCATTTCAGCTGCCTTGACATCAACTAGACCAAGGTCATCAACTTCGATCCTACCATACATGAGTGCGTATGTATTATCCTTCAGAATAGCACCATAGATTCATTCTCTTCCATCTTTGAAAGATCTATCAAAATTGTTTCCATCACCCAACTAGGTGGGGGAGGAGTCTAGGAAGAACACATGATTGTTAGTCTTTGATCCTAAACGAAGTGTCACTCTTTTAAGAGTAAATGTTTGCATGAGAAGTGCAATCTCAAATTGGAAAGGTGGAAAGTTGGGATCTCTTTTGAGTTGCCAGGATTGTTGGTCATCTTCTAGAGCCTTATTCATGAAGACCTTGTAATTTCCATCCAACCAAGTATGCTAAATGATGTATATAATAAAGGAAGCCTTAAATAGATCGACGGTAGATTGGAACCAAGAAATGAGGGGAGTTTGAGCTAAACTAGCTGCACTCCATCAATTGATTTATAATTTGTCTTAGGGATGTTAAAATGGGCCGAACATATCAGAACTGATGCGGGACAAGGGGGTGAATCTGAAAGAAGGGCTCGGAGGCCTAGATAGAGGGGACGACATGGGGCTAAGAAGAGGAAGAACAAGGTTGGGAGGGGGAGAGGAAAGAAGAAGAACATGGGAGCTTCCCACCCTCCCCTTTCACACCTGTCCTTCGAGGGCTCATTCCCCACAGAACACAAGCAACAGCTGCAACTCTTCTCTTTCCCATTTCAGCATTCCATGCTTTCCTTTGTGGGGTAGGCTACAATATATAGGATCTCCTTAGGGTAGCCCAGGTACAATAAAACCCAAAAGTGCCCCTAGGCTTTAAAAGAGAAGAAAAAGATGCCACAAAATTACAAGAAAATATAAAAATGAACATGGGTCCACTAGTGAGCTTAAAGTCTAAAAAAAGAGAAAAATACATCAATTAGACCTCTAATGGGCCAAACAAAATATAAAGTGGACATTGGACTTTGTTTCTGCAGTTCTTGGATTCCCATTAAGAACTAGTGCCCAAATCAGTACGGTATTAATCCAGTGAATTCATTAATTAAACAATGGACCTGTTATTTTACATTGTATAAAATTATGGTCATATTTATGTGCACTTGGTCAGAAATTCGGATCCACTCGTTCATTATATTCAAATTTAAGTTAAATGTTTTTGAAGTTGACTTAACACTCAAGCGCTGTTGTCCTTCCTAACGTGCATTGTCTCGAAGTAGTTTACCTAGTACGTTGTCCCTTCACATGTTGAGACAGTTATGCAATATGACTTGGATGTTTGACCTAGGAGTTGCCCCAAATCCTAACTAAGGTTTCCCACGAGTACTATTTCTCTATTCAAAAAAATAAATGATGCTAGTTTATGACGTGGGACAAGGCTTGGGTCGAACTATTACAAGCAAGATCAATAACAATTAGACCTTTTAAGCGATTAACCAGCTCACTCAACGATTCCATTTAGTTCACGTAGTGAACTCGTGAAGATCGAGCGGTTAAGCACGCCTGCAGTTTAGACCACTTAGAGATAAATGGGTTAGGAGAAGATGTACCTTCACCTTTGGATTTGGGCATAACCACAATTTAAGGGATCAGATTTGACGCTCTTGGAAAGTGGGTTCTTACAAATACTCTCTCTCCCAACAGCGATGCACATGAATTTGATGGATTTGACGTTCTTTCTCTCATGGCACGCAGCAATGAAAGCGAATACTAGGCAAACAAGTAACGTATGAGGAAGGATAGTCACATACCCTATTGAATTGTGAAAACCAGACCCAGTCGGAGACGCAGTCACGTACAAAGATGTGCGTCATTATATATGCAGCGTCGATGAAGATTCTCTACAAAATTATTACAACCAATGCCAAACACCTCACGCAAGAGGGGTGGACTCGGGAAGAGAAATCACAAGATAGGATTTAGGGAGAGGAGATGAAGAGACTCGCACTAAAATTCTAAAACTAAAGAGTTTTATAACTTTCGAAAGCCGAAGAGACACCCGTTGTAACTCCAGAAGATCAAAGGGCATCTCGTAATTGTTGGAAGTCAAAGAGACCCTTCATCCTCGTTAAAAATGCTTCAAAATTCTGAACCAAGCATGAAAACGAAGATGTCACTACCATTGTGATGGAGAGATCGTCTCATGCCACTCTTAATTCTGTTGAAGAAGATGCTGCAAGACAAACTCGCCAATCTGTTTTGTAGATGATGAAGAAACTACCTTTGAAGAAAATCTCACAGCAGAAGTGGATTTCGAGATCTAAACAAAAAATGTTAATTCTAGGATCAAGTTTAGGAAAGGAAAAGAGATGGACATGGTCTGTTAGAGAATGGGGAAAGAAAGAGATGGGGGTGGTTTATTAGCAAGAAAAAAGGGGACAGGATGGGGTGTTCCATGTTTGAGAAAGAAGAAATGAGAAGAGCGTGGTCTGATCTAGGAGAAGCGAAATGAGGAAGAAAGGGCCAAAATGTGGCTAATTAGAGAGAGAGAAAGGAGGGGAAGAAGGTGGGGGTTATGGGTAGGAAAGAAGGCTTTTCACCTCTTCTTTTTTGGTGTTTCACACTCACACATGGCTTCTCACTACAAAAATTTCCAAACTGAAATTTTCATTCATGCTGCTCATTACAAGAGGGGTTAGCCTCTATTTGTAGAGAACTCATAAAACACATGACTATTACATCCTTCAAACAAAGCAAGAAAGACTCTTATATCTTAGATAGATATTAAAGACTAAAATACTCATGATAAGTCACTAGAATAACAAAACAACGAAATGGGCCACAAGTGGGCCTAAAAGTGTTCCTTATAAACCTAAAACAAACCAAAGATGCTCAAAATAAATAACTAGAAATGTCCATCATCTCCAGGTCATAATGTGGGTCTGGAAGTACCCTCACCAGTTTGATTAAGAATAAAGGAGAATAGGATGACTAGTTTTCATCTTTGTCTTTTTGTTATGTTTTGATTGTGTGGATTTCTTTTACCAAATGAAAATAGCTTCTACTAAGATAGAAGGGAATAAGTAAATTGAACAAAAATATTAGAATTACTTATTTTGTATACAAATGCATATTGTATCATATTTTATTATTTATTATTTTGTGTAATTAGAATTACTTATTTTGGATAGAACTAAAATAGATATCAAAACAAAACAACTCTTATTCCAATATAAACAATTTGAAGTTACTTATACCGGGTATTTTCGTAAAATTGGGCATAGACGATACCTTATTCGTCATTTCTCCAGACGCCCTGGCACTTATTAGTACACTCCTCCTGTTCCCGTTAGGGTTTCGTGCTCCCGCCGCTCTAGGCCGCCTTCCAACTCGGGAGCCAAGAGGATCTGAGGAGGTACGAAAGCTCCGATCTTTTAGTTCCAATTAACCCTCTTCAGCGGAATCCATGTCGTTCTTGTGTTCCCAGAGCAAAACCCTAATCCAAAGCCGATACTTTGTGCTGCGAAACCTAATATCATCGATTTCTCACTTCTGTGGTAATGCGTTTGCAGTGGAATCCATTCCTGGATGCCTTAGCCGTTTGGGGGACGGCGATTATTCATATTGCTGATCTTATTGTTATTGTCGAATCTGCAGAGACCCATCGCAATGGCTCCCAAGCAGCCGAACACCGGCCTCTTTGTTGGGCTCAACAAGGGGCATGTCGTCACCAAGCGCGAGTTGGCGCCTCGCCCTTCTGACCGCAAAGGGGTAAGAACTGCTCACTGGAATTGCATCTAAGTATATTGTGTTGGTCAAAAGGTTTTTGTTTTGTTACGTTGTGGGTCATCTTTCTTTGGCCTTGTTCTTGCTTAAAGGCTCGCCTTTATGTTATTTTCTGAGATTTGAGGATTTTTTGTGCTTTGGCTTTCTCCCATTACTGGGTCTTGTGGTGGTCCAGAAAACCAGCAAGAGGGTGCACTTCGTCCGCAGCCTGATTAGAGAAGTTGCCGGGTTTGCGCCGTATGAGAAGAGGATCACTGAGCTTCTCAAGGTTGGCAAGGACAAGCGTGCACTCAAGTTGGCGAAGAGAAAGCTGGGCACCCACAAGAGGGCGAAGAAGAAGCGTGAAGAAATGGCCAATGTTCTGAGGAAGATGCGGTGAGCATTCTAGCCTTTTTTTGGACTATGTTTTCTGAATGCAGTTTCTATTTGAATGAGGTGTTATATTCGGCTATGTGTGTGAAAGTGTTGACAAAAGATCTGCTATTCCCATAATGGATGTGCCGTAGATCCCTTAGAAGATCATCCCTAGAATCTGTTGAACCATTTAACTTTTGGCTTTGTTAATAGAGTCTAACATGCTTATAGTTAAAAAATGTTTGATATTATAGTTTCACTTTAGCTGCCAGAAGAGAGCTCCATGTAGGAGTTAAAAACCAATCGATCAGCTATAAGACACCTTATCCCAAGCATCCATGTTTAGCTCTTGATTTGTACTACAAGCATTTAGTTATATTAAGACTTTGGTCATAATTAAGGTTAAAGTTGAAGCTTTACTGAAGTGATTGTTAGTGTTATTTGGTACATGGGCTTATGGTAGTCATATTCATGATTCATCAACCTTAAATTCTCTGCTCTTTTAACTCCTGCTTTACTCTGGACAAAATGCACTTCGACTGTTGCTATTCACTAGACCTTACTTCTGTTTATGGTTCTGAAACTGCATGTTCCTGATCTATTATGTTCTCACCATCATCTTTACTGCTCATTTAACTTTAAGGGTGTTCACATCAATGCATTCAAGTTCAAGAGAATTGTTGGTTTGGTCCATCATATCCTTTCTCTATTCCTCCTAACGACAAGTCTCCAATCAGATATAGTTTGACGAGGTCCATTTCATCAGGCTTGGTAAAGGGTGAATTGCATTAGGCAATTGGGTCATCATAAACAGGTGATTCTTTCAGGGAAGTTGGGTGTTTATGTGGCAACACTAAATGACTTATGCATCATATTTGTGACACAATCGATGAACATCTAGGGCCAGTGCGATATTTGAAAAGTTGGTGGTGATAGTATGCGGGGTTATTGGAAACATGGTAAGGTACAGATGCACTGTGTTCTTTTTTCATTTTGATTTGCTCTATCCTTTTGGGCTCTCAACAAATAATTTCATCCAACAAAAGTCTCAACAAAGAACAAGGAAATTATATGCTAAATAGCTTGGTTTTTTGGGAAGGTGGGCAGGGTCACATATTCTAAATTGCTATTAGCATTTGGGCATCCGGGAACATGCCTTTTGTGGGTTTTCATCCAATAATTTATATGCTATTGTTAATGCCATTTGCATGATTGAAATGGCTTGAGGAAGTCTTGCCTTTAAATATTCGTGTGTATAACTACCTTTTTGGGGTCCGTTTTTAGAAACACCATGCCAAAGAATTTGATTTATTTATCATAATTTACTCAAGTTCCTCATTTGTGGGGCCTGATGCTCTGAGTCTGTTTTGTGTTTTTTAAATATTTAGCATGATTCACATGATTGATCTTATTTGTTGACAAAATTTTTGGGATGGATGTGACATGAGAACTGGTCATCACTTTTTCAACGTAAGGAAAATTTATTGGCAAATACAAGATATCACAAAATAATAGATTTGCATGAGTATAGACTGTGGTTATGTACTAACAGAATGATAAAGAAATTTCGACAGCACTTGACTGACACATGTAATTAGCTGGAAAACAAGGTGTTCCCATTTTCTACAGTCTGTATGTAGGCAAGAATTATGCACCATTTAGGTGACTGTGCAGTGGAATTGAATCTAGCTTCTGTATCATTTTCTTCCACCAAAGTTATTGAAGCATTTTTTAATATAAACTGGTTGATTATTTGAAGTACCATGATATACCTATCGGTTTGTTATTTGCTGTAAAGCTTCTTCCTTGGTTGTTAGTCCAGTAATGATTATTTGTAGGCTAAATCCAGTTAAAATTGTTGATTCATTATGCGTAACTAGCAGCTATTGCAAATATACTTCTAGGATGCAGTTCAAATTGGTGGTTTATTGCCACCATAGGATGTGTTAGGGGTTGATGATAATACTTATCCCTTGGAAAGGGAAACCTTTTCTTGTTATACTAGAAATCATTCTGAGAAACAAATAAAATTTCCATGATCAGGAGTCATTAGGAGAATTCAAATGTCATGTGGGTTAATATGAAATTTATGTTTCCCTATGGCTCAAAGTTGAAATTAATTACCAGAAACTAGGGCTGCAAACGAACAAATATGCTTGATGAACAGCTTGTGAGACTACTTGATAACGGCTTGACTCGGCTCATTTATTAAGTAAAATAAACAAGTTTGAACAAGAAATTGGGCTCGGTTAAAAAATGAGCTCAAGTTTGAACACAGACAAGCTCGGCTCGGTTATGTTTGTGAACCAACTTGTTTAAGTTCATTAAGAAATCGTCTACAACCTCGTTAACAACTCGTTAAGAACTCATTTCTATACTCATCAAGATTTTATTTAAGTACTTGTTAAAACTAGTTTAAATATTTATTCAATTTTTATTTCATTTGAGGATATAAATTTAACTTTAAATTATAAAATAATTTAACTAAATGAGTAATTTGAATATTTTTATAAATTTTCAAACCAACCTGCTGGACTGCTCCGTAGAAGGGGGAGTCATCATGCAGTTCTTGCAGTTCAGGTGCAGGATGTTTAGTCATGTATCGTAAGATTCAAGAAAAACGAAGCCAATGGTGCCAATAAAGTTGATCTGCCTGGGCGCTTCACTCCACTAGCAGCACCAAATACCCGGTGCATCTACTTGTTTTGCCCTTCTTTTGGGCTTTGGGTTGAGGGGTCCGCTTATATGGCAGCCCAAATGTTAAAAGAAATTTTTTGATCTCAACATCTTTGGGCTGGCTTGTCATGGACTCCAGGATTGGTTGGGCTCATGAACGGGACCCTAACTCATTGAGTTCTTAAATGAGCCGAGTCTGAAGGCAATCTTATGTGCTTGACCGAGTTCTAGCTGAGCTCGAGCTCGACTTTTGGTGGCCGAGCCGAGTTTAAACAAGGGTAAACTTGTCTCAGCTTGAATCATTTGCTCCCCTACAAGAAACTTCTACGGTGTGTGTTCTTGTTCATAGGTTGTAATAAATGGTTCATGTATATCTCAACTGCATGCTGAAAGCGATTCGTGCTAGTATTCGTACTGCCTAACTTTGAAAATAGTTCCTTCTTCCCACGCTGTGCAGACTTTTACTGGCCCTTGGCCAGAACTATCCGATTTTTTCACCATTTAGTTTGCATTTAATTTCTTTATTGGAATTATAACTCTTATTCTGGCATATGTGCACAACTGTCCGGGTTGCATTAGTAAGCCTTTATGTTTATGAAATTTTAGTTAAGGGCCTTCATTGTATTGTGATTTGTAGCCTTCTCTCTTTTTAGTTTACAGCGGAGACTCATTATTATACTTGACTCATTTGCAGTTCTGCTGGTGTTTCCGAGAAGAAGAAATGAGGTTGACATTTCTACTCTTTAGTGGAGTTCATTGCCTTCTGTTATATCAGGGATTTCGCAAGAGTTCTCAATTTTGGGCATCAAAATTGTAACGAGTTTACAGTATCTTTGGTGATGTAACCTAGAAACTATAGACAATTTTGTTATGCGCTTAGCTATGTTCTGTCTCTGTTTGTCCATGGGATCTCAGAATTGCATTTTTTTTTCCTTGAATGAAAGGTCGATGTCCTCTACCCATGTGAGATCTTGGTTTCTAGGTATTTCTGTCAAGAGCTTGTAGTTTCTTGTCTGTGAAGGTGTGTACGGTCCCTTACCATTAGGCTTTGGTCAGGCTGGTATTTTTATTTGGAGAAGACGTGAGTTTTGAGGATTGTTGGATGTGTAAAAATGTCTGTTGGCATGGTTGTGGTCTGAAATTCTTCCTCGGACATAGTCTTGGGTTTGGAATTGTTACCCAAATAGATTGGGAACACTCACGGCCAGGCAGAAGTATCCTCACTAGGGAAAAGAATACTCAATTTGTTAAGAATGAACCCTTCTTGGTTCTCACTTGATACGATTCATGGATACTCTGCTAACTCGACCGTTTAACTAAAAAAAATAAAAACGTAGTATGGTCTGGAGATCTTTGGAGGGTCTTTGTGTCTATGTAATGAAAGGCAACTGTTTGATCTTTATGTATTTCACATTATCAATATTTTTCTTACGAAATAATTATATTGAATATTTTCTTTGTTTCCTTTCTTCATGGTGACATGGGAAAAATAAATCATCTCAAATGTCTAAGCACTCGTCTAGGCATTCGTGGCTAACGCGAATCTCTGATTGTCTCGCTCACCTCTCACCTTCGACAATAGAGCTCTGAGCAAACAAACAGGCATATTGAGCAAATGACAGGATTGATACGCTTTGGGGCCAAACAGGAACGTTGGCAGATCTGGAGCAGTGTCATCCCCATCAAGCTTCCCACAATTTTGAAACCAATGCAGGGTTCCTGTTGATGATCTGTTTGTTCGTCTCTATAGTTTCTTACGGCATCTTTTTTTCATCCATCTTTGCTCGTCTCAAACCTTGCTTGCACAGTTATCACGTCCGTTTATTTTCCAACGGTGGACGGAGTATGTTTTGACGAGCACAATTTTTGTGGTATGTTCAATACTGATCAGAGGTTTTTTTTCATCCTACCCCCATCCGGTGAGAGCTATTTGATTAAAGAGTTTTTATGAAATGCATTACTTATATTAAAAATCATGTCAAAAATAATTTCAATAAAAATTTGTCTGATAAAATGATTAAACGGTTCTGATCCTTCTGGATGAATATAACCAATAGAGTAGTTAAAAAAATAAAATGCTATAATAACATCGTTTCATAACACTAGTTTTGGTCATGACAGTTAAATATTGGATGAGACAGTCAAAGGTGTAGGGTGATAATGCTTTCCAATGAATGAATGCCACCTAAGCATGTCAAAAAGTGGCATTAGGAAAAGGTGTTAGCGTATTATTTTTCAAACAAAAAAAAAAAAAAAATCTCTACATGCGAGTCACTTTGAACTAGTGCGGTAAGGTGTAAACCAAAGCAATGAACTTGTATAACCCTGGCTGCTTTCCAAATTCGCAATTCTCAGAGCTCTCAAGCAAAAGAAACTGTACGGATGCATATATCTTCACTGCCTTAAGCTCCATCACTAAAAGAAATATTTTCTTTCAGCCAATCTAGAAAACCCATGTGTCTTTCTCTCCTTGGTTATCCAATGAGGAAGAGAATATCTTATATCTTTTTATCTTCTATGATGCTCTTTAGTGGCTAAAAGTTACGGAAAAAAATATAAAAGATATAAGGAAGCTCTTGGAGCCTTTTGGAGACGGCGAGAAAGAATAGAGGAAGAAGAAGAGAAATAAAAGAAAGAGAGGAAGAAGAGGCCTTCCCCTTCCATCCCCCTCCCTCTCTTCTAGTCTGCAAGCCAGGAAGAAGGAAAAGAGAGCAAGAAAAGAGAGAGAAGAGTGAAGAGAAAGAGGAGGGACAGTTGTGAGAAACCGGTTCCCTGTGCAACAAGAAGAAGGTTAGAAGAATGTGAGAGAGATTTGAATATGTTTTCTTTGTATTTTTCTCTAAAACTTCATTATATATAGCATTTTCTATCTCTCTCTCTATTGTATCTCCCATTTTATCTAAATTTGTTCTTACAAGTAATGAAGAAAGCCCATCTTTCCAAGTCCCTATTTTAGTTTATGTCTAAACTTTTCTTTATTTTACATGTTTGAGTTTTCATAAGGGTGGTGTTTTGTTGTTGGGACGGTCTAAGGGGATCCTTCACACCATGAAGGGAGACCCCTTATGATTCAAAGCTCTCTTTATGCACCTTTATGAGGTCAAATATCCCTCTATGTCTGAAAAATTGGTTTTCGGATTTGAGCTTGAGTACATGTTTTGTGGGTTCTTTTGAATCATATTGCCCTCATAAGCTTACCTAGGAGAGTGTCCATTATGTGGGTGATAATCCTATCAAGATTGTAAGTCCTTTTGAGGCTCCTCTAGGAGTTTATATAAACTAATAGTGATTCTTTTTTATGTTCTGTTGCAGCCCCTTCTCATATCTTGCTTATCTCTTGCCTCGGATAATGGCTACCCAAGGGACTTCTAAGGGCATAAATCTCCCAATATATGCCATTCAAGGAGAATTTTTCATGTGAACATATTGAATTTGCACTAAATTCTTAGTGTATATTGAACCCCATTGCTCAATTTGGGATGAATTCAATCAATAGGAAGATTCTATGTTGTGCTTAAATAGTGTTTTTAGTATCTCCTTAAATTTTTAACTTTAGTTTCATACTACTTTGTAGTCCATGATCTTAGTTTTTTGGTTTCGACGTATAAGTAGCGGTTTGCAGTTTTGAGTCTGTGCCCCTGCTGCTTTCAATAAACTTCATATAATAGGGATTTTGCCCCTTCTCCGAAATATTTTAAGTGCTGTGACTTCAGTTGCTTATCGAGTTTTCAATGTTTAATGACCTCTTGTTAAAAGATTTTAAATTAATTAAGAATTTTTCGATGGTTTCTCTTAAGAGAGGCCCTAATGGAGAGTGATCCAGCAACTCTAATGCTAGGATCACATATTAAGGACCTCTTACAGCAACAAAATGTTATATCAAACTCCACCTTGCATGGAGAAGTTTGTATAACATGCCCAATGTCCCATTACAAGAGATAGTGGAGTTTCGAACTCCTCTCATGTAGAGGTTTGTGGGGTCACTCCTTGTGAGTTCTCTATATATTTTGAAGGTATCAAGGGCACCTTTTTAGGTAAGTAACTACACTCGACGAGTTCTCCTTGGCAGTCACCCATTAAAGTCGACAGTTCTACATGAGCCTTATAAGAGAATGGTCTTTATAGTCCTTCTCATAATATGACTTATCATGAATCTTCATTCTTCTTTATTAGCATTCACTAATGAAGGATGCATAGCCAACTTGAATCATCATATTAGATGTCTTGATGTCTAATAGGATGCTCAAAGTGGGTGGAGATTCATGAGAAGACCATAATTTGAAGGGCCATCGTAGAGTACATTTTCATCAAAAGGTTCTTCTGTAGCCATGCGCAAATATCTAAGATCTCTTAGTATCATGCTCTTAAAATTTATAATGATTTCTAAATCATTTCAAGTTTTAAGAGAAATGAAACCAAGAGTATGCTCAGGATCTTGAGTTTGTGCCCCGAGATCTTCGAGGATTCGAGAGAGAATTGGGTACAAATTGTTTATTCTGCCATAATTTCTTTGATTTAACTTTACTAACTAATACTAACCCAGTTTTCAAGTCATTGACAACATGTACCGTGAGCATGACAGGTCGAGTATGCATCCTAGGCGCAGACTCAGGCCCACTATGGTAAATAGCCTATCATCCTAACCAAAGGACTCTTCCAAAACTTCAAAAATAATTTAATGATGTTAAAATATTCTTAAAATCATCAGTAAGACCAAGTGTTAAGCATAATATCTCCAAGGAACCTTAAAACAACAAAGTGATGGTTGAGTCTGCGCTTCTACTGTAGACTCAAGTATGTGACAATGAATGCACTCATGAAAGGTTGAAGCCACTCATTTGAAATTGATATTCTCGATATATTTGAAGTCCAATCTCCTTCAACCAAGCTTAAAATTCATCCCACAAGCATGACTAATTGGCACCATCTTTGCATATTTACTTTAATAAAAAGAATAAAGCAAAACTTAACAAAGATCTTTTTCTTGATAAACTATGTTAAAACTCACTGACGAGTATGCCAAACATTCCATCATAGGTAATAAAATATATCTTACAATAGAATTTTAACTCAAATTGATCACGAGTTAAGTGCATAAATGAGGGGCCAATTGAGTCAAACGAATAATCACATTCACTTGATTAACTCAGATAAAGTGCACCAATAAATCCCAAATGCCTAAATCACAAAAAATCCATCAACACCTGCACTTAAAAGATCATGATTCATAAAATATCATTAAATAATGAATGCATTGTTTTTTCTGTTTTTTCGTGTTTTAGGATTTTTTATCAAACCAAAAAATACTTTAAGTGTCCAACTCTCACGTTTTCTTGGACGAAGACATGAAGTCATGATGGTGATAACATTTTAACAAATGATCCTTATCGTTCGTGTAGATCGTGTTAGCCATTTTGAAGTTCGCAACTGTTTCTTTGTTTTCGGTTCAGCAGATTCTCAATACTACGCAAAATACTTAAATACTACAAAGAGCACAAAATTATAACCACAATTTAAAATATACCTCAATGTGCACCTGAATACAACATAAATTATTGTACGAATATTACAATATTGGGATGTATTTTGAATTATAGTTGTAGTCTTGTGCTCTTGATAGTATTTAAGTGCTCTGTATTGTATTAAGTTTGGATGTATTTTAAATTATGTTTGTAGTTTTGTGTTCTTTGTAATATTTAAGTGCTCTGTGTTGTATTACGTTGGAGTGTTTAAATTATGATTGTAATTTTGTGTCTTTGATGGTATTTAAGTGATCTACATAGTATTGAAAACATGATGAACTTAAAAAAAGGAAAAAGTTGCCAACTTCTGTAAGATGTGTCTTGAACGGCAAACTTACTTTACATATGACGTCCTGAGACTGGTTACTGTTGGAGTTCAGTCCAGTGTGGTATTGAGATGATCCGAACTCATTAACAAAGTGCAACGCGGCATGTCACCGTGAAATATACAATTATGCACGTACTCTGCATCGAGCTATGGAAGCATTAGTATTGCCAAGTTCGTGTCGACTTGGGTTGAAGAAGCCATGTTTTTGCCAGGTTCGTGTCAACTTGGGTTGAAGAAGCCAAGTTTTCACACCTCTCCTTCCTGGAAATTTGCATGCAGGGCGTGTACATCTGGTACTTCCGTAAACGTTCCTATATGCATGTCCCTGTTCTCGCGTAGAAATTTCTTATCATCAGCGCAGTGCTAGCGGTGCAATGTTGCTCTGTCCAGTTAATTACAAAATCTTTGCGTTGGTGTAGGGCACCCCGTATGTATGCTTATCTCCTATTTGTCTAAACAGAGGAAATGGCTGTTTAATAAATTAAGTTGGGGTCTTCCTGAAAAGTCGTAACTTGGGCTGTTTTAATATATTTATATATAAAAAAAGTGTAATTACAATACAACCAAACGCCCTATTAGTATTTTTGGAAATAGGTTAGGCAGGAGTTGAGGAATCCAGTGGAATGGGAAGATACCCTTTCTATCTGGTCGTTTGATAACGGATGGAATAGTACAGAGCAGAATGCCACGTTCTTGAAGGTAGTGCGAAATGATTTATTTATTTATTTCAAAAACAAATTCTTATTGGCCGAAATATTAGATACTTTTTATTAAATTCAATGATTTATTCAGAAAATAAGAAGTCGTTATTCAGCTTGATCCTGGTATCAAGTACCAAAGTCAGGCTAGAAGTTGTGTTCCCACTTAACAACTTCCGCGTCGCCGGTCATACAACATCACGAAACTTCGGGCTGTGCGGGTTTTTGGCATTTGGCGGTACGACATCAGCGCTTTCCGAGGAACCGTATCTTTGTTGCCCATCTTTGTCGGATGCAAACATCCTCCCATTACGTTATCCGGTCTGTAATTGGTGCGGGAGACGAACCCTAACCCTAGCCCCCCGGCATCGACTCAAGAGCAAAGTGACGAAGGGAACGTACTCATACTTCACATGGTTCATTTACACACGCGATAACATACAGAACATTTCAAGAGATACATATCCTGGAAAGCCCTATGGTTTAAGCAGAAACAGAACCGTACCTTAAAAAAAAAGCCAGAAACTCAACTGGAAGGAAGAGCTTGCGCAAGCAGAATTGAGCTTAGTGAGAGATCAAGTTGGCGATGAGTCCGGCAACAATGGCCGTAGGATCCCCGAGGATGGCCGCAATGATGAATGTAATCACTATTTGAACCGTCTTCTTGATCTTTGAGTACTTGCCACCTGAAGCGGCGCCCCTGTTTCCGCCGACGGCTAGCTGGAGCATGGGTGTTCTCTTCACCAACGCGCCGGCGGCCTCTCCCTCCGGAGCCCCCTCGGCGCCGTCGCCAAAGCTCATCTGCGCCATCCAGCTCTTCAGCACCAGCTTCTTCACGCACGATATGTGGAGGCAGTAGGCCTTGCATGTGGAGACGTAGCCCCAGGTGGAGACCCCCTCCACCTTCTTCTCCCCGCAGCTGTAGCACCTGGACGGCATCTCCCTCTTGAGCACCAGCTCCACGTCTCCGTCCACGATGACGGGGTCGAGATTCGCGCAGCAGGGGTGCAGGTCCTTGTTGCGCTCGTGGCAGTGGTAGATGGAGCCCTTCGCGTCCGTGCCGCAGGCGTCGCAGACCCGGCGAGGGACTCCTGACTCAAAGAATTTGAAGCTGCAGTGCTTGAAGAAAGGGTGGGAGAGGGAAGTAGGGGGGTCGGCGCAGTCCATGTGAAGGTGGAAGTTGCAGGTCGACGACTCCTCGCAGGTGTAACGCGAGTGGAACCCGGGCTCCTTGCAGCTGTCGCACTTGTAAGGTGTTCCCTCGCGTTTGAGTGTGAGCTTGTGGTTGGGGTGTAGGCCGTGGAACAACCCATCATAGGCCACCATCTTCTTTTGGAGTGGGATCACCTTTGTTGTTGGTGTCAGCTGCCCACCGAATATAGAGAACCAATGAGCTTCTCTTTGTAAACACCGGAAGAGAGGGGAGTGTTATGCTTCGCTGCTGCACCCAGTGTGGTATGCAAATATATATATATAGACCTAGCTTAATACCCAAGCATCGACTATGATTACTACGTAGCATTTGTCTAGGTTATGGTAATGATACCTTCGTTTCCACTACATTACGCTGTACCTTCTAAGGGTTCCGTGCGAAGCAACAAGGAAATTAAGGTGAACCACGGTTTCTTCTTGTCCATGCTAGTAAACTTTCTTCGACCGAGTGAAGAAGAGGCCATCACAGTGGGTGAGCACGCGGAGCACCGACGTCTATATATACTACGGTCCGCGTCCGCCTGCCTGCTCTCCCTTACTCCCTCTCTCCCCTTCTTCCTGTTCCCTGACCCACCCCTTCTATATCTAGCTATTTGATATGACCTTAGTTTTGAAGGAAGAGAAAACGGCCGGGTATGTGAATGGAGAAAAAAATCACAAGACAGAAGACCGTAAGCTATCCATATCAGGAGTCAAGAGAATAGGAACAAGGAAGGTTCTCATATTAATTAGTGGAAAATATTTGTCCACACAT
Organism: Zantedeschia hybrid cultivar; assembly: GCA_030544215.1. Lineage (NCBI taxonomy): Eukaryota > Viridiplantae > Streptophyta > Magnoliopsida > Alismatales > Araceae > Zantedeschia > Zantedeschia hybrid cultivar. The sequence goes on from JARZZO010000005.1 coordinate 5,426,460, forward strand.
CTGCTCTTCGGTAGCTTCGCGGTATATATATATATATAATTATTTTATCTCTAAGTGAGAATATTTTAATAAAATTATTAATTACACATATGACCAAATGGGCCTTAAGGTTCTGGCTCCTTCCTGCATGTGGGCTTGGAGTTTTACTTGCGGAGCAGCTGTCTAATATGTAGAATCGCACGGAGAGAGAAAGAGCAAAAAGAAGAATGTAGATTCCTATGGTTAACCCAAGGTCGCACTTCTATTTTATTTTGGTTTCTTATTTATAGAGACTTTTCTGTTAACCATCTCCGCCTCCTCTTCGGAATCGTCTCCGAAATATTAGGAATCGTGAGAGACCAAGTCTCTTATTATTTTAATTTCAAATCTCATAGGATAAGGATGAACTCCCGTCTTTAGTGGATTTGTTGGTCATCACATTCTAATATCTTCCACTTAACCATCAAGACCAAATAATTCTAAATACATTCCCACTATCTATGAGATTTATTAATGTTCTATTCTTTTCAACACATTTTCACTGTCCGTGAAATGTATCATTATTTTCATTATTCATGAAAATATTTCTTAATTTATATATTTTCAAATCCCATCAAACTTACATGTTTGACAAAACTTTTTACCGATATATTTTTTATCAACGGATTCGCAATCATATCACTAGTGGGAATATAAGTCACTTTTATTTCTCCTTTTTGCACAATATCACGTATATAATGATATTAAAATTCTATATGTTTTCCTCTTGAGCTATTCGCTCGACTATTAATCAAACTAATTGCCGCCTGATTATCACAATAAATTTCAATTGATCCTTCTACCAAGTTGAGACTTAAATCTGTCAAAAATCGTCTTATCCAGACTGCATGAGTAGTAACCATACTACATGCAGCATACTCAGTTTCCTATGTGTATCTTGCAACACACCCTTATTTCTTACTACTCCAAGAAACAGCTGCACCACCAAAGATAAACAAGTGTCCCAACGTGAACTTTCCGTCATCTTTATCTCCTCCAAAGTCCGCATCTAAATAACCAAATACTTCAAGTGTATCAACTTGATAAACTAATTTGTGGTGCAAAGTTCTTTTTAGATATTTCATTATCCTTTTAACAGCTTCCCAATGTGTTGGATCAGGATTATTTTAATATCTACTTACCAAGCTTACTGCGTATACTATGTCAGGTCTTATATTCATCATTATATATATTAAGCTTTCAACTGCTTCAGCATATGGTACCTTGAGCGGACCTTGTCCTTCTCCAAGACATTGTTCTTTTCCTAACCGTTTTCCACAAACTAACGGTTTAGGATCCGAATTATAATTATGCATTTCGAATTTTTTAAGTACAAACCGTAAATATTTTTCCAGATTTATACTTAATATTCTAAACTTTCTATCCCTTAGGATTTATACACCAAGAACATAGGATGTCTCACTCATGTCTTTCATCTCAAATTTTTCACTTAATTCAGATTTGATTTTATTTAACATCTCATGTCATTTCCGACGAGCAAAATATCATCCACATATAGGGATAATATACATAACTGCTCCCACTTTTCATGACTGAGAAGAATTTCTTAGTTATTTTTCCGACTAAACAATGTTCACAAGGTGATAACTCTACCTTGTTCAATCCCGGTAACATATTCAATTTTATCATTTGTTCTATTTTAGATTTACTAGGATGTCCTAATCTAAAATATCATAGATCACATTATGATAAAACACACAAAGAATGTTTAGAAACTTCTATGTTATTATTCTCATTATCAATTACATGAATACAAAATAAATCATGCTCAAGAATAAATTTTCTCATAGCAAGTACTTTCTTATCCTTTCCTATTGACACCCTTTGATTATAGAACCTCACTTTAAAGTCTTTCCTCATTAGTACCGGTATAGAGATCAGATTTCACCGGATTTTAGGTGCATAAAACACATCTTTGAGGACCATGATGTTATCCTCAAGATGCAGCCTATAAATTCTAACACCTTCCACATCGAGGTAAGTGTTGATTCCCATGTATACTCTCTGTTCCGCAACATTGAGTTTCTTTAGCGACGCCAGCCTATTCTTTGTCTTTGCTATATACCGAGTAGCGCAAGAGTCGACCTACCAATCGTTTGAATCAGCTAAAATAACATTACATTCTATTATGCCGATAAATTCTGTCTTTCCAGTTCCTCTATTTCTTGGATGTTTATTTTCACCCTTATTCTCTTGCTTGTTGGGACAATTAGTCTTGAAGTGACCAAACCTCCCACAACTATAACAAGCACCAGTAGGAACTTTCTTTTCTTTATTTTGGAATTTGTTCTTGAATTGTGACTTTCGTGGTCCACTGAAACGATTCTGGACAATAGGCTTCCGATGCGCAGCATTGACCTCTTCTAGGTTCACCTCTTATCCCTTTCTTTTAGCCAATACATCATGCTCAATTGCTAACCTAGCTAGCATACCCATGACAGTTAAAGTGGAACCGCTCATTCTCAATGTTGTGGCTTCCATATCGAGTGAAGGTGGTAAACTATTTAATATAATTGTCACTTGCATTTTCTCTGAAATTTTAGTTCCAACAGTGGATAGATCCTTAATCATGACAATCATCTTGTTAACATGCTCAATTATACTATCACCTTCTTACATCCTACATGTGTTGTAACGATGCAAAAGGAGTTGAATATTCACCTCAATCTTTGTATCATATTTCTCCTTGATAGCTTTCTATAGTTCATTGGACGTATTGTAAATTTCAAAAAACTTTATCAAGTTGTCCTCCATGAATATGAGCACGAGGCTCTTAGCCTTTCTATCATCCGATAACTATTGATCCCGTTTTTTCCTTTTCACATCGGTGGAATTATCATTTAGTTCTGGGACAGTGGTATCGATTACATATTCTATATTATCATGGAGAAGTCTATATCTAATCTTCTGGTGCCACATATCATAATTGGTTCTATTTAACTTATTTTGTCAATTCCGAAGCAATGAGTTTACTGGCCATTAGGACTAGAATAATACTGGAAAATAAATAATTTGAATCGGTCATTTTCTAAATAAGCATAATGATTATAAGAAAAATAAATTTAATGTCCATCTTAATTAATTTCAACATATTTTTGTGAATAATGTTATCAATTTTTGTTGTATCTTATTTAATTTGTGAGTAAAATATATGAAGTCTAAATTATGCAATAAAAATAAGAATGTGCAAAGATTATACTCAAATATACGTGAAATAATTTAACTAATATTTTACAACTATAACATTGATATGATAAGATTAAAATACGCTAACTAATTTGAAATGATACGCATGCGTGTTTTAAGATAAGTAATGAGATATGTGTATTTAATGATGGCAATATAAGAGTAAAATGATGGATAAACTAATTATTCTTTGAATTATGCAATTAACAGAAAATTTCAAGAATGATCCTTATCTCTACGTGACAGGAATATGAATTATTTTGCAGAAAATTTTACGGGAGAAACTCAGAAAAAAAAAGTTAGCATTTTTGGAATTAATCTATTACAAATTTATCAATTCGAACTTAATGATCCTTTCAAATCTATATGCAATAAACTATAGGTTAGTCTTGTTCAGGTGCAAAAACTTATTAAATTATTGAATTTTCTTTACTTACTATTTTGAAAAAATGCTTTAATAGATATAAGATCAAGAAAACTGGTAGATCAATTATGGCAAAGATGTTAAAATATTAAAAAATGCAGATCTAGTAAGAACTGTGTAATGTTTAAAGGGCATCAGCTTTATGAAAAAGGGGTAGCCACATGTATTCTAACGTGTATCCGTCGAAAACAAAAGGAAGGTGAGCATTAAATGTATTTGACAAGAACATGTGCTTTAAAGAGAGCATTCAAAACTTATCTGACAAGGGTAAGCAAACAAATATGTGAAAGGCAAAAAAAGAAAGGACCTTCTTTTCGGAATCGTCTCTAAAATATTAAGGATCCTGAGAGACCAAGTCTCTTATTATTTGAATTTCAAATCTCACATGATAAGGATGAACTCCCGTCTTTAGTGGATTTGGTGGTCATCACATTCTAACATAATAGAGTTCGATGAGATGACTTCAACAATAAGTAATAATTTTGATTTTTAAGAGAGTCATCTGTGTAGTTAAAAATTTTAAAATAAATTAAAAAATAAATCAATTTATTTTTTTTCATTTTTTATTCTTTTAAAAACCATTCTACAATTGACTTTCTTAAAGTTATCCTCACCCCTGAGCTTTTAAGAAAAAAAAATTAGACTTATTACTGCTGCAGTGGTCCAACCGCGTGTGAATCCGGCTGACCGCTCCGTAGGAGTCGTTGGCCTGATGTCCCTGTCTCTGAGTTCATAAATCATAACCATCGGTAAAATTTTGAACCCATTGCAACACCATTAAGTTTCTACCTTTCCCTCCACCGAGTCGTTGTTCCCACTTCTCCACGGCACACGCTACCGCGGAATCACAAAGTTCGGTTCTGATTTCTTAAATCCTTGCCGTGTCCCCCAAACACAAACCCATGCAGCTCAAAACCGCGGGATGGTGTACTCGTGTCGTTTGGTGATTGGAATCTAGTGGATTATCGTTTCAACGGTGGCTTTAGAGGGCCACAGACGGTAGCTGTTGCATGCAACATGGCATGCAAATATGCAATCATCCTCACGTCAAGTAATTGTATCAGTTGCGACAATCTAACTTCTGAAACCTTTGTCATCTCCTCAAGCCACAAAACTTCGGATGAACATTAAGTTATTAACTACGTATTCGAATCATTCTGTGATTGGAAACCTTCGACGGTGGTTTTAGAGGAACCTAGTAGGGTGGATAACATTAAGTTTTCTTCATTACGTAGCCGTGTATCAGTTGGTGTGGGATGCGACGATAAAATTCCCAGCCCGAGTCCCGGAGAGCCATGGAGATTTAATAGAAATGAAGAAGGCAGCACACTGGGATGGGAGGATATATGATATAGAACAACGCTAGAATACGTTCTCATAGCACAATATACCGTGGTTCATTTAGTTGCACACTTCATAGCACAATTCTCCAATCCATGCTATAAAAAAAGAGAGAAAACTAAGAAGAGAAAACTTGCACTAGTGGTAAAGATGGCAAAAAAGAAGAAAGAAATTAAAGAGCTTGCACACTCTAGGCAAAAGGTTTAGTGAGCGATCAAGTTCGCAATGAGACCAGCAACGATGGTGGTTGGGTCGCCGAGGACGGCTGCAATGATGAACGAGATTGCAATTTTAACTGTCTTCATGATCCTTGCCATCTTAATTCCCAGAAGCCGTGCCCTTCTTTTTCCCCACGGCCAGCTGAAGCATAGGCGTTTTCTTCTTCATTAACTCACGGCCGTCTGCCTCTCTCCTGGAGGAACCTTCGCCGTCGTCGGCCACGTTCGCCTGTCTCATCCACTTCTTTCTTAGCAGCTCCTTCACACACGACAGGTGGAAGCTGTAGGTCTTGCACGTGGACACGTACGCCCATGTGGAGACCTTGTTCAGCTACTTCATCCCGCACGAGTCGAACTCGGAGGACATCTTCTTCTTGAGGACCAGCTAAAGATCCCCGACTACTATGGTGCCCTCCAGGTTCGCGCAGAAGGGGTGCAGGTCGTTGCTGTTAGAAGATACAAATCTGAAGCTAGCGTTGGAGTTCGGTTTGGAGTCAGACCTGGTTCTCTACCAATCCGTTTCTATGCTGTATCGGCAAGTTAGTTGAGTTAGATTCGGAAGTCACCACGTTTTCGCCGTGGTTAACTAGTTTATCTAGTTAGTAGTATTAGAGTTTGAGTCTGATCAAGAGTCTTGATTGAAGACTTCCTCTCGTAGTTATGATTGTGGAGTGTTTGTGTTTATTTAGATTTCTTCAAGGGACTTTATATAGAACTCGGATTGCTCGACGGACCGTAGGCGATCAGTAAAAAAGAGGGAGGGCAAAAGATGCCAAACGTCCCGGGCCCCGTGAATTCGCCTCCTTCTCTCTCTCCACCATATTCTCCTCCTCTGGTGCACGCATGACAGCGCACAAGGCTGCTTCGTGGTGATTGCTACTGCTGCGGCAAGGCTCGTCTTCAACAGGTTGATCTTCTAACAATTGCCGCACTCGTCCCAGTGATAGACGAAGCCCTGCACGTCCCTGCCGCAGGCGTCGCAGACCCGGTTCATGCCTCCCAGCTCCAAGAACCTGAAGTTGCAGTCCTCAAAGAAAGGGTGGCAGAGGAAATGGAGAGGATGGACACAGTCCTCGTGGAGGTGGAAGTTGCACGAGTCCTTGCAAGTGTAACACGAGTAAAACCCTAACTCCTTGCAGCCGTCGCACACGTAAGGGGTTGCCCTGACCTTGAACTTGAGTTTGTGCTCGGAGTCTATTCATCCCTAAGACCTTATGATGATGACTTGCAGTGTCATATTTTCTATATTAGTATATATTAATATGAATTACTATTAATTATTAAGATACACAATAGACTTGCACTTATGAACTATTTAGAAAGTAAAAGAAAAAGGTTTTTTTTTTTTTTGGAAGATGACAAATTAGGTCACGAATTCATTGAAAATAAAAGCAAGCAATACAACGGAGAGTGATTATAAAGCTCTCATCTCACACAATCCCCTTACATTCATGAAAAGACCCCCACTCTAAAGATGCTCCCCCAATATATCTTATCAAGACGATAGGATATCATTACAAAAAAAAAAAGATAACAAAATTACAAAATCAATGATTCGTCCTAAGTCATTTCTGCAAACTAGACATAATCGACACCAATTGTGCTCGCCATGTACTATCTTTTAATCTCATCTCGACTGTTAGAAGGAATTCTCGGAATACGCTCTTTGTGTTCATCATTTTTATTTTTATAATCTATAAAGTTTCAAGCACTCTAACACATGCAGACAAAGCTCTTATAACTGCAGCATCTATTTCATCTTCGTAAGTGAAATCATTGGCATCCATCTACAAATAAACATCATAACAAACGTTAAGTACATGGAAAAAGGATATCTACCCCATTGGTTACAACTTAGATAGTTAATCATAGGAATTGAGGTGATGACTAATAATAATATTAGATCATTAACCACAAGAACTGAGGTTACATGCTTCAAATGTGACAGACTAAAGGAGCTGGCCCACAATAGTATTACCTGTAGAATCTATGACATTAAAGGTGCATATCTAGAAAAAGAATCTATTATAATAAACATGCACATTACTCTAATATGAGGAAAGTCCCACCCATAAGAGATGAAATCGAATGGGATTGGAGATAGATATAATTTGGATCCCAAGGTTGAATCCTACGAGCAAGAGTATAGTTCAATCGGAGTTCTATCAAGCCACATATACTTTTTTATTGCATCTATTTTTAGATCTTTGATTTTGACTATTTCCCAAAATGTTTCCCATGGGTATAGAAACTAGAGAGGAAATTGTAAAAGGGTTGCTAACAGTTCTCAAATAATGCTTCGTTAAAAGCTTTTGGACAAGGAAAGAATAGATTTCCTTTCCTTGGGAAGAAGAGCCGTGTTTAAGTCCATAGCTGGTCCACCATTATGTTAATAATCAGGATCCTTTTGGTGACAGTAGAGAAAGAGGAGTTTTAAAATAAATTACTTGTGCCGAGTTGGAGGGAATTTTTCAAGAAAATCCTTTATATCAAGTTAAAAAAAGCTTGGCGCAATAGATTCTTTTAACAAATTCCCCTCTTTAAGCAGACAAGAGCTCTCACTCTCTCTCCATCGGAGGATATAGTTTTTTAATGTTTTGATGGTTAAACAGTAATTTTGCCTCATCTCTATTGTCTAGGTCAAAGGTTATTCATAGAATATTCTTCTTTTGAGATGATAGTTAGCCACAAAAGACAGTCAATTTCATAATTATAACAGATAACATGAGGACTTAGAGGGCTCAATATCAAAAAGGAAAAAAAAAATCTTGTAGTTTAGATTCTATATATATTCGATAATTTAAAGTAAGTTAACATTCCTTAACACTATTAGAGAATAAAAGAAATAGTTTTGTATATATGCCAATCGCAGCAAACATACATTCGTACCTATAAACCATCTCAAATTATACACAGCCCAATCTCACTAAAAGGCAAATACAAGCTGGAACTGAAGAAAGCAATCACACTGCAATCCCTTTTTAAGTTTTTCATATCTATTTCAGCCGTACTACTGCTGGTTCCACGGTTTCAAATATAGTAATTAAAGGTGTATAAAATACAAGACCATGCTACAACCATCCCTGTAAATGGTCACCCATCGACCAATATGACCATCCCCAACAAAAGCCTGCACGCTACCATAACCTGATAATCCTGTTATTTACAAGGCTCGTTACTCATTTCGTAGGGAGGAGGCAGGTAGCTTAGATGGGGCAAAAGGAAAGGAAAAGAAAAAAATTCTTAACACAACAGCAATTAAAAGGGGTGGTAATAAGTAATAAGAAGTATATGGGGATTTTCATTTATTTTGCTTCTATAGATTGCAGAAGTTTCTTCCTCTCTTCTATTCAGGTTATCCTAATCTCCAAAGAAAATAGACCTCCATGGCGATTACTGTTATCATTCTTGGTATATAGTTTTAAGGAGCAAGAATTGTTCACAAGGTGCTAATCGATCATCAAAGTTGGACTTTTAATTCAAAATCACAATGGCCATTGAGTGGACCTAATATTGGTAATCATAATCTTTTAACGTTTCATGCCAGCAATGTGGAGTGTTCTATCTCACATGGGGGACCAATGCATACACAAAATGCTAACAGAAAAGATGGACATCAGGATTTTGAGACAGATGTAACTGCATGCAGTTGGGGGGGTGTTCATCCGGCCCTGGTGTGGAAATTATGTGAACCAATGCTGTATGGAATGGAGAGAGAGAGAGAGAGAGAGAGAGAGAGAGAGAGAGAGAGAGTACCTACATCAGCAAGATGCTAATGGAGGAGATGGACGACAAGGCCTTCATGTATTAGGGCGGCCCGTCGTCCAAGCTGCCGTGAAACCCTTCTACAGCATCCTCAGTGATCAAGAAGGGAAAGAATATAGATTGGAGGGATTACCTTGTTGCAGAGCAAAGGAGATGAATGCCGGCGTTTGGAGATGAGGGAGAGGGAGACGAGCTAGCCACTGCACATGTAGGAGGCGCAATCTATGGGAGATGCCTGCGAGAGAGAGATGATCTCGCTGCTGCGCCGAGGGAGCCAAGCTGGTTGCTGGCTGCGTGCAAGGAAGGGGAGAGCAGCCGCTGTGTGAGAGGGAGACGAGGTCGGGGGAAAACCCTATTCACAAGGGAAAGAGGTGCTGCAGAGAAAACAACATCCGGGATGAGCCCATGGATGCCAAAATCGGAAAAAAGGGTCAGTCAACAACGTTGATTTTCCTTTGACTGTAGTTTTTCTGATTACCAAATAGATGCTTTTGAAAACCTTTTCAGGAAAATCTTTTCATGTGGCAAGTTTTACAGGAAACCAAATTAACCTTACGTGGACTTCTAGCTCCAGATCATCCTGATTCCGTTCAGTTAAGATCTGGGAAGGACGTACTTAAGTCTGGGAAAGGAGTTCACTACATGGACTTCCGGACCTACATCCTCCATAGTAATGGGACCATTACAAAAACAAATTGATTGAAATATGCAATCCCTTGCAATCTTTAGCATTCCAAAGCTACCTAGCCTTGACTGCTCTCTCTTTCTCCATTCACTCAATCCTAAGTTAACCATCGGAGCTAAGGAACATTATCTAGGGCCCTCTGACTATTTTTCTAGTTGGTTGCAGGTCCATAATCCATCATTCTCTTTGCACTCCATCATTTTTGTTGATGTTAAGGATGTTACTATTGAGATCTGGCCCAATTTCCAACTTCTGCAATATCATATTGTAGACTTTCAAAATAGGGATTTCTGCATATGCCCCTGAAATACAACGTATTTGCATCTATACCCTCAACTCTCACATACTATTATCAACACCCCCTGAAATCTGAGAAATAGTATGGTTATACCCCTTCATCAAAATATTGTTAAATCAAATATAAAGATTTCACGTATATATCCTAAAATCACTGATATTTTGTGTACATTCCCCTAAATTCACTAAAATTTTATATTTGTACCTCTAATTGTTATCGGAATTTATAAAATCTTTTTAACATATTCAGTTGGAGTTCACGTTACTTTTGTGACCAACCTATCCCAACTCAAGTTCCTGAGCAAAGTTCACAACACATACCGCATCTGCTTGCAAAGGCATATTTAATGCTTTATTTGGCGCAAGTTCTCCTTGAAAGCATTGACGAATTTCAGCTCAATTTTTTGGGGGAGAAAATAGACCTAAAAAATTACTCATGTCATTTTTTAGCTGTTTCTTGTCTTCCAATTAAAGATTTCCAATTGAAGATAAACATGTTATTAAAGAATATATGAGTTGTATAACTACCCAAAATCGATTACAACTATTTTCTGCTCAAATTGAAATTATACCAAATATCCCCTCACTGCAAGCCATTTTCAACTTCCATATCCAACATAAAAAGCGTTGATAGAGAATGATTAATTTAATTAACACACAAGTCAAAGTACTCCTGACGACTCTATTTTAGTCTCAATCTAGGAAATCCATTGTGAAATTTATAATTGAATGTATTAATAACAAAACAAAACTCAGAAACCACATAAATGATTTTTAAAACCTAGTCTGCTGCCGTAAAAAAGACCAGATTGAAGCTTGTCGAAGGGCAAAAGTAATGCCAAATTAATGCCGATTAGAAGCTGCGCCAAACACAGCCCTAGCAGTAGACAAAGCAAACATTTAATGTCAAATCTTTTGAAACATTTCACTTTTAGTAAATGCACAGTTTCGCCATATCCCAATCTGTTATCTTATTAAAATACTGAAGAATCGTTGTACCCAACGCGTACAACTAAACCCGAACAAGGCTGTCAAACCAAAACTTCGCTGCCAACTTTTGAGCCATGGGTTGAAAAGAGCCTAAAATCTGTCCATAGACTAAAATATTGTCGACAAGGAAAAATTGGATTTAGCTCGGATATTAGCCTATTAAGTACGCAACACAACCTTTCAAAGACAACACAAAGGCCACACGACATTCAGAGCCCCAACCCGCACTTTAAGGGCCGAATCTTGGGCCCATTAGACTCGAGATATTGGATCTCTTAACATGAAACTTAGTCTTCACTCCCGTAATCTCCCAGGACTTCGGCAATGTTATCTTAAGGGCACTTCGTCACGGTCTTCGCTATCATGCGGATCCTACGGAATTAACTGTCTACTTATAGCAGGTCCGCAAGATCTGTCTCATCCAACTATGAGAAAATTCTGACTTACCCAATATTCCACAATCTCCTCAAATCAGAAAGATCCGATCGTAGACAAATTGCTCTCTCGAAAGAAACCGTCCCCAAGACGCCTCAAGGGGAAAATCATATAATCTCTAGACCCTCTCCAAAGCAAGATATGTTTTTCCAAACACGACAAACCTTCAACAATCTCTCATCTTCGTGAACCTAACTTAGACATCGGAAGGTTTTGATCTCCGCCAGACCGAGGGGGCCCCTGACGTCTCTGTTCCTCCTCTTGCAAATTCTACCCTAAAAGTTTTCACCACCAAACAAATATCATCGAGCAATTGTATTTCAATTTCTATTTATGCTGACGTGATCACCTGCAGTTCACAAAAGCAAATAATATTGGGCTTCGGATGATTTTAAGCTCACGGAACGCATTTGTCAACATTCATGTGGAACTCAACACAGTAAGCATTGCGGAAAGAGAAGATGCAGAACCTGTACCTGTTCTATAACAAAACAAATATCTTCAAAGCAAAATACCAATTTATAAATATCAATGAGCACTACAAAAGGATATTTTGAGTACCTCTTCTTCTTTGACAGAACACTAGATCATCACAACATAACCATTTTGAGTAGCTTATGCCGTTCACCATTCAGACAAAATTCAGATGAAAACATGTGACCCATATAAAAATGACACCTGTGACTCGATCAATTCCGTAATTTAAGAAGCAACCGCACCAATCACCTAGTAACTTTGTACGACTGCAATTAGATTAAAAAAAAAAGGTGGGTGTCAGCCAATTGCGCCTATTTTTTGTCCACTAAAACAGTTGCGAGGACTACTGCAACTTTGTCCTCCAGCAAAATGGTCGGTAATTAAACTGTGACAATGCTACAAAATTTCATGGTAAAATATAGCCATACATCAACCTTGACAAACGAGACTAACCCCAGAATCATAACATGCACTAAGGTGTACTGATATCTGAGTTAAAAAAATGGTTCAGTTGACTACATACCTTAACAGCTTTCAGTAGTGCTCTGGCATCACTGTTGTTTTTAAAATGGTCACGGACAGGCTGTGCAACCAGAAAAGATAGGAAGATTTGAATTAGACAGACATGGGGAAGAGTTGTCTAGTATACGTAAGAGAGAACTACATTCTTTTCAACCATATAGTTCAGTAGACGTGACTGTACTGCAGTAGATGGGAATAGATGGGAAAGCAGCTGATTACGTTATGTAAAGTGCCACTTCGGACGTTGTGCATGTTCATACTAAAAACTGAAAAACAGTTTGGATAGACGAATGATAACATGAATCCAGAATGAATAATTGATCAATTCTACATTTTCCTAATTACAATCTGAGGTAAGAATCACCATATATCACCTTGTTGAATTCTAACTAGAAGAGAAACTATCAAGGTTTTCATACTGACAACAGCTCAGGTAGACTTATTCCGAGATAGGCAAATACATGTTCAAAGTTTTCTGCAGAAGAAGATTCACTTCATCCTCACTAAATATTTTGCCCTTGGCATGCAGGTGTTTGCGTTACCTGAAGAATCATGTTTAATGCCTTTGACAGTGCAGGCTTCAGATCTGCTGGATGCAATGCCCCACTTTCATAATCACCAACCAACTCTTCCATGCAGTTGAAGGTCCTGATGGAGAAGCAACCAAAGGATGGTATACAAACTTAAAAGACCTCAAGAGAATCTAGAATATAATAATGCAATTGCAAAAATAAATATGACAAATCTGGAAGTGTGACAAATCCAAAAGGCTATGGGCGAGTGGCTTTGGGAAACTCAGAGAAGTACTTCTAACTTACTTCTCCTTAGTGAATCACTTTGTAAAAACACATCACGTTTGGTGACTATCCTGTTTTCCTTTCTGTGGAAGGGGAAAAAAACTCATCCTCACAGAAGGAGAGAATTTCTCCTCCTATTGGTAGTGGTTTTAAAACATACAGAAAGGGCAATATTGCCTTCTCTCCCGTGATTTCCTCTTCACATGACAAATTTCTGCCATGGTTTTCTTCCCTGATTTTCTGCTAACAATCTGTACTTCAATATAACAGGATCCATCTTTTTCTTAAAGATAGAATCAAGGATTATTGTGGGACACGAGGACTATTTGATTTCAAAGAAAAGCATAAGAGAGTTTATAAGTCTGGAATGAATAAATAGAAAAATTGGTTAAAGAATCATTATCGATACAATTTATCTCAAACTCAATGGTCTCGATTAGTACCACAAAAATGGAGAAATTGAGTCAATCAACGTTGTACAACTCAAAAAAAAAGACTCAATAATATTGGATTCATATTAAAAAATAATAATTCATTACGTGAAACAAAATTATTACGGAATAGACTCATTAGCAGGACAAAAGGAAAAAGAAAAATTAAAAACATATGAGCCATATCTGCCATGGTTTCTTCTCACAGAGGGAACACTTCCCTTCTTCATATGCGAGTTCTCTTTTACCTCTTCCGTTACTGTTTAAATATAAGCCTTGATTAACATTTTTAGCATCGTCTAAATAGAAATCTCGATCTAGATAATACATTATTGTTTAGAAATAATTTAGTAGAATGTTTTTTATATTTGATTATACATTAGTGTTCTAAATTTATCTATTTCATTTATATAATATAATAATACATATAGCATTTAGTTTGATAACTACAATTATAAGTTTACAATTATTCATCCATAGACACAATTTCTAAGATTGTCAAGGGCACTTCTGTCCATGTTCATTCAGAAATACTTCTACTCTGGTGTCCATTTTATGTTTCCAAACTCCTTTTACTTCTAAAAGTAAGTGCTTCAATTTGAAGTCACTTCTGTTTGGGGTTACTCTTTGATTACTGCACAAAAACTTCTCAAATGCAGCCTATGTTATCGAACATGTAGGGCCTCTAGAAAAATAAAAGGTTGGAACTTCAACAATCTATCATGAGAATGAGTCAACCATTACATGATTGAATTAGCGATATCTGGCTAGAATAAAAGGGGAAAAAAGGTTCATATTCTACCTAACTTCAGCCAAATGGATCACGCTGTTAATCTTATTACCTCAGAACATCAGAAGATATTCTGAAACTGGCAAATGCATCCCCAATCGGCCATGACCTCTCATCCCTCAAACCGCAAACAGAAAAAGAGGAAATTAGGGGAAAAAACAAACATTTTCTTTGGCAGTTGACCAGAAACCTATCTTCACAGACTGAGGCTCAACCAGATGAATTTCATCCATTCACATATGCCATAAGGACTGGTATATCTCTCCTGTAGTGGTGACTGCTTCTGGTTCACGCCTCACTAAAAGGGGTACTTAAAGCCATACCCAAAAAAATAATGAAAAAGGCCAAATCCAAGCCTGCTTGGTTGCTTCCAATTAATTAAGTTGTGTACTGCTCATTTTGCAAACTTCCACTTTCTGTTCTGCCAATATGAGCAGATGAACACATATACCTTGATGCACGTGACAACCTTTTAGCCATTAATAAAAATTGGTGGTGGAATTTACCATTTTTGTGGCTCCTATGCCACACTTGTATCCTTGACTAAAGAAAGACATCTGCACACTCAAATGTGTTGAAAAAAAAACATATCTAGCAGCTTACCTATATGCTTGGAAATCAGAGATGAGAGACTAGATAATGCAATGGCAGACCAAACAGTCACTTGATGCTTGACAAAGAATTGGTCTGACAAAACTAAATTTGGTTCTGAATCGGACAGCATAAACTTGATCCAGTTACCATTTCCAACTCATCCTGCCAATCATAAGCCGATTCTAACAAACATATCATGAATCCCGCGGTACAGTCTGTTATTTGCACCTTAAGTTGTAAATTTCCACTTAATAAAAGTAGACTCTGACTTTGCCTTTAAAGTAGCGGGCACTTTCTTTCTGTGAAAAAGTGCGTGTGGGGGTGGGTGGGTGTGTGGGTGGGTGGGTGGGTTGGGGGGGGGAGAGATCTGCTATCATCCACATTGCATATCCTTGGGCACCTTTCTGCATTCTTCTCCATGGCTCCATCACAGCTGCCAACAGCACCCAGCAGCAGCAAATGACAATCGTAAACAGAGATTGACAGTAAATGGCACCAGTGATGGTTCCACAAAGATAAAAGGTTATTTCTTTTCTTTAAGCTTTCCTCCACACCCTCCACCCTGCTGAAACCATTCTCTTTTCTCATCTCCCAATAATTTTTCCCTTTTGTTCCCTCTTTCTTCTCTCTTCCCTAATAGATTGGACCATGATTGTATGGATCAGTGGAAACCAACTGCAGTTGGCCGATACCAGCATGACCAGTTCTTAATACCTTGGAGGAGCACCCAGATTTTCCCCAGAAACACATGGACGATGAGGCAAACAAATTTGACAAATTTACTAATGGATGAATGGAAAAGCTGGAGTACTAAAAACATCAAAAATTTAGAATGCATTCAAAGATTGTAATGAACCAAGCAATTAGGGAAATGAAATATAAGAAAAGACTTACTTGTCCCCACCATTTTTGGCATCACGCGATACCTCAAATTTCCCAAACCATGGAAATACTATATACTTGATGTATTCAAGACAAGGGTTCTTTTCAACAATCTTAGGTGGGCAAAAAGCTTTCTTTATCTTCGAGTTCACATCACCCTACAACAACCAGTAACCATGAATTATAAATGTTTGGGAGATCAAAATGCAGCTTTACCACTAGACTGGTGATAGAAGCAACAGAATTTCAGCAAATAAAATTCTATAAAAGCAGCAAGGCAAACAACAACCAATGGCAACATACGATCAGAATATTTTGGAAACCAAATGCAGAATAAAATGCAACATGATGCTGTATTTTATGAACACTGCATCTGCATCTTGTGACTCTAAAATTCATTAATAATGATTAAGGTAATTGACAAATTGGTCGCTCTTTCATTGCATATGAATGACGAGTGGAATAACTCCAAAATAGATGCTACAGGTCAGATATTAAAGTTATAAGATTCCATCAACACTGAAACAAACAGAGGTCGGGACACAAAGTGCAACATATATAGAACCAGTGTATACCTCCTCCTAAAAGCACTTGCAAGTTGCAACAAGCCAAATGATCACACATGGTTACTCGAAACCCAGTCCTATAGTTGTTAATCCTGTACAAGTCCCTGTCCCGTTTTCCTGGACAATTCCAGTGTCCCATTTTTCTGATCTGTTTCTGCGTCTCC
Source organism: Zantedeschia hybrid cultivar (assembly GCA_030544215.1). NCBI lineage: Eukaryota > Viridiplantae > Streptophyta > Magnoliopsida > Alismatales > Araceae > Zantedeschia > Zantedeschia hybrid cultivar. The sequence continues at coordinate 5,443,063 of JARZZO010000005.1, forward strand.
CAGGAAATAACCACTCACTTTAACACATATTCTCCAACAAATGCCATAAGGAACAGCTCATCATCCTTTTACAAATTCCTTGAACCGACTCTTCGTGGCATATCCAGTCTTGGCTGTAACTGTCAGCCAAGACATAGTTAATTTGAAAACTTTTAACTTAAAACAAATTACTACTTGAATATTGAAACTTGCCAGTTTAATTGCGTATTTATCCATCCTTTTTATACCTTATACAAGATCTATCTAATTTTCCTTCTATATGCACATGGATAGATACATATATGTATATGGCTGTCGAGTTGAATCCACATGCAAGGCTTTTGAGATTGTCATATTCAACTGTTGACATCTTAAAGAAAAGGAAAAAAACAATCATAAGAGCTTGAGTTCATAGTTGACATGGTTGGTGCAAAAATGGTGTTCATCAGCACTAGATGCTGCTGCAATCTCATGAAGCATGTCAAAGATTCAATCAATTCAAGGAAATCTTAATTAATTCACATATGCAAGGGGATGTTGGCCATTTCATGAAGTATAGGGATTATACGTACAAGTGGGCCTAAACAAGCAAGACACATTTTCCTGTGCATGATCTAAAGTTCGGACCAACTAGCCCAAAATTGCATGCCAGTGGACATGACTGTGGGAGTGAGCATAAGCTGTACTCCAACCCCATGCAATGTGCTTTCCCTATGGGCTGTCCTTCGGCACCAACAAAAAGCAGTAGGAACAACACAGCAATAGTTACAGCATAGCACTGGCCATGACAAGCACCAGGGCAGCCACAATGGCATGCCACTGGCAACAAAAGGGCACCACATTCGCTGATCCTCTTTAACATATTTGGGAGGATTTGAATGAAGGGAAGCCATGGATGAGCTCCTTTGCAGATCTGCCAATGAAGGGTTGATGAAGTCGTCAATGCACTATGAAAGAAGGAAAGGAATGGGGGTGGTAAAGAAGCCTAACTGGCACCTTATCTCTCTTGGTTTGCTCAGCTTCAGCTCCTGCATATAAAAACTCATGGGCATCCTCAAAAATTGAGGAATTGATGTCTGTAAAGAGCAGAGACCAGAAGGAAGAATATCGGTAAGAGAAGGAATTCGAGCAATGCATCATCAATTGCCCCTCTCTCCATCATCTCCCTCAGTTTTGCCATCACTCTCATAGTAACATCACCAAGGGCACCAGCATCTTGTGGATATTGGCAACCCCCTTGTCTCCTCCCTCTTTGAAGCAAGCAGCAGGGCACAACTGACCAATTTCTAGGCCATCAATTATCTCAGCCACTTCTCTCTCTCTCTCTCTCTCTCTCTCTCTCTCTCTCTCTCTATATATATATATATATATATATATATATATATATATATATATATATATATTCTGTCTTTCATGCTGCATGCAGCCAACCTGCCAGTGGGTCATCACTGCCCTCTCCACCCCGCCAACATCTCTCTCACACACTTGCTCCGAGAGATCAGCAACTTGGACAGCTTCCCATTGTTGGCAGAGTGCTGTTAACAGGAGCAGGAGAAGGGACACCAGCAAACCATCGCAGAAAGTTCTCTTCCCCTTCCCACATTCCTTGTCACGCTCTTAGGTCCTGCTTATGCATAGCCAAGAGATGCTAGCTGGCAGCCAATCCATCACCAACCACAGACCTACATCTTAGCCCTCTAGCCTGATTGTTGATGGAACTCTGGCCAACATAGAGTTTCATGGGTGAACTTAATTGGGAACCCGAAGAAAGTAATCATTGCACAGTTGCACCTCCAACAAATTTTAACTCTGCTCATGCCCCTCTAAATCCACTCTCTCTCAAGTATATGTCTTTCATCTCCAGCATAAACTTAATTGAGAACCTTTAGAAAGGAACCAATGCATAATTACACCTCCAATAAATTTCAACTCTGCTCACACCCCACTCAATCCACTGTCTCTCTTGCATGTCTTTCATCTCGAGCATATCAATCCATTCTTTGGATCATCTATCTTGATCTCCCTTGTACACATTCTATCATCCGTAAACAAAGACCGTCAATCTGGCAGACCATTAACATGACCACACATTAACACATCACATGATCCAGTGAACCACCTGCCATGTCCTTGTGCTGCATTATATCCAAGCCCATCTCTCTCTCTCTCTATTACGCATATATAACTATATATAGGAATGCTACTGCACTGCCACGGCCTCCCATGTCATTATAATCCTGATCATCCCATATTATGACCAAGCCCACCTCTCTCTCTCTCTCTCTCTCTCTCTCTCGTGTATACATATGCAATTATATATATAGGAATGCTACTGTGCTGCACCATGCCGCCTGGCTGCAGAGCCATCCGATCATGATCAGAACACACACACACACACAAACTTAGCCCCCTTGTTCTAACCATAAGGAAGGGAGTGAATAGGATGCATCTTTGTTACTGAAAGTTATAATGAAATATTAAGTTGTAGGAGGAAGGTGAGGAAATGGAACTTTCTTGTTTGTTTATGATCTGAATCATATGATCAATGAACAATTGTCAGTTGTGTTTTACGGAATATGGATTGTTGGCATCAATTTTCATTATTTTAAAAAGAGTGTAGAAGAAAAGATATGAAACAAGAAATAACATTTGTTTTCTACAAAAAAGAGGGAAAAGATGGGAATGAAAATGAACAAGTTATGCATATATGGCTTCATGTCATTTGACATCTAATCAGGGATATCCACTCTAGGGGCAACCAAGCCGAGCTTTCAGATGCTTGGGCTTAGCTTAGCCAAAATTATTTGAGCTCAAGCTCAAGACCAAGCATACTTCGAGATTGTTCCATGGGCTTAATCTTAGCTCAATGAAGATCAAACACAGCTCAAGCTTGACTTGTTCAACCCTCCACTAGCAAGCCAGCAGGGCATTCGCTGTCAGCCTATCTGCTGCTTGATCGCAGACTGAATCACCACCCCAGACATCACGAAGAGCAGGCAAAAGGAAGCGGCAGTGCCTTGGTCATGGATTTGTTTTTGTGTTTTCTTTTTTTCTTTTTCTTTTTTTTTTGTGGGTGGGGGATTGTTCTTTTAGTCCCACATCAGGGAAATAAAGGAAGCCGATCATATTATGATCTTTGAAATGTGTCAAGAGAAGCTTATTGGCCGGCTCAGGGATTGTAGGCTTCTAGTTCAGATGGGCTTAAAACTTATTAATAAAAATAAATGTACATTCTCTATAAAGTTAACATATAAAATTAGTTATAAATAGCTTTTATTTCAGTTGGCTTGCAAGCCGAGTGAGCAAAGCTCAATGAAGCTCAAACCCAGCTCATTTAGTATGACAAGCTTCGCCTGAAGCTCGGGCTTGATTTGTTTGATGAAGTGAATCAAGCCAAGCTGAGCTTGAGTGACTCGGCTCATTGGCAGCCCTAATTCCTTTATTATAAAACGTGTGCATAGCTCTCACCTGAGAATGATATACCAGAGAGAACAGTGTGCATTGTTCTCACCTGAGAATGATATAAAGGAGGCAATAATCAACAAAACATCACTGTATCCTTAAACACACTCTCACACTGACATGTCCATCCCACACAATGCGGCTATAACATGAAATAGCCTACTCCAATTGGCGAAATTGATATGATTTACGGGTCACATCTCTTAGTTCATTGCCAGATCCAAGCATAATTGTATTCACGTCTGAAATTTGTGAGATCAAACTAGTTGATTTACAAGACCATTTCTAATTATCAGCTATGCTTTTTTAGGTAACTCGGTTGCAGATTCCACTTTTTAGATAAGTTTAACCATCATGTTTTACAATGGTACACAAAGACGATTCGGGGAGTGTGGAGGGAGCTGTGGTAGGTAGGTGGCTTTCCGTTCATCCAGTAAAGGTCAAATGACTGAATAAACACTGGAGGAATGATTCAGGGCTAAGCCAATAATAAGTCATTCTAGGAAACTCGTTCAGCGTGGCAGATGTTTGGGATCCTGGAGGTTCTTGGTCACCAGAGTTTAGAAGACCTTTTAATGAGGCTGAAAGTTGACGACTTGACAGCACTCCTTTCGCTCGTACAGGGTTTTTCTCTCTCCAACCAATAAGATAAGTGGGTGTGGAAGTGGGATCCTAAAGGAATTTTTTCAGTCAAGGCTACTTACCGGGTTATTGCTGATGGAGGTTGGAGGTACCCTTTTCTCAAGCAGGTGTGGAAGCCCAAATCCCCCCTGAAGGCAAAGGTTCTCTTACAGAGAATGAGCCATGGTTGTCTCCCCACTCGTGACAGGCTGGTCCGTTTTCATGATGGAATTGACATTATTTGCCCACTTTGTGGTGAGGCTGATGAGACTTTAGTTCATCTCTTGCTTGGATGTTGTTTCTCTTCGGAAGTATGGCAGTTGGTCCTTCAAAAAGTGGGGAAATCTGGTCCGCAGCCAGCATCAGTGGAGGATTTACTTCTTTCATGGGGTGATCAGTGTTTTCCTAGACAGGACAGACTTGTTTGGTGGCTAATACTCCATGCTACTGTTTGGGCCCTTTGGGGTGAAAGGAATAGAAGAATCTTCAAGAAGGAAGCTCTTGACGCTGACAGGGTAGCAACTTTCATCTGCTCCAGTGTGAGGGAGTGGGCTACTGCTTTTGATTTTGGGTTGTTTAGTAGCTCTCTTTTTTTTTTTTTTTGGTCTTGTTGGGTGAGGAGTAGAGATTGGGGTGATACACCTACCTAGTGTTTTTGTATATGGGATTTTTTGAGATCGTGATGCTCTTATACTTGTACATCCCCTTCTTTTTTTATTCTTAATATATTTGTGGTACGAACTGATATGGATCAACCTACAAACCCAATGGTCCAGTGAACAATTAAATGGAGTCATTATTAAGTGACGTTTGGGATTCATTACTAAGTGTCTTTTGGGTTATGAATAGACTTAATAAATGTAATTAAATAGGGGAATGAATCTCTTTATAGAATGGGAATTGGGAGTTGTATGCACAAAGGGGTGTGTATTCTTGACTAGATGGCTTTTAAACTTCCTAGGCATTGAATGGGAGTTTATTATCCATCTCCTATATAAACCCCAGTTGTAATGGATGGGCATTGAAGAAGTTATAGAAATTATTCCCTTTTCAGTAGCAAGAGTTCTCTTATCTTGTGTTTTATCCCATCTACTACTTCCGTCTCTGTCGTGTTCGTGACTGGGACGTGATCAAGTGGTATCAGAGCCCTACGAGCTTTTAAAGTCTCTCTACATGGCTAGTGGGACGCGTCGCGTTCCTAATGTCGAGGAGAATCATGTTCGGGAGAGAGACCTCCGTGACATTGAAATGAACGAAATGCGTATAGAGATCCAACGGCTTACAGAAAAACTAGCTCTATATGGGCATTTACATTCCGAGCATGGTGGATCCAAGTCGGAGGAAGATATCAACACGTTTCACCAATGACCTCCCGTTTGGGAGTCGAGTGGGCGGTCTACTCCGAGCTATTATCATCACCGAACACAATATACTGATATTAGAATTGCTATTCCAGAGTTTGAGGGGCAGATGCAGTCCGATATTTTCTTAGATTGGCTTCATACAGTGGAGCAAATCTTTGATTACAAGGAAGTAGCCTATCCACTCCACGTAAAGATTGTCGCCATCAAGCTTCGCAAACAAGCTTCACCTTGGTGGGAGCATCTCAAGTTACAACGAGAGAAGGCCGAAAAATCAAAAATTACTACATGGGAGAAAATGAAGAAAGAATTTCGTAAGAAATATCTTCTTGATGGCTATTTATAAGATGCTTTTCTTTCTACGTATCAATTCCAGTAAGGTTCTCGCAATGTGGAGTACACCGAAGAGTTTGAAAACTTGATGGTTCGTTGTGGCATTGGAAAGCCAAAGGAGCAAACCATTGCTTGTTATTTGGGTGGTCTTCGACGAGATATTCAAGACATAGTTCAACTTCAATCTTTTATGACACTCAATGATGTCCAGAATTTAGCAGTAAAGGTGGAGCAACAACTTCGGCTACGACGAGATAAGGGGCCAACGAGTTCTATAATGCGGAATCAAAGCCGTGAGAACACTTCCACCAGGGGAGTACTCAATCTCATCTTCCTAATCCTTCTAGATCTTTATCTCAAAAGAATGAAAATTCTTCTTATTCTCCATCTTCCTCTCGCTCCAACGTCATAAAATGCTTTAAATGTCATAGGCATAGACATATTGCTTCATAATGTCCCAATAGAAAGATCATATCTCTTGTTGAAGGAATGCCAGTAGAAGAGGAAGAACTCAACATGGAAGAGTCTCATACTCAAGAAGAGGAGAAAGTCACTTATAGTGACCATGGAGAAGCACTTGTCTTCAGAGGGTTATGAATTCTTCTTGATGACAACACTTGGCTCGGGCACAACATATTTCACACAAGATGTACAACGTATTGCAAGGTGTGCAATGTTATCATTAATAGAGGAAGCTGTGAGAATGTTGTTTCCACAGAGATGGTAGAGAAATTAAGCTTGAACACTACATCTCATCCTCAGCCATATTCCTTGACATAGTTCAAAAGAGGCAATGAGGTGAAAGTTTCTAAACGTTGCTTGGTCAAGTTTTCAATTGGAAAGTCATATCAAGATAAAGTATTATGTGATGTGGTTCCTATGGATGCATGTCATTTACTTTTGGGAAGACCATGGCAATATGATCAGAAAACTATTTATGATGGCTATAGAAACACTTACTCATTTGATAAAGATGGTATTAAAATTATTTTGGGACCTTCTAGACTGGATAATGCTCCTAAATCCAATCCAAGGGAGGGTAGCAATCTTCTCTCTATGGTTGAATTTGAACAAGAAGCTAAGGAGCAAGATATGGCTTATGCACTTGTAATGGTTGAAAAAAATGAAGATGTGGATCATATCCCTGCAGAAGTTAAACTTTTGCTTGAAGAATTCAAAGATGTGAGTCCCAAAGATCTCCCATCTGGATTGCCACCAATAAGGGAGATTCAACACTGCATTGATCTAATTCTAGGAGAAACTCTTTCTAACAAACCTGCATATCGGATGAGTCCGAAAGAGCATGAAGAGCTACAACGGCAAGTCAATGAATATCTTTCCAAGGAAATGGCACGTAAAAGCATGAGTCCAGTTGTTGTCCCTGCTCTCTTCTAGTACCAAAGAAGGATGGCATATGGCGCATGTGTGTCGATAGTCCGGCAGTGAACAAAACTACTATCAAGTATAGATTTCCTATACCTCGACTAAATTATATGCTTGATCAACTTTCTGGTGCTTGCATATTTTCTAAACTTGATCTCAGGAGCGGCTATCATCAAATTCGTATTCGTATAGGAGACGAATGGAAGACGGCCTTCAAAATTGTCTTTCTTTGAGGGGTTTATCTTTGGAGTTGTATTGTGTTTTTTTTAGGGTTTTATGTGTTTTTTTTAAGATTTTGTAATGTCTTCTATCTCGGTAGACAATTACTATGTTCCTTTTATTTATGCCCCTATACTCTCTTTTTTATATTATCAAATGAATGAAAGTGGCTTTTTGTTGCCTTCAAAAAAATGCTCCTAGTACATTTATGCGCCTTATGAATCATGTTTTCAAACCATTTCTTGCCAAGTTTGTAGTGGTATACTTTGATGACATTCTTATTTACAGCAAGGATCAAAAGCAACATTTGGACCACCTTCGGCAAGCTTTCGCAAAACATTTATGTGCCTTATTAAAGAGCTTTTTTTTTTTGCCAAAGATGTCTAAGGATGTGGAGCGTCATATTAATCATTGTCGCATCTGTCACATAGCCAAAAGTAGAGTCAAGATATTGGACTCTATACACCTCTTCCAGTACCAAAAGCACCATGGGAAGATGTGAGCCTTGATTTTGTTATTGGCCTTCTGAAGCAAAGAGGTAAAGATTCCCATCATGGTAGTGGTTGATTGATTCTCCAAAATGGCACATTTTGTTCCATGTGACAAGCCATATGATGCATCAAGGGTGGCGGATCTCTATTTTCGGGAAATTGTTAAGCTTCATGGCATTCCTAAATCTTTCACTTCTGACCATGACCCAAAGTTTGTAGGACATTTTTGGAGAACACTTTGGGGAAAGCTTGGAACGAAGTTGCAATTTAGTTCCTCTCATCATCTCAAACTGATGGTCAAACTTTAGTGGTGAATCGAAGCCTCAGAAATCTCTAGCGGAGTTATGTTGGAAGCAATAAGAAGCAGTGGAATCTCATCTTACCTCAAGTTGAATTTGTTTATAATCGTTCACAGAGCCATACTATAGGGCCAAGTCTGTTTGAGGTTGTTTATGGAGCTAATCCAAATGGACCATTAGATTTGGTCCCTCTCCCTATCATCAATCATTTTAGTAGGGATGGAGAAAAACGTGCAAAAAAAATTCAAGTACTCCATGCACAAGTTCGCAAAAAAATTGAAAAGGCAAATCTTAAACACAAGGATAAAGTTGATCGCTATTGACATCCTTCTTATATCAAAGTTGGTGATCTTGTGTGGATGCATCTTCAAAAGGAGCGCTTTCCTCAAGCACAAAAGGGGAAACTTCAAGATCGAAGAGATGGTCCTTTTCGTGTATCGGAGAAGATTGCAAATAATGCTTTTAAGATAGAACTCCCTGCACGTTATGGGGTTTCATCTACCTTTAATGTCTCGGATTTGCAGCTCTATCAGGAGGAGGAAGAGGCGAACTTGAGGACGAGTTCCATTCAACCGGGGGGGGGGATGATACAGATGAACCTACAAACCCAATGGTCAAGTGAACAATTAAATGGACTCATTATTAAGTGACTTTTGGGATTCATTACTAAGTAGCTTTTAGGTTATGAACAGACTTATTAAACGTAATTAATTAGGAGAATGAATCTCTTTATATAATAGGAATTGGGTGTTGTATGCACAAAGGGGTGTATATTCTTGATTAGATCGCTTTTAAACTTCCTAGGCATTGAATGTGAGTTTATTATCCATCTCCTATATAAACCCCAAGAGTTGTAATAGATGGGCATCGAAGAAGTTATAGAAATTATTCACTTTGCAAGAGTTCTCTTCTCTTGTGTTTTGTCCCATCTACTACTTCCGTCTCTATCATGTTCGTGACTGGGACGTGATCATGAACCACTTCTCAAAAAAGGAAACTCATTCGGCAAGGAGATTCAAGTTTCTGGATGGACATATAGGTTGGTGAAAAAACACTCAGATTTTTGTTCTGGATAGTGTTTGGGGATATTATGATGGAAAGAATGATAGCATTATTGAAGCCGCTAGCAACAGAAGTCTTCCCTGTTGGAGTATGGTCAACAAGTTCATTCCCAATCATGTTCAATCCCATATTGGTAAGATGCTGATGCATCTTTCTCCAACAGATCGAGGTAGGCTCATATGGTCATTGAATGCAAATGGTTTTTTTACTACTACTTCTCTTCGACTTTTCTTTAAGGAGCAGTTATCTAAACACATTGTTTCCAAAGCGATGGTCTCAGTATATACCTGTTAAACTTTCTCTGTTGGCTTGGCGTATTTTCGAGAATTGCTTACCTACAGATGACCAGATAAAATCTCTTGGTATACCTATTGCCTCTAGGTGTTCGTGCTGCACTTATAAAAAAGAGGAATCGATGGATCACTTATTTTGCCATAGTGACTTTGCCAAGTCTGTCTGGGTGAAACTTGTGGATGTGCTCGATTGTTCGCCTAGCACTTTTAATGGTTGTGCAGATTTTATTCTCCACTTCTTGGCGAATGTACAGCACAAAAAACAATTTGGTTTTGACTTTTTCTTTGTGCTGGAGATTTGGAGGTCTAGAAATCTTGCTGTATTTGAGAGTAGAATCCTGTCCAGTAATCATAAATGGTTTAGCACTATTCATGCTGCTAAGGAGTTGGTCGCTTTGAGTAGTATTACAACTCCCATTACTCAAGTACAATAGGATATTCTCAAGAAGCTTGGTTTTCTTGTGCAACCTGGTTTTGTTGTGCCAATTAAGGTTGTCCAATGGTCACTCGCACCCATCCATTGTTTGAAGCTAAACATTAATTGTGCTGCCAAAGGGAATCCAGGATATTCTGCTGGAGGTGGTCTGATCCATAACCATTTTGGTGATATTATCTTTGCTTTTCACATTTCTATGGTGTTCAAAACCGTTTACAAGCTGAGTGTCATGCTTTACTGGATGGACTTCCCTATTGTAAAGCATTGGGTGTGCTGTCAGAGAATCCGATTCGCAGATCTTCGTTGATATGATTACTAAAAAATGTTCTTTTCCTTGGAGGTTGCTAGACTATAAACAGGAAACAGATAACCTTCTTTCTTCCCACAGTGCAAATATATTTCGATTTCATGTCTTCAGGGGAGGGAACCAACCAGCTGATAAGCTAGCAAATGCTGGAGTGCAATTGAAATGGAATTCTATCTTTTTTACTTGGGAAGAACCCCACCCCCCACCCCTGAAGTTGAGGCTCTATTCATCTAGATAAATTGCAGATTCCTTCTATTAGGTGTTAATTTCTTTCTATTTATATTGTGATTGGAGAAGGGTACTTGTTCCTCTCTTTGTAATTTGAGGGGTAAAGTGGGACATCAACCCACCCCCCCTTATGTTTTCTTATTATGATTTTAGCAATGAAATCCTAAGGACCACCCTGGGTCCTAGATAATATTCAAGGTAAAAAAAAATCCAATAATAAGAACTGGATTTTAGCGCTTCAACAATGTATTTTACATCTTTATGGGTTTCTCATTTGGACTTCTTCATCAAAGATAAGGGACTCATCAAACATTCACAAGAGTCCATGTAAAATGGAACAAAGGACAAAGTCTAGATACTCCTAATAGAGTGAGTCAGAACAATCTGCAGGGTGAGAACAGTAGAGTAAAACTATGAGAAACACATACAAATGTCTGGCTCCCATCTTTAGAAGTATCCAACTAAACAACTTAAAAAAGATGTGGGACTCCACACCATGGTCGGCAATATCAGTCGATACTGATATGTATCAGTCGGTACTCGTACCGATCCGGGAGGTACCTGTTGAACCCTTTTTATTATTATTATTTTATGGAGAATAGAGGCAAAATTTTGAAAAAAAAATGAATGAAGAAAGGGGAATGGGGGTAGCCACCGGTTCTTCAAACCGCTGGCACCCCCCCACCGGTTCTTTAACCGGTGGGGGCCCCCCCACCGGCTCCATAACCGGTGGACCAGTGGGGGTACCCACCGGTTTCCCCCCTCCTCTCTAATGTCTCTCTCACTTGTGTTAACGGTGGCACCCCCCCTCACCTCAAAAATTAACGGTGGGTACCCCCACCGGTTAGGGCCCCCATGGCCTATAAATACCCCCAAGGGGTAAGAAGAAGGCATGCCTCCTTGGCCCAAGAACTCTTAGGGGAAATTCTGCCCTTTTGAAGACCAAGCTTGGTGCTTTTCGCACAAGTTCAGCGCGCATGGAGGAGGCTTCATTTCTGGATTTTTCCTAAGATTTTCCTAGGAAAAACTCTGCCGAATTTATGTTGTAAATCGCCGTTCTATAAGGCGGGATTATGCCGAAACGATAAATGAAATACTAATATTTTTCTTTGAGCATATGTGAGTATGCATGTTCATAAACCTATTATTTAAGTAACATTATGTTAGTATATTTTCACATACATAATTAATTTATTAATTAATTTAACAACTAATTAAAATGCATAAGTACATAATTCAATACTCTAAAAAAAAAACATTGGCCTCATCCCTACACATAACTAAATCTGGACTAATAATTAAAACTCAATAATGAAACATTGAGACATAAAATAATATACTTAAGTTAAAAAATGACTTAAATACCCCTTATGCCTAATTAATTAATAAAATATGTGCGAATTAATAAAAACCAATAAAATCAATCTAAAAAACAGAAAAGTTCAGTAAAAACCAGTAACACTCGGTAAAAATTAGAAAACCAAATCTGAAAATTACATAAATTCAAAAATATGACTTAAATATCCTTCATATACTCAATTAATTAATAAAAACTAGTAAAATTAATAAAAAAATCAGTAAAATTCAGTAAAAAAATCAGTAAAAACAGATAACCAAATTTGAAAATATATAAAATTCCCGAAATGACCGAAATGCCCCCATAACTTAATAGAAATTACAAAAATACCCTCACCAATGATAAAAATCTGTAAAAATCACAGAAATTTTTAAAAAAATCAAAATCTCTCTTATGCCCAAAATACCCTCCAAACTTTAAAAAGAGGGATAAAATTATCAAAATACCCTCAATGTGATAAAAATTTCAGAAAAAAAATATAAAAATAGACGTTAAGTCTAAAAATATGATTTGGGGTAAAAATACCAAAATACTCATAACTTAAATATGTCTAAAATGATCCTAAGATACATCCTAAGGGTTTTCAAGTTTCCCTAAAAGGCTAAAAAAAACCTAAAATGACCATAATGACCCTAATACAACATAATTACAAAAATACCCACAAATAGACTTTAAGTCTAGAAATCCAATTCGGAGTAAAATTACCAAAATATCCTTACAACGCAAACACACTTAAAATAACTCTAAAATCCCTCCTAAGGTTTGGAAACCTTCCTAAGTCATTAAAACTCACCTCACACACTAAAGTGACCATAATGCCTCTATACCCTCCAACTTGACATAATTACAAAAATACCCTTATGGGTCTAAAATACTTGGAATCAATCCAGATAACTCGGAGTCAATCTAGAACCTTTTAAAAGTCTCCCAACCAATCATAAACACATCCTAAACTTGGGCAAGGCCAAGGCCGTAGACTAAAATATATCTTCATATGCATGTACCGCGTGTAGTAGTAGTGTTGTATGTTACAAGGACATCAACGGACGGTTAATCAAGGGTTGTTGAGCAGTTGCTCGACGTAATTAACACTATCCGAAGTCAGTAGAGAGAGATCATATACTCGGATCTTCGCCTGATCCGAAGTCCAGAACTCCCTAAGGGCTAATCCCAAGCTCTCATAGTCCAAGAAACAAAATAAATAAAACCGACCTATATTTCTCCAAATAAGATAAGTCAAATAAAATAAAATAAAAAATACGATAAGAGAGATCTAGGCTAGGTTCCAAATAGTACCCCAATGCTGGCATAGGGAATTTAAAAAAAAAATATAGGTATCGGCCGGTGCCACATTGGAAGGGACCAGTTTCAGCCATTTCAGCACAGTATTGGTCTGGTACGCCTGAAACTGGGCGGTACCAGCCAGTATGATGTGAAAAACCACTTTTAAGGGGTGTCTCACCCGCCTCTAACATATTCAGATCTGTGAGAGGTTGAGAGGAGGAAGGGAACGAGGAGAGCTTGAGGGGAAGCCTAGCGTTGCCGCCACTTGCCACCATTGTAGTACGCCATGCTGCCTCCAAGGAAGAGAACAGTTGAAGAAAAAGAAGAAGGGGTAAAAAGAAATTCCTCTAAGATATAATTTTATTTTTTATTTTTATTTGCTATTTTTTAGATGTTAACAACTTGTTTGATGAGCATTCTTCTCTTCTTATTAAAACAGACAAAACTCCTAAATGTAATACTAGTTAGTGGTTAAAAATCAGGACTTTTGACTAATTACCTTAATTAAACATCAATTGAAACTTAATTAAGCTTCATAACATATGTTAGAGTAGGAGCATACTGCCACTTGCATCAATTGTTAATAAGACAAAACCCCAACTTTGACCCTCATTAGCGGTTAACGATTGAGACTTTTGTTTAATTATCTTAAGTATCAATTGAAACTTAGTTAAACTTCATTTAATATATTAAAGTAAGAACATGCTGCCAATCGCATCAATTGCGAACTAATTAGATAAAACCCTTAAATTTGACTCCGATTAGCGGTTAAAAATTAGGACTTTTATCTAATTCATTTAATTAAACATTAATTGAAATTTAATTAAACTTCATTGCATACATTAGAATAAGAGCATGCTACCAATTGCATCTATTGTGAGTTAGTTGGACAGAAACCCTAACTTTGACCTAATTAGCGATTAAACTTTGAGATGTTTGTCTAATTATCTTAATTAAATATTAATTAAAACTTAATTAAAATTCATTGCATACATTATAATAGGAGCACGCTGCCAATTGCATCACTTGTGGGTTGATCAGACGAAACTCTAAAATTTGACCCCAATTAGCAGTTAAAAATTAAAACTTATGTCTAATTACCTTAATTAAACATCAATTGAATCTTACTTAAGTTTCATTACATACATTAAAATAAGAGCATGCTGCTAATTGCATCAATTGTAGGTTAATTAGACAGAATCCCTAACTTTGACTTAATTAGTGATTAAAAATTGAGTTTTTGTCTAATTATCTTAATTAAGTATTAATTAAAACTTAATTAAAACTCATTCCATTAATTAAAATTCATTCCATACATTATAATAGAAGCATGCTGCCAATTGCATCAATTGTGGGTTGATTAGACAAAACTCTCAAATTTGACCCCAATTAGCAGTTAAAAATTGGGACTTCTGTCTATTACTTTAATTACAAATCAATTAAAGCTTAATTAAACTTCATTACCAAAATTGTATAGATGCACTTACATCTTTGTCTTTTTGACTTTCTTATTGCAGGATCATGGCTAGACGTGAGCAATCTAGTAAGGGATAGAATACATAGGATCCATGAGGAGATTTCAGGTAGAGAAGTAGAAAAGGCAAAGGGTTGTACACCTCAGAAGGTAACATTTCTATACGTGAGAAGGGTCAGCAAATTGTGGATGAGTCTAATGATGTGGAGACAAAAGGTGAACCAGAGCTGATTAAAGATAAGACAGAGTTGCTGGCCCAAGCAGAAGGCGAAGCTCGACGAACAAGTTTTGGAACAGAGACCTACTCTAGTATAGCTCGACACATAGGTGCTGGTTTTGTGTCACCTGTATAGGTCACATGGACAGTTATGTATTCAGAAAATAAAACTCTACTAAGCCAAAAACCAAGCAAGTATAAGAAGAGTAAAAAAGTCAACGAAAACAGCAAGACATGCATTTAAAAGCATTTGTATATGGTTTTTGCATATAGGTGCCCTCACATACCGCTGAATCTCATTATTTTTCGCCTATGATTGATGTCACATACATGACTTCAACTTGATGAGGGTTTTATGTTTCAGTCATCTACGTGCCATCTACATATAGATGGAATGAAACTTAATTAAGTTTCAATTGATATTTAATTAAGATGATTAAACAAAAGTCCCAATTGTTAACCGCTAATGAGGGTCAAATTTGTACACTCAAAGGTTCGCAATCAACTAAAGGTTGAACGATTAAAAATTAGTGTATATCACTATAATATGAAATTAATGGTCAAAAGCATCAGGTTGAGACATTAATTAAGAGAGAAACAAACCCCACAAGTTGTTGTGCAAATGTACACAAAAGATACAGTTGGCAAAATTGATGTTGAGGCATTGTTTGACGATCTTGGGTTGAAACATGAGTTCAACTTAATGAGTCATTTTTTTATCCTGATAATATAGCATCGTTAGATAGTATATTAGATGGAGTTGTTGCAAGAGATCTGGAATTAAGAACAACAAAGAGACAAAAAGAAGATCCATCTCCTCTGATTGAGACTTGAGGGACCCTGTGCCTGCATTTGTACCTGATACTGAAGAGCCTACTAAACATTCAGAATTAGATAGTAGGCCAGTCGCTCCTAGAATGGTTGAGCCACCACCATTTTAAGAAGAAGCACAATAACACTTAAGAGAGCTAATGTTGTTGCTAAAAATGACCATTCAATTAAACAAATGAAGTGTATTTATGTGAGAAATACGCCATGAGCAAACTCTATATACGAAAAGCCGAGTGAACAAGCACAAGAAAAGAAGTGCCAACAATAGCAATCATAATAAAAGAAAGAAAGCCAAGACATAAGAAGGTTAGTTGTTAATTATGATGATGATGACACAACCTCCTAGTGATGACGTTGGTGTAACTATGAGTACTATTGTTGGTGGTGCATTCTATGCATCTAGTTTCTCCTTGTACATCAGCATTGGTAGAGGGAGAGGCAAGGAGATTATGATGAACAATATCAGCATGTGGCCAACAAGAAGCAGGCATGTATGGTTGGGGATATCAACAGAATATGAAGAGTTCCAATTTCATCCCGTTAGTAGTAGTTATGCGTCAACGTCTTCTTCTTATCCTCAGGGTGTTGCTTCTCATCTTGATTCTAGACTCCAATTAAGTCAGTAAGCTTATATTCCAAGAGGGATGTATGACTGGTTGAGTTCTTATTTGTGAATATATGGAATACATGCAGCCTTCTTACGGATTTCAGCAAAAACAACTGGAGAATGAATCGGAAGGTTATTTCATCCTATTATCCATATTAATGTATTCAATTTTGTCTCTTATGGATAAGGATCATCTTGATTTGCTAGAGTTGTTATTTTTTAATGATTATTACACTACCATATTATTTTCATGTTTGATATATAGCAAATAATAATTTAATATGCATTATGTATGCTTCTGAAAACTTGAACCAAAGAGTAATTATGCCTCCTATAGTTATTCAACCTTTTTTTTTACGGGTATTGCCATCCATGCTCCATATACATCCAATTACATCACACCCACATAAGGTTAAAAAAAACGAAAATGGATATCCTAATGAAAGGACAGGATAACAAAAAAATATGAAAAACAAATATAAATACACACCACTTCCTATAAATAGAATACGAAAAAATTCCAAGTTAAAAATATCAACTTTTTTCCTCAATGTACAGACCTCCTCATCCTCCATGAAGATGGCAGAAGCAGGATCAGATTTTGACATCTTCTCTTGCCCCTCCTGCAAACCAGGCAGCATATCTGCAGATCATCAATAGATAAAGCCAACGAGTTATCATCAGAGGTTAATAGTCATAGTTACTTAGTCACTATCAAAATGGAGCAACAACTCAATCGAATTAAACAGTGAAAAAATTACGATGTGACAAGATGATAGGCTTGTTCTTTCTTTTGATGACATCACAATACTCTCTTGCAAGTACATTTACTTTCCGTTGATCCATGCCTAGCTGACATATATCTGCCTGTAAATATCATAGATTGCATTTATAGATTACTAGTACAGCACAGAAATGCAATTTTTTTTGGCAAACTTCATCAGGATACATCAGAAAAGTACAAGATAGGAACTATAGAAAGATAAAAGACAACCATAAAAATAGCTTTTTGTGCTACCATGCATTACAAACAAGTTAGATGCAAGAGGCTGAAACTACTCTCACACCTTTGCCATACAGTATAGGTAAAAGTTTTCTTGCATGCATCCAGAAAAAAGTACTAACTGACCTTCAAGAAGAATATGTCTGCACATTGCATGCATGGGTACATGATCTGGGCTGCAGTCAAATCATCCTGTTCACTCCTGCCCATTATTTGGCAGCACCTGCAAAGTTGACAAAGAAATATGACAAATCAGAGAATCAGAATTTGCAAATGAAGGCATAGAAAAGTAGGCGCAAGTGCATCCATAGTGCTACCTGATTATTCTTGGAAGATTATTTCTCCGAGCTATATCCATAACAAGAGTCCAGTATTCATTTGGTCGTCTATTAATTTCCTCAGAAGTCCATAAAAATTCAACCTTGTCAAGGTTCATTCCAACAGCTTTCCAAATCTCTATTAGATAATGTCCAGTCGTTTGAATTCTCTTCAGATCACCTCCCATCTTGCCATTTAACTGTGCAAACCAATCTGCTATCCATATTTTGACTGAGCACCCAGCCGATGTTAATTTGTTCACATTGATTGCCTTCATAACACCCTGACCAATAATAGAAACACAAGCAAAGAAAGGCAACCCAAATAAGCACAAACAATGCGCAAAAGAGTACCTATATAATATCAAGACAAAGGTCTAGTTTATGGTTAAGCTACCAATTAAGGAAGATGCATTAGAAATCAATGCTATGAAACAGTAATCTATCCACAGAGAAAAACAAAAATTGACTCATGGAATTATCTAGACCTCTTGTGCATCTCACTCCATGTTTTTACCATCTTCCTGAAGGACCCTAGTACCTGTCATTGAGAAATGCAAAGATCACATGGTACCTAGATATCTAGCTAAGTTTTACCCACAACAAGTAAACCTACGATATGAAGATATAGCTGCACTATCCAAGGCAGATGAGTGATTTTGCCTATCAACAGGTGTCCTAGGTAACCACACAAAGTAAATGATTTGAAAGGTGGAGTTATGAAGTAACATTCCTTGATTTCTTTCAATTTTTATGTAGTTGCCAATTTTGGTAACAAAAGCAAGAAAGGTCCTTCAAAAAAAAGAAGAGGAAATGAGAAATGATATTATATTTTTTTTAGAAGGTGACTGAAAGTCACTATTCTATTGAAGCAAGGAAGGGGATTATACAAAGACACCCCACAACCGAAACACTCCCAGACAGGGTGGGACATGCCCCCAACCCAGTCTAAACAAATAGAAAATTTACAACAAAAACTGGTTTAGCAAGAAGATAAAACATAGACACAGAAAATCTCATAAAAACAGTAATATCCACCCTTTAGCTTTCTTCAACAAAATGTGTTCTTCTCTTGAAATGATCTCATTAGCTCTACCCCACTCTTCCATTTTCCTAAAAGTAATCTTCAGTAAATCAAGTGCACTACCATGTTGATCTCTGAACTTTCGTCTGTTCCTTTCACCCCAAATGGTCCACATCAAAGCCGGCCCAATTAAGTACCACAGCTGATTTTGGTCAGGGAAAGGACATACCATTGACCACCACTTAAGAAGGTCCATGACGGAAGAGTGATCCACCCAAGTAATTCCAAAAATTCTGCAAATCGCCTCCCACAGAATTTTAATAATGCCACAGCCCATAAAAAGATGACTAATGTCTTCCTCGAACGTTGCACAAAAGACACATGAAGACTCATTTGAGATATGCAGCTTCTTAGCCCTATTACCCGTAAGAATTCTATCCCAAGCAACTTTCCACAAAAAAACCATGATCTTATTAGGAAGAACTTTTGCCTAGACTAGCTCTTTCCACCAAACCCTGCATCCACCGTCATTCAACAGTTGAACAGCAGACCCAACCGAAAACTGCCCATTAGAATTCCATTTCCACACTCTCTTGTCTATATTCTCTGTAGAGAGACTAGCATTGTTAATCAGATTAAGCAGAACCAACATTTCCTCAAATTCCACCTCCGTAAGATCCCTTCTCAACTGCAAATTGATGAATTCAGTGCCATTAAGAGGCAGAATTTCTGCAACCGATGCCTTCTGATTATATGTGATGTTGAATAAATTGCTGAATACTGAAGAGAAGACCAGTCCAAAACACCACCTGTCTTTCCAAAAATATGTCTCCCTTCCATTACCCACCTGAATGTTGAAAGAAATAGCCATAAAATCAACAGACTTCACTATGTTCTTCCAGATGGGCGACAAATTATAGGTGGTAGAAGGGTATACAGTCCACCTATTATCAGAAGAGTAATACAAATCCTTGACAATGACTGCCCAAATGGCTTCCGGGCTATCCCCTCTTTTCCACAACCACTTCATTAACAAGGCTTTATTAAAAGTAGCAACTCCACAAAGACCAATACCACCCTGCTCCTTACCTTTGCAAACATTCTTCCACTTAATCAAATGAAGCCCTTTCTTGTCCCTTTATCCTCCTGACCAGAAAAAAGAACTCCTAGCTGATTCTATAATCTTCTCCACAAACCTTGGAATCCTGAAAATTGAAGCATGATAAATAGCCAAGGAAGATAAGACAGACTTGGATAAAATCAATCTCCCCCCTCCTAAGAGAAATCTGCCTTTCTATCCTTCCAATCGGTTTACAAATTTCTTAATAAGATCATCCCAGTCCCTTACCCTAATCACCCCATCCGATAAAGGCAACTCAAGGTATTTGATAGGAAAAGAATTAACTTTTTTTCTGCATTCAAACAAATTTGCAATTTCCAAAAGTCTGTCCTGTTCCACATTAATCCCAACATTTTCTGATTTCTCATAGTTTATTCTCAAACCAGTAATGGCTTCCACTAGCATCAGTAACTTTTTAATATTCTGAATTTCCGCATCATTTCCAGCAGTAAATAATAAAAGAAATGATATTATATTTGTGTATATACATGTATTAAGTACTGTAAAATCATTAGTGTCCTATGGTTAGAAGTTATGAGTATGCTTTTTTGATATGTAAGGAGTTTTCAAAAGGATTACTTTACTCGCAAATCTTTTAATGTCTTGATTCTTACACAAAGGCCTTTGTTGCAATTTTGTAGCTTTTTTCAATGTCAGATTCTTTTAGTGTTTTACAGACTTTTTCTGATGCTTTAGGTTGTATAATATCCTATTTAAATAAGGTCTTCTTATGGTTAACTTTTCTCATGAGGGACATACTTTAAATGTTCCCCTGACCCTTTTTAATGTATGCTAATTAACTGGGAAGGGGGGAAAAAGAGATGGCAGGCCCCACAGTCGGTACGTTTTACATATTCCAGATGCTGCTACAACCTGAGGCCAGCATGCCACCACATTCACCCTCCCCCTTCCACCTCCACCCAATCCTAGCACACTGTTGTCATTGACTTCCCTCCGCATGAGTCCAAGCATGCCAACGCCTCGTCACCACAATCCCCCTTCTTCCTCCTTTTTCTACTTATTCTTCCACTGTCTGAGGTATTTCCGCCCCTTGTTTCTGACTGCTTCCCATGCATTTCCGAAACAAATCAAATTGGTTTCTCAAATGCATTTCTTGCATGGGGTAATGTTTTGCTGCAAATAAAAATAAGATACTAAATCTTCTAACTTATTAGAAGACTCCATCGGCAGTTTATACCAAGTCAGTGTTTAGTTCCAGGGAGGCCATCCAGTTGGACAAGTGCCTACAAA
This sequence comes from Zantedeschia hybrid cultivar, assembly GCA_030544215.1. NCBI lineage: Eukaryota > Viridiplantae > Streptophyta > Magnoliopsida > Alismatales > Araceae > Zantedeschia > Zantedeschia hybrid cultivar. The sequence goes on from JARZZO010000005.1 coordinate 5,464,022, forward strand.
GAGAGGACAGCTTTTATCATCTCATCACTATTTAACAATGTCTGTTTACTAGGTACTGTGACTACTGACCCTACCACCAGGAGATTATTATGACCTGCACTGACCCTCCCACCAGGAGATCCCAACACCATATTTCTTCCCCATCCTCAGTGATCATACCTTGTCTGCCAGCAGTGACACAGCCAACCAAACTCTTCATCCTCAACTTGAATTGATCCCTCAATGGTGGAGAGGACATATGAAGAGAGAGTGTGTGTGTGTGTGGTGGAGGTGGTTGGGTTGGGGGGGAAGGGGGGGTTGGATTAAGAAAAAGGGATGTAGGTGAATTGTGAATATAGCAGAAAGGAGGGAAAAAGGCCAAGCAGATACCCTAAGAGAAGAAAGTATGAGGTCAGGGACATTTTGTCCTTACATATAAATCAAAGAAAAGTTCAAGAAGAGGAGTCCTGTATCATGCTAGTTGGCAACTTATATCAAAATGTTCGTATAAGATTCGATAATATCAAACAATAGAAAACAATTTTGTTCACTGTAATTATTGCAAATTAAGATGCAATTCCATTCAGCAGAAAGATATGGCAAAAACAGTACTTTTAAAAATACAAAACAAAGATTTTACCTCTTTGTTTATTTAATTCACATGTAGTAATAACCAAAAGGATAAGAATGGCTACTAAGGGTGTATCCTGTATCAGAATTTTAGAAGACCTGAGATTCATCCTATTTAGCATTAATTAGGTATCCTTACCATGTTGCATCTCTGTTCCAATCCAATCGACCCATCCCACCCCCAAATGAGGGCAGAAAGGAAAAGGTAGCTCCCTATTCCCAAGAAATTGCTTTTGACTTTCTTCATCAAGCATGGATGGAACCGGTACGGCGGTACCAGTATCGGTGGGTACCGGTACCGGTACGTACCGGCCGGTACCAGCCCAATATCGGCCGATACCCTCTACAGGAGTGGTATCGGCCGATTCTGCCATCCCTGTCATCAAGACTCGAGAACCAAAAAAAGAGTTGCCAAGAATATCATCAAGACAAGTGTTAAATACATAAGACAAATGAGAATGGAACAAAAGATGCCTAGGCTTTCAGGTCAAGAGAGAACTTTGCTAGAAAGACCAGCTGCAAACTAGCCTGGACTTACCGAATCTACATATACCCTCCCTTCAATCTTAATGCAACATGGTGATACATGTGGTTAAGGAAAGGACATAAGCTCTCTTATTTATTTATTTATTTATTTGGAAGCAAGCCATGGAACTAGAAAAAAGATTAGAAGGGCAAACTCACTCCCTTGTTATGTGAATTTAAACTCCATAGCCACTAGGCCAGGGACCCAACTAGTCAGGGGGAAAAAAAAAGAAGGGGGGGGGGGGGGGGGGGGGGGGGGGGTGTTGCAGCGCTTAGAAGGGAGACAGAAGGCACATTTTGAGCAGGAAGGTACAGTGCAGAAGATTGATTCCAAAGATGCTAGAACTCAGAGGTCTAAGGCAATTCCACAAAATGAAAAGAGAATATTCACTGGTTGCTCACCTGGCATATATGACAATTGAGGTTCTTCCGCTTACATGAAAGCAGTTTTTTTTTTTTTTATGAAGCAACAAAAATTAAGGTTCCTTCACTAATAGGAAAGCGACTTTGTTTTAGAGCAAAGGACTGGAATCAATGTGGAATGGCACTATGTCTGGCCTTCGCATGAACTAATTTTCTCCTCTTCGTATAATCACAAAATGGTACCATACACATCCCACAAAAACAACAAGAAAAAGGAAAAATATGCCTAGCTTTTCTTTATATTTCCATATCATTGAACTTCCAATTCCACTAGTGGTCTGGAATTTATCTTTCTTTTCTTTACATGAAACTCTTTTCCAACGATATAAGGTCTAGAGGAGTGAAAGGAAGTAAAGCCATTAGGAGGGAAGACAAAAAAGAGGATGGGAAAGGAGGGGAAGGTGAGGGAGGAGGGGAGGTAAACAAGTACCTATGGAGATTGATACATGGAATGTGAGAGGACTAGAGGGAAGAGAGAAGAGGGCTGCTTTGAGGGATATGGTTAGGGGGTGTAGGGTTGATGTTCTGTGCATTCAGGAGACAAAGGTGGAGATCGTCTTTGGAGAGAAATTGGAGGCAACAGGCTGTCGAAAGGGGTGGCTTCTCCTACAGTTGGCAAGACAGGGGGTATCATGGTGCTATGGAGTGTGGAGTGAGTATAGCCTCGAGGAGACAGGGAATCAGGTAGGGAGGAATACTATATCAGTGACCTTTAGGTGCTTGGAGGATGAATTTTTATTTTATTTATTTATTTTTATTATTATTATTATTATTATTATTATTATTATTTTATTTTATTTTTTGGGGGGGGGGGGGGGGGGGGTTGTGGAACTCCTTGAGTGGCATTCCCAAACGAGGAGGCCATGGCGTGTTGCAGGGGATTTCCATGCCATCCTTTCCCTGGCTGAGAGGTCTAAAGGGGTTGCCATCTCAGGCCCTATGGAGGACTTCCTGGATTTTGTGCATCAGGCTGCCCTGATTAATGTTTCATACAGAGAATGCTTGGTACATATGGTCTAATTTCAGACGTTACCCCATTCGCTCCAGATCAAACAGATTCCTAGTGTCTGTTGATTGGGAAGAACACTTCCCATACCTCCAGGCCTCTTGCCTTCGGCGAATAGTGTCAAATCACAAACCCATCATGATGAACACTAATTTAAAGCATCAGCAGAAGCATGTCTTCAAGTTGGATAAGTTCTGGTCACATGAGGAAGGCTTCATGGATATTGTCAAATGGGAATGGAGAAGTAAGTTGACCTACAACGCTGCCACAACTATTCTGGTAAACAATCTCCACTCCCTGGCTTGTGCTCTCCACACTTGGGGATCTTCCAAGAGGATACCCAAAAAGGTGGTCAAGGAGGGGATCTTATACCAGATGGACGCTTTGGACATGCTGGAGGATGCTGGTTGATGGAAGAGGAATTAAAGACCCACTAAATACAATACAGATATATAAATAATTATGAAGAAATATAGGGCTTATATGCAAATTTTCTTTAAAAAGTCTAATGGGCTTTAAAGTAAAATGTGAAGTGGGCCTAAGATTTAGAACTTTAAAGGGCTTTAGTAAGTTGATTAGTGGGCTGGTTTTAGGACCTATAGGATGTGATTGGGCTTGTTTAATGGGTTTTTACTTGGGTTTTTAATGGACTGTTAATGGGACTTAAGTAATGGACTTGGAGTGGGTTTTCAATGGGTTGTTAGGGCCTGTTTTAATGGGCTACATGATGAGAAATTGAGCTATTAATGGGCCTGTTTTAAATGATTTTTAGGTGCGCCCATAATGGGCTGTTAGTTTAAGGATAGCGGACCCATTATTGGGCAACTTTGGTACGTCTTAGTGGACGCATTAGGAGAGTAGTAGTGCAGACCCTAGAAATGGATAAATATGACCTCCTTATAAAAGGAGGTGGACTGCCCCCTCCATCCTCATCACTAGCTAGCAAGTGTGTGTGTGTGTGTGTGTGAGAGAGAGAGAGAGAGGAGGTGGATGGAGTGGAGAAAGAGAGGGAGAGCAGGGAGAAAGAGAGGGAGAGTAAGGGCTGTGGGGGAGCTAGAAGGAGAGAAAAAGAGAGAGAACCTGTTAGAGAGAGAAAGGGGGCTGAACAGTGAGGAGAGTGGGAGAGTAGCAAGATAGAGAGGGATTTGGGGGATGAGGTAGAAGAAGTTGGAGAGAGGAGAATAGAATAAGAAGAGTCAAGTTCTTGAAGAACTCTTGAAGAGAGGAAGATATAAGGGAAGAAAGAGAGTTGCAACAGGGGACTCTCCACCAGCTTTGGGACTGCAGCAGCGTTTTCCTCCACAAGCGGGCAAAGGAGCTTGGGTTTTTGCTCTTTGCAGGTAGGGTGATACCTCTACCTGTCATTCCCTTTGTTTTGGATTTTCTAGTGAGATTAAAGAGGGTGTGAATGCATGAAAACAGGGGAAACTATGTCCGTTTATTTTCTAAATTGAGGTAGCTGTTAAAGGGGTTTAGAATCATGAAAAGAACATTTTGTTTGCATCATACTACAGCATATGTATATGCATGTTTCAGCAAAGTTTCTCATGAATTTTCTACGATGTTTTGTTTGTAAAGCATGCCAGTGATGTTATGAAAAGCAAGTACATGATGAACCATGTTAAAACCCTACATGAACCTAGCTATGGAATTACCTCCTAAGTAAATGATTCACTCATAAAAATTATGTCCACATGTTTAAACATTGAACATCTATGAAGCACCTTTTTTATGAAATGAGTAAGAAATGATGGACCAAGTCCATCTAAGGTTCATATGAGCAATGAAAGAAAGAAAGATTTAGGAGCCTAACTCCTTACGTTATATAGACACACACAATTATTTATTTTAGCACTACATATAAAAGATTCTCATGATAAAGATGACAGCCCCAAGAAGGGGGCAAAAGAATAAGAAAAAGAACATGAACGTTGGGAGGCACTCCAATGCACTTCCTTGAAGAAATAAACGCAAGAGAGCCTTCTATGAACAAAGATTCCCATGATGTTTTTTTTAATGAAAGTGACATCGCTTCATTAGATGGATGGACTCACAAGATCCATTCTTTGCGGATAATGGAACTTCTGATCCAAGCTTGTACAATATGTGTGGAGTCGAGGCACGGAGCATCGCTTTTTTCTCATGGTTCCAGAGTCTAGATTTGGAACCTTGACTAGACAAAAGATAGTGATCCAACTTGAGTGTACTTATGGTTTAGGGCATATAATGTAGATATTTAGTAGACTACATACCTAGCTTAGCTTACTTTCATGCCTTATCCAGTAGGCTTCCGAAAACTTGCTGGAATGGACAGGCAAAAGCCGAGAAGACTGTCAGTGGATGACTTGCTCGCCACTACGACCACTAGTGAGCTATTATCCTCGTCATTTCGAGTCAAAGGGCGAGTCACTTCGTTGGCAAGACAGTAGACTACAAACTCAAAACTTGTTAAAGACATGAACCAATGAATAACTCATCCCTGAGACCCTATTATGATGACTTGCAGTGTCATATTTTCTACATTAGTATATATTAGTACGAATTACCATTAATTATTAAGATAAAGAACACGAAAGACTTGCACTTATGAACTATTTAGAAAGCAAAAGAAAAAGGTATACTTGTTACAGTCTTGTTAAGCTTTCCTCATCGGTTTCACTTTGTCTTACGATTAATGCATTTCATAATAGTTTAAGAATTATTTCATAAATTTCATATGTAAAGTGAATCTCTTGCTTAACAACTATAAAAAAACGAAATAATTCTTTGGTAAGATGAGTAAATGGGATAGTGAACGAGGGATTATAGTAGGGATGTAAATGATCCCTACTGAGATTGCTTTACGAGTTCTCATAAAAGTTCTAAAACATATTTTCAGGAACAACGCTAAAAGATGGATCCAATATATATTTGAAATATATGAGTATGACCAGTTTGATTTATTTTCTTAGGATATGTATTTTAACTTCCTTATATTTATGTTGCATAATGAACATGACTCTTTTATTGCACTTTTACATTCATGTACCTTATTATTTTATTTTTGCATTGTGCACCTACCAAAGGTTTGTAAGTAAGACCATTATAAGGGACAACCTGAAAACAAAATATAATGACATTCTACTTAAGAAGGAGATATTTTAGAGACAGATGGATTAAGGAGGAGGATAAGAACATTACCTATTCTCATAGACTAACTTTGGGCAAAAGAAGGGTGAATCGAATTGGGAAACTCAAAGTGGATGGTCAAATGATATCCAAGCAGGAGGAGATTATGAGACACATGTCACACATCTTTCACTTCTACTCACCTTTTTTTCAGAAGAGGATTTTATACATCCCAAGGTTGCAAAGGACTTGCTCCCTACTTTGACAAATGAGGAGAGGGAACTTCTGTCTGCCCCTTTTAGTGCAGAGAAACTAAGGGTTGCGATGTTTGCCTTACAAGGGGATAAGGCTCCAGGACCAGACAGTTTTCCTCTATTCTTCTATCAGCACTGTTGGGGATCATTCATGAGATTCTCATTATGGCAGTCTTGGAGTTTCAGGAGGGAAGGGCACACCTAAGAGGCATCAACAAGACTTTTCTAGTTCTTATTCCCAAAAGAGAGCAGGCAGATACAGTGTCTAATTTTAGGCCCAACAATCTTCTTAATGGGTCTACACAATTATTGCTAAGATGCTCCAAACTTGAGATTGTCATTGTCAGGGTTGTGAGTCAATTTCAAAGTGTCTTCATCAAAAGGAGGCATATCCATGAGGGCTTTTTTATTGCTCATAAGTGTCTCCATGGCATGAAATTGCTTAAGAGAAAGGGGTAGTTTTAAAGGTCGATTTCGAGAAGGCATATGACAGGGTCAATTAAGAATACCTAGTCCACATTATTAGTCTTATGGGGTTTGGTGACAAACGGGTGACATGGATTAGGACTTGCATCTCCTCTTCTTCTTTTGCCATTCTCTTAAATCGAGAATCAACTCCTTTCTTCCATAGTGGCAGAGGATTGCACTAGGATGACCCTTTATATCCTTTGTTGTTTGTCTTGGTAGCTTACATCATCAGCAAGATATGGACTCGGGCCGAGCTGGCTGGCTGCATCTCCGACACCTACAATATGTAGACGACACTATTCTTTTCATCTCTGGGGAGGAGGAGGATGTTGCAAAGTTAGACTGATGTTGGAGACATTAACAAAGTTAGTAGGCTGAGGGTGAACTATCAGAAAAGTAAAATCCTTGGGGTCACTATGGAGAATGGTGAAATGAGCAGAGCTGCTCTTATTTTAGGGTGCCAGAGAGGATCATTCCCCACATATTACCTAGGCCTTCCTTTATCTCCGGACCCTATCAGATGTAGAGACTGGCAGCCCGTGATTCAAAAATTCCACTCTCAATTAGCAAGGTGGAAAGGCAGGCTTCTCTCCTATAGGTGGACGATTGGTGTTGTCTAAGTCTATTCTTAACAGTCTACCTATTCACTATCTATCTATCTTTAGGATACCTAAGATGGTGGCTAGATAGTTGGAAGCTATTGGGAGTAGGTTCTTCTGGAGGGGAGGTGGTGAGAACTTTAGTGGAGGGGTGCAGGATATGGGGGTTTATGGATCAAGAACATCTGTGACTTCAACTTGGCCCTTCTATCCAAACTCCAAAGGGCTATGGAAGCTGGGCATCATGCACTCAGGTCTTTGGTTTGAGGTAGTGAGATACAATTATTACCTTAAAAGTAGGATTTGGGATATACAGCTACAAGTGGTCTACAATGTCTCTCCCATGTTTGAAGGGGTATCATCCAAATTGTTGACATCATTGCTGCTACTATGCATGTTGCTATTGGAGATGGTCAATAATGTTTGTTTTGGCTAGATATGTGGTGTGGTAATATGCCACTTTCTACTGGGCTTCCCAGGCTATTTTCTATTTGTTCTAATCTGCAGGTAGTTGTTGCTCAAGTGTGTGATCAACAATTCATAGCTAGGGGTGGGTGGACCCCTCAGTTTAGGAGGGCTCTTACAGAGGAGGAGATTCAAGACCTTGCTGATGTGCTGCTGCTCTTGGAGGATTATACAGTTGATATTAATGTTACGGACTCATGGTCATGTGATTGGAGTACCTCAGTGAAGTTGTCTGTTAGTTCTGTATATCATGTCATTCCAGATGGTGGCACAAGGTTTCCCCATTTCCAACAGGTTTGGGAACCTCAACCACCCTTGAAGGTGAAAATCTTGGTGTGGAGAATTGCTATTGGCCGACTTCCTACTTGTGATAGGCTCATTTCTTTTGGTTGGGATGTTCCCTCTCTCTGTTGCCTGTGTGGAGAGGAGGATGAAACACTGGACCATATGTTTGTGGGTTGTGCTTTTGTGAAGGAGGTATGGCATAGCTTACTCTCTAAACTTGCGCAAAGAAGATGGGTACAAAAAGTGGAAGAATTATTTTAGACTTGTCTTCTATTTCAGCTTGCATGGTAGACCACATACTGTGGCGGCTGATCATTCATGCCACATTGTGGTCTATTTGGGGCGAGAGGAACAACAAGATCTTTAAAAAGGAAGCATAAGACTGAGAATGCGGTCAATTTTATTTGTAAAAGAGTGAAAGAGTGGCCAAGGTGCTTTGTAATCTCAGCTTAAACACTTCCTCCTTTTCTGGTCTTTTGTAAGCGTGCGTGAGAACCACCATCTTGGTGTGTTTGGTTTTTTGTGCACAGGTTTTTTCAGAAGGAGGTTTTTGTTTACATACCTGTAAATTCTTTTTCAATTTTATGAAATTACATGGTACCATCCACTTTCAAAAAAATGAAACTCTTTTCTAGGGCTTAATCCCATTGGACTTCACCAAAAAAGTAGAGTGCGGATTAGATGCTTCCTCCTCTTTTGGTCTTCTGTAGGGTTGCATGAGAACTGCCATCTTGGTGTGTTTGGGTTTTTTGTGCATAGGTTTTTTGGGGAGGAGGTTTTTGTTTACAAACCTGTAATTTCTTTTTTCAATTTTATCAAATTACATGTACCATCCATTTTCAAAAAAGTAAAACTATTTTCTAGGGCTTAATCCCATTGGACTTCACAAAAAAGGTAGAATGCAATTGGATGTTGGAACCTGGATGTCTTGGATTCTTGTAAACGAGCAAGCATGTCATACTCCATTTTCTTTATTTGTTTAGGATGAGGAAATCCAATGAACACTGACAAAGGAATCCAACCAGGATGTGCCTGTGAAACATATGCACCCCAGGGACCGAAAATATGCACATATGGTTCCACTAAGGGGCTTGATAACACATCATCAAAAAGCAAATCCACAACCTAATGGCGTAATGTGCAAGTTCATGTATTATTAAGTGCTTGAACAACTGTATGCACTCTATAAATGGTACATGACCTGAGGACTAAATTCTAATGAGGCATTCATTATGGATCACTCATTCATTTAATCCATGTTCTAGCATAGAAGAAGTGCATTTAGGTTCTCTTAATTTTAAGGAAAATTGCCAAAAGGAAAACTGAAAGCTCTTTTGACTGCAGAAGATGCAAGTATAAGAACTTTTCCTTGATACACTTTCAAAACAAAATCACCAGTTTTGCTTAACCATAGTGTTTGCAGCTATTCTGGGGCATTTGCCACAAAATATGCCAGTCTCAAAGAGAGACAGCACATGTCACTCCTTCATTTTCTTACTTACTACTGATATTTGTATTCAAAGGAGGAACTCATATACAATTCCAACTTCAACACAAATAAAACCTCTTAACGGGTAGACAAGATGTGTCCCACAAAATTACGCACACATCATTCTTAACTATCGAAAGAAGGATTCATCCTGTTTACGTTGAAACCATAGTCGATATATACAAGACTTTCTAAGAGCTGCAAATGTATGTATCAAATCAAAATCCCCTCTTTTCACCACATAGCTAGTAAAAGTTTTCAACTTCTTTTCAACTTAATTTTGCTGAGAAAGCACTTGGGCGATCATTTGGTTTGACGTAAAATATAATAACATATCAATTTTGAAATAATCAGTTTTAAAACCACGAAAATGAAATTCCTATGGATCAGTTGATTTTGGACTGAAAACTGGAATCAGCTAAAAAGAATCCCCTATGGACCAATTGGTTTTGAAATACAGCAAGTTGTGACACTCCAACGTACTTAAAATGACATAAAACGATTTACAGCACTCCAGGCATAAGAAAAATGCCGTATTATGACATTTTGCGATGTATTTACAGCATTTCACGGCACATCAAACAACCCCACGTTGAAGTGACTCGAAGGGGGGGGTGGACAAAAAGCAAAAGCAAAAGCAAAAGAAGAGGAAACATTTCCCAGAGCCAACAAATAACAAGCCGCGCCGCTGCTGTCCACAGGTCACAAGGCGCAAGCGTTCCACGGACATCGTAACAACAAGAGGAAAGGCATGAAGACACGGTGGTAATAGTGGTAATGAGAAAATTAGCGGTTGCGAGCAAACCTGAGCAATGTGCATTCTCCCCGAGGGCTCGAATCCATCGTAGCACACCGGGTTGGGCTTCTTGGCCAGCAGGTTTCTCAGCTCCTCATCGGTGATGCACTCCTCCCCGATGCTCCTCACCAGGTCGTACTTCTCGTCCAGGCTCATCCTGTGGCGCGCGCGCGCGAGAGAGAGAGAGAAAGAGAAAGACCACAACACAGCGGAAGACGATGTCAGCAAGAAACGAAGATTCACAAGGGAAGGAGAAATCGCGGTGGCGGTGGTTCTAAGAGAGAGCAGACGAAGAGGCGGTGGTCGTTGGGCGCCGCAGAGGCGAGGGAAGTAGAAAGCGCTCACCCTGCGGCTAAGTCTTCCGCCAGCGAAGTTGAGGCGGGGGAGGCGAGGGGCACCGCCGGGTTGGCGTCGGCATCGCCGGCCGTGGTCACCGGGATGGGCGCACCGTCCGCCTCGTCCGCCATGGTCGACGACCGGTCCTAGGATGGAACAGATCAGAAGGAAACCGACGGGGAGGGCTTTAGGCTTTGGCAGAACAGCTAATGGGATCCCCACTACCCCGCACAACTATAAGAAGGTGGACTTTGTTGACACTGCTTGTCTTCACAGCCGTCCGATCAACCTCAGCAAGTGTATCTTTTTATTTCAAAGAAAAAAGTAATTCAACAGATGTTGAATTAAAAATAAGGATAGTTATATATATATAACCATGTTCAAAATGAATTGTGATTTTGCCTATCTTATTTTCACATTATTTTAATAACCTTGTTGCATGTCAATTGTTATAAAAATGTCTCTGTCGTTAACATCTGTTCTGTTAGGCATCTCTTATTTAATCATGTTAAGTTTTAACCAAAATTGAAATGGTCTAAAATACTCTAATTCTTTCTTCAAATATTTTTCTCTCTCTTTCCATATATCTTTCCATCTCTCTATCTCCCTCTTTGGCATAATTTGCTAATCAAAAGAATACATTTTAAAGATATTTTTTACTAAATATTAAATTTAATGAGTGAAAATATAATATTTGTTGTCTTCCTAATAGAAGTTAACCGTTGGGGCATTTGTTACGTATTGTGACACGGTTAGATTATTTGTAATAATATAATAATAAAATAAATAAATGCATGATTTTATTTTTATTAGGAGTATATATTATTATCCCTTAAAATATACTTGTTGTAGTACTCATCAGATCAAAATTGAATGGACAATTGCATTGTACTATGCTACAATATACGCAATAATGTGAGCATTACAATAAGCATTATTGTTGATAAAAAGAGATGGCGTGCAGCAATTTGCATGATCAATAAGAATGCCTCTCGGTAGGCAGATAAGTACAATGAGCACAATTGAACAAAATCAAAATAGAAATAATGAATGAATAAAGTAGGTCTTGATCTTGTTACTTACGGTGGCCTAAGAGCTTGAAGATGCACAGTGGATGAAGCTCTCTCTTAGGCTTTTCTCACATATTTCCTCTCAAGCTCGGGAAGACGGGAAGCGCTTAGTGCCGAGAATGAGGATCTAAATTTCAAAGTTCAACTCTTGTCTCACTTGGTGTTTTTATGTCTGTTCATCTTATGCCCGAGGTCTTCAATTTATAGGTAAGATATGAATTTGCCCGTTGAGACTCAGCTTCCTTCCCATTAGACTCTTGTAGGGAAACATTAAATACAAGATTTCCAATTGTGTCTATTCTCTACTGACTGGTCCACATCAGTCTTTCATTCTCTTTGTTTATCCCTTATGTTACCTTTTAATGTATGTAGATGTTGGTTCCCAAATTTGTGCACGATTTGATAGGTGAAAAGCTGTCTGACAGATGCCTACACCAATAGAAAATAGAAAAAGCAACTAGACTCTCTACGTAGTGTGTCAATGTAGCTGAAGTGTATAGAAGTACAAAAGATGGAAGTAAAGAGAATCACAAAGATAACGTGACACCCTGATGCACACAATCTCAAAGAATGCATAGAAAATCTCATGGAATAAATTTTAAATATACCAAGTTAAATTTGTTCAAGCAGTAGCTAAAACAATATCTGAGAAAGCATAAATAAATCATTACATCCATGTGACATAAGCAATTCAGGAATACACTGTTAACCGAATCACAAAGGGCACTAATAAATTGATTTGACAGATAAGATAAATCAAGTTCTAAACATGCTTATAATATAGTTAGAAAGATATAGATAATTGATTCAAATATAATCAAAGAATTGAGTCACAACTGAGCATTATAATCAATCAGATATATAGGAAAATTAGGCATAAAATAAGCAAATAATTGATGCAATAATGCATAGTAAATCATTGCAAATAATCGAGAATAACTGAGTTCAAATCATACAGGAAATTGATTCAAAATATCATAGATAATCGATTAAATACGTTGCCCACTATATGGAGAACCTAGAGGGGGGAGGGGTGAATGGGTTATCAAAAAATTATATACTTAAGATAAATAGAAGATAACTACAATCGCACAGCAGGGGGATGAAACAAAGAGCAATCACACAAGATATACAAAGATTTATACTAGTTCAGTCTATCTAGACTTATGTCTAGTACCCAAGTAACCTTTCGGAAGTTCTACTAACGTAAGGTACAAATCTCTTGCAGGTTAAATAATACCAAACTCAACCTTTAACCTCAACTGGTCTTCTGTTCAACATAATGTAGAGGGAAAAAGCAACCTCCTATATAGTTGCAGCCCTCTCTTCTAACAACTAGGAAAAGGAAAACAAGGAATAAGTTGAAAATAGTTGAAATGAGAATGCCTTCAATAGGTAGGTGTTCACAGATAAACACAACTAATCAAGACAAAAAAAAAAAAAAAAAAGGAACACTAAAACACAAGTCCTGATCTAAATGAAGAATCCTCAAGAGCTTCTGGTTTGCTAAAGAGTGGAATGCTCAATCTCTCAGCTTCTCTCTTTTTCCAAGCTCAACTTTTGAAGACAAGAAGCTGTAGGTGCATAGAAGTAGAGTTTTTCCTGGGTTTTCTCTTCTTTTTCTTCTATATTATTCTCTACTGAACAAGGTCTTCATATATAGGATGATCTTCAAAAAGTGTTCGTTAGACTGGTGGAGGAAAACGTTAAAGAGAGACCTTCCAGTTTGTGTCTAATATTTGAATTGTCAGAGAAAGACAGAGAGAGTATTATGTCATGGCAAGACAGTGGTCTTGTTCCTTTTGTATCCCTTTAGAAGCTTCATAAGGCTATAGGTGCATGCTGCCAAAAAGTGATCGAGTGCAGCCTCGAACACATAGGTGGTGAGATCTTTCTGACAAGAAGTTAAACCAATGGGAACACACAAAGAGCAATTGCACTTTATGCTTATATCGTCAGTGTAGCAGAAGTCTATGATAGTACAAGAAATAGAAGCATGAAAACTCATGAAAATGTATTATGGAAAAAACAAAAAGTCGTAAGATAAAAGATCAGAGAAATAGCGCAGACAATCTCTCTAAGAAAGTTGATAATTTAAATGTTACAGTGCTAAAGGTGTGACTGGATAAAATAAATCAATTACACACGGACTAGTAATTTCTTTGAATGAAATATTAAGAAATCACTTGATAAAATAAGTCATAGAAATATTGAGAGAGAAAACAATAATATATTGAGGGAAAATCGATTAATAGATCAGGTAATCAAATTCATTCAAGCTATTCAAACTCAAGCAACTAATTGCTAATTAAATTAACACATCAATGGATTTTTCAGGCACATATAATCAAGTTTAGAATAAAGTCACAAAATCGATTAGAAATAAGCGAGTAATTGATTTGCCGTATAACAGTAACCAAAGTTACATCCAAACGGTGAATTGATTGAAGAATTAAATTGTTAATCAATTCATAGAGATAAGGTTAATCAAACGAGGAACTCATTAGAAATTGATTAATGAGTTCAAATAATCGATTAAAGGACATGAGTTTAACTGATTTAATAATCGCAGATAATCAAAGTTAAGTGTTATTTGTAAATCGATTCGAGAATGCACTATAATCGATTAAGCATATGTAGGCTAATCGAAGTGAAACATTGTCAGTGATCAATTTGAATCACATGAGTAATCGAAAGTTGAAGTCAGAACATTAATCGATAACTCAGTCACATCAGTAATCGATTCGGTTCAAGACAGTCAAATTGATTAGCGAACAACAATAATTAAAGATGAAACCATAACGTTAATCGATAACTTCAATGAAATAGTAATCAATTAGTGAACAACAATAATCGAAGATGAAAAACATAATGTTAATTAATAATTTAAACGAGACAGTAATCGATTAGCGTTCAACGATAATCGAAGTGAAACTTAAATTATACTAAAGGACTTAATCGATTAGCGATAGCGATTACAGAATAAAAAGAATGTCTTATAATCGATATGGAATCAAATCGATCAATGATATCGTAGCTATCATTTTCATTATTAGTCGATTAGCGATAGACACGTAATTGAAGTTTCAATTAGTCTTTAATAGAAAAGATCAAAGAGTTGCTGAAATGGATTAAGTCCCAGAACTTGAAGTGTTCATTCAGTGAATCTATCCACAACCTAATTGATTAATTCATTTTTTTAACTTAAGCCAACATATTATTAATTTTTGACATTTTCATTGTACGTTATCACCAAAACATGTGAATTAAATAAATGCACAAATTACTCAACAATCCTCCTTTTTTGGTGATGACAAAACTTCAAAAAATGTAAGAATAGTAAGTACAATCAAAACAGTTAAATATTAGAGCAAATATGTAACGACCCGCCACCCTATAATCGGGAATCCGATTACTAAATAGGTATCGAATCATTAAATTTGGAGCCAAACCAAGATCTCGATAAGTTTGGAAAATAAATGATAAATTAAACTAAACATCCACATCACATCGAATTGTAAAGGAAGTGCAGAAAATAAAAATTATTACAATTCGACTTGACTCAGCAATTAATTACATACTCTAACAGAAAAGAAATAATTAAGCGTACATGCCAGAAAGGAAAATAACAACTACATCGGGACATACCCCGGAAAGGCGGTTGCTGACGCGCAACCCAAGGCAACACTCTCCTCGCTACGCCTGTCTGGAACCCTCACTTGAAAACCGCAGGAGGTGAGTCTCATCGAAAAAGACTCAGTAGGGATCCTTCGATCTCCACCACCCACTCACACACCCACAATTGCAATATACAAATATAGGCAATTTAACTAAATAAAGTAGTAATACAATTCCTAGATTTCGATATAAAACACATGCATTTATAACAGTAACATGCACGATTCTAAAACCACATTATCACGGAGTCTACAACTGGCGTCTCGGCTAAACACACAAGTCATACGGCCGAACGCAGAAAACACTGACCCGCTGAAACTAAATAGCAACCCTTCGGATAGCACACTGGCTACTCCGGCCTAACCTGATTCAAGGTGGTCCTGCTTCCTCCAGCACGAGTGACATTCCGAATGTATCACTCTCATACCGGAACTAGCTATACCCCGGGGTACACCAGGTGACCCTCTCTCTAGGCGTCACCCCATCACTCCCACACCGGCGCCGTGTTACTCCCACACTGATATAGGGTGTCTAAGCGCTAACAATTGTCACTCTAGGTCTACGATCGCACAAAACGCAATACGGTGCGATCCGATCACGTAGAAATCATCGTCCTCAAGTATGATCTCAAACATGCAATTAATCAAACTATCTATCAATGTAAACACATGTTAATTGCAGGAATTAATGAGATTCTATCTTGAATCGCGTCGCCCAAGGCTGATGTCATTCAAGACTCCTTAACTGGTTCATGTGAAATATGGCTTCGGAAGAATGCCTAAAACATGTTGTTCAAACGGGTCGCCGTTTTAAAAGGCGTCGCTGTCCCTAGTCGCCTAATAACGACAGAAACAGAAACAGACATTGGGGTGATCTGAACTAAAACGCGTCGTGCACGGAGGTCGCCGTTTAAAAGGCGTCGCTGTCCATGGACGCTAATCAGTCTATGAACGCTAATCAGTTCAGAGACAGAGTCTGTTATCTGGGTTAAATCGCGTCATAGGTGGAAACCACCTTTTTAAAAGGCGTCGTTGTCCCCCGACGCTATTTAACCCTCACAGACAGGTTCTCCCACTGCCTTCCCGCAATTCACAGGGTGAGATTTCTCCCCCAAACTCGCACAAAACACTGTAAAACTAGAGAGGGAGGAGGAAAAACTAAGTACCCATTAAAAATCAACAATTTCTCATTACATGTAATTAGTATTTTCACCCTAAAAATCTCCGAAACATGCTCTAAAGCGGGAAAAACGTGGTTTTAAACAAAACAACGCGAGGATCGTCACCCTACCGGTTATTCGAACTCCTTCGAGCTCCAAGCCGCCAACCCGCAGCCGCCGGTACTGCCGTGGACACCGTTATTCCACCGGGACGTCGGCTGCCGTCCGGAGAGAAATGCGCCGCGGAGGAAGTAATAATAGTAGTGGAGGAAACTGGGAGGTTAATGGAGTGGAGGAAGAGGAGGAATGGAGAGAGGAAAGGAAGGAGAGGGGGAAAGGGATCGCCGGAGGTTGGAGAGAAGAGAGGAGAGAGAGAAGAAAGGAGAAAATGAGGGAAGGGAGAGAGGGTTTGCAGGGTCAAACAGAAATTGGGCAAAACGCATCGTCCAAGTCCGACGTCATTCAAACGACAAGTCTGGGCCGTACTCTGACACACCAGGGCCGTACTCTGAATGACGTCATCCAGTCAAGACGCCGTTCAGATGATAAGACCGAGATTGTACTCTCGCGGCCCAAAATCAGTCCACGTGGCGCCCACGTGGCACAACCTAAAATACGTCCACCTCGACGGACGTTGTTTGAACCACGTCGAACAAACTTGATGCGAAAAGACCTAAACCGAAGAATCCGACTCCGAAACTGACCCGATAACCGGATCCGAAACCTCAATCCTTACAAAATATAACATATTTATGTAAATATTAGACTAGACATATATTTATCAGGGCACTGAGATTAAAAAAAAATGAGATACATAAATTTTGTTGGATAGAACAATTCTCCGTCTTTTTTTCATACACTCAGAAAGGGAAACAAAAAAGTAAGAGAGAGAGAGAGTTTATAGGAATTGCATAAACGACTTAGAGACCATAAGAGCATAGGTAGTGATGATTTCAGTTCAAAGTGTTCAGAACGAGTTAGAAAAGATTATGATGTTTGGTCAACTGGGTGTCCTGCTGCCCTCTGCTTCTCATAGTACTGTTCATATGCTCTCTGCATCATTGACTGATACTCAATTGGAGACACTCTGTGTTTGAAAAGAGGAGACTCTAGATTCTTTGCATACTTCAGAAACCCATTGATATTGAATGGGCAACCCATTGATATTGAATCAACACTTCAAGTTGTTATCAATCAATTCCTTTTTCAGATTGTAAAATATCAAATACTTTTGCTTCTAATTTATGTAACTATCAATAGAATGAGCAATATACTGTTTATCTTTAAATTCATGTACTATCAAGAGTGCCTCTTTGTTAGGACTTCTTTCTCTGTTCACATTCAGGCGTTGTTGATAAGCTTATGGATAGCCTTGATCCATTCTTCTTATGTGTATGTCTTTGCTTGTGAATAGACTTTGACAAGGTGTTATATCCAGGAAAGCAGGTGCTTTCCGCTTCTCTTATGCAAATTCAAATATCTAAGACATAGAGATATTTTCAGCAAATTCGTGGTCAACTGCAGGTTCCTCAGGCACTTCTTTGATTACAAATCTCATCTAGGAGGAGGGTCCTGTTACTGGAAGAGCAGGAATTAGTTCCTCTGACTCATCCTTAGGAGATTGAGAAGGAGTTACTTCAAATGCAAGAGCAATTGTGGTTGGTGGAGGGAAAAGGAGAAGGTGACAAGTTTCTGCTTGACGAAGAAGGAATGTCTTATTAGCGAATGTTGGATAGGCTGAAGTGGATGGTATGTTGAATGGTCTTGAAGAAAAGCTAGGCACATTAACAAGTGTAAAGGAAGTGGATGGGCCAATTGATGCTCGTGGAGCAAAGATTTGTGGAGGTGCATCAATGGTTGTATGTGGTTGGTGAGAAGGTGTAGGTTCAGTAGAAGGAATGTAAAGGGATGAATAGTAGAGAGTACAGGTAAATTGTTTAAGATATGTACACTTTTAGACAATGGTACTGCAGGAGTATTAGTGTTACGTGCGAGAAATCTAGTTTAGTACACCGACTCACATTGGACTCCGAATATGCAACATCAGTTTAACAAATAGATATAAGAGATAAACAAACTATAAGATAATTTAAATTAATGTCATTACCATCACATAATCCGAATAAATAGTCAAATATCAAAGTCTACAATTAATAATATCTATCAAATAATATCTTAACTCTGAATTTCAATAAATAAATAAAATTACATCAAATTTATCATAATTAATCCTACTACATCAAACTACTAAATTGAAAAACAAATTTTTAAAAACTCTTTTTAAGGTTCAACATGCTTGATTCCCACCTAGGTGGATCTTGATTCGATTCTTCTTAAAAACGTTTGGTCAAATTTATGAATCTATCATTCAATAGATTTCAAATTATTTACACGACTTAACATATAGTAACTTTGAAAATTACATTATACAATTACAATAAATATGACGATCATATCAAATTTTATATATATAATATAACAAGAAATTGATACGAGCGGAGGCCACCACACTATTGTTGCTGGCAATGTGAACTTGAGACACCACCGAAGCTCTACGATCGAGTAAAGGGAGCAGGCAACAGAAAGGTTCTTGTTTAGTATATAATGTTTTCTCCCTCAAATTGTACTTTCAACATGAAAATTGTAAGGACATGGCAGCAAATTCATGGATTGTTTTTAATAATTAGTTGGTTCTTGACCTAGTGACTATGTAACTTAAATTTCCAACTTCTTAATTTTTTTCTTTTATAATTCTGTAAGATTTTTTTTTTTTAACCTTTTCTCTTTAGCGACACACATTATTCAATTTGGTAGAAGTCTTAGGACACAGAACGTACCAATCGCAAACGGAAAGAATGACCACAGTCCTTCTAGCAGTCGATTGAATGTGTGAACCCCGTGAGGTCGGGATGAAGCTTCCAGAAAACTGAAGAGTTTGTTAAAATATTTTTGGGCAGCATAGATATAAATTCAAATGCATGATGTATTACCTTTTGATGAGGCCCAATTAATCTACCCCAACATTGTGACCAGGCCGGCCCGAGTATGGCCATAAGTCACATGGGCCCATTATGCGACCAACTTGCTAATTTAGCCGGTAAAGTGAGAAGACAGCTTATGAATAAGAGTGTCTAGGTCCAAAGTGGAAGGAACGAGCCCATGGGCCAGGCTAATATAAGACGGACCTAACTTCATTACAACTTCACGCCAATTAGGGATTCTATGATTGCGTAATACTTGCTGCAATGTCCCTGCTTGCTGCACAAAGAGGCATTGCAGTGGGTAAAAAAAAAATGATTTTTTTTTTCAAGTTGGCCCTGAGGTGCCCTAGACATTAGCATGGGCCGATCACCGATTGGATGTCTAAAAAAATCTAAAAAAAATAAAAAATTGTTATTGGATTCTATCCATTAAAGACATTTTTACTGTTCATTGTAACTTGATTTTTGAATTTACAGATTTTTTGGGATGTTCGATCGATGATCGGCATGTACGGATATAAGAAACTTTGGAGCCGACCTGAAAAAAATAATAAAAAATAAGATTTAACCCACTACAATGCCCCTGCATGTAGCAGCACGTAGGGCATTCCACCAAGTATTACTCCCTATAATTGTAAACCGATTCAGGTTTGACTTGTTAGAGATACTTTATCCAGTTCAATGCAGGCCCATGTTGACCTTTCGTGGTTTTGTGCAGTCTTGACGAGAAAACTCAGCTTTTGGATATGAAATCCGATATGAAGAGTATTCGTGCATGGACATTTATCCAGTGACGGACGCAGAAACTTTGTCCAGTTGGGTCATTCGAATAATTATTAAATATATCGGTATTTTATTTTTGTTATATTAAAAATATTAAATAAAAATAAAAATAAATATATTTTAATCATTATAAAAATAATATACTTCAATAACAATGATACACTTCGTTACGAGGAAGTTTTTCTTCCACATGCACTCAACAAATTTTTTATTAAATCATAAATATAAATCATAATAGTATGTAAAAAATCCAGTGAAACTAATTTCCAAGTAGAACTGGGATCCTATGAGTCATCTAAAAATCTAATGGAGTCACCTTATACCTAAATTTGAAAGTTACCTTATTAAATTAAGACTCTTATAATAAAATTTTAAAATTTCAGTGGAGTCCCGTGACCCCACTGAACATGCTGAGTCCACCACTGCATCTATCCTCTGAACATGTCTCAGAAAGACCATCTCTACTCACGAGAAAAGAGAGAAAAAAAATTCCTTTAAAATGCGTCATCTAATCAAACAATTCGACTGGCCCCCATGAACATAACAATGTGGCATATATATACTGGTACTAAAGTCCGGGTCCTCGTGATGAAAGCTGCTAGATGCAGCATAATCTTTTATTGCCAAAAAGGAGTAATACTAAAGACGCTTAATCACAACTCAGGATATTGAAATGTGTACGATGTCATAGATGATACAGGCGTATCACCAGTACATACAAGACTTAAAAGATTGGAAATGAGACAAGTTTCACCAGTACATACGAGACTTGTATCACAGATAGGAAATGAGATGGGTGTCAAATGGAAGCCTATGAAGTAAATAAACCCTTAAATGTACTACAAGAAAATGATGACTCATTAGTGATGACATCCCCATGTAAGATGTAAACAAACACCTATATGTATACGGAATATATAGTAGCATAGTCAACAAAGAAACATGAGGTGGACTTACTACGTACGATGCAAGAATCACAGTAGCTGATTAGCTACTTGAGGTAAACTTATTTAATCCAGCCCTCCACTGTTTGTAATTTAATTTCTCCATAACCTGACGCAGTGATGTGTGAGCCTTGCTGGACCTATTGATAAAAGTCATTGTAGGATCTTCTGTGCTCTTCTATCAAGCAAGGGGAGTATCAGCCATATAGCTTAAAGTGCTCTTGGATCTTTATCCTCTGGTCCGTGAGATTATTCTCCAGATAATCATGCGGACCTGAAATTCTCGTCTAATTAGGCGGACTTCTCGATCGGCGCAAAACTATTTCCAACTCTAGAGGATTTCTTAAATTCGATCATTGGTCACTTGTAAATACTTATACATACTTGGCCACTATGCCACTGAACAAAAAAAGCAAGAAGAGTATGAAATGAGGAAGAATGTTACTTTAGCAGACCAAGTTACCTCTTGTACTTGATCAGTTTGAAGTTTGATCAATAGAAATGTGATTTTCTATGATCATGACTAGAACTTTGATCTAGGATTGACCTACCCAGCTAACTTTTTCAATATCCACGTGAGTGGATCTTTGTCAAAACCTAATACCTAGCCTTCAAGTGCTCTTCTGTGACTTGTCGTCGGAGCTAAACCACTCACACTTACTCTAACTTTTTTTTTTTTTGGGTAGGGCTCGGGGGCCGAGTCTGTACAACTATTTACAAGCGACCGGAGTTCAATCGGAATCCGAGATTTCCTCGGAAGGAGATAATTCCGGCCGGGTCGAGGGGTCCGCCTAATTAGGCGATAATTTCAGGTCCGCCATATTTCTGGAGAAATAATCTCACAAATCAGGGGATAAATATCTCTATAACACTGAGGCCATATAACTAGGAGGTTTTTAGGCCCCAACCGAGAATCGAACCTGAGACCTCCCTTCCCTTTTGCAAGGGAGGTGGGTGAACTAACTGCACTAGGCAGCTGGTTCACACTTACTCTAACTTGGACAACAGTTCAGACATTCTTGTCGTACCTAGACGTGCATCTAGGAGTGTGGGGATCACCTCTTTTTCTTTTTAAAATTTTGAACCGTCTGATCAAAAGTAGCTTGGATGGTAAGAAGTCTTAATACAATCTACATGAATTTACACTCAAGCCCTCGTTACAATAAGTCTTCTTCTGCCATACAGTCTGTTCAATCAGGGTGGGGGGCGGTTTGTGGACTTCAGCTTTTGAAGCCGGCGGTCTAAATCTTCGTGGGCTGGATCGACCAGAACTTACAGGCCAATCATTAAATATGGGCCCACCGACCAAGGGCCTTCTCAGCTGGCCAATTGATGGCAAGATGCGTATGGTCTAAATCTTGATCTAGACATTGTCAGTATCTTTGATCGTATAACCCGATCAGAAAGGAGGCCATTCTTTAGTCCCAATTTATTTGCCGAATAGGCTATTCTAAATTACTTATTCCGAATAGTATATACTAAAATAAGAGATATTTAATTTGACCTACTAGCGGAATAGGAAGGATAGACAATTCTTAAGTTTACGGTCAAATTATTTATTCTCTTTATTCTAGTATAAACACTTCTAATGCGGTATAAGTCATACCGCCCATCAAATTATAATTTGTCTTATCCTAAGAATGAGAAATTTTATTTTTCTCCTATTCTCAAATCAAAGTGACATTAAATAAGGGTCATTTTGGTATTTTGTCTATGCAAATGACTGATTTATTCTATTCTTTATAAGTGAACATGTATAAAAATTCAGTGCATGAGATCTAGAACTTCTCTGATCCGGAATAGATTACTAATGTGTCACGAGCGTGTCGGTCAATAAACTTGTTATTTGCACGCTGAGGAAAAGGAGTTTTCTTCTTCTTTTTATTTTTATTGTACATTGATGATCGTGACATGGCTGTTATTATTATTTTTTAATTGTTTTAAAAACTAAAGTTAAAGAGATATGACTGGTGCCCTTGGTCCACTCCAGAGTATGGGGTGGGTAACTTGGAATGTCCGTATTTCCAAGGATAGTTTGATTAATTGAATTGGAACGTGGTACCACGTTGTTTTTGAGGTCACTAGTTTCAAAATGGAAGGGAAAGTAATTTAATTTAAGGTCACCTGGTCAAAATCTTTGGTTTTGGTTTAAGATATTTTAAATAAAATTAAAAATTGAATTAAAAATTATCATGAGTCAACTTGATTTTTAAATTCAATAATTTGTGATATTTTAAATGTACAAAAGTAATCAAAGGAAATATGACACTCCAAATATAAAGAAAATATTATTTTAAGATATTTCATAATAGGATCTTTTAACTTTTAATCTCTCTAAACTATCAAATCCAGAAAAAAACTTCCTTTATCATGTATATTTGACCTTGGTTTTGTTAAACTTTGATTTAATATTTTCTAGTCCTTATTGTCTAGTCTCATCAATTGAACAACCATTGATGACAAGACGGTTTCTTGAAGTCATGACTAAATAAACAACTCACAAGTATTTATTTCTAAATATGAATAGTTATAGTGACTTAAAACTAAAAAACTCTTCGTAATATTTTAGTGCATTACAAAATGACCCACAAATGAAGTTACTAACTTACTATCCATGTTCATGCACTTACCAATGACAAAAATAATGTGTCACACCCACATCTGACCTGACCCCACATAAGGTATGTGCGACGGCACTCAACTCTATGGAGAGTTTTCCACCCACCATTTAATTGCTTATACTCGTATAGTATCTGGTGATGGCTGGCACGGGAACGAGATTGTCTGGAAACCATGCGTCTGTACTGTTCGAACACCTCTCAGACACATATGAAATAGAATGGTATATGCAATGTGTACATCATTTTAAAAATAAATGACTCATATATCTTTGTACAATTCGATTTCACGTGTATAGAAACGTTGGACGGTCCAGACGTACAAGTCCAAACGATCTCGTTCTATCGGCATGCCGGTTGAAGTGAGTTTTTTACTTGATCTTTACAATATTTTAACATTATTTTAAATATTTTTTATTATCTTTTACATTTTGATTCTATCTTAATTGAATGGTTAAAATATTTTCGAAGTACACACAAAAAAATTAAAAGATCTAAGAATAAAGGAATGTTTAACTTTTTGATCCTTGTAATTTTTAATATTCTTTATAAGTCCCCAAGATTTTTATATTTCCTATCAAAACCCCCACAATCTTTGAACTGATTTTTTGGGAGGGTTGGTAGGTCTTTTGCATAGACTGGTAATAAATATATAAGGATTACCGAGCTTATAAATAATATTAGAAGATTATAAGGACTGAAAAATAAACATCTCAAACATAAAATTTAGAAATATCATTTTGGAAGAGTTGGAACTTGGGGACGGTACCCATCGGGACCACCAGCAAGACGATCCATCACAGCCGTAGATCTTCTGACTGAAGGCATCGACCTCAATGTCTCGATCTCGAAAGAGGAGAACATTTCCAGGGTCCACCGAAAGGCCGATCACCAGCCACAGATGAAAGCCCGCCGCGCCGCGGTACCCGCCGTATGATGACGCAACGAGGCGTGCCCATACGTTGCCGTTGCCGGAGCGGCGTGGGGCCGGTCACATGGGCCGTGTTACACTGTAGGGCCCTCATGCAGGGGCCCTATCAGATCCAGATCTTTGCGATGGTTGATACGACACCTGTGCGGCTTAGATTGCCTTATAACACACGATACACACTGAGTAATGGGCCCCACCTCCAGCCATGGAACGTATCTTCTCGCCTGCTCCATCACGTGCACTTTGTCTTCGCCCGCGCGGGATCCGGCGCGCCTCCTCGGGGCTGGCCCGGCCCGATCAGGTCGACCTCGAGCCGGGGGCGAGGCGACCTGACACGGCCGTGGTCGCACCAGCTTCTCAATCCCATTGGTTCCCAAGGTCTGAACTCTGAACACAATTAGATCAGCGAGCACATCCAGATTGTTTGATGTCCTCCTTGGGAACAACAATTGGATCTACCAACGAGGTAAATGGGAATCTGTACGAGTTTGGAGAGATTTCCCACTCGATTGTACTTTTTCCATATTAATCTACAAGGGTAGTACATCTCCCGACCCGGTTCAGGAGTCCATGTGGGCTCACGAGACCTTCATCGGACGCAAAGAGGAACATTAGCCTTGATTTGGTCGCTGGTGCCATCATTCGGATCACACACATAGGATTCTATAGTACGGAAGTTAGTATGCTATTAGTCTCTTGTGATTTTAAATGCCTTCAATTATATATTGTTGCCAATTCAACATCAAATGTGAGAACGAGAATGATGGTGTTGGAGAGACTACAATATTGTGGTCAGTATTTATAATTTTGGGCCTTTCAAACATAAAATCCGGGCATTGAATTTGAAAGACCCAAGATCATAAAAACTGACTCCAATAATTTTACAACGAATATGAATTTTTCACCTGATTATGTTCGAGACACCATAGGGGAACAAGACAAAACCAAGTGGGACGGCAGGTGACTGGGAAGGATGGTGGCGGACTAGATCAAACATTTGGGTGAGGTCTGCTGCCTGCCCCACCCTCCTCAACAAGCTTGGAGGCACTCGTATGGCTGGGGCCCCTGTGTCAACATCACGATCCCATTGACTTTGACCGGGTCTCAAGCCCAGCCTGCCCGTGTGTGACGTGGTTACAGGCTTGGACACGCAAATTATGGACAAATTAAAGCCGTAATGTACATTGTGGGGAAGAGAATACAACCACATTTGAGGCATGGGATGTGTGTCAGTTGGATTCCGACTTTTCAATCGATTTATTAGATTAGTCAAGAAAGTAAGTTAGTGTTGTTTAAAATGAAAATAATAACATTTTTTTACCATGAAATGAAAAGAATGCATTAAAAAATTAAAATATTTTTGTATAATTTTGAGTATAACCTAACATAGACGAGTTTTCAGTAATTTTGCCAATCGCCTCTACATGAGCGAGGGTTACGGTTCATTGATCCGTACTCACATTGACATGGACTGAGATCAACTAACTACCTAATAAGGTCAAGAGGTCAAGAAAGAATTGCATTCGTGGCCTACTAAAAAAGATAATAGGCTTACATAAGATTAGACCAGGAAAAGTGTAACCTGACTCATTTTTCTAACCTAATTTAATGCTTAAAAAATTAGGTGACAGGTTCAAAAAATGAAGTCAAATTTATAGATCAAATTATTTTATATGAACCTTTCATCAAGCTCAACAGTGTTTAAAGAAAAAGGAAAGGACCCACGTAGCGCACCAACTGGAGATGCGGGGGATCGAACCCCGTGCCTCTCGCATGCAAAGCGAGCGCTCTACCATTTGAGCTACATCCCCATGCTGTTGCAAAGGATTTTTTCAATTTTACTTAGATAAATTTCTAGAATCCTCTGTTAACGCCCCCGCCACCATCTGCAGCAGTAGCCAGCAGCTGTCTGCCCAACTCCCCTTTGCTCAACTCCCCCCGGGGTTGTCTAAACATAGCAAAAACCCCCTCCGCCTTTATCCAAAAGCGCACCTCCCCCACCCGCCGGCGCCCACAAATATCGCCCCTTCACCGTTTTGGTGCCCACCACCAGCGAGCTCGCCGGCCACACCTCCCACGCCTGCTCACCTGCCCCCCCAATCCCCGCCCCGCCGCAGCCATGGAGGACGACGACAAGGGCCCCCTGCTGGCCATGATCTCCGCGGTGGAGGAGATCGCCGCCATCCCCGACTACCGCAACGCCTACAAGAAGCAGTTCTGCAACCTCTCCCGCCGCCTCAAGCTGCTGGCCCCCATGTTCGAGGAGCTCCGGGACAACCGGGATCCGATCCCCGCCGACGCCGACGCCACCCTCCTCCCCCTCCGCGAGGCTCTCGAGTCCGCCCGGGAGCTCCTCAGCTTCGGCGGCGACGGCAGCAAGATCTGCCTGGTGTGTTTGAATCCTTAGTCGAGACGCGGGTGCTGTTGTGATCCGCTGAATTGTTGCTCTCTGTCGATCTGTCTGTGTGTGCGGCAGTTCGTCTCGGGAGAGTGGTTTTGATTTGGGGGTGCATAACGGATGATAATTTTTCTAACCCCGCTTTGATTCGGCTTTTGAATGCAAAAATATCTCCTTCAGTACTGTAGTCTTTAATCAACAGTGTCAAGGAACTGGCTTTTTGATTCCATAGAGATTCTCGGTAGTTGGTGGAATTTGGCGTTGCTTAATACTTTAGCGAAAAATGTGAAAAAGTTCCTCTGCTTTTGTATAGTGGAAAAGTCCAATTTGAGCTGTCATGGAGTCTGATCGATGAAGGAATCCCTTCGGTCGGTACTCCTTAAGTGGTGTTTCAAAAGCTCGATTCCAGAGTAGATAATAAATCTTTCTACTGCTTCGGTGGAGTTCTTAGAGAAGATTCTACTCTACTGCTTTAATAGGCTGGGGTTGTCAGAATTTTCCAGTTCGTGCTTAGCAGTATGCTTTTGCCTGCTTGCTGTGATGAATGGAAGAAGTTTTCCTTATTTTAATTTGACTTGATGGGAGCATGAGGCCCAGTTGAACAAGTTTTCCAAGCGGAACACGCCAGAAAAATAGGTTCTTGGATGCACAATTTTATTTTTTTCCTATGTTAAGGTACCGAGACACAAAACGAGGAATTGTTCTGTGTCTGTTTGTTGGTGTTCTCGGAAGACCTCCGCTGAGTCCAGTTTTTATTGATCTGGGATCTGGTGTTGTCAAAGGCTTGAGCTCTTTCTTCTATAACCAGAGTTTCTCTATCATGCGATCCTCATTAGGAAGGGCCTAAAAGTGCATTGTGAGACCGGTTGTTATTGTGTTTAGTGGAAAAATGTTCTGAATTACCTGAAAATATAGGGACATAGGTGGTCGTTCGGCCTGCATTGACATGTCAGTGGTGAATTTGAGGTGGTTTGTGCACTTCATCACTAGTCTTAGTTATATGATTGTAGATTGCATGAATGGCACATGCTTTCACAATACCTGAGTATTGTTCTTCTAAGAAGACAATACCGAGGTATTTCCTGTTCTATGTGGTGGTCATATTATCGCCATTTGCTTCTTAACCTTTGGCTCTTAGGAAACTAGAATATCCATTCATTCACCACCCAGCCTCTTTTTATTACTCCAATCATCATGATTCTCACATCCGTAACAATGACTTACCTTGGACATGACCCCCAGCCTTATATTTTTGCATGCACATCCAATATGCACATGTTGCTGATTTTAAGATAATGGCATCAGGCTTGGGAATTATTTATCCTCTCTTGTTTTGTTAAGTTGTAATATATGGAGTGTCATTCTTTAGAGAAAACCAGATGTTTGTATTCCATTCAACAGGAGTTTTTTTTTTTTAACAACTTGTATCATCATGCTAGTATCTCTCTGGGCATTTAGCTTTTCCTAAATCCAAAAATTTATGACAATGTCCCTAAACCAAGGGGCATTTTTAGGGCATGATCTGTTGTAGTCATTGTTCTGAAAAGAGAAGGAATAGAAAAGAAAAGGAGAAAAAGTTTACAAAGACTTATGGACGATATCAAGAGTTGGTGCAATCAGCCAGGCAAGATTAGTGAGGAATCATATGAACAAGTTAAGAATTCAGAGGTAGGAGTCTCAGGAAATTGCTTTTTCAATCAACTCACCGTGCAATTTCTGTGTCTATTTGCACAGACTACCGAGGACAAACTCATTCTTCAGTAACAAGGTGGATGAAGTGTGGATGCTTATTAGACTTGATCTTAGGAAAACCATGATAAAATAAATATGAGAATTGCATAAAGATTACCTTTAACTTCAATACATATTAAGGGACAGTATTTTGTGTACACTTTTTTTTTCTATTTTTTTGTACTGAATCCACTTCTATGATAATAATGGGGACGGTGCTTATTTTGCTTAAAATATGAATTGAATGTGGTTGTGATCGCATTTTCTGTCTGGCCTTATGGTGGAGAAAATTGTTTTTTTTTTTTCCTGGTAAGAGGTCATTACTTTTTATGTGCATTGATTTTCTGTCTAGTCCTTTGTCCTTTTGAAGAGTGTTTGACTCTAGTCCCTGGGATTTCTTTCATAGTCTATTGATAATACAAGTTCATCACTGAAAGAAAATAAGAGGAAATAAAAAATAGATCCTTATTTTTCTTTGCTTGAGGCCATTTTTTTAGCTTTATTGGGATTTATGTGGCATCTTTCATGGATTAGTTCTATGCTGTCAGGTCCTGGATAGGGATACAATCATGCAAAGATTCCAGGTAGTAACAGCTCAACTCGAGCAGGCTCTGGGTGGAATTCCCTTTGATCAGCTTGGCTTATCCGATGAAGTTAGAGAACAGGTATATTTTACCTTTGTGTGAATCTTTATAAACGGACCTCATCTTAAGGGCATTGAATTATGTAACATTCAATGGGTTGCATATACTAAAAATGATCTAGTCTTGGTGATTTCTTTTGGTGTAGTTTAAAGGGTTTACACAATGACATTGCATCAATTTCAATCTTGTTCAGGTTGAGCTTGTGCATTCTCAGTTTAAAAGAGCCAAAGAACGAGTCGATGCTCCTGATGATGAGCTGTACAATGACCTTGTATCTGCTCTCAACAAGAATGATGATATTGACCCAGCTATCCTGAGGAGACTAGCAGAAAAATTACAGCTTATGACCATTTCTGATCTCAAACAGGAATCACTAGCTTTTCATGAGATGGTTGTTGCTAGTAGTGGTGATCCTGGGGAGAAGATTGAGAAAATGTCAATGCTACTGAAGAAGATTAAGGATTTTGTTCAGAACCAAAATCCTGAAATGGGCACTCCAAAAACTCTCAAAGGTCTAGGTTCTGATGGGAAACCCAAGTCTCCAGTCATACCAGATGATTTTCGGTGTCCTATATCATTGGAGCTGATGAAAGATCCTGTCATTGTGGCAACAGGACAGGTCTCTTTGCTACCTGTGATTTCATTCTGTTATATGATGTATTGCCTTATTTTTTTCAAAGTATGAAGACATGTTTCATCTTCTTGTCTGCAGACTTATGAGCGGGCTTGCATAGAGAAATGGCTAGAAGCAGGGCATAATACATGTCCCAAGACACAGCAACCCCTATCCAACGCATCCCTCACTCCAAATTATGTCCTTCGCAGCCTGATAGCTCAGTGGTGTGAGGCAAATGGCATTGATCCGCCTAAGCGCCCAGTTAATGCTAGGCCTAGTAAGCCTTCAACCTCCAGCGAACGTCCAAAAATTGATGTATTACTCCGTAAGCTATCATCGCACAACCCTGATGACCAGCGATCAGCTGCTGGTGAACTCCGGCTCCTTGCCAAGCGCAATGCCGATAATCGTGTATGTATTGCTGAGGCTGGTGCTATTCCCCTACTTGTAAATTTGCTTCCCACACTAGATCCACGCACTCAGGAGCATGCAGTCACTGCACTGCTAAATTTGTCCATCTGTGAAGAAAACAAAGGGGCAATAATCTCATCTGGAGCTGTGCCTGGGATAGTTCATGTGCTAAAGAAGGGTAGCATGGAGGCACGGGAGAATGCCGCAGCTACGCTCTTCAGTCTCTCTGTAGTGGATGAGAATAAGGTGACTATTGGAGCATCTGGGGCAATTCCAGCACTTGTTGCATTGCTGAGTGAGGGAAGCCAGAGAGGGAAGAAGGATGCAGCAACAGCACTCTTTAACTTGTGCATATATCAGGGAAATAAAGGCAAGGCAGTGAGGGCTGGAGTAGTTCCGACACTCATGGCACTTCTGACAGAGCCAGCAGGAGGCATGGTGGATGAAGCGTTGGCTATATTGGCTATCCTGGCAAGCCACCCCGAGGGAAAGGCTGCTATTGGAGCTGCAGAGGCTGTGCCTGTGCTTGTGGAAGTAATTGGGAATGGGTCTCCCAGAAACAGGGAGAATGCAGCAGCAGTTCTTGTGCATCTCTGTTGTGGGGAGCAGCAACATCAACATCTAGCTGAAGCACAGGAACGTGGTATAATGGGCCCATTGCAGGAATTGTCGCAGAATGGCACAGACAGAGGGAAGAGAAAGGCAGTTCAGCTGCTTGAACGAATGAACAGGTTTATCGAACAACAAAAATTGGCTCAGGCTCAAGCTGAATCTGTAGCTAATACTCGGGCCCCGGCTGAGGGTCCATCTCAGGTGGAAGAATCACATATTCCGGCTCCTTCAAATCATGTTGACAAATGAGATCTGCTTCATAGACGTTTGGTTCGTCGAAGTGAGAGGTGCATCTCTGATTAAAATTTGTGTGCGGGTGGAAGATCACCTGCATCGCCCATTTGTAAGTTGACCATTGGTTTTCTGTTGTCGTTGTACGTGTTGTGTTTGGGCACTGTAGTTGCTGGAAGACAATGGACATTACTATTGCCACTGCCCAACAAGAGCAGAAACAGAGGCTGGAAACTAAGGTTCCACCTTTGTAATGTACAATCTTCATGGTCTAATGTGACGTCCTCAATTTTTTAGTGAAGGAGCCATGACCATTGTGAACAGACGAATGGCCGACCTAATGCATATTTTCTTTACGATCGCACTGTATCTGTGAGTTCTAGTTGTATAGATAGTTTACCTCCCTTGATGTGTTATTTACCGGTGCACTCATTAGAATTTATGTGGGTGAATCAAGCTTCTATCTTCCTTTTGTAGGCTTCTTCCCTCAGCTCTTCACGGGTCTCTTCTTCACCAATCACCAGTAATAAAGATTGGTCCTTCTTTTTAATTTTTCATGTATACATTCACCTCAAGGACATGCTCACATGGGTATAAATTAAGTTGATAAATGAATACGATTGTCCACCTACTACCTTACAAATCACATGCCTTGCATTTTTAAAGTAACCAAATAATACGGTCCAATTTGGCAGGGCACTAATTCCTTGGTCCATCAACATACATGATGTCTGCATCCTTGGGCCCCAGCTACATATGGAAGAGAAGACTCCAGTGCGTCTGCTGTCCCCAAATATATGATTTAGCGTGTAGATTTAGGGAAGATCCTAGCCAGCATAGTAAATACTATCTTGAATAAGATGTATGATTAAGGAGCATTATTTTAGTGACAACACACGATCAGAGCCATCATAATCACTATCTTAATGATCATCCACACCAGCAAATCCAAAATTACAGTTCCCACTATGATCATAAACTCAAATACATCACAGAAGGACCAGCTCGGTGCTTATTTGTATGCCTTACCAGTTCCTGGGAGCCTAAACAATTCTTCTTTCTTGGGAAGCTACTCGGTACGTAATAAGCACCGGCTGTGTGCGCGTCCAGGCCACGGCGTACATCTGTTTGGGCTAGGGCTGTAAATGGGTATGATACGGATACAGAAACAAACAGATGTTTCCGTTTTCTGATTCCTACAAGGATAGCCTGTTTCCGTTTATGATTTTGATAAGATCGGAAAGTGCATTGTTCGTTTCCGTTTTCGATAAAATCGGAAAGTCTATTTTTCGTTCCCGATTTGTTTCCGATTCTGATATCGGAATCGGATATTATTTCCGATAATTATCGAAAATTACTGATTTTTTGATTTATTTGTTTAAAACATATAAAATGAAACCTAAATATAACCAATACATCTTAGTATATTAAATAATGATTAATTATATTAGATAATGATTAATAAGATTAAAATAATCTTAAGGTTAATATTATTCTTAATAATAAATTTAATAACAATCGGAATCTAAAATCGGAAAGCGGATACGGAAACATGAGTTTCTGTTTCCGATTCCGATAGCTTATCGGAAATATCCGATTCCGATAACTATCGGACGGATATTTTTTTATCGGAAACGGATATTTTTTTTCGGTAACAGATCAAAAAATCGGATAATCGGGTTTCCGTTGACAGCCCTAGTTTGGGCCCTACCAACCTTTCTCAAACTATTAAAACTTGCTGCAACGCCCCACCTACAATTGCAATAAGGGCATTACAGTGGGTAAAGCAAAAAATAAATTTTAATTTTTTTAAGTTGGTCCCAAGTGTCCTACTTGGTCGTACAGTACAATATCTAATCGGATGACTCAAAAAATAAAAAAAATAAAAAACTATTATTGGGCTTGGTCCATTAAGGGTATCTTTCATTGTTTATTTGGGTCGATTTTTAATTTTCAAATTTTTTGGGTCACCTGATCGGGCGTTGCACGATACGGCCGAATAAGGCACTTCAAGGCCGACCTAAAAAAAGTTGTAACTTTTTTTATTTTATTTTACCCACTACAATACTGTCATTGCAATCGGAGGGAAAAGCATTGCAGCAAGTATTACTCTTCTCAAACTAGTGAATCCCCTTCAAGCTTATGTCTCCGAAAGGAGCGACTGGGAGATGGATCAGCCCATGTACACGCATGGTCGCTGCATGACTCATGAGTCATGATCTGGCGTATTACTGCACATTGAGTAATACTTGTTGTAATACCTCACTGCAACCATGGGTGGACTTTGGAAATTTTTTTTTGGGGTGTGAACATAATTAAATATTATTTTAAAATTTATTTTTTAGAATATTAAATAATATAAGAATATTATTTAAAATTTTACTATTATAATCATTATTCAAGAATAAAAAACGGTACAGTGACAAGGTTTCCTAATACAACTTTTGACACAGCCTAAGTGACACATACTGACATGCATTGGAGGAAAGTGTAAAAGTCTCGCACTTTTAATAGTTGCACCTTCCAATATATACATACGTCAAAAGTTGTGTTAGAAAACAATGTCATTATGCCGTTTTCTTTCAGAAATAATGATTTGACAAAGAGTAATGAACGTGAACAAATCATAACTTGTCAAGTCTATAATCATAACTTGTCAAGTCTATAACAATCCTTCCAAAGAAGTGAAGTGCTAGATAAGAACTTTTAGAAAGGAAAGCCATTGTAAAGCTCCAATGAAAAGAAAGCTGCATACATAGAATAATGGGTTAAGGACGTTACAGCCACAAGATCAATCTACAGCTAGATGAGAAGCTATATGCCCCCTTAGAAGAAATCGACATCTAATAAACTGCAAAAATTATCTGATCACAAGATTGGATGGCGTAGGATTGATGCAGCTGCGACCATAATCCGATCACAAGATTAAATGGCACATGGTTGCTGTATCACCCCATGGAAGATGTAACGGAAACTTAAAATCCCAATATTATTCAATCCCACAATCGGACGGTGGTTGTAATTGCATTGCAGCAATTATTACTCCTACGCATTTAAACAATCCTGCTGTGTGTGGAGGTAAAATGTCAATAAATGCGGTGCTGCAGTGGCCGATAGATTGTAAACTTCTGGCAGTGTCACCTAATATTCTTGACAGTTCAAGAAAAAATGCTGAATTCAGAGATCATTCAAACTTAGTTTTTGCATTGTCTGATCGTCGATTAGATAGCTAAATAGAAGGGGAGATTGCTTTACATCTTTATTCCTTCAATGGGGTTGGAATATCCACTTGTATGAGTTGACAGGTTTTTTTCCTAAAACTTTAGCTCAGGATTAAAAGAGGATACAATTAAGGGACAACAGACGATGCATAGAGCTAGACAAAAATGTGTAGACAGCATGCACAGCATCACAACTTCGTTGGAAAACTTTCGCATCCTAAGGAATACATATGATTTTATTAATGGAATTGAGATGTTATAGAATTTGAAAATCTCCATTTTATCACTTGAAATTTTCCGTCCATTAATAAAATCATATGTATTCTTTAGGATGCCTTTGTGAATATTCAAGGATGAGATGCCAACCATTGAAATCTTCTTGTGAGCACTTCTTGAGATTTTCAAGTAAACTTCAAAGAATGCCCCAGCAGATGGGTGCGAGGGGAGATGAAATAGAACTTTGATGCAGATATTTTCCTTCCAGACGAAATTTTTACTTACGAATTACTATCATTATATGCTCTAGTGTTTAAAGAGCTGTCGGATAGTAGATTTGGGGTAGTGTACCTTTCTTTGAATGTGCCCTTCGGACTGCGTCAACGTCCTCAAATCTCAACCAAATAAGCCATTTAAATGTATGTCGAGGCATAGAAATAAAGATACTAGTCACAAATGTTGAGAAAGATAACTTTGTGTTTATAAAAAAGGATTTTTATTTTTCTTTCAGTAAACACTTTTTTTTTTTTAAAAAGACAAAATCATGAGACTTATGGACTAAAGTCGATAATATCTTATTGGAGAGAGCTAATGGTTCATTTCCTCAACGCTGGTGTTATCTATGGAAACCTTAGCTCAAAATATGCACAACTTACTTTCTCATGGAGTTGTGTAGAAACATAGAAATGGAGGGAATTTAATTCAACAACAGATATTGAAAAAGACAACTTTGTGTTTATAAAGATTGCTCCTCCAACCTTCTTCTTTTTTTTTTTCCTTCTGATTGTCCTAGCATAGTGGATAGGGACTCTACTCACACCCAACCCACCAGGGTACAACCAATTAGGACAAAAGAACTCTTTGGAAAGGGGATTAAAAGATGCGGATGTGGGTGGGAGGAGCCGAGACATGAACATTCATTCTCAGCTTTAACTTATGGGGGTGTGGATTTGAGACGATGAGTGAACAATAATGGATTAGTGGTTATATTGCTAAGGAGGTGTTGGACCCCATCGCTTTGTTTTCCCCTTTCTTCTAATCCTTTTGATCCAAGTTAGGTGTAAATGGTACTCAAAAAATATGTTTATCTGTTTGTTTCCAAACCTTAAAAGTCATAAAAGGATATAGTTTAAGGACAAGGATAAAAATACTATCCACATTCAAATGATTTAAGATAAGAGAAAAAATACACATTTTTTCAAGTCCAATCATCCATCCGTTTTTTTTCACTCATCTTAGCTATTAATTGTATTTTACTTAAAATTCTCATTTCTAAATGAATTGTACAATCATACCTACATGATTACATGTCTTGTTGTCCACACTAACTTATTGTCTTCTTCATTTATGAACTTGCAAGGTTCATTTTCACAAATGTCATGCGATTTACAAGTAAATTTATAAGAACTATTTAGAAAAAACTTATAGTTAGTATATTTTAAAAGTAGTATTTATTTGTTCCTTTTGAAAGCGATAGAAGATTATAATTATCTTGATACATAGTATTATCTGATAATTTAACCTTTATGTATCTATCTCCAATAATTTTAAAAGATAAAGATAAAGATAAAACTAATATTTGATCCGACATGTATCTTTTTACATCTCTAGTGTAACGACTCGCCACCCTATAATCGGGGATCCGATTACTAAATGGGTATCGAATCATTAAATTTGGAGCTAAACCAGGATCTCGATAAGTCTGAGAAATAAATGATAAACTAAGCTAAACATTCACATCATATCGAATTGTAAAGGAAGTGCAGAAATTAAAAATTATTACAATTCGACTTGACTCAGGAATTAATTACATATTCCAACAGAAAAGAAATTATTAAGCGTTCATGTCAGAAAAGAAAATAACAACTACATCGGAGCATACTCCGGAACAACGGCTGTTGGCGCGCAACCCAAGGCAACACTCTCATCGTTACGCCTGCCTGGAACCCTTACCTGAAAATCGCAGGGGGTGAGTCTTATTGAAATAGACTCAGTAGAGATCCTCCGATCCCCACCACCCACTCACACACCCACAAATGCAATAACACAAATATAGGTAATTTAACTAAATAAAGCAGTAAACACCACTCCCAGATTTCGATATAAAACACATGCATTCATAACAGTAATATGCACGACTCTGAAACCAGCCTACCACGGAGTCCACAACTAGCGTCTCGGCTAAACACACAAGTCACACGGTCGAACACGGAAAACACCGACCCGTTGAGACCAAACAGCAACCCCTCGGATAGCGCACTGGCTACTCCAGCCTGACAGGCTACAGGTGGTTCTGCTTCCCCCAGTACGAGTGACACTCCGAATGTACCACTCCCACACCGGTACTAGTTATACTCCGGGGTACACCAGGTGACTATCTTTCTAGGCGTCATCCCGCCACTCCCACACCGGCGCCGTGTCACTTCCACACCGACACAGGTTGCCTAAGCACTAACAACTGTCACTCTAGACCCACGATCGCACAAAACGCAACACGGTGCGATCCGATCACGTAGAATTCATCGTCTACGAGTATGATTTCAAGTATGTAATTAATCAAACTATCTAATAATGTAAACACATGTTAATTGCAGGAATTAATGAGATTCTGTTTTGAATCGTGTCGCCCAAGGTCGACGTCATTCAAGACTCCTAAACTGGTTCATGTGAAAACTGGCTTCGGAATGTGGCCTAAAAACGTGTCGTTCACGAAGGTCGTCATTTAAATGGCGTCGCTGTCCCTGGACGCCATTCAGTCCAGAGACAGGATCTGTTATCTAAGGTTAAATCGTGTCGTGGGTGGAAGCTGCCTTTTAAATGACGTCGTTGTTCCCATACGTCATTTAATCCAGACAGATAGGTTCTCCCTCCGCCTTCCCTCAATCTACGAGGTGGGATTTCTCCTCCAAAATGCACAAAAAATATCACAAAATAGAGGAGGAGGAGAAGAACCTAAATACCCATTAAAACCCCACAATTCTTCAATATATAAAATTAGTATTTTCACCCAAAAAGTCCTTTAAACATGCTTGAAAGCGGGAAAACATGATTTTAATCAAAACACAATGGAGATCGTCACCTTACCGGTTACTCGAACTCCTCTGAGCTTCAAGCCGCCGAACCGCTACACCACACACTGCCGCCGGTACTGCCGTGGACGCCGTTATTCCACCGAGACGTCGGCCGCCGTCCAGAGAGAAATGCGCCGCGGAAGAAGTGTTGGTGATAGTGGAGGAAGTTAGGAGGTTGATGGAGTAGAGGGAGATGAGGAATGGGGAGAGGAAAGGAAGGAGAAGGGGGAAACGGGCGCTGGAGGCTCGAAGAGAAGAAAGGAGAGAGAAGAGAAATGAGAAAATGAAGGAAATGAGAGAGGGTTTGCGGGGTCAAACTGAAACCGGTTAAAACGCGTCATCCAAGACCGACACAATTCAGATGACAAGACGGGTCGTACACTGACATGCCAAGGCCGTACTCTAAATGACGTCGACCATGCAAGACGCCATTCAGACGATAAGACCGGGGCCGTACTCTCGCGGCCCAAAGCCAGCCCACGTGGCGCCTGATAAGTTCACAA
Organism: Zantedeschia hybrid cultivar; assembly: GCA_030544215.1. Classification (NCBI taxonomy): domain Eukaryota; kingdom Viridiplantae; phylum Streptophyta; class Magnoliopsida; order Alismatales; family Araceae; genus Zantedeschia; species Zantedeschia hybrid cultivar. The sequence continues at coordinate 5,502,203 of JARZZO010000005.1, forward strand.
TTTTACATAAATAACATATGAAATTTACACACTTTGCTATCAATTTAATGAACAAAATCACATGGAATGATAGATAAATCAATTGTGCTTTCAAACATATCAATTTTGTAAAATTCGAATTTCAAATATCATCACTCCATGAATTGAATAAGGGTAGCAATTTCATTATCAAATAAGACTTTCTCGACAATTATTTAATGTGCATTTGGATGATTTATTGATTGCCGCATGAACTTAATTGTTATTTTATATGAATGCAGGATATGAACAAGTAGTATTCTTTTTGTCTTAAAAAAGGAACCACAAGCCAACTAAGAGAGAGAAGAGAGAATTTCGGAATTCAAATATCAAAAATAGTATTTTTTAAATTTAAATTTTAAAATTTTAAAATCTCGAAAATAACATTTATTCTTCAATTCAAAATTCAAAATTTAAAATATCTCTCTCTAAATTTAAAATTCAAATGTACATTCATGTAGAATCTTCTAATCAAGGGAGAGCTTAATGCAAGCAATTAATGACCCATTTATTAGGGGATTTGAAATTCAAAATTTGAATTAAGAATTTTCTTCTATAAAACCAAGAGATAGAGGAGGAGGAAATCTTGAAATTTAAAAAGAAAGATATTTATTTCGAAATTCAAAATTCAAAATAGTTTTTATGGATTTAAAAGAAGATCCACTAATTAAGGAGGAGCTTAATAGCCTATTTATTACCCTATTTGAAATTCAAAATTTGAATTAAGAATTCTTTTCTATAAAACTATGAGAGGGGAGAAGAAAAAGGAGGCTTTGTTTTTTGAAATTCTCTCTCTCAATTCGGAGATTTTTCAAAACTTTAGAAAATTTTTAAACTCTCTCACCCCTTCCACCAAATAGCTCTCTCTCTCTCTCTCTCTCTCTCTTTCACTCTCTCTCTCTCTCTACATCTCTCTCAAACCAGCAGCTATTAATGCAAGAGATGGACTCAATGCACTGCAACTGACCATTGGAAGGAGTCCAAGGCTACCAAAGATCCACGCGAAGGGCTACGACGGCTGCAAACATCAGTTTTCTCTCTCAACTGTCTCTCTCTTTAGTTTTTGAGTTCTCCATGTTATACTGTATTTCGAATATTTTCTATAAAAGTTTTCTTATGAAAGTTATATTAATTTTTTATTTTCAATGTCTCTGTAAAATTTCATATTGTTCTGACAATGAATGACAATAGCTCCTTTGAAAACAGTTATCTTTTCTCCATCTTTTTGTTTTACAACTTTTATTTTTTCTTCTGTTGACACTACTCAAATTTTATATTCTACTTTTAATTAGTGTTTTAGAGGTAGTCTTAATTCAGTAGATGGTCTGATTATGCTCGTTTAGGGGTACTCCTTTTGTGAGTTCATAGTAAGTCCGGTTAATTTTAATTCTTAACAAATTAAATAATCATGCTCCCTTTTCTTTCTTCTCTATTTTTCCTCTAAAAGCTCAAAATTTTCAACTTTAAAAATCTATTTTCCTGTGGATTCGACCCAATCTCATCACTTGCTATTTTTCGAATAATTATATGTGGAAATTAGAATTTTAAGATTGATGTTCGAATATGCTTAACGACACATAATTTCGAGCGATCAATTTTTTGCGCCGTTGCCGAGGATTTAGATTCTTAATTTTGATAATTTTGGATCCATTTGTGTATATCCATACTCACATTTATTTTCTCTTTTTGTAGGAATTTTTTAAAAAAAAAGACAAAAGAAAAACTCAACTTGGTGAGTTTGTTCCAATTTCTTTAATATTTTTTATTTTATTTTCAGATTTGCTTGGAATAGATGTAGATCTCATTAAATAAAAAAAATCAGAAAAAAAAAATTGCATTTCAAGATTAGAAATCAAACCTTCATATTTTAGGACATGCATCATATAGAATCGCATTAGAATTAGTCATTTAGCTCTTATTTTTGTCATTTGATTCATGTTGAAGAGTGCGGAAAGGAAGGTAAGTCTTTCTAAATTGTGTAAATAACATGTTCATGTATTGTCATTTCATTATTGCACAAAACAAATTTGATGGAATTGTGGTGTGCATTTCATTGATAAAATAATTTAAGGGCATCTTCATAATAAGATAAGGTGGGGATTTCATCACCCTTCCTTGGCCGACAAACCACAAACACTCCATCTTGCATTGTCCCAAAGCCCAATAAAAATCAAATAGCAATTGCATCTAGGGTTCACACTATGATTGGACCGAGCTTTGAATTCACTTCTACTTTGAACAATGGTGTCTAGGCTAGAGGTTACAAAGGCAAACGCCTAAGTGGACAAGTGGTTATTTAATTAGGTCCCTACGAAGATAGGGGGAGCCTCCCACTATCCCACTTCTTACCTGGCCGATTGATCTATTGTAGGTGTGATTCATAGTGAATTCTAGCTATTTTGTGAGAAATCTCATTCTTAAGTCTAGGTTACACTTAGATCATTAGGAATTTGTTGTTAACTTATTTGTCTTTGCATAAATAAACATAAAAATATATAAAAATAAAAATAACAAAAACAACCACTCTCTTCTCATCTTGGTCTAGTGTATGCTAGGTAGAAGATCTTAAAAACCATATATTATCAAACCCATTCAAGAAATTGAGAGATACCTACATCACCAAACCAACATTCAACATCAAATGGCTGGAAATAATCAACGAATGCCTAAACAAATGAAGGAATATTTCATTCCTCAAGACTATAATCTTTCATCTTGTATCCAATTGCCCAATGTCCATGCTAGCCATTATGAGATCAAGCCAAGCACCATCTAAATGCTCCCATCTTTATATGGGAATACCAATGAAGATCCATATAAACATTTGGATGAATTCTTTGAGATTTGTTCAACCGTGAAAATTCAAGATTTCACGGAAGATGCCTTTCGACTTACCCTATTCCCTTTCTCACTTAAGGACAAAGCCAAATATTGGCTTGGAACGATAGGGAAGCCCATTAGAACTTGGCCTGAAATACAACAAGAATTCCTGAAAAAATTCTATTCTATTGGGCGAACAAATACCATGAGAAGGGCTATAACTGGATTCTCACAATTACCCGGAGAACAAATCCATGAATCTTGGGAACGATTGAAGGAATTGTTGAAAAAATGTCCATACCATGGATTGTCTAGATGGCAAATTGTGCAAGCATTCTATGAAGGTTTAGATGCACGATACATGCAAATGGTAGATGCATCTTGTGGAGGAGCATTCATGAGCAAAAGTGAGGAAGAAGCTTATGATTTGTTTGAAATGCTAAGTGAAAATTCAATAAATCATGCTTTACTTTCATCATATGAAAGATCTGTGGGAACATCCAAACGGACTGGAATCTATGAAATAAGAAATAGAGGAGAATTTGAACCTAAGATGGATATCAATGTATTGGCCCAAAAGTTGGATAAGGTGGACCTTCTGGCCCAACAAATGAGCAAAATGGATCTTATGGCCCAAAAGTTAGACCAAGTCCTAGCTTCAAATAATCAAGGATCTAATATCCATGCACAATCAAGATCATACTCAGAACCTTCTCCGTCTTATCAAGAAGCTTGCAGTCTTTGTGCCAGTCCAACTCACCATGTCAGTGAGTGTCCCACGGCGGCCCAATTGCCACAATTCATCCAAGAACAAGTCCAAGCAGCCTAGGGTTATTTAAAGCCCAATCATGATCCATATTCTAATACCTACAACCCTGGATGAAAGAATCATCCTAATTTTTCATGGAAACCTCAAAAAGTTCAAGCTCCAAACCCACAAACACAAAATTTTCAGAATAGGGCTCTTCAACAGAATTACTATCCAAATCAATCTTTCAATAAAAGCCAACCTATCCAATCCCAAGCTCAAGCTCCTTATTCTCAGCCCAATAACAATCAGAATATGTTCTTTCAACCTCCATATCAAATCCCACAATATCAGCCATCAAATCAAAGTTATGACAAATTCAATATGTTGCAACAATTACTCATGAATCAACAACAACAGCAGCAACAATTGCAACAATTGATCATTTCTCAACAACAATCCATTTCGAAATTAGAAGTCCAATTGGGTCAAATGGCTGATACAACTATGATGAGGGAAGTGGGCCAATTACCAAGTCAACCCATTGCAAACTCGCGAAACTATCCTCTGGATTTCCAACATCAACCAATCATACCTAATCCTCAAGCCCAACCTCAAATGAACTCAAATCCACCAAGAGGCCCACAGTTAGAAAATGCGAAAGCAATTTTGGCCTTAAGAAATAGTAAAGTCTTGCCGGATCCTTACCCAAACCAAGGATCTAGTCAGCCTAATCCTGAACAGAATGAACAACAAGAAGAAGAAGATGAAGATGAGAATGAACAACCCAATATCAGTCAAAGAAAAGAAAAAATAGAGGAATGTCCTGAGAATTATAAACCAAAAATCCCTTTTCCACAAGCTTTAGAGAATGACAAAGATAAAAGAAAGCATCAAATCCAAACAAAAAATGAACAGTTAATGGATTTATTTAAACAAGTCTACATTAACATACCATTGGTTGATGCAATCCAACATGTGCCGGCCTATGCCAAATTTTTAAAAGAACTTCGTACTCATAAGAAAGAGCCCAAAACAAATCCTAAGAAGGTCTTTTTGTCTGAAGAAGTGAGTGCCATTTTGCTTAACTAATTGTTCAAAAAGATGAAAGATCCTGGGGCTCCACTTATCTCTTGTGTTATTGAAGGAATTACATTTGACAAGACACTTCTTGATCTTGGGGCTAGTGTAAACCTTTTGCCCACTTTTGCTTATGAACAACTAGATCTTGGAGAACTGAAGGCCACTCCTATTATTCTCCAACTGGCAGATCGATCAATTAAAGTGCCACGAGGACTCATTGAGGATGTAATTGTCCAAATCGAAGATTGCTACTTCCCCGTGGACTTCCTTATCTTGGATGTGGCCCCATCCTCAGATTTAAATCACACTCCAATCATTCTAGGACGTCCATTCTTAGCTACAGCAAAGGCAAATATCAATTGTGCGACAGGTAAGATGGGCATATCTTTTGGGGACTGGCAGATTGGGATCAATATTTTTCAAGCTACTAAGTACTTAGATCGAAATGAGGGTTGTTATACAGTGTATGCCATGGATAATATGGTAGATGATAGTCTGGATTTAGAACATTTCCTCTTTCCCATAGAAGATAATTTGGAGTTTGAACAGTCTTTATCCTATACGAAGGACATTGATTCACTTCACAATTTGCCTCACTCGCTTAGTCCTTGGCCTATCATTGAATCTGTACCAAAGTTCCACCCTAGGCCAACACTGCCATCTCCTATATCTGCTCATAAATTTGAGCACAATTACTTACAGCCTGATCGCATGCACGACATTCATATGGTGACACATGCTAAGTCGAGAGGAGAACACATGAACCAAGGTCTAATTAAGGTTTAGGATCTTCATGAAGGATCATGCCATGAAATAACCCGAAGGACCACTTTCCTTAAAAGGGATATGTAATGACTATGAACCATAGAGGTGGCTGAAAAAGGGGGGCGTGTCGAGCATCCAATCACTCATCCAAAGGGTGTCCTTAATGCCTTCGAGATGTAAGAAAAACCCACAAGGAGTAATCCAAAGCATCTCTATATTTAGGAAGCAAGAAACTCCACCAATTCCCCTAGAGGGTCACATATAGCCATGAACCATGGAAGTGGCTTCCAAGGGGGGCGTGCCGAGCATCCAACCACTCACCCAAAAGGTGCCCTTGATGCCTTCAAAATGCAAGGGTTGTCCACAGTAAATCACCCATTCTATTTCTACATTTAGCGAGCAAGGAACTCCACCAACCTATTGGGACATTCGGGACATATCATCTAAATGAACTCATAGCAATAAGAATATAAGAATGATATTCTTTATATGAGGGCCCTTGATGGGTTACCCAACATTGGATTGTTGGCACCCTTAGATTGGGACATCCTTGAGGAAACATCGGAAGAAATTTGAAATCTTAAAACATATAACAAGATTTCGGACTGAAACATTAAGAGCTTAAAAACCTAAAGTTCAAGCCATTTAGGACCTTCATTGGGCCTCAAAGAGATAGCCCTAGGCCCAAGGAATGTTTGGACATATTGAGGGAGGATCAAAGAATCACCTCAAGCCCAAAAACCAAGCCAAAAGGAGCACATACTCAAAAACTACAAACATGCACTAAGTCTGTGCAGACTCAGAACAGTGAGTGTAGACTCAAACACTATAGCTCGCATAGGAGAAAACTCACCTGAAATCCGAATTTTTGGTGAAAAATGGGTTTAAACCTAACCCAAATGATGGAAAATAAAGTATAAAAGGTATAAAACCTAAAACCTCTATTTAAAATATATTTTAGATGCATTTCTTTAAGAAAATATGATGAAGAACTTGAATATGAACATATGAAAAACTTAAGTATATTTTTCTTCTTTTCCATAGATCTCTCCATTTGGCTCTATGTTAGAGAGTTTATAATCAAGGAAGCTCATCTCCAACTAGTGAGGAAACCTCCTTAAGAACCTCTAAGGCCTAAACCCTTAGCCATAAAGGAAAAAATCCTATCAAAACTGATTCGGTTATAATATGAAAAATAGAAACTTAAATCTTAAGATTCATGGAACTTGGGGGATTTCTCTTGATGTTTGGCCTTGGGGGCGCATCATCCATAGATGGGATGTGCTCTTAAGGGACATGGAAAGCCAAACTACCTTGAAAAATCCCAAAACTAAATACAAAACCAGAAAATGTAAAGTTCAGGAAATCAGGACAACAACTTAGATTTCGTGTCATAGCTCTATTTTTAGGGGGTTTTAAGACTTGAGAAGACTATTTCTATTAATTAGAAAGGCCTCTCTACCATCCCCACACAGAAAACACATGCCTTATGAAAGTAAAATAACATAGAAGTAAGATAACCAGTAGATTCACAAAACAGACACAGGAAATCTGAACTTGCATTTCTTTACTTTCAACACTATGGAGGAACATCAAGGGGGAGATAGAAGCTCCTATGAATATCAAAAGGAAATAAAACATTGTAAGAAAATAAGAAGAACAGAAATAAATCCATTCTTCACCCCTACTCTACCTTGGAGAGAGGATGAGAAGGGAGAATAGCTTTAGATGCCCACAATTTTGCTCTCTTCTTCTCTAATTTTCTTCCTTTCTTTTTCTCTTATTTTTTCCTTCTTTTTTCTCTCTTGGGATGCAGGAAATAGAGGAGGTTGACGTACTCCCTCTTGGCCCCTCACTTTTCTTCTTTTTTTTTTTTTTTTTTTTTTTGTGGATTTTTGTCTCCAACTCTTACTTGGAGAAGAAGGTGATTCTTTTATAGATAAAGTTTGGTTACTTTTAGGAGGTATATTAAGCATCCATTAGGCTTGGATTAGGGATAAAAAACTCCACTTAAGAGCCCTCCAATAAGGCCACAACACTTGGAGAATCTTCATTGATTTTCTTTTTGCTTTTCACATACTCTTTTCTAGAAGTATTTTTTGAAGGGGGGACCACTTTCTTTTTCTTCTTATCTACTTTTGGGAAGATTTGAGGATGGATCAAAGGGATAAAAATATGTCATGGGGGGGACCATTTGGGCCCTTTTAAAGGATGCCACGAAATTGGGTCTTGGCCTTCACTTTTTGGGCCCAAATTGGCCCTATTGGACTTCTTTTTGCTTGAAACAATGGATCTGGGCCTGCCCTTTAGATTTCTTCTTCATTTGGGCCTATAGTGACCCTATTTAAACTCCATTTGGCTTGCAAGAATGGGCATGACTGATGTCCATTAACTTTCTCTTCATTTGAGCCTTCTTTGAATGATTGTTTGGATTTTTATCTTGCTCATTTTTCGGTGACAACAACATCGCACAGATGGAACCCGACGAACGCCGATTTGAATCCGCGTAAGTTAAAAATCTGGTTTTACCTCTTCGATTTTAATACCCGATACGGCATAGATCCGACTTTTCCATCCACTGCATTTTTTTCCCGGATCTGACATAGCGAACCCAATAGAAAGAAGCTCAAATGAGTACACTGTTGAAATGGCATGGGATGATCCGTGATCTTCGAACTTCTAAAGGAGGCTAAGAGGCTCCATGCGAATCTATTCGAAAACCTCCAAGCTAGAAGCCATTGTCAACAAAGGAGCCACACAATTGAACTCTTACAAAGGAAGAAGTCTCCGATAAGGACTATAATCCAAACATAAAAGTGGCCCATCCAGATGGGGTGAGTGGGGTGGGGAAGAGAACGACATGTAACACAGAGAAAACACTAAATAAGTTGTAAGCAGCATAGTCGGAGCCGACACAGGGAGGGTGATCTAGGCAAAACAATTAGAAGATGCAAGCATCAACTGACAAGGTCTTTCTAGCAAAAGCAACATGTAAAGGGGGGTGGAGGGGCCAGTAAAGAACATGAAAGGGTTGAGGGGGAAGGGGAAAACAATAGCAGTAGGCAGTAGAGGGTAGATCTGTTAAAACATAGGGGAGTACAACAAGAGGGCAATGTGAACCAGGGTGGATCTACATCTAGCAGTCAAAGATTGGCAGCAACGGGTGAAGGGAAAGGAAGAAAGGGAGGAAGGAAAACACTAAACTTGGGGGGGGGACCCCAAGCCATCCGCCGCCAGAGGCCATGATGGAAGTGCCGGAGATGCTGAAGGATTCACCTGACGATGACGTTTCTACCCTGGGGGCCTCCGTATAACACAATGCAATGGACCTTAAAAGGTGCTCCCCTTCCAATCTTCCAATCAAATGGTAGTTATAATACAAGGCCTAGGGTCTGCAACAAGTATTTCTCTAAGTCATATTCCTTTGTATATTAACAATTATATGATCGAACTCTTCCGTAAATACATCATCATAAAAAATATGGTTTTATGCGTATATACTATCCTTACAAATTGAATTGTACATTATCATTGCACATAAAAACATTCGCTAACATTGCATGTATGTGTGCTTATGTCGTTATCATTAATCACTAATTTACTTCAACTATGCTTTATTTAACCACTAACTAGAAACCACTAATTTTCTCTAGTTAATCACTAATTAATATTAAAATTATGAAACCTCTCACTCTCCCTTTCACTTCCTCTTTCCCTCCATCTCCCCATCATCATTTTGCCAGCATTTTCATCAATAATAAATTTTCCTTATGTTATGAAGGAATACTACTCTGGTATATCTAAAGTGGAACGGTTGAGTAACTAGATTGACATATTTACTCATAGATACATGACTATAAGTTCGGTTGGAGAAACAATCTACATTTTTTGGGCTAATCCAAAGCTTTAATTATGGGTTTAGTTGGCTTTGAGAATAACCTATACATAAAGAATTTTACTTGGTGCAATGCCCCCATTGCAACATTGCGGCAAGTAACGTTTTTATTTTTTGAAAAAAATCCGAGAGGGTACAATCCTATGGTAACTATCCATATAATCTGATCTTTGATCAGATAGTTAAAAAGTAAAAAACAAAAGTCATCCAAGCAAAACTGATTGGATGCCCACGTTGCAAGGCAGTGCAGCAAATAAAACTCATGCACAAAATAACTATGGTGTTATAGTGAAGTTGGAACCCATCGATCGAGCTGAGAAGCTTAAGCTTTAGTTGGATCAAGGCTAGAGCCAAGAGCGCTTAAGCTTGGGTTACGGGTCCAGGTCTGTACCTAAGCGTCGAGCCAACTTGATTTGAACTACAACTCTGCGTAAGTCCTTGTAAGAATATATATATGCTTGTAGTAATTCTTGTACTGAAAATGTGCAGCTTAATATTCAACTATGATACATTTGCAAGAAAGTTTATATACCACCAGATAAAAAATGTAAATTAAACTTCCCTTTGCACGTCGGATTTAATACTTATAGAGATGAGATGCACTATTAGATCTTGGGTGTAAAGCAGACCTGGATAATATCTGTATCCCTGACAGGCCTTCCTACATATAATTTCACAGTGTGCTTTCATATGAGTATCTAGTAGGCTAGCTATCCCTTCCCTGAGAACAAACTTTCACCTTTTCTGCGACGAAATTGTGCTTTGTCTGATTAATTAACAGCAATAGTACTGAAATTCTATCGACACAGCGAGGAAGATTTGCCTTGAAACATATTTTGTTTTTTCCTCCTTGTTAGATGCCATTCTTTGGAATTCAAACTTAAAGAGATTAGCAATAATGTAAGGCCTGCCACCTTCACCTAGATCCTCTTTACACAAGGTGTAGATCCATCATGTCGAGCAAATCAATAATTATGTTTGGATAGACTATTGGCTAATCTGCAACAAATTAAAACAGGAAAGCAAGTTCCAAGGTACATATCCGTACGCAGGGAAGTAGAAAGGAGATCTCTAGTTTAATTACCCGCTAATAAAGTTCGACGGCAGAAATATGAAGTGTCCAGGCATAACGACTTCAAACACTGGAAGAAATTAGATGAACTCACAGTCACAGATTGCACTGGCACCTGCACGATGCCTGTTGTAGTTGCAACCTTCAGCTAAATGAGCACTGCACATGCACTGGCAAACTACCCATATCTGCAGTGTTTGTTTCTACCATTCTATTCCATCCCCACACACGCACATGTCACCTTGTTAAGTGTAAAAAGGTAGTACTGGTGTGATGGACCTCACTGTTACTGACAATGATGTCTATAATATGAGATTTGCAGGCCAGTAGTACCTCATTTTTATATTGTACGAGACACACTGTGGCAGCATCCTGGAATCTACTTGCCCATGTTAAGTTGGTTTAGAGTTCAGCGGGGAAGATAGGGGGAGGGAAGTGAGATTGCATACGATTGTGGCCATGATTGAGCTCATGTGATGGAACGTGAGGTGGGGGGAGCATGGGAATCTCGGGTGGTGGCCGCAGCCCTTTTGCCTTCCGCGTTTCAGCTAGCATGACGAGAGGGAGCCCATCAAAGGGACCCCTCCCCTTCAAAAAGCTAAAGCTGCCTCACTTCCTGCTGCTCCCCCAATCAGAGACCCCACGACAGGGAGGCTCACGCTCCCGCATGGCCATCATCTTCATACATCTATATGTCCATGTACAGATCAATCACACCTCATGGTCTCTCTCTCTCTCTCTCACACACACACACACACACAATTCACATCAGTCTGTGTTACATAAAGGGCCGGTTTAGTGGAGTACGTGCCTTAAGGTTAAGAGTCCTTAAGAGTGCAAGTGATATGTAAAGCCATGCATGTGACTCTACCAGCCACCAAGTTTTATCTACCAAAACAGCTTAATTAGCACTGACCACTGCAAGCAGTGACCTGTGACGGTGATGCATAGTATTCCAATCCCCCCCAAGACGCTAATTTGGGTTGCACCACATAGGTATCACCCATGCACAGTACCCCACCCTCATTAGCTCCCGTACGTACTCGTCCATCCTTTATTCCTGTGCATCGCTTTTCTCTTTGCAGGTCTTTGCTAGCTCTAAGCACCGGCCTCCGTCCCCTACTGGTTAGTTTCCATTTCTATTGTCACCTTCCCAGCTGCAAAGCTAACGAAGGGGGCGTCTTCCCTTTTCCTTCATGGGGACGCTTTATTCTCTCAAGAGGGAAGACTACCTTGGTCCTTGTGAAAGCAGACAAGAATGCAGATTCCTTCAGACATGGACAGATAAACAAATGGCGCGTTTTTTCCGGAAGTTTTATCCTTTTCCTCTCTTTTTCCCCCTTTCTCTGTTATCTTATCCCTTCCTTCTGTGTGTTTCAGTGCATGCGTTGAGTTCTTCTTCGCTGACTGGTTCGATCTAGTCTAATGGTCTACGTTATATATTCAGGAATTCTTTGCTGTATGGGATTTAGTGATATTTTGGAGTTTTTTTAGGTTGCTCTCCCTAATCTTGCACTCCTTTTCTTCAATATACCTTGGGGCGCCTATATGTTGAAAGATCTGCATTACCATATGGGTTGTGTATATAAATAATACCTAAGATAAAAAAAAAGGAAAAGCATATCAAAGTCGACTGATTCACCTATTCGAGGGATAAACCCAAATCAAATCCAACAAGATGCTACCGAAATAAAGTGTGGTTGTCTCTCTGTCTCTGCATGTGTTCATTGTTCACATACATATGTAGTCATGTGCATGCCACCTGAGGAGTGCATGTGTATTATGCAAGATAACAGAGTAATGAACCACGAAAAGGAAGCAAGATTATTAAGGCAAAACCAATCAATTGGGGCTTCGATCACTTGTTTGAAAGTTCATACGAAAGGCAATATATACCCATCAGGTTTGTGTGAAAGAAAACATAAACCTATAACATATAATGAAGGAGTAGAGATCTTCTTTGTACAAGTTTGAATTGAACTCAGTCAGTGCAGAGGTGCAAGTTTGAACTGAAATCAGTCAATATAGAGATAGAAATGTTTTAAAAAACTCTTTCACATAGTACTTTTCTCATTTTTAAAGAGAAATTTTTATAAAAGACTTTTTAACTGAATTCAATCCAAACCAGTAGGAAGATGAACCGCACGAATGCTGAGAGGTACAAGCGTACAACCCCATTCAAAACCTACGAAGTACCTCTCCAGTAAGTATCGCCAGAAACTGTCATTTCACACTTGTGCACAGACCTCATAGTTTTTTATTAGTAACTGGGAAAATATTCTCAGATAACTGGAAAACTCCGGATCTCAGGACAGCCGGACTACACAGGTCGAGAATGCTAATCATAACATCTCATGCCAAAAAGCTTCACAACCTCCAACGTGTGTATAATAAATACTGTTGATGGGGAACATAGCTGCAAGAAATGATCCTTTGTGGAGCAAACCCTACCCCATCACCCACGAAGATGGAGTACATGGAAGCCAGGGCTTCCATGCAAACAATTACGTGCTCAAGGGATTGACAAATGATTAATCCATGAGTTCATCTCCCAAACAGAAGTAAAACTAGGAAGGTAGCTTCTGTCATACATGTTTGGCGTTCAAAGAAGGAAAAAGACTTATAGATCGGAGCGATGCTTCCAATTGTTGCAGGTGGTTTCAGCTTGGATGTCGCGCCACGCGCGACTTGTTATTAATCTCCATCCCTAAAGTACTGGGAAAAAGATAGTCTAGGGAATAAAAGAATGAGGAAATATCATACAGGGATCAAATAAGGAAACAAGATTCAGAGATCAAAGAAGGAAACAAGATTCTTAATATTTGATTGGGAGTAGAGATCATAAACGTGCAAAAGAGAACATCGTCTCTTTTTTGCTTTAGAAGCTATATATGGTGCTGAAACTAAAAAAGAAACACACACACACATAATCTTACAAACCACAAAATTCGAGTGTTGAATTTGAAAGATTTAAGATTATAAGTACTGACGCAACTGAAATGAATCGATGTAAGATTATTATACAATCGTTCTAACAGAGAGTGAGAGAGAAAGAGAGAGAGAGAGATGGGGGGATGCATGACTACCAATCTAGCTACTATAGTTCCTCTAGATCATCCAGCTTGGGGATGTAGTGAATTCTATAGCGATTGAAAACACATTACATTAAGAAAGTGTGACATTTTCTGACCAACTTTCATCCGCAAGATCATTAAACGAAATTAAGCATTCGCCCAAGGTAGGCAATAGCTGCGTAGCGTACTTTAATTACGTGATCAAGTAAGTAGACACAGATTTCGTGTTTCCTATCGGTCTTGAGATTTTGAAACGCAGGAAAAGTGCAATGTACTTGTGGATTCGAAGCTAAAAGATACACAAAACATTCGGATGATTATAGCAAAATACTATAATGTTGCTCAGTTTCTAACAGCTAAATCTTCAGTCAGATATCAAACTACATGTATCCATGCACCCATCCCCGTAAACATACTATAAAATATACCCTACCCCCAAGAAAAAGATAACATGAAAAAAAAATGGAAACACCAATCCAATAAATGGAAAACCAAGAAACCTACCTACACTTCCAGCTTCCGAAAGTACCTGAACAGTCTCCAACTCTTATCATACATATCCGAGGTTGTAACTTGTAACCTTGCAAGTTAGGATCACAGTTCTAGAGAACGCCCCTCTCTCTCTCTCTCTCCCTCTAGTGTAGTAGTTTCTTCTTTGAAGCTCTGGCAAAAACTAAGCTTCCGAGGTGTAGGGTTATAGGAAGTTGCTGCAGCTGGACGCAGGGTTGAAGCCAGAGAGATCCGTCCAACCACCGCCGCCACCACTTCCTCCACTGTTGCTGCCCCCACCGCCGCCGCCACCCCAGTACTGATCATTCCTGGTGATGCCCAGATACTGTCTCGGCAAATTAAGCCCTTGTGGCTCCTCCTCCGTCTTCACCGAGGCCAGGTGCGCGTTGAGAGCCGCGGCGACCGACGGCTTACCTTGCACCTGCCCGGCGAACCCCCCGGCAGCGCCACCATATAGAACCCCTTGCCCGTTAAATGGGAACAGTCCCAGTGACGTTGCTGGAGCCGGCGGCGGCTCCATCCCGGCCAAGAAAGGGAACTGCTGCACCTGCTGGAGCCTCCACTGCTCCAGACCAGCACCCGAGCTGCCCCCCACCTGGAAGCTTGACGCGTCCATGTGCTGGACGCCGCCGAAACCCAACCCGATGTTCGCCGCTGCCCCGTAGTCGGTCGCGGGATGTAGAGACGCCATGAACGGGAGCTGCGGCTGCGGGGGGATGCTGGAATGGATTGCACTGGCGCCCCCGGGGCCGGAGGGGGCTGACGTCGACCCGCTGGGCGTGGAGGCCCCCGCCTGCCGGTCAGCGGAGGCGGCCGAGGACTTGGAGCTCGCGCCGCTCTTGCTCCTCTTGTTGCGGCGGCAACCCCCGCCGACGGGGACGTTGCGGAGGGTGCCCCCACGGGTCCAGTAGCGGCGGCAGGTCTTGCAGAAGTGGCGGGGCTGAGAAAGGGAGTAGTTGTTGAAGTAGCAGAACTTGGTGTTGGTGGACTCGCAGCGTGGACACTTGAGACCCGGCTCCGGCTGGGGCACCTTCGCCAAGCGCGCCCTGTCGCCCATGGAGGCCGGCCGCGCGGAGCCAGCGGCCATGTTGCCCTCTGGACGCGGCTGCACCGGCGGCGGGGGGAGATGGCGGGCGTCTCCCCCGCCGCTGGCGGCGCCGCCGCCAATTGCCTGCTGATGACCCGGTTGCTATATACCACAACAAAGAACAACATCGATCAGCCATGTTACAGCTCGAAGAAAATTTAGCGGAAAGTGGGTGAAGAAATCAAATCGTGGGGGGTATATTCAGGAGGGGGAAGAGAGTAAAGTATGCGAATAATTCTCTCTTTTTTCCTGCTTTTATCATGCTTTTTTCGGCGAACAAGCTAGGGAGAAAGAAATTGGAAAAGAAAAAGAGGGGGAGGGTGGAGAAAAACTTCACCTGATTCCAGTTGGGTGGATCCAGATAGACGGGAATAGATGGGAAAACCATAGTTGGCGATCTTGTTATTAATTTCCCTTTTCTCAAAGCTTGGTTTGAGAGGTGCTGGAGGATCACATCCAAGAGGAGTTGCAGGGAGAAGGAACGGTGTGTGAGATATGAGTTTGAGATTGAGAGAGAGAGAGAGATGGGGGGAGGAGAAGGAATAGAGTGGGGTTGGCCGGGGGGATTTTGTGCTCCTTATTTGTTTGCTAATTAGTCATTTTTCCTTGTATAATATTTTTAGTGGGAAGGAGTATCTAGAGTTCCTTCACCTTGAAGCTTCTTGGCATATATTGTTGTGTGGAGCAGCGCTGTGTAGTTAGTGGCTGCTCATGCATGAAAAGTTGAGATAAAAAAAGAAGATAAAGGACGGCTCTTCAGGGAGCCCGTGGAAACCCTAATAGACTTTGTCATTGGAAATAAGGAAAGAAAGCAAATCTTCTCGGTACATGTTGAAATAGGAATCTAGTAATACTGAGAAGAGGAGGATCTCAATATATATTTTTCAAATTTTGAGATCATATGAGAATTTTTTTTTTATAACAATTTACTCTCTTCGTTTTTTAATATTGTTGAAATTCAGTTTAAAAGTGTATTGAGAAGATCTCTTCTCGAAAGAAAAAGATATATACGTACAAGAAATGAATTATCAAACATTATAGAAAGAAAAAGTTGGAGGAAGTGGAAGGGTCGCCTTCGAATCTCTCTCCAACTTCTCTCTCTCACCATCTCTCTCCTCTCCCCTTCTCTGTGGTGTGTTTGAGCTAACATTTCTCTCTCTAAATGCACGATCTGCCTTACCTCCAACTCTCTCGCCCTCTTCCTCACATCCCTGCATGGGAGAGCAAGTTATATGTGCCGTACAGTACTCCATGTTTTCTGTGACCACGTAGTTCAATACTTCACAGAATGATCCAAAAACCTTGACATTTTTGTGCAATTACTGAATTACCCCTTGTCTTGTAGTAGCAGCATACGTTGTCTCATACATCGATCCAAAATCCTTTATATCTATAAACTCATTCTTATGTTCGTGCGTTGTACTTGACGAGGATGGACGTCCTTTCTTATCTGGATTTTTATACACTGGAAAAACATTCGTCTGTATGTTCCATACACGTTAAACTGCCGATTAAAATTCCATGACTAATGATCTTCTGCATATTTTTGCTTCTTGATGCATGTTCAATTTAATTTATGAGACCTACACGTTAGCATATTGCAATGTAATTGTTGTGGTCGACGTAGGGTAAGTGGTTATTACCATTGCGTAGTGGATGCTAAAGCACTACTAGTTAATAAATAATCTTGTGAGTTATTGAAATTATATGTTAATATTATAACATGAAGAAGAACGTTATGTTTTCATTTTATCTTGTTGTTCGACTTTAAATCGGATGACGAAAGATACTGATCTTGAATTCCATACTTACAATGATGGCATCGACCTCAGCACGCATCAGCGCATATGCACACCCTTAAAAAAAATTTGCTTATGTCTTGAGAGCATCTATGTGCTCTCAAAAGCATGTACATACTCTCTCTCTCGAGCATGTACAAAATTTTGAAAGTACGTGCTTTGAAGAGTACAAATTGCTTTCAGGAGTATATACTGCATATATACTCTTAAAATTCTAGGATAAAAAATATATATATATATATATTAAGAGTACTCATGTGCGTTGATGTCAACGCACATCAGAAAGTGCATCATTATACTGCAGAGGCACATGAGCACATATACATAACGTATCCAAGTTGAGGAACACATTCCTCGTCGTCCTTGCTGCATCTAAAGTGATGCACAAGTATTTCTCTCAAGAAAAACGCCCATACCAGATGTCTGCATCAAACCTTAGGCCACGACAAAAAGTAACTCCGTCGAAAAACCAGGATGTGGAATGCGGAAAACTCTGCTGCTCTATGCCAAGTTGCCACGTGTACATCACAGTCAAAGTAGAAACCAGCCTCTTATAGTAAGTGATCTGATAAATTAGTAAATAAGAAATACTTTGGAATGTGGTTAGGTATTTCAGGTGCAACTACTATCTTGTCCGCTAACGAGTGCAGCTGCAATTCTCAGGGTCATTTCAGCAACCATTTCTCTTCACAAACAAATAAATGATTTAGTCTTAGGATGACAAAATCCAAGAACATGGCATTAAGCATTTCTCCTCATATATAAACAGCTGATTTGATCCCGGTTGAGAGTTTAGAACCTAGTAGTGCTAGGATGATCCAAACCTATTTGGGTGTCGCGTAAAAAACTGTAAAATCTTAATTTTGAAATCACCAATTTTAAAATTAACAAAAAAAAAAGTGCTTAATTTTAAAATTACCGATTAAAATGGTTTACGGTGATTGCTGGTTGTAAATCAAAATCAAGTAAAATGAGGATTTTTGGGTTCAACTTGTTTTGAAATGCGACAATTTATGACACATCGTAAAATGATTTTTTACATGCACATCAATGGTGAATTGTCAGATACATACACCCAGTAAGCACACTCACATCAATTTTAACTAGGGTACATCGAACGTCCTTTTGCCACCGCATCAATATTCTCTTCTACATGCCATGGACTCGCTTAAGTATATCCTACAATTTCATGAACCTCACAAAGCCTATTGCTCAGCAGGTTTTTTTTTTTCTATTTTTTGGGTCAATAGAAAAGCACACTTCATTCGTTCAAGTAAAAGTAGATACATAATCCAGCTAGAGCAAAACCATCCATACACGCTAATAGACGCGTAGCTGAACGCCCATACTCACCATGCCCACAGGGATATCCGCTCAGGACAAGGTACGAGAGAACAGTACAAATCACAAAGATGACAAATTAAAGAACACAGCCTCGCCATTGCCGGCACATAGCCGGAGAAACCATCTAAGTCAGTGAGCAAGAAAAACACAACTTACCTTAGATGAGGTTGGGGGATTCCAGACATTGAAGTAAAAGGCATTAATCCTTGATCAATAAAACCGATGCAAAAAATAGGATGCATTTGTCTAGGAGTGACTTCCATATACAAGTATCCAGGATGCAAATATTTGTCTCAATTAGTAGAAACTTTAAGAATATATATCAGTAACATAATGCATTAATTCTTGATCAATAAAATCGATGCAAAAATATCAGGTATTCATTGCAGTACTAGCAGTACATGCAAGCCCAAGGACCCTCCATCATCTAAAAATTTTAAAAGCAAAATCTCTGTGCCCTAAATTCGACTTATCGAAGGCTGTCAAAGGATTTAGATTTCACTCAAACTCATCTCTTGTGAAGACAATGGTTCTCCCTCGATTCCGGACAGATTAATTTATCTTTACAAAGAAATATTTTAGATCCAAACAAAATTTAAAAGATAGAGTCGATGCTTTTTTTTTTACACCGACGTTGTAGAGCCGACAGCCAGAAAAAGGGGGGATCAAGAAGGGCGCCGCGGTGCCGCTGACGGACCCGACTCTGCGGCGTAGGGTGGCATGAGGACGGGTTAATGGGCCGTTGTCGTCACCGATGCTCGTGGTCGGGACATCTTCTGGGCCCAGCTCGGGCCCATCTCCAATTCGCAACCCCTTACTTCCGCCCCTCGATACTGTTATCTCGTCCATCTCCATAGTATTATTATTCGAGAAGAGTAATATTTACTATACTATACTACATGAGATGTAATCTTAAAAAATAAAAAAATTAATATTTTATAGTTGGTCCAATCATATTCAGTATGTCTGTAAATTCAATCTTCAGTCGGAAAAGATCTGAAAAATTTAAAAATCGAGCATCGATTTATTAGACTCAACCCTTTAAGAATGTTCTCAGTAGTCACTGGGATTTGATTTTTTTAGAATTTTTTAGTTTACCATAAAAAAATTTAAAATAATATTTATAACTCAACTCATTGAGTTATACAAATATGTCAAAAATGATGGAGCTGACCATAAAAAAATTAAAAAATATTTATATTATTTAGACTGCACCTCATGGGATGCAGCAAGTATTACACTTTAAGCAATGCTTGCTGTGCTGTCCTTGGCACTGCGGTCAAATCACTTTCATCTAACCATAATGCATTGGCACGTAATTTTTTTTTTCAAAATAAAATTTGCAGAGTTGGGGGACCATCTCTACCTGACTTTCTGAAAAAAAAAAAAAAAAAATTATACGATCTGAATCGTCAAATTATATTTGCACAAAATCCGTCACTGCATCACATGGGATGCAACAAATATTACTCTTATTATTATTAGTATCCGCAGCTGGGCAAGTTTGGATCTCAAGTCCTGTGTGGGGTTGATGGCAGCTCCGCCCGGTCGGTCGGCTCCGTCGGCCCAGTCACCCATCGCTTTCTTCTCTGGTCCCTTCGATCCATTGGGTCTTCTGATCGAGGGGTCCCCCTCCTTCACATGCCGTGTCTTGCTTTCCACCTGTTATCATCATCATCCTGTGAGGAGAGGCAGGGTACACCGCTTTTGTACGTCAAGCGATCGGATGGTTAGAATTTTCCAACGTTTCATCGATTGGAGGTGGGGATGTGGCCCAAAGGTTTGCCCTGTGCTGGAGGACTGCAAGCGGGTCAGATGAATCAGATTTGGTAAGGATCTAGGGTAGATGTATGACCTTATCTATCATACTATCGATTAAAAGGATTAACAGTTATTTGACTTATAAATTAATAATTGGTCACATATGTCGATTAGGAAAATGGTACAGTAACATCATTTTCTATCATCACCTTTTGATATGCGTAGGTTAGTAAACATTCATTGGAGGAAAGTATTATTATTTCACACATGTGACTATTCTATCTTTCAATACGTGATTATCACTTAAACGTGTCAAAAACTAGTGTGAGGAAACGGTGTTTACCATATTATTTTTTGATTGAATTATCATTTTAGCCGCATGCATCAATTAGAAAAGATTTGTATTTATTATCTTACCTGTTATTCATATTGATGTGAAGAATTGTCTATTAACTGACTCACAAATAAAAAAATTAGTAGAATAATCAAATTATTGGTTCCCATCTTCATCTCTACTGGGTTCGAATATGGAGGCTGGGTGCAGAAGCTGACACTAACGATCGGCCCACCAACGTTTGGCGAGCACCGAACAGCGCGCGGAGCAACCACTGGTTCGACTGTCGCGATCCAGCCCAGCCCAACGCCCACGATTCACGTTCTACTTGAGCGTGATCTAAAAGAGAGAGGAAGAAAGATGAGGACGCCCCGTCCCATCTGCTTTTGGAGAGAATACCAATCACGGACCGTTGATTTATATATATATATATATATATATATATATATATATATATATATAGATATATTCGGAGGAGAAGAGCAAGATAAGACCCTTTGAATTTTTTTTTGAATCTTTATGTATCTTCACTCATACAGGGATAAGAGCAAATAGAATCATTTATTATAAAAAAATGAAAAATACAAGATTTATATCATCTCTATACTAGAGAGGGCATACAAAAGTCTAAGAGAGGCACAAACGATCTCCTCGTGAGAAGTGTCTACGAGGGTCATCAACGACTTTACAGTGGATTGAATGAATTAATCTAACTAGTCTGTAATTTAATGCGGACCGCAATCCTCGCTTCATGTGTAAGATTTTAAACGAAACTAGATATTTCTTTGTGTAAATTATCTTGTTTGTACGTATACTCCTTGATGTAGTCGAAGCTATCACGACCCGATTCCGAAGCTGGAATTCGAAGTTGGGATCCGAAACTGGATCGGATCTAAGAAGAGGTCCGACGGGGATCCGGAACGCGGCGAGGGCGGAGACGAGGCCGAAGATCCGAAGCCGAGGGTCACTCGGTCGGATGTGGGCTAGCCTGCGGAATGCGCGGCCGAAGCTCCTCCGGTTTGAGGGACAGCTGGTGCGGGACGGAGCCGAAGCACCTTTAGGCGAGGACCAGCCAGCGAATGGCGTCGAGACCGGAGGAAGAAGTCCGAGGTCGGTGGCCGAGACCGACTCGGGAAGGTCGGCGAAGATTCAAACTGAGCCCCTGCAGGAGGGAAAGAAGAAGAAAGACCAGTCAGCAGGAGTCCCGGGCTTCGGCCCTTAGGAACCCCCTTCGACGGTTAAGTTAGCTTCTGAAGATGATTCGATTCAGAAGTCAAAGAGGTAGAAGAAACAAGCTTTAATGCTTTTTGGACTGTAGTCCTTGAGGGTCACGAAGACATACCTTTGGTAATAAATAGCCGTGTATTTATAGCGGATGATAGAGGATGCTTAACGGTGGCAGCCGATATAGGACTATGTTATGGGTTTATTGGTAAACCGCCATAGTGCTTAACCTTCCCACCGGAGTGGGCCGGATACGGCTACTGGGCCGAAGGGGATTGGGCCGCTGATGGGCCGAAGTCTACTTGGCCGAGGGCTGCTGAGCCGCTAATGGGCCGAAGGCTGTTGGGCCGCTGACGGGCCGAAGGTTATCGGGCCGCTGACGGGCCGAAGAGCACTGGACTGCTTACTGGGCCGAGGGCCGCTGGGGCGCTAACGGGCCGAAGGCTGCCAGGGGGCCTTTTACTGCTGCTGTTGGGCTGATCACAGCGTTGGGCCTGCTTTAATGGGCCGAATCGGATTCTGCCTCATCACATAGCCCCCCACTCTTGTCTTCCTCAGATTCATGAGATGGCGAGAGTATAGTCCGAAGCCTCCTTGGGGGAATAACGTGACAGGCGCTATCTGAAGCTTTCTGCTTTGTTATGAAGAAAAAAATGCCATCGGTCGGCCGAGGGTCAGTAGCCCTTAGTCGTTCCCGTTCGGGATGCAGTGACGAACGCCTTCGTCCTCGATTGCGAAGGGGCGAGCCTTCTGGCTATGTTAGGCCTAATAAATGGACGGAATAGACGTCGAGTTCTCCGTCAGAACGGTCGCATCGTGAGGAAACACAGGACACGCGTCGCGCATCCGGTCGCCCTGTTAAAAGCACAAAAGGATCCCGACCGTGCCTGGTGATCACGCGGATCGCGGGTCACTTCGGCTCTCTGCCCGAGACTTTACTTGGATTGCCGCCTCTCTCGTCCCTAGCACGCAGATCGAAACACGTGGCGAGCATCTGAGTGATCAGCCGAAGGGTCGGACCGCTTTCGGCCATTGATTATCTTCCCTCGATCCCGGAGTCAGACTGTTATCATTGCCGAAGGACGGTGTACGTAGCGCGCATCTGAGAGGGGCGATGCCGATGAGGGGGAGGATCCTGGCCGGTGATTTTGGCGGGGGATGCTTTCAACTTTACCCTATAAATAGGAGCCATCCCCAGGGCACTGTTCCGCTCTCTTCTTCCCGCGCCTGCATTTCCCTGCAATCATCCGAGCCTTCCTGCTTCTCCGGCGAAGAACAGGCCATTGAAGGTGCTTTTGAGTGCGTTGTCTGTCGCCGGGGGCTCTCTGCTACCTGGAGTTGTTGCTGGGGGAGCTTCCGTTGCTTGAGAGGCGGTGGGCAGTCGAGGAGATCTTATTTCGAAGGTAAGCCTCAATTTTCTTTCTCTGCTCCGTGATCCATGTCCCGTAGTTCTCCCTCGGCTGATAGCAGTTCTTCGGCCGAAGGTTATTCTTGTTCTTCGTCTCAGCCTTCTGAATCCTCCTTGTCATCTCCCCTTTCTTCAAACTCCCTTGCTTCTCTCATGGCATATGAGGTCGAATCGTCTGGCGCCGAAGAGGCCGAAGAGGTTCTCGTCACGGGCCAGGCTTCCGCTTCTGGCCGATGTCAGGCCGAGACTGTTTCGGAGGCGGCCTGCATTCTTGATGACGATGGGGTCAAGTACATTGCCTCCTACTATCAGCTCCGATCATGGATGATCCCCTATCGGCCCGGAATGAATACTAGGGCCAATTCTCCCCGTCCGGGTAGCTTTTCCATCTATGAAGAAAGCTTTCAGGCGGGTTTTCGCCTTCCCCTTTCCACCTTCGTAATCAATCTTTTGTGCTTCTACGGGTTAGCCCCGTCTCAATTTTTCCCTAATTCCTGGCGGACAGTCTATGCCTTCTTGGCTGTGTTCGCCTATATCGACGTCACCCCTTCGGTGAACGTCTTCCGTTATATGTTCAAGATACAACGGCATGGAAGATCTGAGTGGTACAGCTTTGTCCCTCGCCTCGGCCGGGGTATCTTTTCCGGGAAGCCTTCGTCCATTCATGGTTGGAAGAAGAGCTTTATCTTGATCTCCCTCCCGGAGAAGGAGAAGAGTGTGTGGCCCTTCCCCACTGAGTGGGCACCACTGGCAGAAGGCCTCTCCGATCCGCCTTCCCTTAACCCCGATCAGCTTCATATCGTGAGCCTTATAGAAGCCGCGGCTCCGTATGATATCGCGGAGCTTTTCAACGAAGTGGAGTGGCTCGTGCAGACTGGGGCCTGGCCGGATCCGACGAAGGATCCTCCTTGGGTCTCTCCTTATATCCCTCCCGAGGATGCTCCGGGGGAGACCGAAGGAGCCGCCGAGGTTGAGTCTTCGGCCGAAGCTCCTCCGACCGAAGAGGGTGCTGAGGCTTCGGCCGAGGGTAAGTCGGTCTTGAGTTGTGGGGAGTCGCGCGCTGTAAGTTACTAATTCCTTTTCTTCTGTCCGCAGAGATGTCTGGGATTCGAGGTCTCCTCAGTCGGATGGCCCAGCAGTCCGGCCGATCTCAACCGTCGCAGCCGCAGGCGGCGGGAGAGGCCGGACGAGGCGTGGCTCTGAGTGCTCGGGCCGCAGTACCGACAACGGTTTCGGTCGAGGGCCGCGCTGCTGCTGCTGCTCTCTCTCTCGAGAGAAAGGGCAAGTCGGTCGTACGGAGGGGCGGCCGACAATCAAAGCGGGGCCGGGCGGATGAGCCTGGTGAAACAGAGCCCGCCCCGACAGCTAAGAGGCGAATCGCTACCCGAGGGGCCCCGCTCTCGTCTCCTCCCGAAGCGTCGAGGGGCGATTCTCCTTCGGCTGCGACGGCAGGTACAGAAGACCTCGGAGGTCCTGGGTCGCAGGCAGCTCGCGAACATGAGCGCGAGCTATGGGTCCCGAATCTGGGGATCTATAGGGACGAGAGTCTGGAGGACTCTCGGACGTGCCTGCGCCTGCTCCGAGGCTTAACCCTTCCGACGGCCGATGACGAGCTGAAGACGCTGTCTGCGGACGACTTGGCGATGCTGTGCGCCCGACTGTCGGTCCAGGTAAAAAAAAACTTCTTTATGGGCCTCGGTCTAATATTTCCCTTGGCTTGTTTTTGGGGTTGTTGATTTCTGTTTGCTTTTGGCTATAGGCCGCAGTCACGTGTGGTAGCCTGATTCGCCGTCAGGTAGCCATCCATCAAAGGCTCCGGGATGCCGACCAGGCATCGGACCAGTCGGCTTCTAGCGGGGGTGCCCCGGCGCGACGTGGTCTTGAGGCTAGCGTCGATTTGCTTCTGAAGGCAAATGTCCGGAAGCGGGCTGAGCTAGAGGAGCAAAAGGAGGTGACTCGTGCTTCCTCCGAGGCCAAGACAAAGGCCGAGCGGGAGAAGGAGAAGGCCGAGAAGGAGCTGGAGGCGGTCCGGGCCGAAAATGAGACTCTTAAGGCCGAGATCCAGGACAAGGTCGTCCAGCGGGTCACGGATCGCCGCCGCCATGCCGAGGAGGTTTCGGCCCTGAAGGCCGATCTGGAGGCTAAGGCCGAAGAGGCTGTTCGTATAGCCGTAGCCAGATATAAGGCTGGCCCAGATTATGCCGAGGAGATAATACAGGCTCAGCTCGAGCCGGCTTCGTCCGTGTTCAGCATAGGGCTGGCTGCCGCCCAAAAGGCGTGCCCGGCCGTAGACCTGACCGGCATCGTCCTTCCGACGGATGAGGAAGGCGAAGAGCTTCTAGCTTGGTGGAAGGAGCTTAAGGCTGAAAGAGCTTCGGCCTCGGCAGAAGGCGACGCGGCCGTTCCTGACGAGGTCGCTCCTATCGATGCCGCCCCTGCCGATGCTGTTCAGGTTGATGATTCTCCTTCCCCATTTCCTGGTCAGAGCCCAATCGATGTAGATGGTGAAAATACCGAAGGCTAATACGGGGGCTTGTCCCGGTTTTTGTTTTGACCATTCTTGCGGCCAGATGTACGGCCGATTTTGTACTATGTTCTTCATATATATATGAAAAGTACTTTGCTTCTACTTGTATTCCGAACGAATAACTGAGTCTGGCTCTTCTTGTGGCCGAGACCATATTGCCGTTTAGATGCGGCTCTCATGGCCGAAGCCAATTCAGATTCGGATATGGACTTGAAAGATAATGCCGCTCCCGATACGGTTTACATGGCCGAAGCCACTCCCGGTGCGGTTTACACGGACTTAGAATACCATGCCGCTCCCAATACGGTTTGCATGGCCGAAGCCACTCCCGGTACGGTTTACACGGACTTAGAATACCATGCCGCTCCCGATACGGTTTGCATGGCCGAAGCCACTCCCGGTACGGTTTACACGGACTTAGAATACCATGCCGCTCCCGATACGGTTTGCATGGTCGAAGCCACTCCCGGTACGGTTTACACGGACTTAGAATACCATGCCGCTCCCGATACGGTTTGCATGGCCGAAGCCACTCCCGGTACGGTTTATACGGACTTAGAATACCATGCCGCTCCCGATACGGTTTGCATGGCCGAAGCCACTCCTGGTACGGTTTACACGGACTTAGAATACCATGCCGCTCCCGATACGGTTTGCATGGCCGAAGCCACTCCCGGTACGGTTTACACAGACTTAAGAAAATAATGCCGGATATGATCTCATAAAGAAAATTTTATTCATGCCTTCCGGCCAAATTCCGGGGGGAAGTAACTTATATGAAATAACGCCGAAGGAGTTCCACATTCCAGGTGCGAGGGAGAGGTTGGCCTGAAAGGGTTTCCAACCGATAAGCCCCTCGTCGAATTACCTCCCTTACGCGATATGGTCCTTCCCAGTTGGGAGAAAGCTTCCCTGCAGCTTCGGCCGGCTTAGATGCATGAGCATTCCTCAGTACGAGGCTCCCGGTTTCGAAGCTTCGGGGCTTCACTCGAATGTTGTGGTATCTGGCCATGCGCTGCTGATAAGCTGCTAGCCGAATGCGAGCTCTCTCCCTTGTTTCTTCTATAAGATCAAGATGATCTTTTAGGGCCTCTTCATTGGCTTCCGGATCGTGAGTGAGAACTCTCGGCGAGGGGAGGCCAATTTCGACAGGAATGACGGCTTCTACCCCATAAGCCATACGGAACGGGGTTTCGTCGGTTGGGGTTCGGCTCGTAGTCCGATAAGCCCATAGAACACTCGGTAGCTCTTCCACCCATCGGCCTTTGGCTTCGCCGAGGCGAGTCTTCAGTCCTTGTAATAGGCTTCGGTTAGTGACCTCGACCTAGCCATTTGTCCGGGGGTGTGCTACTGATGTAAATTTGTGGAGAATGCCGAAGCTAGCGCAGTTGTCCTTGAACCGATGGCTGTCAAATTGTTTGCCGTTGTCCGAGATGATGGCCCGAGGGATGCCGTACCGGCAGATGATGGACTTCCACACGAAGTTCCATGCGTTGCTATCGGTTATGGACGCGAGGGGTTCGGCTTCTACCCATTTAGTGAAGTAATCTACCGCCACGATAAGGAACTTCCTTTGGTCGGTGGCGATAGGAAAAGGCCTTAGTAGGTCGATTCCCCATTGGGCGAAAGGCCAGGGGTCGGATAAAGGAGTTAGAAGGGTTGCTGACTGGTGGATGAGGGAGCTGAACCTCTGGCATTGATTGCAGCGACGGACGAGGGCAGTTGCATCCTCTCGAAGCGTCGGCCACCAGTATCCTTGTCTCAGAAGCTTGTGAGCCAGGACTCTTCCTCCAGCATGTGCTCCGCATACCCCTTCATGTACCTCCTACAGCAAGTAGTCAGCTTCGGCCGGACCGAGACATCGCAAGAGGGGTCGGCCGAAGGACTTTTTATATAACAGCCTGTCCAAGAGAAGGAAGTGAGAGGAGCGCTGCCGAATATGTTTTGCTTCCTTTGGATCGGGCGGGACTTCTCCTCGGAGAAGGAAAGTGACTAGGGGAGTCATCCAGGTCTCGATTTCAGATTCGGTCACTTGCATGACTTCCAGCTTGATCGTTTCGAATTGTGCGTCGTTAAACACATGAAAACGTTCAATCTAAATTTATCCGGCTCACTCAAATCAGATTTTGGAAATTTAATAGTGGTGAGTCCGAGTCGATCCACAGGGAGTTAAGATTTTAACTTTGAAAACTTTGGAATTTAATTAATCTAAAAATAAGTGGGACTTTAAGTAAACTAATTACTTATTTAAACTAGAATTAAGTTAACTAATGTTACCTAATATTATAATTATCTAAATTAAACAAATCTTTTTCTTTCTTTTCTTTTTCAGAAATTAAACACAAACACATATAAAAATAATCACGACTAAAAATTATAACAATAAAAACAACTTATTGTTTGATTGTATAAATTATTAAACATCATGAATCAAATAACTTAATTAAACCACTAATAACTAATAAAACTTCATTAAACAACAACTAACCAACAATTAATCCTAATTAAATAACCAATAATTGATAAAACATCCCTAAACATCAAATAACCAACAATTTCCCCTAATTAAATAACCTAATACTATACTAATGGGGAGGGAAAAGAAGGAACACAATAACAATAATCTGTGGGATGCCGGCTGGTGCAGTGGACCGCAAGGAATGGAGGGTGGTGCAGGAGCTGTGTAGCTGCTTGCTTGTGAAGGTTTGGACGGCTGGTAGCTGCTGCGTGGAGGGTTGCTGGGAAGCTGCTGCTTGCTTGTGAAGGTTTGGACGGCTGGTAGCTGCTGCGTGGAGTTGAAGGAAGAAGGTGCTGGTGTTGGCCGCTTGGAAGCTACTGCTTGGTGGTGTTTCGAAGCTGCTGGTGGACTGCCGCTTGGAAGCTGCGACATGCATGCATGTTGCCACGTAGGAGGGGCCTGCCGGCACGTGGAGGGAGGAGGCTGCTATGCGTGGCTGCAGGAGGAGCTTGGAGGAGCTGCTGGTTCTGCAGGCCGTGGATGTGCAGCCAGGTGGAGAAGCTGCTGCACGTGGAGGAGCACAGGCTGGACGTCTGGCTGGGGGTTGTTGATGGGGGCTTCACCGGCATGGAGCTGCAGCTGGAGCGTGGAGTTCAGCTTCACCACATGGAGGAGGCTGCTGCTAGCTGCTGGAAACGTGGATGCTTGCTGCAGCAGGTTGGTTGCATGGCGTGAAGCTGCTGGTGCTGTTGCGTTGGTGTGCTGCTGGGAAGCTGGTGGAAGGGAGACGCTGGCTGGGAGAGAGTTGCCGAAGAGGAAGAACTGAGGGAGAGAAAGAAACCGAGAGAGAGAACAGAGAGAGCTGCACGGAGAGAGTAAAAATCTTGGAAAGAAAAAGGAAAGAAGCTGCGGAGGGAGTTAACCGGAGATAGGGAGAAAACAAAGAAGTTGAAAAAAAAAAAAGAAGAAGAGAGGAATAACCAGGGAGAGGGAGAACCGGAGAGAGGGAGAGAGGATGCTGCTGAATAAAACGGAGGAGGAGGAATCGGCTAGGAAAAAAAACTGGGAAAAACGAAACGTGGGGGAGAATCTGGGTGAGAGAGGAAGAGAAAGAGGAGAGGAGAGATTTATAGAGAGGAGAAGGAGGAGAGGCTGCCGGGTTTGAGTTGGAAAAGGAGGAGGATATGTGGGAGACTTGGAGAAGGGACAGGATTTGGAAGAGGAAATTGGAAAAGAAATAGGATTCGACTTTCTAAAACGAGAAAGAGAGAGAGGATTTTTAAAATAAAGGAAGGGATGTGTTTAGGAAATCTGAGAGACGGAGGGAAATAGTGGGTTTTAGGAAACTCCAGCGAAGGAAGGAATCAAATTGTATTTTTACCCATGTTTTAGTTGAAATCCGCACACTAGACCTCCCCCAAATTTTCGAAAACTCCTCCAGCTGCACTGCATCATCGGCATGTCCTGTTCACATCAAATAAATATAATTTAGCGCATTATCATAAAAAATATCATAATTTTTATTCATTTCGTCTCGGTTTTGTCGAAAAACCGCAAATGCGCTACACTCCTTTGATCACATGAAATGACGATGTTTTTAAGTCAGAATTTGATGAAATTGGTACCGTTGGACTTGTTACACAATTATCTATCATTTCATGCTATTTTGCAGATAAAAACATGAGTATGATGCATATGGTTGCCCTTAAATGATCGATTTTACACTTTATCACAGCTCTTTGAGGCTTGGTTCGGCGAGTTCTTCCACAAGAATCATTCGGCCTCCTCCCCCGTCCTGAGTTGATGCTAGCCGGGAGAGAGCATCGGCTCGAGCATTTTCGGCTCTCGGGATCCGCACAATTTCATAGGAATCGAATTGAGCGAGGATCTTGCGAGTTACCTGGAGATATGATGCCATTATCGCATCCCGTGCCTCGTATTCCCCAGAAACATGACTGGCAATTAGCTGAGAGTCGCTAAAAGCCCTTATGTTCCGGACGCCAAGCTTTCTAGCGGCCCGGAGGCCGGAGATGAGAGCTTCATATTCGACGGCATTATTGGTGGCATGAAAGGAGAAGCGTAGCGCATACTCCGTGACGACCCCTTCGGGAGACGCCAAGATCCATCCAGCGCCGCTGCCCATGGAGCATGCGGAGCCATCTACATAGAGCCGCCATTCATCCGCCGGTGTGAGAGCCGAAGTATCCTCGGCTTCGGGTGTGTCGACCTTCGGTTGAGGCGCCGAGGGAGCCTAGGGAGTGAGCTCGGCAATAAAATCGGCTAGTGCTTGAGCTTTTATTGCTATCCGAGGCGCATAGGAAACGTCGAACTCTCCCAGTTCAATTGCCCATTTCGCCAGTTTGCCGGACACCTCTGGCCGGGAGAGGACCTGCTTTAAAGGTTGATCGGTGAGGACCTTTATCGAGTGGGCGAGGAAGTAAGGTCGGAGCCTCCTTGCGGATGAAACGAGGGCTAAAGCTAGCTTCTCAAGAGCAAGATACCGAAGCTCTGCTCCTTGGAGGGCTCGGCTTATATAGTAGACGGGCTTCTGAATACCGTCTTGCTCCCGGACGAGGACGACGCTAATAGCTGTCTCATATACCCCGAGGTAGAGGAACAGCGGCTCTCCGTAGACTGGCTTGGACAGAATGGGAACCTTGGAGAGATATACCTTCAGTTGTTCGAAGGCAGACTGACACTCGTCTGTCCAGGAGAAGCTATTGGCCTTCTTCAGCATCTTAAAGAAGGGAAAGCAGTAATCCGCCGCTCTAGACATGAAGCGGCTTAAGGCGGCAATCCTTCCGTTTAGCTTTTGAACCTCTCGGAGGTTAGGTGGAGGGCGCATCTGAATGATGGCCGAAACCTTCGCGGGGTTAACTTCTACCCCTCGGTGAGTGACCATATAGCCGAGGAACTTCCCGGAGGCCACTCCGAAGGCGCACTTAGCTGGATTTAGCTTCATTTTGTATTGACGCAAGGCAGAGAATGTTTCGGCTAGGTCGGCCAGGTGGTCTGCAGCGACGCAGCTTTTCACCAGCATATCGTCGATGTAGACCTCCATGTTGCGGCCGAGCTGTGGGGCAAATATTTTGTTGACGAGGCGCTGATATGTCGCACCGGCATTCTTCAGGCCGAAGGGCATCCGGGTATAGCAGTACAGACCGAGATCAGTCGTGAAGCTGGTCTTGCTTTCGTCGTCCGGATGCATTCGGATCTGATGGTAGCCTGAATAGGCGTTGAGAAAGCTCAGAAGCTCGTGGCCGGAGGTCGCATCCACCACCTGATCTATCCGAGGTAGCGGGAAGCTATCCATCGGACATGCTTTGTTGAGGTTGGTGAAGTCCACGCACATTCGCCACTTGCCATCTTTCTTGGGTACCATTACTACATTAGCGATCCAGTCCGGGTGGTGTACCTCTCGAAGGTGCCCGACGTCCAGCCCTTTTTGAACTTCGGCTTGAATGGCGGCTCTCCTTTCCTGGTTGAAGGTACGCCGCTTTTGCTTGACCGGGGGTTGGTTAGGATTGGCATGCAGCCGATGCTCCGCTATTTTCGGGTCGACCCCGGGCATGTCCGCTGGAGACCAGGCGAAGACGTCGAGGTTCTCCTTCAGGAACTCGGCGAGTCTTTCTGCTTCGATTTTCTCTAGTCCGGAGCCTATCATGAGGATTCGTCCTTCGCCTCCCGAAACCGGGATGGTGACAAGTTCCTCTCCCGGGGATGCCTCGGCTGAAGATTCGATTGATAAGGATTCAGTCGCAGCCTTTCCCTTGACCGAAATCATATAACATTGCCGAGCCGCTTCTTGATTCCCCTTTGCTTCGCCTATTCCATGGCTGGTATGGAATTTTAGCTTCTGGTGAAAGGACGAGGGCACAGCTCCGATCCCGCCGATTAGCCTTCGGCCAAAGATGGCGTTGTAAGCTGAATCAATTTTTACAACGGCAAAATCCGTTTCTACGGTTAATTGCCGGGGAGCCGAACCTATGGTCACAGGGAGCCGGACAATGCCCTCTACTCGGCAGGGCGAGCCGTTAAAACCGAATAGAGGCCCCCGGTGAGGCTTCATATTAGCCTCATTCAATCCCATTTTTACAAAGCAATCATAAAATAATATGTTTGGAGCGCTTCCATTATCAACAAAAATACGATGAACATCGTAATTGTTTATTACAGCGTTTACAACGAGGGCGTCGTCGTGAGGAACCTGAGTATCGGTCAGGTCCTCTTGGCCGAAGGTGATGTTTTCTTGATGAGACCGCTTCGGCTCGACATCAATTGCTGCTATTGTTGTGGAGCTGATCTGACGACGCCTCGATCCTTCTCCCGGCCCACTGGATATCATCATGATTGACCCAGCACTGGGTCTCTGGTAAGATGTTTCCACCGAAGCCGAGGTAACCTTTGGCGGAGGAGCGGTTTCCTTTTTCGGGGGTTGTTGCGGCCTGGTCATCTCAGGGACGTCCCGGTTCCGCTATTGCTGAGGCTGCTCTCGCCGGTACTGTGGCAGTCTGTCCTCTCTGATGAGGCGGTCGATCTCCTCCCGAAGGTGCCGGCATTCGTCAGTTGAATGGCTGATCTCCCGATGATACTCACAATATTTGCCGGGGTCCCTTCGACAAGGATCAGTTTTGATACGCTCCGGCCGCCGGAGCATGCCCTTCACCTCCATAAGCATTCGGGAAGGGGGAGCAGGTAGCGGCAAGTACCGCGGCTGCGGATCCCGTCGCTTATCTCGGTCCCACTCCTCCCTCTGTTATCGCTTACGAGAGGGTTCTTGATCTTCCGATCGAGGGCGGACCGCCGGAGGGGCAGGCGCCGGTACTGCTTCGGCTGCACTCTTGCCTTTAGACATCATCAGGGCCTCCCAGTTGATGTATTTATGGGCCTGGGCTACGAGGTCCTGGAAGGTAGAGGGATGGCGTTTCCCGATGGAGCCGAGAAGCCCTTCATCCCGGCACCCGCTGATTACGGCCGAAACCGCAATTAAGCTGCCCAGGTTTGGGATTTGGGCGTCTTCGGTCCGGAATTTAGTGAAATACTCCTGGAGGGCCTCGGTGGGGCCTTGCCGAATAGCTAGTAGGCTGGCCGAAGTTTTGCACTGCCGGGTGGCATTATAGAACTGGTCGATAAATAATTGGCCCAACTGGACTAGAGAGTGGATAGAGTTGGGGGCTAATGTCTCGAACCAGGTCAGGGCAGTTTTCTTAAGAGTGAGGGGGAAGAGACGGCAGCGGACTGCCTCAGTGACCCCTCGGACGGATAGGTAGGTACTGAACCTTTGGAAGTGGCAGATCGGATCTGACATTCCGTCGTAGAGGAGGCCTTTCGGCAGTT
Organism: Zantedeschia hybrid cultivar; assembly: GCA_030544215.1. Lineage (NCBI taxonomy): Eukaryota > Viridiplantae > Streptophyta > Magnoliopsida > Alismatales > Araceae > Zantedeschia > Zantedeschia hybrid cultivar. Next base: position 5,535,467 of record JARZZO010000005.1, read on the forward strand.
TGAAGTTAGGAGGTACCTCGATAGCCAGGAGTTCTGGCGTGAACGGGGTTTGCTCCAGAATGGTGCTGGCAAGGGGTGCTCCGTACGGCCGAGACACCATCTGTTGCATCTCTTTCCTCATGGTTGTCAACCGCCGGTCCAGGTCCGGGGCAGTTGAAGTAGCGACCGAACGTCCTTCGGTTCCGGCTGGACGAAATTCGGACGAAGCATAGCCTTGCTCCGTCATCATGCGGTTGGCGCGAGGGACTCGGGCAGGCGGTGCCGAGGACTCGCTGCGCGTCGTGGCGGTTTCATCGGGGAAGACCGGCGAAGGTGCCGACCGGAACCTTGCATCTTGAACGGGATAGAGTGGAGGAGGCGGTACTTGTTGGGGAAGCTGGCCCAACAATCCCATGCGCTGGGCGATGGCGGATACCATATCTTGTAAGGGCGCCAGAGTGGTGATGGCAGCGGCTAGTGTCGCCACTTGCTGCTGAAGTGTCTCCACCCGGTCGTCTCCAGTAGCGAGGGACTCTGGTATTACAGGCAGAGCCGCGCTTTGAGGTGGAACAGACGGGGCATTTTCGGAGTGAAGTGGCTGCACTGAAGTTGCCCGCGTCTCTACTTCGTCTTGCCCGAATCGTCGGGTTACAGGACGATGAGACATGACTATTTGCTTGTTTCCCACAGACGGCGCCACGTGATGTAGCCGAAGCTATCACGACCGGATTCCGAAGCTGGAATCCGAAGTTGGGATCCGAAGCTCGATCGGATCGAAGAAGAGGCCCGACGGGGATCTGGAACGCGGCGAGGGCGGAGACAAGGCCGAAGATCCGAAGCCGAGGGTCACCCGGTCGGATGTGGGTTAGCCTGCGGAATGCGCGGCCGAAGCTCCTCCGGTTTGAGGGACAGCTGGTGCGGGATGGAGCCGAAGCACCTTTAGGCGAGGACCAGCCAGCGAATGGCGTCGAGACCGGAGGAAGAAGTCCGAGGTCGGTGGCCGAGACCGACTCGGGAAGGTCGGCGAAGATTCAAACCGAGCCCCTGCAGGAGGGAAAGAAGAAGAAAGACCAGTCAGCAGGAGTCCCGGGCTTCGGCCCTTAGGAACCCCCTCCGACGGTTAAGTTAGCTTCTGAAGATGATTCGATTCAGAAGTCAAAGAGGTGGAAGAAGCAGCTTTAATGTTTTTTGGACTGTAGTCCTTAAGGGTCACGAAGACATACCTTTGGTAATAAATAGCCGTGTATTTATAGCGGAGGATAGAGGATGCTTAACGGTGGCAGCCGATATAGGACTATGTTCTGGGTTTATTGGTAAACCGCTATAGTGCCTAATCTTCCCACCGGAGTGGGCCGGATACGGCTACTGGGCCGAAGGGGATTGGGCCGCTGATGGGCCGAAGCCTACTGGGCCGAGGGCTGCTGAGCCGCTAATAGGCCGAAGGCTGTTGGGCCGCTGACGGGCCGAAGGTTATCGGGCCGCTGACGGGCTGAAGAGCACTGGACTGCTTACTGGGCCGAGGGCCGCTGGGGCGCTAACGGGCCGAAGGCTGCCAGGTGGCTTTTTACTGCTGCTGTTGGGCTGATCACAACGTTGGGCCTGCTTTAATAGGCCGAATCGGATTCTGCCTCATCACTCCTGATCTTAGTTAGTATATGGTTATAAGTACTTCTGACATCTTTAAAAATTTTGTGGTCATTCCCTTCTGATCAAAATGCTATGAATATGTCGAAAAAAGTTGGATGGAAGACGTCATTTTTGGTAAAATTAGGAATATATATACAGAAAATTAAAGTTGGGATTTTCAATTATTAGTCTCTAAAACTTTTGATATTACAAATAACTTTTTCTAATCCGATTATTTATGAAAAAAAAATCCCGCAATCTTAACTTTCTTACAAAAAAAACTGTCTAATCACCTTTTGTGACACAGTTTCAACTCCTTTAGTGACAATTCTTGTGACACTTAGGAGCTCTGTACCGATTCACGAAAGTCTATGGAGGCTAATTTGTAAATATTTATACTACAAGATTTTTTTTTATAAATACGTTATATTTTTAAGAACTTTTTTTAAAATTATATAAAAAGGGTTAAAACTTTTTAAAGCTCACGGTAATTTGATGGAAAGATATAATTATAATAATTTTAAAAATATCGAGAGTATTCATAGTAATATGTGAGAATTAAGAATATACATATAAATATGATAATCTACATAAATTTAGATAAAAAACTCAAAAAAAGTTACCCAGACAACTCTTACAATAAGCTAGCTTTGTATAATTTAACATCAAAGATTTTTTACAATTTTGAATAATTGTGATTTGACTTTAACAAGACTCTTTTGCATACAGATGAGATGTGATGCCTATGCATCGGCCTCCGACAAAGAGATTTGACCAGCCACAGCCTCAAAATTCCAACGGCATCGAAGTCAAAATGCTCTGGAGTGGATGCATGTACGAGAAGAAGAAGCCAAGCGGAATTTGTCTTCTGGTTTCGGGCAAGAAAAGTCTCACGTACAGGTAGTTAATCTCACTCAGCAGACTCAGCGGTGACAGTAACCTTTTGTTGTCAGCTTCTTCCTTTCTTTGGAAACACATGAAAAAATACTATTTTCAAGTTCTTTATGAATTTTTACAATATTTTACGATGCATGAAACCACAAAAGAAACCTTATCATTTTTACCTGGCAATATGTATAGTTGTAGTATATCCCTGTCAAATCTTCGGTATTTGTATTTTCACCTTTTGAATGTTATACTGTCTTTCACATCCTTAAAATCAACTAAAAAAAATTCAGATATTGCCGTTACCTTCACACTTGAGTACAGTTATACACTCTTCAATATATTAACTCAAGTAAATTTTCTCTCTAACTAAAACCCTACAAATGAGAGACGTTTTTATTTACGCTGCCACCTAGAGACCACGTGCATGCCCGCTGCTGTTGTTGGGTTATAGAGGAACGCCGTAAACGGTGAACAGGTATTTTGATTAGCGAAATATTTGTTGCACACTCACTTTATTAAGTGTGCGCGACACGTAGTTCGACTCATTCTCTTTTGATTAAGTCACATAATGACAACTGCCTAAACATGCATATTAAAGGCTGTCAAAACAAGAGTTTAAATTTTTCTTTGTGCACTGTAGAAGAGACTCCTACATTGAGCTTTTACGAAAAGAAAAACTTCTTTGTGCACTACTGGAGTACCCTCCAACGATATAGTGAAAGGGTCTTGTCTAACGCTGTTGAAGTACTCACGTGGCTAGACCGGATGGGCCAAGCTTGGTTCAGGGGGCGAGCCAAACTGAGCAGGGCTCAGAGCGCTGCACACAGAGCGGACACGTCGGCTGGGCCTTAGGATGTATTTCTCGGGAGACTGCTATGACACTTAAGTCACTAAAGAATAGGCGGTAAGAAGTTATGGGCTTGAAGAAACGTATTTTATTTACCTTAATTAAACGGGACCAATCCTCCTTTATAGAAAGGGAGTAATTGAAGGCTTCTTAAATTCCCCACGACTATTCCTGTGATAGTATGGCTTTCTCCTCTTTGATGGTCGGACCTAGGGTTGTCAAAGGATCCGGATAATATTCGATTCCGATTCGTATCCGAATCCAATTAATCGGATATTTATCCAATTAAGACATCCGGCGGACATATCCGAATATCTGTTTAATTATCCGATTAACATTCGAAGTGGAAACGGAAAATAGATATCCGCTCCGATTATTATCCGACCGATTATGTATTTTAATAAGTTATTTTAATTTTAATGATATTTGTATATTTAAATAAATGGTAATTCAATATTTGAAGTATGCTTAAGACATGTTGAGCGATAATAATGAAGTTTCTTGTGATTTTTTTTTAATTTTTAGTGGTTTTACTAATTTAGATAAATTATTTAAGCATTTTTTATTATCTAAGGTATATTTAATGAAACATTCAAATTATTTAAATTTATCTAGATATTTATAACTTAAATATGTATTAATTTAAATCTATGATATTCATGGACTATGTAAAAAGTAAAATTTACAAGTCATTAAATTACAAGACAAAGTTGAAATATTTAAATATTCGAATTATTATTCGAATTCAGATACTATCCGGTGCAGTCGAATTCGGATAATATTAAACAGAACGGAGTCGGATACGGATAATATTAAATAGAACGGAGTCAGATACTGTGGTATCCGCTCCGTTGACAGCCCTAATCGGGCCTCGGGTTGAACGGGCCGGATGGTCCGACGCCTTATTGTCAGGCCCCCAGACTGTCCTTACTAATAGGCCAAGCCCAACATGACGGAAAATCACGTCATCACTATCTACAAAAATAAGCGGAGAAGTTGAAATCCAGTTGTCTTCATAATTCAGTGGACGCTTCTTCACTTATACGTAGAGAAGTTATAGGATCGAACCCCACCCATGCGTGTGCCAAAGTAGAAGACTCTGAGTTCTTCCCACTCTTCCTCCCACCCCATAGAATGTTAAAATGGACTTCTCGATGGAGTAAGGGTCAAGAGCCTTCACTCACGCGTGCACTAAAAGTGTGTCATAAAAATAGAGGAATCCCTACTCTGAATAGTCCCACTCGTTTAAGAGTAATGTTTGTTGCACTCTGTGCATTTTACTGTTGCGCAAATTTTTTTATTATATTGTCATATTTTTAAATTTTTTTTAAAGCGTCATATCAAAAATCCGACGGTACATCTAGAAAACTTAGGTCAGACATGAGCCGACTGTATATTCTTTCGAAGAAAATACTTTTGGTATGCACCTCGATTTGCATATAGAGAAAAAAAATTTCTTTTAGAAAAAAACATACAGTCAATTTAGAGCCGACTTAAACTTTCTAGATGTACCATCGGATTATTGATCGGACACTTTAAAAAATTTAAAAAATACAACAAAAAATATAAAAAAAATCGAACAAGCTCACTATGCTACCATTCGATTTGTCGGATCGGATGGCACTGCATGCATTAGTGCAAAACACATGTCCTCCAGTTTAGTAAGCATTAGTCCTCTTCTAAATATGGGCCAGTGTACTCAATCAATAGGCTACACAATCGAAAAACATCCAACTTAAAACCAATTCAAATAAAGTTTGTTTGAAGGGGGAGTTATACAAGTTGAGTTCCACTCAGAGTCTCAGATTAAATGCCATTTGATCTAGTCTGATACTCCAACCCAAACTAACTGATTTTCAATCTAAATAGAATCTAACTTAAATTAATGAATTATTAACTTGAGTTGAAATTAAATGTCCAACTAACTCTATAATTTGAGTTGACTTTAATGTGACCTCAACTAGCGGTCCTAACCCCAACCAGCCAACTCGCATTCCATTGCCATTTGCCAACCATTACAGCAGCGGGCCCCCGTGGGATGCCCCAGCCTCTGCAATTAACACAGCCGGCAATCACCTCTCCACCCGCCATCGCCGACCACCCCGAGCCCACTGCGGGGGACACCTAGGGGTCGAACACCCTGCGTCCAGCAAATATGGCCTCAGCGAGGGCCCCAGCCGCCGCGACAGCACTGGCGATTTCCACCACGGAGACAGCCCGAGGCCCCTGCCAGAAACGCTTGCTTTGCCGCGCCACCTGCTGTCATCACATCGACCACTGCGCTGGTCTTCTCACCGGTGACTGCCCAGCCCACCGCATCCGTCAACTACCGCTCCGCCACGCGAGGCCGAGTGGCATGTCCCGCGGACAGCGGCCCGTGGGACTGGTAGTTAAGGCGAGGGGTCGGTCCCCGTGTGTGTCCGTCATGCTTGCCAAACGTTCGTTGATATGTCAAAGAGAGATTTTTAATGAATTTTCCGACCAAGAGATGGAGTACAAGGACAGCAGGTACTCTTTATCGCCGAGGCATAATCGCGTCTTCCGTCTACTTCCGTCTGTTTTGGCCTCGTATCTCTTCACCACCAGGACAATGACAACACATTGCAAGAACCTCCTACACCATCTCCTCTGCCACATTCTGTGGCCTATCCACCGACTCCAGCTTCTAGGTCTCGCGGAGGTCTCAGAAGCAGAGAGCAAGCCCACCCAAATTCTCCTACTTCAGATAAATAGTTGTGAGGTAGGCCAGCTTCTAATTGTTTGGCATAACTTTTGATATGATAGTAGTTCCGTCAATGTCTAACCCGAAAGAGCTAAAGATACAAATATGATATGGAAGGTATGTTTGGCCTCAACGGCACAGCTAGCTGTTGTATTATTTGGAATTACCTTCATATATTTATTTTTTGGAAGGATAACTCAGTTTCATATATTTATTTTTTGGAAGGATAACTCAGTTGGTCTAGTAGTTACAAAACCTCCCAATGGTAAGCGTTCAAGCCTCGACACTTAACCATATTTTTTCTCTCCTCTTCGTAAAGTATTTTTTTCTTAGCAACTGTCGTTCAGTTTCTTCGGATAATTATTCTATGTTGAGAGATCCCACCACTATGGATGCCACCTCCTACAGGCTCAAATATAGACACCTATTTACCTGTGGGATAAACTACCCTACCTGCAATGTGCTAGAGGGGGGATGTGATCCTAAGGTCTCCCTCACCAGAGAGAAGTCCTATAAGTTCCAGACCAATTTGAACCTGCATTTTTTGGTTCAAGAGTGTATACCGATGGTAGACCCGAACACTGCACGAGACTCGCCAACCTCTGCTCCGCCCTCGCCATGGTCGCCACCTCCGGCACCCCCTCCGACCTTGGAGACGACAACCTGGCGTTGTCCTTCCTCCTTCGAGTTGTCACCTTAACTTCTAACAAGGCCTCATCCCTCGCTCGTGCACCTGCGCCGGTGAATCCTACCCAACAAGAAGCTCTACATGCGGAGCAAGGTTGTCTTGGTGGCCTCCACACCTAGTTGTTCGAAGGGTTCTAGGCCGTGAAGACCTTCACCCATGCCAGTGCCATCGTCCTCTCCAAGCTTGGCGTCGACACTGTGATGAGATGAGGACGGAAGGTCGACGGCGACTCCGAGATGTCAACACGGGCACTAGCCTCCCTAAATGACGCCAATAGTACGCGATCAAGGTGACAATGTTGCGGTGGGACAGCAACACCGCCTTGACCCGCCCCGTGGTGCTCGAGGAGAAGAGGACCGCGGCGGGGTCGGAGAGGCGGACCTCCACTGCAGACAGGGGAGGAGGATGCCCTCCGAGATTGCCGTCGGCAAGGAGAGCGCGGAACTGGGGAGTGTCGAGGAGGACGGTGGTGACCCTGGTGGGGAGCTTCCGGGCCACCGCGGCGGAGTTAGCGAAGGCGACGGCGGGCTTTGCGAGCTGGAATTGGCAGGGGATCTCCTGCGGGGTGGAGGCAGGGTTGGAGGGGCAGACGACGGCGCCGATGGCGAGGAGGGCGAAGTAGAGGACGGGGACATTGAGGCTGGGGGAGGTAAGAACAAAGGCGACGTCGCCACGGGCAAGGCGGAGGCAGGAGCCAGGGGAGGAGGCAAGGGCACGCACCCGGGAGAGGAGCGCCGGGAAGGAAAGGGAGGCACCCCCAGCGGAGGCGTTGATGAAGGCGGGGACTGCGGAGGAGTCCGCGTCTCACGTGCTTCTATGGGGCCTCACATCGTACCCGTTAGAATACAGGACGTATTTAAACCCGTACCATCCAAATCGTAACGGGTATGGGATTCATTATACCCGCATTTCACGGGACGGTCTGGGTCGAGTCTCAGGTAAATGGGCACGACTTACAACCCTAGTGAATAGCCATGTTTTTGGTTATCAAATTAATAATTCAAAAGGAAAGGAAACGTGGAAGTCTAGGTTTATATATTCTGCTAGAAGAACAAGTTCAGTCTAGTTTGGGTCAAATATATCGAGGTCCAATTTCGGGTCTACTCTGAGCCGATCCATACCCGCCCAATAGACAGCCCTACTATTCACAATTTGGTTTGGCTTTCAAAAAATTGAAAACAAAATCAAAGAAATAATTCTTTGTGATAAAGTTTGGACCTTATAATGGCCCCTAGATGCCAATGGGCTGAAAACAAATAACGAGCCAGCTAGCAAGATATTAAACTATTAGTTTTTTTTAATTTTTAATTCCTCTAATCTACTTAATCTACGAAAAACTCCCTACAACTTATGTTTTTAATAAAAGTTTCTTGTTCTCATTTTTATTTGAAGAACATTTCAAAAAATTCAAAAAACTTCTGAATATTCTTGAAAAACTTCCTAAATTTTTAAATAAAAGTAAGATTGCATCAATAAATTTTTAAATAAAAGTAAGATTGCATCAATCTTTACTAAACATAGAACTTCTAGAGAGTTTTTTTTAAATTAAATAAATTAAGGGGACAAAAAAATAAAATAAATCTAAAAATCTTAAATTGAATTTTAGATTATTCTATAGCCAGAAACATGCTGGAGAATAACTTGCTGCATTTTAATCTAAATAAAAAAATCAAAATTCTTTTAGATCAACCTCAACTTGTCCTACATAGTTGTACAGTCCTTCCTATATGGATGGAATGACTAAAAAATAAAATTTTTTTACTCTTCATTTGAAATCGATTTTTATTTTTTTATTTTTTTGAGTCGTCCGATCAAAATATGCAACCATGTAAGACATTATTAGTTTAACCTATTTTTTTTTAAAGAAAATAAAAATATTGGCAGCCGACGTAATATCTGAACATGCCGACTCCCATTTGAATTCTGAATTTGCCATCCCTGGTTGGAGAATGTTCTGGTACCTTCCGGACTAACAGGTGGTCCTCATGTCTGCCCTTGCTTCTTGGAAACGCGGCCACTCGCCGACCGTCCAATTTAATCGAACGGCTGACCTGTTCATCTGAACCTTCCAGAACCCTGATGCCCTTCTTTCTGCCCCTATATCAACCTCCTGCTGGCCCTCTGCAGAAGACCTCTCGAACCGTAGGGCATTCGTAGCCACCAAGGTCCAGGCCACCTCGTCTTCCTCCTCCGCTCCGTTCGCCTCTTCTCTGGTTTCGATCTGGTGTGAAGCCTGCGGGAGATGGCCGGCAAGGGCGAAGGGCCGGCGATCGGCATCGACCTCGGCACGACCTACTCGTGCGTCGGCGTCTGGCAGCACGATCGGGTCGAGATCATAGCCAACGACCAGGGCAACCGGACCACCCCGTCCTATGTCGGCTTCACCGACACTGAGCGCCTCATAGGAGATGCCGCCAAGAACCAGGTCGCCATGAATCCGACCAATACTGTCTTCGGTGAGTTCATGGGATGATGCCTTCTCTTCTTCATCGTCTATACCCCCTGTGTTTATGCGTGGATTGCCGGTTTTTCTGTGCGTTGACGGATGTAGATCTCGCCTTGCTGTCGCGGTCCAGATTTCATGTTTTGCATTGACCTTCTAGGGACCCCGTTTCGGTGGATCTGTTGTGAAATATCTATATTCTGATGGCTTTTGGCGCTTTTCTTTGTAGATCTTATGATTCTGTTTTCATGCCTTGGATCTGAAACGTTCTGATGGCTTTTGGCGTTTTTTATGTGTTTTTATGTGTTTTCTGTGGTTGTCAGTATATAGATGCGTCTCCATGCAGGCATGTCATAAATCCACGAATTTGTTCTAATAGGTTGAAATGATAATCTGGAAGATATCGTTTAGGTACTCCGGCGCCACAGAGGTTTATGCGCTATAGGGCGACTCAGATCTATGAAAACTATGTCCTTCCAGTGTCCATTTGGTTCGGTTAATTATTTCATGGCTGGGCTCCTCTGGATCTCATAAAAATTGTTCTTAGGTGGCAATGAAGCAAATGTATTTTGACTTGAAGCATATGAACGTTGAAGATACTAGGTCTCTTCATAATCTCAGACCTGCGAAAGACTAAAATTCTGGTACATGTTTCTGTAAGAATTTCTATATTAAAGTTAAAATATCAGTGAAGTTATCTTAGAATGTGCTAATGACTAAAAATATTATACGTGCTAAAACATTCAGAGGGCTTCAATGGCCTACAGTAGACACTAGATCTCTTCATAATCTTACATCTGCTAGACTCTGTTACATGTTCCTGCGAAAAATTCGGTATTAAAGATAGAGGATCAATCAAGTTATCTAAAAATCCTTGTTAGGATATGTGTGTATTGTATGAGAATGGTTTCTAGTGTGAACATCCATTCAAGAAAACTATATATTGTCGAGATCCTGTTATTTTCAGTGCGGTATCTCGAACAAAAAAACTTTTACAGCAGATTTTTTGATAAAGTAAAGGGTCTTTTTTTTTTTTGCGAATAAAAAAAATACCCTTTCCTTTATAAAAAAGCTGTCGTAAAAAAAATACCCTTTTTTATAAAAAAAAATTATTAAAGGAAAGGGTATTATAAAAGATTGCTGGCCACTTGTCTGATTTCATGCATTCTTTCTTTGTTCTAGTGCACATCTAGATGCTCCTTCTGAACCAACAGATTTGAGATGTAGTGGGAGATAGGATCTTTGTGGTTAAGCAAGAATCTGGGCTCTGCTTTATTATTAGGATGTCCTTTTATTTTAACCTCTAGTCCCCTTCACCAAGATGCTGAAAAGCTGGCTGGTTGATAGCTTACAGAGTCAGTTGTAGTTGTGAAGGAGACTAGAACCATGGAAGGGATATTGTTTAATTCATCCCAACGTGACATATTTAGGAGTTGCGGATGCCAGGTGTTTAGGGCTTTCAAACTACGTACTCCTGGGGAGACGGCATAGGATAGGTGTCAGACGTAGTGAGGCTCCATATGTGGAAATGGTGGCAGAAGTATTATAGAAACAGAGTGTCATGGGATTCCTATTTGTTAACTTCCACTTTCCCAGATGAGTAGGAAAATGATTCATACTGTTAACTTCAGTATGCTGCTGATTTGTAGGGACTATCGACTTTCCCAGTTGAGTAGGAAAATGATGAAATGTTGGCCGCTTGTTGGGCTCTTGTTGTTTCTATATTCCTCTGGACATTCATTCATTTGCAGATTTACATGGGATGCTAGGTACAAGAATTCCATCCGGAAGAGGGAAAGGTTATTGCTGATGGACTCCCATTTTATATGAAGCCTATTGGAGGGACAAGGCCCAAGAATGGGTCCAGTCTATCTGACATGTTGGAATGTCGGAAGTGGGGCTAGAGGTATGGCTGGACATGTGAAAGGGAGAAGAGTGTCTCCTTCTCAGATGTTGAGAGCATCTTGTTTTATTTTAGGTTGAGGTGGCAGATGTTGAATTTGAAAATGCTGTTTGATAATCACACTCTCCATTTGATTTCAAATTATTGATGAGGAGGTTAACCAAGTTGAGGCTGCCAAAGAATGGGAGGTTTGGACATGCCCTTCTTCAAAGGTAGAGGAAGGTAGAGGAGCTAATTGGAAATTCTTCTCTTTCATAACCTCTTCAGCTCACATTTTGCAGAGGGTGGGCTGCACCTTCTCGTAATTGTCATATACATCCTTATTCTAGTAATGTACCCCAAGAGAAACTTTCTGATGAATGGGATGTTGGATGCGCTACGTTGCGTCTGTTGAGCTCTCTTTTTTTGTAGAGGGTGGGTGATACGTTTTGCTAATTGTTGTAGACATCCTTATTCTAGTAATGTAGTCCAAGAGAAACTTACTTCTGAATGGGACGTCAGACATGCTACATCACATCTTTTCCACCTGAGTTCCTTGCTATGTGAGGCAATTTTCGAGGTGTGTTTGCATTTACTTTTGGCAAATTGACTCATTCATGAGAGTAATTGAACTATCCCCCCAAATACAACTTGACCTTATGTTAGATGGATTTGGCAAGTAATTGTGGTGCAGGAAAGTTGCTGAGCTAATAAATTAAAAGTTCTTCTCCCTTGAGCGACCATATCATCATTAGAGGATTCTGATCGGTCAATAAGCTGAGATTGGAGACAATTTCTTATGTCACAGAGTTATTATTTAGTATTCGTAGAGTACTGTCTGTTAGCATTGTTTGGTAAAAGCTTGAGCAACTGTCATTTTCATCTTTATCAGTCCAATTCCTGAAGTTTCGGAAATATCACCCTGTGATTGCCTGTGAGCATTCGTCAGACAGGTCTCTTGTTCTCTGTGTACCATGTCCTCTTCACACTTAATCCGAATGGACAACACTTTGTATGCACAAACATGTACATGGTTGTTTTGTTATCCTTTGTTTCTCTTAAGTTCTTTTTCTCATTGTCTGTTTTGCATGTTTCATTTTTTCTGCCCTAATGGTCTTTTCCTTCTTCTGTGTTGTTTTTTTGTTCAAAACGCTGTAAGTTTTCCACTTTTGGTTTTATTGTGAGTGTAAGTTGTTTTTCATTTATGTTAAACATGTTCACAAATCATTGTACTTTCAACATTTTGCTTAGATAATTTGTTCTGCTCTCCAGATGCCAAGCGGTTGATTGGCAGAAGATTTACTGATGCTTCTGTCCAAAGCGATATTAAACTATGGCCCTTCAAGGTCATTCCTGGTCCTGGTGACAAGCCCATGATTGTTGTCCAGTACAAGGGTGAAGAGAAGGAGTTTGCTGCAGAAGAGATCTCTTCCATGGTTCTGATGAAGATGAAGGAGATTGCTGAGGCTTATCTAGGTTCCACCGTGAAGAATGCTGTGGTCACTGTGCCTGCATACTTCAATGACTCCCAGCGCCAAGCAACAAAGGATGCTGGTGTTATTTCGGGTCTCAATGTTATGCGCATTATTAATGAGCCCACCGCAGCTGCTATTGCATACGGGCTGGACAAGAAAGCTACCAGTGTTGGTGAGAAGAATGTTCTCATCTTTGACCTCGGTGGTGGTACATTTGATGTGTCCCTTCTCACTATTGAGGAGGGCATCTTTGAGGTCAAAGCGACTGCTGGGGACACACACCTTGGAGGTGAAGACTTTGATAACCGAATGGTGAGTCACTTTGTTCAGGAGTTCAAGAGGAAGCACAAGAAGGATATCACCGGCAATCCTAGAGCACTCAGGAGGTTGAGGACTTCATGTGAAAGGGCAAAGAGGACCTTGTCCTCCACCGCCCAGACAACTATTGAAATTGACTCCTTGTATGAGGGTGTTGATTTCTATTCCACTATCACCCGTGCTCGGTTCGAAGAGCTCAACATGGATCTGTTCAGAAAGTGCATGGAACCTGTGGAGAAGTGCCTGAGGGATGCCAAGATGGACAAGAGCACTGTCCATGATGTTGTCCTCGTCGGTGGCTCCACTAGGATTCCCAAGGTTCAGCAGCTTCTGCAAGATTTCTTCAATGGCAAGGAGCTCTGCAAGAGCATCAACCCTGACGAGGCTGTTGCATATGGTGCTGCCGTACAGGCTGCTATCCTAAGTGGCGAGGGGAATGAGAAGGTCCAGGATCTGCTGCTTTTGGATGTCACCCCACTTTCGCTAGGTTTGGAGACTGCCGGGGGAGTGATGACTGTTCTGATCCCAAGGAACACCACCATCCCTACAAAGAAGGAGCAGGTTTTCTCTACCTACTCCGATAACCAGCCTGGTGTCTTGATCCAGGTGTACGAGGGTGAGAGAACCAGGACAAGGGACAACAACCTCTTGGGCAAATTCGAACTCTCTGGCATCCCTCCTGCCCCTAGGGGTGTCCCTCAGATCACGGTTTGCTTCGACATTGACGCCAACGGCATCCTCAACGTCTCTGCTGAGGACAAAACCACTGGACAGAAGAACAAGATCACCATCACCAATGACAAGGGGAGGTTGAGCAAGGAAGAAATTGAGAAGATGGTCCAGGATGCGGAGAAGTACAGGTCCGAGGACGACGAGCACAAGAAGAAGGTGGACTCGAAGAACGCGTTGGAGAACTACGCCTACAACATGAGGAATACCATTCGGGATGAGAAGATCGCGTCGAAGCTCCCCGCTGCCGACAAGAAGAAGATCGACGACGCCATCGAGCAGGCCATCCAGTGGCTGGACGCCAACCAGCTTGCGGAGGCTGACGAGTTCGACGACAAGATGAAGGAGCTGGAGAGCATCTGCAACCCGATCATCGCCAAAATGTACGAGGGTGCGGGCGCACCCGACGTGGGTGGCATGGACGAGGATGGTCCTCCGGTTGGTGGCAGCGGTGCCGGGCCCAAGATCGAAGAGGTTGACTAGATTTGCCTCCGCTTAGCCCGGTTTTTTGGGGATTATAGGCCCGTTTTGTTGGTGGGGTTTGCGTGCAACTTTTGTCTCGTCTTCCTTCAGGTTCTCTTATGATTCTAGTTAAACTTTAATTTCCAAACTAAATTCTCCCCACTCACTTTTTGTTTAGCAAATTTTTTGTCATTTCCCGCTGAGGGAAATATAGACCTCCTATTGCATATGTCAATTGAAAAAGTTTTCAGCGTTGTGGGAAACACAGTTATCAGTGTTCTTAGCTTCAGCTTAAGCTCATCTAAATGCCTTTAAACCACAATTCTCCAACGTGAATATTCCTTCCAAAGTATGGCTGATTGGATCGAGGGTGTGCTGCCGCCTCGTGTCGCTTTTGCATAAGGCGGCGCCTCCTTCGTAACATGCAATGGATATGCTTGCCCGCCTCAAAGTGGATGTAAGGTCGCCAGGTGTTTTTTTCTTATTTTTGGAACCTGGATATGCTAGTTCAGAGACAGAGAAACAACACGTCCTTAAGGCGGCGCCTCCTTCGTAACATGCAATGAATGTGCTTGCCCGTAGGGCTGGCAATGAGCCGAGCCGAGCCGAGCTTTGCATGGCTCGGGCTCGGCTCGGGTCAATGGAGTTTGGCTCGAACTCGAGCTCGAGCTCGGTTCGAGCTCTAAATCTGGGCTCGAGTTCGCCTCGACTCGTTTTCGCCAGGCTCGAGCTCGACTCGGTTCGAGCTTGAACTAATAAAATTTGAACATATGCGATTTAATTTTAGTCATTTGATGCAGAATGATGATTTTTTAGTATTCTTATTCAAACTTGTGTAATAATACTCTATCAAGACATATAAAATAAAAACTAATCAATTCAATTAAAATCCCAAGGAAGACAATTAAATGCATAATAAAAAATGAACAAGAACCTTAATGGGCAGATTTTGAACTCAATTAAACATGAATATAGATTTTTTGTGATAATACTAACTACATATATGAAAATTTAAGCGCGGGACACGGATGGAATGCCACTTTGACCTAGTTTGGAAAAATTAAAAAACCATGTTAAATATTTCGAGCCGGCTCACGAGCTTACGAGCCGAGCTACCCTAAGCTTGAGCTCGGCTCGTTAAGCTATTCGAGCTTCTACTTAAGCTTGAGCTCGGCTCGTTTGACATTTCGAGTCGAGCCGAACCGAGCTGAAATCGAGCCGAACCCGAGCGGCTCGCGAGCGACTCGGCTCATTGCCAGTCCTACTTGCCCGCCTCAAAGTGGATGAAAGGTCGCCAGGTGTTTTTTTCTTATTTTTGGAACATGGATACGCTAGTTCAGAGACAGAGAAACAACACGTCCTTAAAATCTTCTTTAAAGGTTGGGATATGCTCGTTGATTATAGCATTGTGAGACTCCCATCTGATTAAAATCTTTTTTATTTTGAAATTTTTTTTCTTTGTCGCATTTGAAACTTTTTAAGAAAATTTTAATTTGAAAAGAGATTTTTAAGTTTTGAAAATATGTTTTTTTTTTTTTTAAGTAGATTTTTAAGATTATTTTTTAAAGTTTGGACGACTTTTGGATCGACTGTGGATCTGTGTTTTTGATCTCTTCCCATTGATCTCGGTCAGTGTTAATTATATTAATCACTGATTGATAACTTTTGATTAATTATTTAGATAAGACTTGAAACAAACAGAAGACAAGCAAGAGTTAAATGTAACATACAAGTTATTTTTTTGTTCTTTTTTTGTTTTGTTTTTTTTTTTTTTTTTGTAAAGAGGAGTCCATGAGTATCTTTTAAAAGATATTTAAAAGATTTTGAAGTTTTCACAAAAGAGAGAATTTTTTAGGAAGATTCTTGAAAATTATTCTTTAAGTATTCTTTGAAAAGGTGAATGATTATTTGAATTACTTTAGGTCATTTAACCAATATAAATGAATCATGACTTAATGATTAATCTACTAGTTGGAAATAATCACTTTAATTAATAATTTATCTTATTGATATAAATGAACAAAAAATTATTTTTATTGGTCCATCTATAAATAAGATAATCACGACTTCGTAACTTGACTCCCAGTTAAAATAGAACCATACAAAATACTGATTATACCTATTGATAAGGATGAATCAATAAATATAACATTTGGTCACTTTACTAATAAGAGTGAACTATTGATCAAATGATCAGTCCACTAATAAGATAGAACCACTAAGTTTAAGTCATTCAACTAGTATGAAGGAACTTTTTTTTTTTTGTTATTTAAAAAAAAAAATCTTAGTTAATCAATCGGTATGGAAAAGCCAAGTTGATTTAATTAGTTGAATTATTTGTTGATTTGATTTATTGATTAATTAATCAAGAATTTTAAATTGATTGATTAGATTTAATTGTCTTAATTGATTTAATTGGTTGATTGATTTTAACACTTTAATTGAATTAATTGAATTGATTAGGTAATTAGTTAACATGTTTTTGTTAAGTTGATTTAATTGGTTGTGTAACGATTTTTTGTTGAATTCAATTCATTAATTAATTAACAAATTTTGTTAATTTAATTGATTAATTAAGTATTAATTTGACGATGGAGCCACAACTTCGGGTGCTGGCGGTCCTGCAGAACGGGAGCAACGGTGGAGAGGATTGATCCCAGAAAATGGGTTTATGGTTGATACCCATACCTAGCTAGGTTAGGGCTGTAAACATAGTGGATATGGAATGGACACGACATTTTTTGCCTGTCTATTTATGCTAAACGGATAATCCGTATCCGTTCTGTTTATGATCACGAAGTAGATATTAGATTACTGATATTTTTCGAATTCGCAGTCAAAATTTAGAAAATGATATTTGAGAGAAATAATGCATCAAAAATTTTAAAATATATATTAATATATGAATGCTTGAATTATCATAAAAAGAAAAGAATACTTAACATAAAATGTAAAAAAAATACTTATTTGATGAAAAATGATTAGATTAAAATATGAACATATCAAGAAATATACACATCTTTAATATTAAATTAATCATTCGATCTTATATTATATAGATAACTATGACCATTAGGTAAACTTAATCTTGAATGGATCTTTAACAGGGCGGATATAGAATATCGGTGATTGCTCCATTTAAGAAGCGGATCATAAATAGATATCTGATTATGATCTGTCGGATAAAAATCTAACTATCCAGATACGAATCTTACAGCCCTAAGCTTAGTAAAAAGCGTGAACATGGTTATGGGTATCTAAGTGTAAAAAGTCTAATTAAGTCTGGCTCTACCACAGGCTTTTGCTGCTGGGTACATATTGGGTATGGGCATTTAGACCTATACCCGACCCATTCGACACCCCTCGACTTCAGTGTGTTCTCACCGTCACAAGAGTCAGAGTTAATAAATCACTCATTTGACGAGGAAAAATAACATGTCAGATTTATTTTGGTACTTGTGAGTGCATACTAGAGTCAGATAATTTGTCTTCTCTTTTTAGGAGTATATCATTGAACATTTTAATCTTTCTGTATGTTTCTGAAATCTTGTACAATAAGATACATGCAAATGATAAGGATTAAAATAAGATATTTAGCTCTCAAAAGATAAGGGACGCCGAAATCCCTATTAAGAGTTTCATTTAGGAAGCTTGGGTCCGAGGGATTGTTAACGGATCACATAGTAACTGGAAAGGCATTTCTTCCCGAAGTTTGAATAAGAATGATAAATTATTACAATCGATTGGGGATTTTGCAAATAACTCTCAAAAGAATGTCATATTTATTGATAACCACCTGTACGATTCGTATGTGCATAAAACCCGTTAAATATAACCCCCTCAACTGTTTAGGTTTACTTTAAATTTCACTTAAATTAAAATATTGTTACTTATATAGAATATGTGAAAGTTATTAAATAAAAAATATCCACAATATTTTCAATTAAAATACATACATCTCACAAGAAGAATCACATAAACATCTATTCATAAGCTCGTTGTATATAATTAACATAAAACAATATTTTTATATTTATGTGGAGTAAAAATATTTTAACTCAGGTAAAATTTCAAACAAATTACATAGTTGAGAGGTTATACACAAATACTCCCAAACTATAGGAGATTATGTGCAAATATGAATCACACAAAGTGTTATCTACAAATATCACGCCTTGTAGGGAGTTATTTGCAAAACCCCCTAATTGATTTTACAATACAGATGGATTCCTTAGCGTTTGCATCTCTGGTCATCTGATCAAATTGTGGTATGGCCGTGCTGCATATTACTCTTGGAGATGCCTAGAAACGAAGTGACCTACCCATGACCACAAAGTTCTTTACAAAATAATGGGGTACGTGTAAGCATGCATATCTCGTCACGGTATCCCGATTCCATCGTTACGTATAATCTTTTTTTGACCAAAAAGACACGTATAAGCTTTGCACTAGAGTGGGGGCTCAAAAGTTGAGGTTGGGATGGGCCGGAACCGGGCCGGCGTTTATGGCCACTAATAGTATTGGGATGGCCTATTAAGGGTTTCAATGGGATGGGAAACTTGGGTTTGAGGGATCGTAACTAAGGATGTAAAAAGATACATATCGCATCTGATAGTGGCTCTATCATTATCCTTATCTTTTAAGCAACACATGTATTTTTATCCTTATTTTTTTGTATCGTTATCCTTTAAAATTATCGAAAACAGATATATAAAAATTAGATTATCGGACAATACTATGTATGAACGTAAGCTTAATTTTTTGTCGCTTCTGTAAGAAACGAAGGAATACTACTTTCAAACTATACATATGTATAAGTTCTTTCTAATTAATTTTTATAAATTTAATTATAAATCACGTAACATCCGTCAGAATAAACCTTGAAAACTAGTGAATGAGGGAGGGAAAGAGTTAAAAGAATAGTGTGGACAATATGATACATAATTATGTAAGTACATGATTAGAGATTTCATTTAGGAATGAGACTTTTGAATAAGATGCGAACAATGAACAATAGATGACGAGCAAAAGAACGGATGATCACTCAAAAAGGTGTATCCTTATCCCTATCCTAAATTATTTGGATATTGATAGTATATTTATCCTTATCCTTTAACATGTATCCTTTTGACCTTTAAACTTCGAAAACGGACAGATAAACGGATTTTCGGATACTATTACAGCCCTAATTGTAACGGATCACATGGGAACCGAAAAGGCATTTCTTCCAGAAGTTTGGAATAAGAATGATAAATTATAACTGATGTTACCGTACTGGTGGACTCCAATTAGAATTAGATGCACAGTTTTTTTCAAAAAAAAATAATAAAATAATCATAATAAGTATTTGATGATTCTAAATTTTTAGATGATCAAGAAACACACCCACTGGTTGGTTATCTTCTGTTAAATCGATTGATCGTTTTTCTATCTATTGCTTAAACCCTATCAAGCCAATAGTTAACTTGAGACTGCCTTTGGGGGCTAGAACAATCACTCCATTTGGAGCAGGAACAGCATACACAAAAGGTCCATGGGTTTCAAACTCGGATTGTTTCTGTAGAGTTGAGATCCTCTAACCAAAATACTAAATGACTAAAAAAAGAAAAAGTTTGTGAATGAAAGAGTTATGGGAGTCTACATAACAAGGCATGTAATTAAGGTTGATGTAAAGATGTAAGACTTAGAGGTTGTAAATAAGATGAAGAAATTGCATTTGGAAGTTCCAAGGAAGTACTCTTATATGTGAAGTTGCTCCTTTTTGAAGTAACTTCGCAGAGAAGGCACTTCTAATTTTGGAATCAAAGTTGTAAGTTAACTTAGTATTGTTACGGGAAGGAACAAGGCGCCTTATGAAGGTCTCAAGTGCCACTAGACTAAGACTCCGACTTCCTGAGATGGTGGAGCACTTGAGATGGTTCAAGCAACTCCTTTCCCACCTAAAAACAGAAATTATGATCAATAATTACCCATTTAAAGGGGCCCACAATCTCTGCCACTAGGCTAGAAAGGATAGGCCCACCTTCCCTTTTAATGGGGTATGAATGTCTGTAATCAAGAGGCTTTGATCGTGTGCCACAAGGAGCCGTTACGAGATGACTTCTTGCTCCTCTCTTAGAGGCTTATATAAAGGAGGGACATACTCAAGAACGAGGTACACACATTTATACTCAGAAAAATTTTAGCCATTCAACTCCCGGATCTGACGTTAAGTATTGGAGGGTCCTTTCCTCACTTAGACGGAAGACCCCTGACTGCCTTCTGATGTTTGTAGGTTCATGTGAGACGTTGTTTCCCCATCATACAAATTTCATCGAGTGGCGTAAGAGTTGATCGGATGGTCCTCTGCTATACGCAATTTTCTCTCTCTATAAGTGTGTGTCAAAAAATTTCGTGATGTGTTTTCTATATTGTAGACAAAAATCCGTACATAAATTAATGAAATAAACATAGTGTAAACATACATAGAGGTGGACCACGGCGAAAGATGAGAGGTTTATATCTTACTTGACGACGTGAAGGAGAGACGAACGAACCTCAAGAGGATGACGAAGAGACCACGGGGAAGGTGCCTTCCTATCTTCCACGTTCCAAGACCTAGACTGTCACGGTGATGGGCCTCCTTGGGGAGCAACCTAGGATAGAACTTTCACATAGCAAGAGGGAGAAAGTGCAGTGCGAAGGAGAAGAAGAGAAGCCCGTTCTCTGTGTAACCTCCTATTTCTCTCTCTCTCTATTCATTCCTCTCTCTCTCTCTCTCTCTCTCTCTCACATTCAAAATAGAGAGCCGGGAATAGGTGAGAGAGAGATGGGCAGACGTGGGAGGCATGTGCGGTTCCAACCGCACATCTATCTTTCCCTCTCTGCACTTCCATAACGCATGAATGAGAAGAAAAGGTAGAGATACATAGAGAAGGTGGAGTCCTCTCCAACTCCCTCCACATCTACATCTTGCATGCCCCACGTAGGCACTTGGGTATGGGCTAGGACCCATAAGTTAACATGTATCAATGCTGCCCCTTCCTTCCCTTAGCTCTCTTTGCATCCCTACTAGCACAGTGCTGACTTAAGAAATCCTGCAACCTTGATTAGAACGCTTTAAAACCTAACATAATACCTTAAAAGCAGATTATTATTATTTTTTATCGACTTTGTGATCTAAAGGTGGAGAGAAAAAATGCTCCACGCCAAGGTAACTATTTTTCATTTATAGTATAGAAAAGTTTTTTTCCATCGCCATAGAGAAATGGGTCTGTTGAGTAACCAATCCCAAATAGTGCTTATAAACAGAATTATAAGTCAGAATAAATGGATGGAGAGTGAGAGACTCAACATGCGGATATTTTGTACACTTTAGGACGTCTTCTATTATTGAATTTTTGTTTGCGTAGTCCTGAAATTCATGTTATTTTACAATGTACCCTTAAAATCATGATAGTTCCCACTAACCCCTAAGATGGACCGCATCTTACCTCTGAACTCTTACCGTCAACACGTTTCCCTAGCCGAACTACGAAGATCTTCTCAAGAAGGAAAAGGAACGAGAAGAGAACGATATATTTATATTTTTTATTAATATAACTATTAATAAGGTAAGATTTTTTTCTTAAGCCGCATTCACCTTGGGGTGTAATCATAGATTAATTTTGAACATAAGTTATGGGTGACACAAATGATAGATTAATCTCTCAACATAGTGTTTTCAAATGCATTGTTAGAATATTCTCATGTAGTTGTTTGAAAGAATATGATAATAAATTTTATTTAATTTTAAGTTATGAAATTTCATATGATGAGTGATGCGATGTTTTTCATATATATTATTAAAAATTAGTATATTTATATCTATACTCCTGACTATCCTGTATTGTATAAAATTTCAAAAGTCTTACATATATATCCTTCCGTCAAAATCCCTTTTTTTTTAACGAGCAACACATCCGATTGGGGTGGCACATAAGTAAAAACCGTCTTTTTATGTAGGTGTTCTCCGTCTCTTTGCTCACGCCGTGCGAACCACGAAGACTCCCGCCGTTCCCTCTCCACGCCGCGAAAGGACAAACCTTATGAGCATTCAAAATGCGAGGGGGACTTCTACTGGGGGCCCACATCGACGCACGATCTGGCTCAATCTCGAACTGCCAAAACAATCGGACGGCTGAAATCAATCCATTCCGAACTTTCCAGAACCCCGCCCCCTACCACCATATCACGTCTCCTCCTCCTCCTCGGAAGCGACCTCACAAACCCTAGCGAAGGAAAGCTCAGCACCGCCTTCCGCCGCCCTCCCAGTCTCCGCCTCTCTCTTCTTCTTCCTTCCCATCCCCTTCCAGATTCTGCTCCGATGGCCGGGAAGGGCGAGGGGCCTGCGATCGGCATCGACCTGGGGACGACCTACTCGTGCGTGGGGGTGTGGCAGCACGACCGGGTGGAGATCATCGCCAACGACCAGGGGAACCGGACGACCCCCTCCTATGTCGGCTTCACCGACTCCGAGCGCCTCATCGGCGACGCCGCCAAGAATCAGGTCGCCATGAACCCCACCAACACCGTCTTTGGTGAGTTCTCCTCTTTTTTCAGATGCCTTCTTCGTCTCCATCTAGTTGGCTCGTGTAGATCTTGGGCCTTTTTTTTTTTCTTCGCCTAGTCGCTTTGCCTGTTCTTCTATAGATAGGCTTAGGGGTTCTCTCTGGAAGTGGCTGGATCCTGATCTGGATCACCTGGATGGGTCAGATCTGTCAGGATCTCCATATGGCTTTCTGTTTTGTTATTTGATTTGTCTGGGCCATTGTATTTTTTGGATGCTCTTATCTCTTTTCTTTCTCCCAGCGGGAAGCAACATGCTTAGTTTTATTAAATTTGGAAACATCTGTCTGTGTATTTTGGTCGGGAAGGATAATATCCCAAATATACTAGCATGTTTGTGCTTGGTTTTGTTTATCCCTATTGTTCTCTCATATTGGTTTAAAATGCATGCGCTGATGTGAAACGTGTGGTTTTTTCCCTAGATGCGAAGCGTCTGATTGGCAGGAGATTCTCTGATTCCTCTGTTCAGAGCGACATCAAGCTGTGGCCTTTCAAGCTCATAGCCGGCCCCGG
This sequence comes from Zantedeschia hybrid cultivar, assembly GCA_030544215.1. Taxonomy (NCBI): domain Eukaryota; kingdom Viridiplantae; phylum Streptophyta; class Magnoliopsida; order Alismatales; family Araceae; genus Zantedeschia; species Zantedeschia hybrid cultivar. Next base: position 5,558,625 of record JARZZO010000005.1, read on the forward strand.
GGACAAACCCATGATTGTTGTGCAGTACAAGGGTGAGGAGAAGCAGTTTGCTGCTGAGGAGATTTCCTCCATGGTCCTCATCAAGATGCGCGAGATCGCCGAGGCTTACTTGGGCTCTACCATCAAGAATGCTGTTGTTACCGTGCCCGCATACTTCAACGACTCCCAGCGGCAAGCCACCAAGGACGCCGGTGTCATCGCAGGCCTCAATGTTATGAGGATCATTAACGAGCCCACGGCGGCCGCCATTGCCTATGGTCTTGACAAGAAGGCTAGCAGTGTAGGGGAGAAGAATGTCCTCATCTTTGATCTGGGTGGGGGTACTTTTGATGTCTCCCTCCTCACAATTGAGGAAGGCATCTTTGAGGTGAAGGCCACTGCTGGGGACACCCATCTTGGTGGGGAGGACTTTGACAACAGGATGGTCAACCACTTTGTGCAGGAGTTCAAGAGGAAGACCAAGAAGGATATCAGTGGGAACCCCAGGGCTCTCAGGAGATTGAGGACAGCATGTGAGAGGGCAAAGAGGACTCTTTCCTCCACTGCACAAACCACCATTGAAATCGACTCCTTGTATGAAGGTGTTGACTTCTACTCAACGATTACTCGCGCTAGATTCGAAGAGCTCAACATGGATTTGTTCAGGAAGTGCATGGAGCCTGTTGAGAAGTGTCTGAGGGATGCTAAGATGGACAAGAGCAGCATTCATGATGTCGTCCTTGTGGGTGGTTCCACTAGGATCCCCAAGGTCCAGCAGCTTCTGCAGGACTTCTTTAACGGGAAGGAGCTCTGCAAGAGCATCAACCCCGACGAGGCTGTTGCATATGGGGCTGCTGTGCAGGCTGCTATCTTGAGTGGGGAGGGTAACGAGAAGGTGCAGGACCTGCTGCTGCTCGATGTCACCCCTCTGTCCCTTGGTCTGGAGACTGCGGGAGGTGTTATGACTGTGTTGATTCCCAGGAACACCACCATCCCCACCAAGAAGGAGCAGGTCTTCTCGACCTATTCGGACAACCAGCCTGGTGTGCTCATCCAGGTGTACGAGGGTGAGAGGACCAGAACAAGGGATAACAACCTATTGGGTAAATTTGAGCTGTCTGGTATCCCTCCTGCTCCCAGGGGTGTGCCCCAAATCACTGTGTGCTTTGACATCGATGCGAATGGTATCTTGAACGTCTCCGCGGAGGACAAGACCACGGGCCAGAAGAACAAGATTACCATCACCAATGACAAGGGCAGGCTGAGCAAGGATGAGATCGAGAGGATGGTGCAGGAGGCAGAGAAGTACAAGTCGGAGGACGAGGAGCACAAGAAGAAGGTGGAAGCCAAGAATGCCCTTGAGAACTACGCCTACAACATGAGGAACACAGTCAAGGATGAGAAGATTGGGTCCAAGCTGGAGCCGGCGGACAAGAAGAAGATCGAGGATGCCATCGATGCGGCTATCAGCTGGCTCGAAGGCAACCAGCTGGCTGAGGCAGATGAGTTCGAGGACAAGATGAAGGAGCTCGAGAGTGTGTGCAACCCCATCATCGCCAAGATGTACCAGGGCGCAGGTGCAGACATGGCTGGTGGTATGGACGAGGATGGGCCAAGTGCTGGTGGCAGCGGTGCTGGACCAAAGATCGAGGAAGTGGACTAATTCCCGGTTGTATCTATCCAGGGGGCCTTTGATCTTCCTTACCTCTTACCGTTATCTTTCTTAGTTCTATACTTTATGTTGTCTTAAGACTTGCAGTATGGAAGTTCTAAGTTTTTTGTTGTGATTTTATCATTATAGTGCTCTCATAGTGGATCCTTTATGTGGTATGGTGCTGGGTGGAGCTTCATTTATTTCTTGCCTTCGGTTAAAGTTTTCAGGCGTACAGGAAGGCTTTGTTTGGGAGGCTGGCAAAAATGTTTCTATAGTGCAGTCCGAAGTTTTATCCATTTAGTAGCTTCTAGGCTCTTGCGAGCTTGGATAATGTGACTTGTGTCATTTGCGATTTTGTGCCTTTTCTTTCTATTCTGGCCTCTTGCTACCATTTCAAATAAAATAGAAACATGAGAATTCCTCCGCAAGGGATCAACTTGTAAAATTTTGATGTTCCTAAAATATATAATGGAGTAATACTTGCTGCAATGTTTGTTGTAATTTATGGATCAGCAGCTGTTTGATTTAGTCAGATCATTTAGTTGGATTAGATGGTTGTTGTGCAGTGCTTCTAAGTTAGGGGAAGTCGGTTTTTTTATGATCAAAATTTGGACAGTACAGTTGGATTGTTTGGAGATTCGATTGTATTTAAAAATAAATTCTACGAATTATGATTTATGTGTTAAAAATATAAATTAAAAAATTATGTAGTTGCGTCGGGGCCGATCTTAGTAATTCGATTGTATTGTTTGATTTTGGATTAGATGTCTGAAAAAATTAAAAAATTTGAATAGAAAAGTAAAATAAAAATTCGGTTTCCTCAACTTAGACGAGTTGCACAGTAGCTGTTCGATTCATGTGGAGTAATACTTGTTGTAATGTTTATGCATTACAATTCACATGGATTGTAATGTGTTAACAGCCGATGCATGGGTCAGTAGTCTGTTTAGGTTGGAGGAGAGTTGATTTTTTATTTCTTTTTATTTTTTTTTAGATTTTTTATTTTTTTTAGAATATCTGATAAAAAATTAGACAGTACAGTTAGTTTGTTCGGATCATTTTTAATCCGGTTGTATTTTTTTAAAAAAAAATTGATACAAACCTCAATTTATATGTAAAAATATTTTTTTAAAAAAAAATTATACAATCACGTTGAGGCTGGCCCGTGTGATTCGATTGTACTGTTCGATTTTTAGTTGGAGGTTTCAAAAAAGTTTAAAAAATTCAAACAGAAAAAAAAGAGAAAAATCGACTTCTCCTCATCCACACAAGCACAAGTCGAATTAGATGGCTGTTGACCCATGCATTGCAATTACAATGCATGAGCATTGCAACAAGTATTACTCAAAGGCGGATACTTAACCAAAGGGTTTACAAGGGCCATCCATTGTACAAAGTGGCATTTTCAACCCCGCATCCAAAATCAAGAGCCTTATTATGGTTAGAATTTCTGCCACCCGTTAAGGTGGAACACATTGTCCAGCCATATCACGCCACTTGAAAGTTCGTACATCTTTTTTGTTTTCTCATAAATGTATCTTGATGTCAGCGAAAAAAATGAAAAAAAATTTGCTTTCGAACTGTGATTTTGGGAGTATTAAGAAGTTCTAGAGAGCATCTTGAAACTTTAGAACGATGCACACCGTGAAGCTAAGGTGCATCTATGAGAGAGAAGGGACCATGTGCTGACTTCCAAGTGGTGGGATAAGATTAGACAGCCTTTCACCTCAGCAGATACTGGTGCAACAAGTAAAACTCTTTTGATTAATAATACATATTTATTTTTTTATTAGTTTTAAAAGTAGATTTTATATCTTATAAAAGTTGAAATCTTAATAAATACATTTTGGAACCGAAGCTTTAACAAAGAATGCTACCATTCAAAGGGATGAAATTCTAAACCCTAAGCAATACGATCCATTAGTATCATATCATTATCGCCATCCACCATCTTGCATCTTTATCCTACTAACACTGAACACGTTCGTTAAATCTCTTCTTATATGGACCATAGCAGAGTAAGTATGAATTGATTCAACAAATTTTGGAATGTCGCATCAGCCATTCTTTTCTTCATAATTCCATTTCCCTCTCTAATGAGTAGTTCCAACTGGGGTATTCAAACATTCCTCCCCTAAGATATATAGTCGAGCTATTCTTTGGAAGCGTTAATTCTAAATTGTATACGATTAGAAATAGTACCAAGGGCTTCTAATGTCATTCTGACACACGGTCCCCCCGTTTTGGCCTTGCCAGCAAAAGAGAAGCGGCCCATCAGTTGAATTGCGAACGCACAGGGTGTGGCTCCTATCAACTTCATTTCTTTAATTGACATGGCAAGGATGCTCAGGCAGTGTGATATTTTTACAGAGAAATTTTCATATAAGCCTCAGCAATCGAATTGGCAAAATTTCCCCCCGAATACACGTATATTTTCCCAGCATGAGGTTGAAAAATATGCCTGGGATCTTACATACAGCTGTGACAGAGTAACTTTGATGGTCAGCCTGTCACAAGAACAACCAAGAGGGGAGTAGCTCTCCAGAACTATTTACATTGTTGGGGCCTGAAGCTCTCAGGATCAAGAAGTTTCACCAGCAATTTTTCCAGCCTCCTAGAACTTGCCGTGGGCCTAATGATAGACGGATTGCCATTAGGCCCACAAGAATGCATTCCAATAATGGTGCCATTCCAGCACCAACCACCCGGTGTAAACCCACCATTCGTTTTTCTCAACAGTTCTTGATCAATTCTATCCAAAACAGGATCATTTGCAACAAACTTGCGGGCAAAGGGCAACCCACTCTCGACCATCAGGTCAAAATGGTTTGAGCCCAATGTAATTGGGTGTTGCCGAGGGGGATTATCCCACATCATAAATCGGAGATCATGGTTGATAGTTGCGTTCTGGAAGTCCTGAGCATTGCATATGACAGTGTGGAAATAACCCTCTGATGACGATACGAAGTTCGTATAGTACATAAGTAACGTTCGAGGAAGATTGTCCCAACCCCAGATGCAGAATTCCAGGAAAGACCGTGTCAACACCATCCAGGAAGATCCTGACATAGCAGAACTTTTATTAATATAAAATGAAAAACTTAAACGTGATGAATCAACCACATCAGGCCAAACAAAGAAATAAGGGTAGAAGAGGAATAGGAATGAAACATTAGACATATCTTGTTTAGCTGTGTAGCTCAGAAATCCAAGACCATTATTATGTCAGTCAAATGCCGCTTCCATTAACCTGTAATCTTAGCCCCTAGCTTAGAGGAATAGCTAGCCATTATTGAAGGTATATCAAGAATGTCCAGCAGTACGCATCATCTGACACTTTCGACAACTAAACCAACCTACAGATCCTTGTGCTAATGCACTCTGCTAAGAAAACTGTAGTACCTATGCACACACAGCTTTTAACAACTAACCCAACCTACAGACAAGGGAAAAGGTTTGTGACATGTATGCATGATATTGTGGGCTCCAACCTTCATAACATCCTACCCAGTGACCGAACTTCTGAAGGCTGTACTCAGGCGAGACAAGCAAAAGTCCATATCCTCCCAAACCTCAGATCTTAGTCATATTACCCAAAGCAATGGCTCCTATTTCCCCAAAACAATCTAGTATTGCAAGGAACAAAAACATGATTGATAGGTGAGGTTAAGATGAGCAATGGCAGATAAAGAAAATGGCCAAGTGCTTTGGTGAAGATATGATGATAAGTGACAGCCATGGAATGCTGTTGTAAAAATGGTAGCAACATAAGACATCAAATGAGTCCACAATCCGGTGATTTCTATGGGCTTTTCATGCTAGCCCATTTTCCAAGCAGACTTATGCCATTAGCCTTTTTGGCCCATGAACCAAAGCCAGTGATAAGGCCTAGAACCCCTTAGAGGAAGGGCCAAACAAGGGGGACAATAAGTGGGAGAAATGGAAGTTTGGATCAGGCCAAGTGTGACTAGCTAAGGGAAAAGCGACCACCTCTTCCCTGTCTCATGTCTCCTAATTCATCACCTAAGCAACAATCTTCAGTTGTACCCCTGCCTAGCCCTAAAGCTCTTCCATTGTGCTCACCCTTCGGCCTGCGTGACCAATTGAACCCCAACTTTTTGCCAACCTTTGCTTACCATATACCCGTGCATATGTGGCCAATACTATGCCCAGCGCCTTACAGGCCCATCTAGCCATCTTTTCACCATCACATTTGTTTTCAAGGCAGCGCTTAGGTGACAAGACATTATGGATGGGCAAGACAACATAGTTGCCTAGGTGAGCAAGAATAAAAAGTGCCCACCTTAGCACAACCTCATGTTAGTGTTTTACTAGGCATCCTGGCCAAAAGTTAACACCTTAAGACCTTTTTGAAGCCTTACTTTATAGTTGGGTATTTCATTCATCTACCTTGCAAAAGTAAACAAGCTGTAGGTAGGGCTGATAATGAGCCGAGCCGCTCGTAAGCTACTCGAGCTCGGCTCGAGTTGAGCTAGACTCACTTGCCTAAACAAGCCGAGCCCGAGTCTGCCTGAGAGCTCATTCACATAAATGAGTCGAGTCCGAGTGATGCGGGACAGCAAGGGGGAAAGCCAAAGAGGGAAGAAGAGAGGGGGTTGGAGGAGAAGAAGGCTAGAGTTCCCGTCCCGTCTCGGGAGAAAACACGCAGCGGCGGCTCTTCATTTCAAAAATCTTCTTCAATACTTTCCCACGAGGGGATACATGACAATATATAGACTCCTCAAAAGAAACTCTAACATTAAAGGACTAAAATGACCCTTATTCAAAGTAAAAAAGACTCAAACAGAACTAAATCCTTTTAAAAAAAGAAAATACACCAATTGTGCCTCTAATGGGCCAAATAAAATATAAAATGGACCCCGAAATCCGTTCAACAGCCTCTGAATTCCCATCATTCTCCCCTAGTTCGAAAAAATTCGTCCTCGAATTTTAAAGTGAGTTAGAATAAGTATGTGGATGACTGGATCATCAGTAGGAGTCTTCAAGCAGAGGATCATCTCAAGAACCACAAATTGATCTGCTACATGTGAATCATAAAAGTCCTGCCATACCATGTACACTGAAGACTGTACCAAATCATACGAGCCATCATGTAGGGTAGCTATCATCACACTCTCAGTAAGTGTTGGACGAGACTTTAAATCAGCAAAAACATCATCATCAACAAGATATAATCCTGCCTCAACAAATAACTCCTGATTCCATGAGATAATATGAACTGGTGCAGCATCAAGTAGACCAGTGCTAAACACATCTTCAGAGATACGATTCAATCCTGACCGTCTAATCAAAGCATGATCCCAACTGTCAACCATATATCTGACATCAACCTCGAACACTGTATCAGCGATCATATGTAGTCCCGATGCCATGAATAAGTCGTGATCCTAACCAGTAACAGGTGATGGTGTCACTTTAAGGAAACAAGCTAAATACAACTATTGAAACTTCTCTCGAACCTGATAAGAGGCATTGAGAATACGAATCGATGTCTGGTATCCCTTGGGTCGTAAAAGGCAATCTCGCCCAGTGGGATCGATCACAACTTGCCGCTCGTCCATCCATTCTCTACCCAAACTGATATATGAACCATGTGGTATAATCTTGCACCATGCATCATCAAAATATCTGATGCATCGGGAAGTGCTTTTGCTCTTTAGGAGACGGAAAAATGGCACATAGACTTGGTCTCCATAGACAATTATGTAGTCCGTATGGGAGATAGAATCCACAATATATTGCAAGATAATATTGTCGAACAGAATTGCATTAAGAAACACCCTAGCTTGCACGGAATTGGGTAGCACCACTTCAAAACTAAAATCCATGATGAGAAAACGTACCACTGGCTAAAGAAATGATGGACAAGGTCCGCCTCGCTGCAAGGATGCCAACAGTACGATCAACGCAAGAAACGGAGTTCAAATCACCATCCTCGATATGCGTGCAAAAAGTGGCATGCAAAACGAGGTAAAGCGGGCACTGGCTGCTGCGAAATTCGTGCACCAAGAGGCTGGCACGCAAATTGAGGCAGCTGAGGTTGGCCTCGTCAAGATGAACCCGACGGCGCGCACGATGCTCAAATTGGAGTCCGAAAAGACCTCGAACGGCGAGCCAAAGTGTCCTCGTAAAGCGTGCAAGTGCGGCATGCAAAACGAAACACTGCTGTCGGACGGAACGTACAGCGAGGTCGGCCTCGTTGAGACGATCCCAATGAAGCAAGCGGCTCGCAAATCGGAGCACCGATGAATCCGGAACGAGGGCGGTGCGATTGGATCCCTAGCGCACCTCCTGCGTGCACTGTAGCAAACCGGTTGACTTGTGCTTGGGTCGGACCAGCTAACAGACCTGGTTGGGCCGAAACCTTGTTGGACCAGACCCCCTTAAGAAGTGAACCGGTTCAACCGAACCGACTTAAGTTCTGGATCCATCAGTCGGATCCGGATCTAACCCGATTCGACCGGCTTCACCTTAAATTTTCGGATCCAACAGTTGGATCCAGATCTGGCCAGTTGACCCGGACGACCCGATACGATGGGCTCGTCTTCTTCAAGCCGCTCCAAGCCCTAACACAGACCAGTGGGGAAGAGAGGGATGGGCGGTGGCAGCTCCGGGCAGCGCGAGACGGCGACGGCGCCGGCGGCGGTGGCGAAGGCGGCTGGTGATGGTGACGATGCCCCCGGTGCGGTCTGGCGTCTGCGTCGACGGCTCTGGGGGTCCCGAGCCCCCTTTTCTTCCTCTTCTCCTATAGCGACTGCCACGGCTGAGGCCAACGAGGGCGGTGGTGGCTCCGGTGGAGCCAGTTGACGGCGGCGATGCAAGCGGAGGAGGCAGAAGCTGCAGATCTTCCGGAAGCCCGCGGGATCACCGGCGGAAGCCTACGATGACAGCGGGAAGAGGCGGCGACGGCGGGGCCAGCGGTAGGCTGCGATGGCGCCGGCGGCAGGCTTCGATGGCGCCGGTGGCAGGGTAGGTGAGTCCACGCCCTCTTCTTCTCTTCTATTGCTGCAGAGACACGAACCGAGGGAAAGAAGGGGGGGTTAGGGAGTGGCGTGGTGGAGGTGCAGGACTCGGGTTGTGAGAACAACCCAAAGAGCCTTGCTTTGATACCAAGTTGATACGGGACAACAGGGGGGAAAGCCTAAGAGGGAAGAAGAGAGGTGGTGAGGACACCCGCGCCTGGAACCGGTTCGACCCGACTCGCGTTTACCGTTGGAGGAGGACGACTGCAGCGTACCCAGCTTCTTTGTGGCTCGATGATGGTTCCCCTGAGTGTTGACATGTGTTTATTTTATTGAGGAATAGTTGGGATTGATGTAAGGCCCATTATGAGGCCCAGTTATCACTTTTCTATTTTTTTAGCATTTTCTGCACGAATTTCATTGTGTTTGTCTAGAATTAAGGATAATTACGACATTTGCTTCGTTAGGTGGTTATTAGGTTTTTTTTATTATTCTATTTAAGGCACTGTAGCCTCTTTGGAGGGGCATTGAAGTTTGAATGAAAAATTTGCAGCCGCCTCGTCTCGTGCATGTGCGATCGTGCGTGAGGTTCTAGGTTTCCCTGTGTTAGTTTCTCTCTCTCTCTCCCTCCCTCTCTCTCCCGACGCCGACGTCTCACCACTCCCTGCGTTCGAGCCAACTCTCCGATCTCCTCCCTGCAAACCCACGCCACACAGCACGGCGGACCCTCCCTGCTCGCCGCTGGGATTCCCCCCCCCCCCCGTGGCAACCCCGCGACGTCGCAGACGCTGCACGAACACAGTGCCGCTGCCGCCTCCGCGCCAGGAACAAACCGGCCTGCTCGCACGCCGTCGTTTCGCAGCATCCAAGCCGAACCAGCCTCCCCACGTGCTCTTTCCTCTGCTGCTCGCGGACCCGAGACGAGCCTCCCGTGGGTGTTCACCTCATCACCCCTTCCTCACGCGCCAGGTCGAGTCCTCCCCGCCGGCATCAACCCCGCTCGTTTCTGAACGCGGTCATCCCCATTCACGCGGCCTCCAAGCAGCTTCTCGCTCGAACCGGCAGCACGACGGCGACGGCTCCCCGCGAGCCCCTCCACACTGCAGCACGCGACGCCGCCGCATGCGAGGTCGTGACAGGATCCCTGCGAGCTCCCCGCCAGCTCCGTTTTCCCCACGGCTCTGAACGGTCTCCCTACGTGTCCGTCGGCAGCTCGCGAGTCCGAGCCGGGTTTCCCGGCGAGCCCTCCGACCTCCGCACGCGGACCCCGAGCTCTCTCGTCACGCGCCAGCTCCGGGCGGGCCCCTCCCGCGCCAGCAGCCTGTCTGAGTCCTCTAACGCCTGCACTGTGAGCCTCCTCCTGCTGCTCGCACGTTCCGGACGGGTCCTTCCCGTGAGCTACCCTTGTATGCGTGCTTCCTTCCCCGTTGCTCGTGGATCCAAGACGGCCTCTCCGCGGGTGTTCTCCCCGCCAACAATCAACTCCATCCCCACGAGTCACGCGACAGAGCGTACGCGAGTGGGAATCAGGGGATAATTCTAGCCAGTGATCCTCCTAGGGTCAAGAGCCGGGGCGAGAGATACGGGAACGCTGCGTAGCAGGTGGATTCATCGTCCGGAACAGACCCCACTCGACAGTGGGACGGTTAGCATTGAATTAACTCCCTCCCGTTCACTTGGTCGTACTTTATATGATTAAATCATGTTCCCGTGCTCGAGAGTAGGTTCCTAGCCTGCTATTATTCATGATTGCCGGATTGTGAGTGTGAGATCCGTCCCGAATTCACCATTTGAAAATATTGAATGCGTTGATGTTGCCCTAGTATTTGGTGGTTCCCACTACCATCGATCCTGTTATTTTTATCACTGAGAGCGGACGATACTCGAGTTGCGTGTGGCTTACATTGCGTAGTTATCTTCATGAAAATATGGAAACTCGATGAATATTTGCCGTGCATGTACACTACATTTGCTTATTTCGGATCGTGACACTAGTTCGGACTCGTTTCGGTAGTCGTCCCGCGTCAAGAGGGGGTTGGAAGAGAAGAAGGCTAGGGTTCCCGTCCCGTCTCAAGAGAAAACACGCAGTGGCGGCTCTTCATTTCAAAAATCTTCTTCAATGCTTTCCCACGAGGGGATATAGGACAACATATAGACTCCTCAAAAGAAACCCTAACATTAAAGGACTAAAATGACCCTTATTCAAAGTAAAAAAGACTCAAACAGAACTAAATCCTTTTAAAAAAAGAAAATACACCAATTGGACCTCTAATGGGCCAAATAAAATATAAACTGGGCCCCGAAATCCGTTCAACAACCTCTAAATTCCCATCAGAGGCTGCTCTTCATTTTTTTTTTTTTTTTTGGAGAAAACACACAATGACGGCTCTTCATTTCAAAAATCTTCTTCAATGCTTTCCCACGAGGAGATATAGGACAATATATAGACTCCTCAAAAGAAACCCTAACATTAAAGGACTAAAATGACCCTTATTCAAAGTAAAAAAGACTCAAACAGAACTAAATCCTTTTTTTTAAAAAAAATACACCAATTGGGCCTCTAATGGGCCAAATAAAATATAAACTGAGCCCCGAAATCCGTTCAACAGCCTCTGAATTCCCATCACCGAGTTTGGCCGAGCTCGGCTCAGTTAACTCACGAGCTGGCTCGTACCAAAATAAACTATTTATTTTATCTTAACTCATTGGATACGGAAACCAGATGCCCACATAAACTCGGCACAACTCTCCAAAGACTCATTTACAAATATTGCTCTCTTGGGAAGGTTATAAGGTGCCAAATGTTTTTTTCATACCCGATACCAGACTAAATCGCTGACAGACTGTGCACACTGCCCGCCCACCTGGGTGCACAGCGTTGGTGTTGGGGACTTTCATTAGTCCGACATCAGCTACCAACGTTTCCCAACCCCCCAGTATTTCTATAAATTAAGGCCTTTGCCCCTCTGTTCCCGTGCTTTACAGTTGACATGTTCCAAAGGTTGTGGGCCGATTAGATCGGTGGCCTCTTAAATGATTTTGAGCTGACAAATAAAAGTATGCTCACTTAAAATAAATTATTTTAGGCTGACAGTTTAGTGGGCCGGTTCACACAAGCTGGGCTCAGGCTTGGCTCGAGTTCGTTCGCGCCCGAACTCAAGCTTAGTTTTGGGCTCGATTTGAAGCTCGAGCTCAGCTCGAGCTAGAAAATTTTGCGTTGAGCTGAGTTCGAGCAGGGTGAAGCTCGGCTCAGCTCAGCTCGTTGCCAGCCTGAGCTGTAGGAAGCCCAAAAAGAATCCATTCACTTGCCCATTCAAACCTAACAATTCCCCAATTTGTTACTTTGATTTTTAGAAGAGGATGAGGAAAAGAGGAAAGGACAAGTATACATTTTCACTTTCTTATACTCTCCCATCCATTTCTTATATGAAGCAACACTACATCAACTTCTGACCATTTGGCCATTTTGTCCCTATTTTTCTCGCTTTCTTTCCAAATGATTTAGAATTTAAATTTGAAAGCCCCATATATTAATATCGTACAAAAATTAGACGGAAGTGATGAAGAATATTCTGTTGCACATTTCAAAATTATTCAAAAATCATGATTCCAGTCCGTCCAGCAAACTTTTCTACTGTCCGATAAACAATCAGAGTATACATAAAGTAGACCACTGTACCACTGTGCCAGCCAACTAAAATGACATTGACTAGATATTGTTTAAAATATATATTATCATGCAAATACAAGACTAAACTGGTCATTACCTAGGCGCCTCATCTTGCTGCCAAAGCATCAAGGCAATAGATTGCCACCTTGCTTGCTTTAGCTGCCTTAACGAATACAACCACCAGTCACAGTACCATCCCTCACAGCTCTCATCTCTCCTTCCCCATCTTGTCCCCTCACAAAAACCTGAGAGGCCCAAAATATAAGCCAGCCCTAGGTCGGCTTTGAGATCTGAAGAGGACGCCCAATATGGCCCAGCCCCAGTCCATTGACCTATTGGGTGTAACATGCCATTGTAGTTTTTCATGCCTCTTTTTTGGTTGAACTAATCAGGATTTCAAGCTAGGCAGCCCATAAACACCCCTACATTTACCTTTAAGAAAATGGAGGAATTGGTACCAAAATAAATGAACATTCAAAAAATTCTACATCACTTTGTCTATGGGTTCTCCCTCAATACCCAAAATGAGATGGGCCATATTTCAGCTTAGCACAAATGCACATGAAAGGGATAAAGTTTTCAACAAGAAATTCATAGTTCTTAGCACCATCAACATATAACATAGAGGATATGCCTTATCCTCTAACACCCCTCTCACAACAAATAAACCATCCATTCTAAAGAGTGAAGAAGTGACATCTCATATTTTTGCCATTAACCATATGGAAGTCAGATCAGCCTCACTACATTGGATTTAGAAGCTCATAAATCTGATCTCTTTCTTGTAGTCTCAGAAATTTAAACTTAACCAAGTCTTCTCATTTCAACCCAAATGCAGTAAGACCATGACATGGTTAGCTTTGTTTCCAAAAAAACTATTGTTTGTCATCCTCATCTTAGATTGTCATTGATAGACAGGTCTATTTTTAGACATTTGAACATGACAAACAAATAAAAATGAAAAATAAGCACCATCATCACAAAGAAGAGACATTAAGAAAGTTCAAAAGCCAATAACAAGTTAGTACCTACAAATAGTTTGAAGGAAGATGGCATGCTTCTTTTCTCTTTAACCCAAAAAACATCTGTTTTCTTTGGATTGTATAATCCTGGATCTACAATGATGGGCCTTGCCCTTTGGTACCTTCAAGAATGGAAGAAATTACAGTTACAAGATGGTTTACCTAATGCAACATGAAAACAGAAACAAAATTAAATGAATAACAGACAGTCAGATCTTACTCTTTCCACCCAATTTTGCTTGTATGTTCAATGAAATTTAGATCTCTAGGAAGGTACGAGAAAATATGGATAACATCTGCAATGAAACAGAGAGAAAAAAAATGCATTAGTGAGCAACACAAGGAATTCATAGACATCATTGGAGTACAAAGAATATGAATTGCAAGCCCTAAGAGTCTACATAACTTTTGCAGCACAAGTATAAATAAGAAATGTGATAGGCATGATGTTAGAACTTTAAGTAAGGATAAGAACCAAAGCAGTGTTTGACGGTAACGACCATCCAGTAGTAGACTGAAGCTTCAAAAAAAAAAAGTGCAAACATGTAAACAGTAAAGCAGAATAAAGATGTACACATTATGTTACTCAGGATGTGCTTATGATTTAATTATTCAAGACATGTTGGTGCTGTTGAGAGTGGATTACATTGAAATATCTAAATCAGCAAATGAAGATGAACCACCTGCACGTTGAGACAAGACTCCCAGTTGAGGTTGGGGGGGAAGGAGGGTTTGGAATTCCTTGCTTGCCTGAGTAAAGTGTGCAGATTGCAAAAATGAAGCCCTAAATTACAGGTTGATTTAAAATCATCCTTGATTTGGAATCATAATCATTTTAACATATACAGTTGCATTTGACAATACACAGTTGATTTCAAAATACACTGCTGTATTTTAAAGTCATCCAAATTTCAAATTTTAATGGTAGTTACAATGAATTTAAAAATCATTTCCAATTCAACACATAGCTAACAAGAGCAATAAAAGTCAAATATCAAGTAATGTCACACATAGTAAAAATAATATAATTGTCACTGGTGGAGATCACTGATGGGGGTGCACAGCATCAAATGATCAAGAGCAACTTCAACTTCGGAAGACCACAAGCTTTGGAGGCATAGGTGCCCTTGACCACAAGTGAGTGCAATAGATGGTATTGCACAAGACTGAACAAGATGAAATGGCAGTAAGCAATGTGCAATGGTCAAGCATGATGCCACCTTGATGCATACATACAAACAGATTAGGCACAGTCTAGTTGACCTTCTGGTAGGAACCCTGCAATAGCATTCCACCAAGGCATGTTTAAAAACACCAGTTGTCATCATCTTCATCCCATTGTGGCAGAAGCTGGAACAAGTCAACAAACAGCGATAAGAGTGCACATAGACATGGGTGTCCAGGGATATCTTACAGGCGAGAGCAGGCACTTGCTGCCAGTAAAGGTCATTCATCAATGTATCACCAGCACCACGGACGCTACCAAGGGCAAACTTGTTCAGTATGATGTGGGACTTGGCAGAGCACAGCACAGAAGAGAGAGAATCAGTCATAATGCCCATTGTGCTGACTCTGATGACTGTTGCCTGTCAAAACGGAAGTAAGAACACAACATCTTGCTGGGGCATCTCATTGAACGGCTATTGTGTGATGTTGAGAGAGCCAGAGTGCACAAGGTGGTTAGAGATGAATCAACTAGGTGTGGGGCCACCAGGGGAGAAGCACCAGATGAAAACATCTGATGTTTCAAGGCCTGGCCCTCAACAAGGAGACAGCGGTAGCCTGGTAGGTACATGCATGGAAGAGGGCAGCATACAAGGAACCATTGAGCAGACCAAGGGTGTAGACAGTGGCAACGGCATCCCAAACACAGCTCAGCTTGCATATGTGGTCGACTTGGTGAGGCAAAACGCGGCATGGCATTTGGCCATGAGACCCCAACATGTGGGAGCCCATGGTAATCATTATAAAAGAGTCCTTGTAACAAGGAGATAGGGGATCATAGTTTCTTTGGTGCCTCTTGTGCGTGCTTTGATAGGAGAGGGAAAAAAGAAAAGAAAACAAGCCGCTCTCTAGATTCTAAAGAGCATGGAATGCAGAATCGGCCGATCCCGATTCGGATCGGGATCGGCGGGTCCCGATTTGGGCACCCGATCCGACCCGAAATTCCTTGCTAGAGAGAGACCCAAGTCTCTATATCGTTCCTTTTCCCCCACTTCTCTTGTAGTTTCAGCTACTGTGCATTCTAGAGAGAGAAAGAGAAGAAGGGAGAAACATCGAGCCACCACCTCCTTACGGATCAATTATGTTGTTTTCAGAGTTGTGCAACTTACCAGAGATTGAAAATGGACTTCCGTTCAGATGGTGGATCCACATTCATGGAATCATGGGTTTATGATCCTCCATAGATGCAGGGCCATTACATTGCTTGAAACAACTACTACATGTTTTAGCAAACACTTATGCACTAGCAAAAAGGTTTGTAAGTTGACCGTCTCAAAATTCCCACTAGAAGATATCATGGAGGATCCATGAAGGTATAAAGAAACCTTTAAATCAGTTGTTTACTTATATGTGTGTGAGAAAATCTGACAAACATTTCTCAACTTATCTACATGAGGATGTGTATCGGCAAACTACTTGATAGAGTGCACTCCACACAAATCATTTACAACAAACACATAAGAGTACTCATAGTAACTGTTATAATAGCGTAATACAAGTACCAACAGCAGACCCTTGTTTTCTCGGATTCATAGGACTATGCAATATGCATCAAACAAATTAGAGCAATCTTCACCAACAACAAAAGATGAACAAAATATCGACGATCTACAGCACAAAAGAACAAGGAGTAAGAAATATCACCGTCTTGGGGCATGAGAGGGTAATCCGCGGCGCTGAGATTGATGAACCAGTCCCACCGCTCGGCTTCCCTCAGCAGCAGAGCAGCCCCGTGGAGAGCGCACGCCACCATCGTCGGCCCCTTGTAGGACACGGCGTCGGCGTCGGCGTCCCCCACCAACCTCACGTTGCCGCGCGCCATGAAGACCGGCTCCGATGCCACGTACCTCGCTAGCTCCCCGCGCTCCGCCGCCGGGGCGGTGAGGTCGAGGTGCACGACGTAGTAGTTCCAGGGGTGGTAGACGGCCTGGACCAGCCTCCGGAGGCTCGGCCCCTCGCCCCGGGAGCCGGAGATCAGGTAGGCCAGCCGCGGGGGATCCCTGGGGGGGCGGCCCCCGCGGAGATCGGAAAAGGCGGTGGGAGAGGGGGCCCTCAGGGCGGCGGCGAGGAGGAAGGAGACGGTGAGGACGGGGAGGAGGAGAAGAAGCAGAAGAAGAAGCCATTTGCGCTGAAGGGGGACGCCGGTGATGAGGCGGTGGGGTTTTCTCATCGCTAGAAGAGAAGGAAATGGCCGGCGTTAGGGTTTGGGATCGGGCATCGGGTGGAGGGGGAAGCTTGTTGGGGCCGGAGTGGGAGGGAGGGGGTCCGAGTCCGATCCAGGTCCGGGTTTTCGCGGTTGGCGCAGGTGGATTTTAAAGTCTCTTTTT
Source organism: Zantedeschia hybrid cultivar (assembly GCA_030544215.1). Taxonomy (NCBI): domain Eukaryota; kingdom Viridiplantae; phylum Streptophyta; class Magnoliopsida; order Alismatales; family Araceae; genus Zantedeschia; species Zantedeschia hybrid cultivar. Next base: position 5,575,484 of record JARZZO010000005.1, read on the forward strand.
TGGTTTGTACCTAGGGATGTAAACGGTATCACAAATTTCGTTTATCCGTCTATTTTTTAAGTTTAAAAGTCATAAAAAGATATAAGTTAAAAAATAAAAATAAAAATATTATCTGCATCCGAATGATTTAGAAAAAAGATAAAAATACATCTTTTTTCGAATCCGAATATTCGTTTATTTTCTTTTGCTCAACTTATCTATTGATCATATTTTATTTAAAACTCTCTTCTTTAAATGAAATCTTTAATCATATACATTATAATTACATATTTTATTATTCACATTATTCTTTTAACCATTTCTCTCTCTCATTCACTAATTTGTAAGGTTTATTATGACAAATATCACGTGAAATTAATTAGAAAGAACTTATATATGTATGTTTTGAAAGTACTATTCTTTCGTTTCCTATAAAAGTGACAACAAATTAAATTTATGTTCACACATAATATTGTCCGGTAATCTCTTGATAGTTTTTTATAATTTTAAAAGATAAAGATACATGAGGATAAGGACACGGTTAAGAATACATATATTATTTAAAAAACATAGATAAGAATAAAGCCACTATGTGATCCGATCGATCCGTATCCTTTTACCTCCCTTTTTGTACCTGATGGACCTTAAAAAGTAAGGCCTCTTGCACCAACGGGCGGAAGACGCAAGTGGGGACGTACGGCCAGCAGTTTGGGTTGGTGGCGAGGTTGATCAACGGCTGTGATTGAGTTACTGTGCGGGAACTACTAGTCGGCCGGTTGAGATCGGCTGTGGCGCTGTGGTTTTGGATGGCGTGCAGTCCGGATTCTTAGCTGGACCTGTCCGGGCTTCGTAGTTGTCACTAGTAAAGCGTCGCCGCGGATCGTCCACGGCCCAACACTTCCGGGGGTGCTAGGGTCAAATGTCGTAATCATTGGTTTAAAGTTAGTAAAAATAAAAATTTTGAGTTTCAAAATTTTATAATATTTTTACTGAAAATAAAACTCAACTAAAAAATGCTATGAAAGTCAACGGAATTTGAAATATAGTAGTTTATGATATTATGTATAAAACGCCATAAAATAATTTACAATATTAAAAAAATAATATAAGGCATCTGATTTTGAAACATAGTAATTTATGATATCATAAACATATAGCAAACACCATAAAATAACTTAAGTAAACTTCGTGATTTTGAATGGACCTAATTTAGAATGTGTTTGGTAGCACTCTAGGTCTTCATCGACTGCGTAGCAACTTCCCCGCAGAGTGTCAACACGTATCAACTTCAACAACCGTTAAAAAAGAAGAAAAAGAAAAAAGATTCAACTCCTTTGGCTTTAAAGAAATTGATAACCAGAAGTGTTACCAAACTCAATCTTCATATTCATTCAAAATTTGAATTACATCCGGAAGTTCACAAATTCTAAATTTACAAAGGTTGTAAAATTTTCAATCTTTGTAAATATTGATATTTAGAAATAAATATTTGATTATATGTATTTAATGATGAATTTTAAGAACCTTTTTTTCCTTAGAAATAAGCCCTTCTAGTCAACAGTCGTTTGAAAGACGAGAACAGACAGTGCAGGTTAAACAATTATTAAACTTAAATTTAACAGAGCTACGACTAAATATGTGAGACATAGAAGTTCTTTTCTAAATTTGATACAAGGACTAAAAACTAAAAGCTTATTTTTTACAAAAACTTCTTTCTACACAAAGTTCCAAAATTACTGAAGATTTGCTTCAAATATAAAATCTTGTTTCCACGCAACTGTCTGCAAACCGTGTCTCCTGAGTCTAGGAGGGTAATACTTGCTATAACGACGGTACATTATGCATGCACCGTCATTGTAGTGCGTTAAAGTTTTTTTTTTTTTTTTTTTTTAAGTTGCTTGCGAGATGTCCTAATTATACATACCTATTTTTACTCGATCGGATGATAAAAAAAAAGAATTTAATGATCAATAAACAAATATGTTTTTTATTGTTCATTAAATTTGATTTTTAATTTTTCAGATTCTTTTAGATCGTCCATTCGAATATTACACTGTACAGATAATTAGGACACTTCGAGAAAGACCTAAAATATATATATATATATATATATTTTTTAACTTACTGCACCCACAGTAATGGCAGCAAGTATTACTAACAGAAATAAACTCGGAAAAGGCTAGGGTGGACGTAAGCTTTTGAAACGTTCTTCTTTGGCAATGACGACACGTATTACGCGGTTTCTTGGTAATCCGAGCGTAGCCAGCTAATTTCCGGCGGCGGGGACCTAAATGGTACTCGAAAATTTGAGCCTAGCCGAGTTAATTAAATTTGTTAACAGCTGAGGGTCAGTCCATAGTACACGCTTTCTTGTTAATTCGAGCCCAGCCGAGCTAATGGCGATGTCAAGAACAATCCAATCTTGCTACAAACGTACGTGATGACTGATGGGTGGGAACATTGTTATCTTTAAACATCTCAGGGCTGATGAGCACCTTCCACAAACTTTATGATGGAATCTTCCCTATGACACCCTAGACGTGACTCACGCCCACATGGAGATGATGGCAGGCCGAGGCTTAGATAGCTAGGAGTAGGGGTGTTAAATGGGCGGACCAGTCTGTGACCGAATCTAATTTAGTTCTTATTAAAAGAAGTTAGGTTGATCTAAATTACATAAAATGGGTTGATGTAAATTTAGATTGACATTAATTAAATATAAGTCGAATTTAGTTGAAAATGGACTGATCTAATTTAAATTATTGACTTTACAATAATTCATGCAAAAATTAAAAGGGGCAGCTCAACTCAATCCTAACCAACCCACTCACTGTGAAGCTAAGCGGAACTAACAAGCAACTGCCTAGAAACTTATGAGCAAAGCAATTCCGCGGCAACCGACTCTCCACTAAACGCCACCACACTACCCGAAGCCAGCTTAGCCCCGTGGGCTACCAAAATAGAGGGCACCTTTTCCCTAAAGACTACGGATTTAGTTGGATGGGTTACTAAGGTGGGCGCCTAACCAGGGAGCCCAGCTGCACCGCGTCACTGATAGACTCGTAGGCGAGGAGAGTAGGACGCAAACATGTCACATTTGATAAGAACCTAAGAAATATCCTCATTGTATCCATCGTCTAAAAAGGTTGTCCCTTAACTGATTTATAAGTTAATAATAATCAATTAGATATAAAATTTATATCTATTACCTTATCCATTGTAAGGCCCGCGCTTCCAACCCAGAGGACACCCCTCCACCTCCTCCTATGGCAGATCGGGGGTTCTATCCTCCCTAATGGAATGGAGAGGGAGAAGTCCGTCCGCTGGTGGGAATTGTCGCCCGATCTGCATAGAGAAGTGGGCATATTCCTCCAATTGAGAGGGCTCGTAGGCTTCGAACCCAAATTATTTGTTTACCTTAAAACAACCATTATGCCATATGTTCGAAAAATAAACCTTATCCATTGTGTATATCGGTTAAAAGAGACTGACCTATAAACTAATAATCAATGAAATAACGGATTATTAGTTACCATTAACATTCGTACAGGAGAGTGCCCAAGTGAACTCCCGGGTCCATTGGGCCCTTCGTTCACAGCGCTTGTTGCCAGGAAGATTTCAAAATTTTAAAAGTGTGATGAGCGGAATCAACGGCCCGGTACGACATATGAACTCCACCCACCCGCAAAAAGGTAATCCTGCTTTCCCTTTGCTCTACAAAAAGGTACAACTGGGCTGGCGTTTTCTTGGGTAATTATGCTCCCGCAGGCCCAACGTGGGCCATGAACTGGGGGGGGGGAGCAGACCTAGCTGCTGACGGGCACTCGCTCTAGCTTTAGATTGTGTTTTTGGATCGTGGTCACACAGAAGTAGGGCTGTAAGTGGGCCAGGTCTGATACCTAGACCCAGATCCGAAACAGACCCACTAATGTTTCTAGGTAAGTGGGTAAACGGGAATGTTATTAGGTGTACCTTTTTTTGTTGATATTACATCTCAAATCAATTTAAAAACGAAATTCGGTATGATTTGTTTCCTTTACAATTTAGGCCCATTTTCAGGCTCAAATTCATGAAATTCTGTTTGAAGAATCTAAACTAACAATAATTAACAGGTTTACTATTCGATTATTGGATATACTCAGACCTAAATTTACCGGGTCTAATGGGATGGGTACCGGATCATGGCCCCATTTTGACAACCTTACATAGAAGAGAGGTGAATTAGGTCTCACACTTACCTTTTTTATTGAAATGACTAATTTATCTTTGTTCCATATGAGTGAGGCACACTTTAATCTAGAGAATGAGAATGAGAAGATCTTATCTCTAATATATGGCAGCGTTTGTGATTTATGTAGAATTCTCTCCAGTAAATAAATATGAGAAATTCTCATTTCCATACTAGTGTTGCTCAATACTTGAGTTTAACTCTGCCTCTCTCCTGTTGATCGGGTGTAAGAATTTGACATTTTTAAAACTTTTGTTAAAATAAAGTCTCTGAAAAAAAACCAAATTTATTTTAGAATATAGAAATAAAACAAAGTTTCTCACATGCTTAAACCCAGAATTCAGTTGTCAAGAAGCAGAAAAGAGTTATGCATGTTGCACCGCATGGGGTGCAACCTTTTTATTTATTTATTTTTTATGGCGGGCCTAATCATGTCCGATAACTTCGTGTAACCCGATCTCTTTACTATTTATTGGACTTGATTTTTTATTTTTTATTTTTTTATCATCCAATTGACGATCAAGTCTCACTGTTCTTTGAACTCTTTTTTTTTTTTGAGTTGTTCAATTAAAGATCAAATTACACGGCATGTTTGATCACATAATGGGACCCATTAGAAAAAAAATTATAAGTCATCACAATCTTCCTTGAATTAGTGTAAGGTCCTAAAATATTATAAAAAAGTTCCTCAAAAGGATTTTTTTGTAGAAAAGTTGAGATTATAGAGTTTATTTGTAAATAGTAAGATTAAGAAGAGTTACTTGCAAAATCAATGATTGTTATAGAACGTTTGAATGTGATAAGATTTCCTTGATAAATAGTGAAGTGGAGGTATGGAAAAGTGGCTTAGGCGTAGGGGCGCAAACGGATACCCGAGTTCTGATTATCTGCTCCATTTCTTTTTATGTTAATAATTACGGATATTCATTAAAGATCATCCGTTAAGTTATAGAAAAGAAAAATAGATCTCGAATAATCATAGCAATTGGAAATAGAAGTAGTTGTTTCTGTATCCACCAACCCATTTCCATTTCTCAATTATCATGCATCTTATATATATTATTTTACAAGATAAAAATTAAATACATTAAATAAGTCCTTTTTTATATCCAATGGTGATAATATCTCTTAAAAGTTTGACAAAAGTAAGGTCATGGTAAGAAGTTGAAATTTTCTTAAAATTTAATGTGATTTTCTGATACATGATTTGGTAGATTCGTATGTACATTCCGACCAATAGATAAAGTAATTTTCAAAATTCAAAGTTCATAAATTGAAGGATTTACATAAACTAAAATCCTATAGGTTTGAATTTTTTATTACTAAAAGAAAATTTATTAGAAATGAATAGTAACAATGATTTAAAATAACTCTTATTGTGGTAATAGTGACAGTAACGATTGATTTAAAAATGAAAATTGATACAAAAGTAAAAACACTCATTTACGTTTTCATTTTTGTCTCCAATAAATCTTCTATCATTTAAAACATTTCCATCTCGGACCTACTTGCAGCCCTATTTAGGAAGAATTGAAGGTATCAATTCGAGTGGGTCTTTTCGTGCTAGCCACTCATAAGTACCCGCTGTGGGCATAAGGGTGTTAACGGAAGAGAGATTCACGATCTGCACCTTTGTACACATATTAAGGTTAAAAGCTAACATGAATTGAAAGTTTAATTTTCTTATAGGTTGTAGGATTATATATTAGCAGCCGTGGTTCTTTCACATTTGGAATATTGATTGGTGAATGGAACTGTTCAGATGACATTGAAGGTAATGCAACATAATGGTTTAGAACTTGGGCACCTCTGGACTTTGTAAGGAAAAGAAAAGAAAGGAGTTTTTTAAACTTCAATCCTCATAATGTAGCCCATCTTCAATAACTTTCTATATTACGACATATTCATATTTTTAGTCTCTTAAAATTTAATATATCTTAAACATCTAAATAACCAAATATAATATAAAAGGATCTTATCATTAAAACAGTGGCGGACGGAAAAATTATGTTCAGCGCGGTCACTAGTACATTCTGTACACATATAGGCCAAGTCTTTTGCTAGTCTCCATCGCCTTTGATGACATGAGGAGAGGACCAGTTTCCCCTTTGGAAGACGGCCGTCGCCTCTCGGAAGATTCCCTAAGAGTGGACGGTGGGAATTAAAGATATAATTAAGTTTTAATCCTTGAAATATAATGTATTTACAAAATAAACCCTCTAATCTAATTATTTATTTATAAGCTTTCAGAATCCTCCTTAAATTGGTGTAAGACTCCAAAATGTTTAAAAAAACTCCTAAGAACGTTAAAAAAACTCCTCAAAAGAATTTTTTTTATAAGACAATTGAAATTGTGAAGACTTATTTGTAAATAGTTAGATTAAAGTAAAGGAGTTATTTGTAATATCAACATTTTCGGAAGGTCAGAAAAAAATCCGGCCAAATGCGGTACAATGGGACCATATATACATTGGCATAGCAAAAGGATACACATGAACGTATCTATAACCCTCTAAACACGAATGTACAACATACCTTTCATACCAGTACATACGTGAAAACTCCAAAACCTCAATCTGCGTCAAAGGAACGCTGCCCCAACACGGGAATAAGCCCTGATGGAGTCCCCTTTCCGGCAGGGGGAATGTCACACAGCCGCCCCCACAAGTCACAATAATCACATTTGTTGTTGTTTTATGCAAGCTTCGTCGACCCGAAATATCCTACCAATTCGGAACTCTCATGATCCAGTACAAGTCGACTTGTGCCGACTTGCATGAGTCGCATAGAAAAGTTCTTACAAATTGTATAGACTCAATCGAGTCGCACTGACTCGGGTTTGTCTTAATACAGTACGAGTCGTCCGAATCGGCAGAGTCAATCTAGTTCGACAAACCATGCATGATTCTATGGAGAGCTTTGAACCCATGTCCCTTTCACCAAGAGGCCCTACAGGGGAGGCCCTTGAAGCAACAAGGACACCAACCCTATCTCCACCCTCTACCACATCTCTTGCACACCTCTTTTGGCTGCTGCACTTGTCTTGTGCACCCCGAGGGGTACACACTAATGCCATCAACAAGATACATATGGACACAATTAAACAACAATAACAGCCATGAAGCCCCACTGTGAGTTTTCCTTGTGCTGAGGGTACCCACATGCTCATGTGCCTCTCTCCCCTCACTACAGTTCAAAATTTGAACCAACGTTTAGTAGGCCTCAAGATGCCCGCACCACATAAAGCACACCACATTATTAAAAGGGATTCTCCAAACCACGAGGCATTGAGCTTGGTGCTTGTAGCACCAGTGACAATTATATTGTGATACTGTCAGAGTGGTGCAGAAATCATTCTTCAACAGTCTACCCATTTGCGTTCAAGATGTGGGAACTGCTCAGAGGAGTGGGGGATATGATAATCCTGCTCAGCCTTAGTTAAGAATATTTGGAGGCAAGGGCAAGTTCAAAACTGACATGTGACCAACTCATCATTGTTTAGATATTGCATGGCATTTGAACACTTCTTGTGGCAGAGGGAGAAGATTTTGAATCATTTGATAAACTAGCAAGCTCTTATTACAAGTAATACTTGCTACAATGCTCCAAAGGGCAGGCAAAAATCATCATCAGATCACAGGATCAGATGGCACACGGACTTTAAGTTTCATCGTATCTTCTGCAGGAGGACAGTGCATCGAATGCACGCCATCAAATCTTATGATCAGACAGCGCTTGCAGCTGTAATGTGTTGAACATAGCAACAAATATAACTTGGAAAAGAAAAGAAAGATGCTCGCTAGATTCTTACATTATGTAGGCAATCGTTTGAATAATCATAAAGTATTGTAAAATACTGCAGTTTATGTCTCACAAAAATATGATCATGGTAGTGTTTACCGTCAAGCCAAAAAAAGCACTTGAACCCTTTCAAGGCAAATTATGCACAGTAACCAGTTGATATTAGTGAAAATTAGTCACCCATTCACAAATCTTACTAACCATAGGGCTCTACATTTCAAAAAAAATAAAAATAAAAGTCAAAATCTCACAAATTTAACTAAACCATAATCTCATTCTGAGAATTATTTCTTCATTACAAAAGTGAGAAATTGAGAATGCGCAGTAATGCACTATCTTCCAACCATGGACGGTTGGGACTGCAGCAGGTAACTGCAACTCCGTTAAGTTTACACTGCCAAACTGGAGGCCAATTCACTTTGCAGATTGAGAACCTAGCTATTCCTGAACAGTGATAGCTGCTCAAGAACGAATATAACAAATATGAAAAGGGAGCATCTTTCTTCGACAACATGAACCAGAACTAGAAAGTGAACCCATCCCCCTTTGGCACTTTCCCCCTTCTCGTTGTTTGAGAAGTGTTGTCACCCACTAATTGAAGGCATGGAGTTGAGAGACAAAGATGGCAAGTTCTGAGCTGTGTCATTTAACTTCAGCTTTGCAGCAGCAGACTGCCTATTTAACAGTAGAAACTTACTTTTACAGATGCCAAAACTTTGACACAGACTAGTTTCCAATGCCCATCGCCTCATGTGCACTCACCAAAGCAGCCCCACAAGCCAAACAACAAATAAAAAGGAAACTTAATGGGGGGCAGATAGAAGCAATTACAGGCAGGCTGGAAACCCAAGCATTCTCACCCATCTCTAATTCCAGAAGCAAAAGAAGAAAAAATCCATCCTGATGTCCTACTTTACTGAGACCATGCCAAGGTCATGTGATGGACACACAACAGAAGCCCCAAAGATACAATACAAGCTTCAATTGAAGAGAAAGCTCCCCAGATGGCAATTGCAATGCTTTTTCTGTTTGGGAGGGTGGCGAGATGGGACGAAGAATGGAATCATCACTTACAATAAGGTGGTGTAAGAAAAATCATTTTTTTGGCCTTTGGTCATCCATCAGAATTATTAAGGAAATTGGGTTTTTCCATGTGCCTGACTAAGGTTTGAAGGGGAAGAAGGCAGTGGAATGACCTGTGACTGTGAGGAGCTGGAGTGGTGCTTGCCTTGCTCCTTGCTGTTGCTAATGATGATTGTGATAAAGGACCCGTCTTTCTCCTCTGAGCTCCTGGTCGAAGCAGCAGCGCACGGAGATGCCTTCCCAGCCACGCCCTCCTCAGCAACACCCCTGTTCCTGTTCACCTTGAGGGCCTCCTCCGTCAATGTCTTCCTGTAGAGCTTGTCCTCTGCATCCCTCAAAAACTTGAACTTTGGAGGCGGGGAGGACCTCATCCTGTTCCAGTCGTCTTCTTTGGAGGATTCAAAGAGAGGGTTGAATCCATGCTGGCTGTAGCAGTGCTCCATGGGCGTCAGAGGCGGCGTGAAGAAGGGAGGGGAGGAGAGGGGCGTGAGGAACGGGGTCTCTGCAGCGACGAGCACATCGCTTAGGCTCCTCCCTCTGGAGCTCTTCCTGCTCTTGTCCCCCCTGGACCTGCCGTCCTCGGACTCCAAGTCCTCCTTGGTCTCCTCCTTGATGGTGAAGAGGAACCGGGGAGGGCCCGAGAGGTTATGGAGCCGCATGAGCTCCGTCTCGACGCCATCTTCGCCTCCGAAGGGTTTGAGCAGGAACTCTTTGCCGGAGGAGTCAAGCTGGTGCTGGGTGTCCACGGCGTCGTCCGCTGTCCTGCCAGAGGCGCAGAGCTCTTGGGGGTTCAGAACCGCCGGCCGCAGGGAAGACGGCTTCTTCCAGCAGAAGAGGTAGAGGAGCTCCCTGGGGGAGCTGGCGTAGTCTTCTTCTACCTCCCTGTTAGCTATCTTCTTCTTCCACCACAGCAGGTAGTAGACCTCCGCAACGAGGGCCAAGAACAGGCAGCCGAACACGAGGCTCAGACCGATTCCCAAGCTGCTCAAAGGCCTCATCTTTGACGATGACTCATCCCCAAGAACACGAAACTCCTGCAAATCCTGCCCCCCACTCGCCAAATCTCACCCCAGATTACAGAAAAGATTCCAAACCCAGATGAGTTCTAACAGTCCAACACAGAGACGAGCCAGAAAACTGGCATTTGCAGGAGAATAGAAGACCCACAGAAGAGAGGCAGAAGACACTAAAAAAAAAAAAAATCTCTAGTGTCTACAGGACGAAATCTAACAATTGTTGCCGAGCAACAAGAACATTAGAGACAAAAGAAGCACACAAAACTTGGATAAAATCTTACAAAGGCAAAAAGGAAAAAAAAAACTCCCCAGCTACAGATGACAAGGACCCAAAATTTCCGCCTCCCCAGGAACAACAACAGTGTTGCCCCCCCCCCTCACCCCGCCCGAAACCACGAAACACTGTAACAAAGCTCAAACCTTTCACCTCGGCGAGGGCGGGCACCCCATACCCATGATCAAAGAGCTCGGAAAGACTCCGCCTTTGGCCGGAAAACCACAAGATCCGGTTACATGCACCGGACTCCTCGCAGGAAGGTTAACTAGCACCCTTCGAGACAGACTCCTCGCCTCCCCACCTTGAGCAGCCCGAGGGCAGCCATAATAATGTGGATGAAGAACGCCCAGACAGCCAAAACGTCTGCGTTTTGTGTGCTTGCGTGCCCCGCGGGCACTCTCCCCAGCTCTTTCCTGCGTACGTATGCGTGGGGCGTAGAAGGGGCTTGGGGGAGATCGCGTGGTTCTAGAGGATGCTCACATGGGGTGATGGGGATGGGAGCGGAAGCAGCGGTGTCACTTCTTCTTCCCAACGGCATTAAATTAAAGAAAATCCTTTTTTCACTGTTGGCCCCTCCCCAGTAAAGATGATCTCCATGTAGGGCTGTCAATGGGTCGGGTTGGCCCGCGGGCTCACGGGTTGGGCCACGGACGGGTTCAAACTCGGGCCCCAGTTTGAGCCCGCGGGCCAACTCGGGCCTAAGTTTTCCAGCCGGTGAGCTGACTCGCCAACTTGGGCCACAACACTGAGCCAACTCAATTCTTTCTCCCAACCTCCCACCGCCCCTAGAACCCCTAGTTGGCGCTTCTTCTTATTTGACAGTTGCCTACGGGTTCGTCCCCGACGTGGAGTTGAAGGTGGAGCCTTGACGGACGTTGAGTTGGTGACGGCGAGGGTCACAGTGAACCTCCTCCTCTACTCCTTCCTCCAGTAGAGCAGCCACTGGCGAGAGACCTTCACCGCCAACCCCGGTGGCAACTCCACCCTCGCCGTGTACGTCTCCATCAGGCAACGGACGCTTGTCAACGTCCTTGAAACGGCCTTTGTATCAAGGGCGGAAGACACCAAGCTCACCGCGATCGACGGGTAGTTCAGCTGCTCGGCGTCTAGCTTCCTGGTAACGGCGCACTGCACCGGGTACCCGGCGGCGACTGACGCCTCCACGTCGGTGTACCTAAGGCCGCAGAGGTAGCGGACGTATTGCGGAACTCGATGTTGTAGACGAGCCCCAGGTCGATGGCCCTCCACGGGTCCACCTGCCTAGCGCCGGCGGCCAAGAGGCTCGCCGCGGAGCCCGTCTCGTCGGTGATGGGTTCTCCACTTGCGGCGTGCCCCGCTTTGGCCGTCGTCATGATGGTTGACCAGAGCATGGCGGGGGTCCACTGGGGGTTGGACTTACTCAGTATGGTGGCGATGCCGGCGAGGTGGGCAGCTGCGATGGAGGTGTTGGAGGCGAGGAAGAACCCAGTCTGCACGGCGTGCGATGCTGCAAGGATGCTGACGCCTGGGCCGACAATGTTCAGCTTCAGGATGCTCCCGTTGACGGCGCTCAGTCTCCGGGAAGAGAAGGCGACCACGGCCGGGGCGTGGCAGTCCATAAAGGGTAGTGCCGCTGGGCACCATGGCCGCCGTCGGCCGGATTGAGCTCGTGGCGTACTCCACAAGCTACAGCGAGGCGTTGTAGTCGATGGCCAAGGTGGGGATGTCCACATTGGAGACCTCAGTGATTGTTTACCCTTTCCTCTCCGAGTTCATGATCACCATGGCGACCCTGCCGGCGTTCTTCACTATCTTGGCCTTCTCGACTGTGGTGTTCGCGCTAGTGTAGCAAAGGACGACCTCGTCGGCGACCTTGGCCCTGCGTAGCTTGGAGCGGGCCTCCCCGAGTGGGTGCCCCTGTTTTGGGATCGAGTATATTAAGGGCATTTCGTCGAATAGGTTGCTGTCATTGCGGTAGATGGACTCTCCTGAAAGCTCCACACCGTTCCTAAGGCGGAGGGACGCCCTTAGGACACGGTCGGTGGTGCTTGCCTCGACCATCATGATCTACGGTGCGTCGTTGCGAGGGTCCCCGAGGGCCCGTCTTCGAGCCCCAGTGGCGGAGGCACATGGCGGACCAGAGATGGGGGCTCGACGCAGAGGGCGGCAGCGCGGTGGCAAGTGTAGGCGAAGGCGGCGAGGTTGGGGGAATGGAGGAAGGAGACGGCGAGCTATACGTCGTTGGAGAAGTCGGAGAAGGATGCTGGAGGTGGAGGGGGTCCCGGTGACCCTGCATCACTGTTGGCGGTACGATGTCTGAGGACGAGCAAGAAGGGATGCACGAGACGGGCCAGAAACGGGCCCCACGGGCCTTGTAGATAAGTTGCGGGCCGGGCCGGGCCAAGTTTAGTTGTGGGCCGGGCTGGGTTTCCGTCGGGCCGGGCCCATTGACAGCCCTACCTCCATGTGTGGGTGGGCTTCTAGGCTTATCCCTCCTCCCCTTCTCTCCTCCTCTCACCACTGTTTGGGATGCCCTCACTCCTCCCCTTTAGCTCTGTATCCTTCTGTTCATACCCAAGATACTCAGGATATTTAAAAGAGTAATTTCATACTAATCAATCTTATATGTTAGATTTTTAAAACATCATACTTGCATATTATTTTGTATACTCTCTTAATACGTATAATGTTTTAAAATTATCATTGTGAGAGTATATTTAATATGTGAAAATATTGCATATATGCCACAGAAATGATATATTTGATACATATGTTATTTGTAAAGATATGTAAGATAACATACAAGCATGAAAATTATGAAAAATAACACACAAGAGTGGCAAGTGATATGGAATTATGTCTATTAATCTCCCTGAGTTTTCCGTCATACCTTGAGAAAAAATCTCACAGATTGTATGTTTTTGTAGTAATATTCCATTTCTTTGTGAACTTCAACTCTACTTCAGACAATCAATTTTTACTGTTCAAAAAAAAAAAAAAAGACATTAACCGAGCCACAATCAGCTGGTCTCAGTTCCTCTCTCCCGTCCTCTCACCCCTATTATGGCGCTCTCACTCTGTTCTCCGTTCTCATTTTCGCGTTCCGTGAAATAATTATTATGTACAAATATTCATCAGATCTCTTTAATAAAAAAGTTTTGAATGTGAATACTTAACGTGTAAATTTGACAAGTTTGAGACCACAGTCTAGTCTCACTTTGATAGCAAAATCTAGTGGAATAAGACTTCGGTATTCTCGAAATAACTCAAACTTGGATGTAATAGGAGGGATCGAATATTTCAACTAAGAATAACTTATTATCAAAATAAACATAATCTGAATAAGTTATTCCACCTTACACTCAAGAATTTAATTTTTTTCTTCTTATTTGACTTTGTTATCAAACTAAAATATCTCTTCTTCTGAAATACATAATTTAAAATAACTCATTGGTTCGTAACCTATTTTGTTATCAAAGTGAAAATAAAAGAAAGAAGAATAATACCTGTTGTAATGCCTCTCCTAACTACAATGGGGGCATTATAGTGGGTCAACAGAAAAGAAAAATTATATATTTTTTTAAGTCGGATCCGACACATCTTACCCGTTAGTACAGTGCAACATTCGATCGGACGATCTAAAATAATTTTTTTAAAAATAAATATTATTAAATTTGGCCCATTAAATACTTTTTTAAATTTGATTTTTTAATTTTAGATTTTTTTTTTAAATCGTCTGATCTGACATTGCACATTTGCACAGTACGAACAAATATGACATATCTTGTCTGACCTAAAAATATTCCAAACAAATTTCTTTTTAACTTACTACTACAATGTTCCCATCACAATTAGGGAACTGTGTTAATACCAAGTTACGAAGCAAGCCATGATTCGGTCCGAGTGGCCTTTCTCTTCCCTTCGACCGTCAGATTCCTTTCTCCTTCCATGCACCATCTGGAGGACGCCTTTCGGCAGCTTTTGGCCGAGTTTGTTCTCACCCTCGGCAACGCTAAACCCCCGCAACACCCCTTAGTACTTCACAACTTTCGATATTCTGTTCCGCACGCACGCTTGCGTAAACATCAGGAAGATTAGTTTCCCGGAGGCCGTCTTCAGCATCACTAGCCCGAGGCACGAGGGTGCACGACCCCGCGAGACAGCAAACCGCAAGTCGGAGGCTGGCAACGCAAATTAATGCAATATTTTCTCAGAACTGCTAGCTGCACCACCTCATGCAGCAGCTGCGGTTTTTTCTTTTATTTTTAAGTTTTCTTAGGTCAGTTCATACATATCTTGTAAAAGTCGATCTTTGAATAATTTAATTCAATAAACAACTAGCGCTATAAACGGGTAGGATACGGATACGGAAACAGGTGTTTCTGTTTTTCGATTATGATAAGGATAGCCTGTTTCCGATTCCGATAAGATCGGAAAGTGCATTATTCATTTCTGTTTCCGATAAAATCGAAAAGTTTATTTTCCGTTTCCGATTTGTTTCCGATTCTGATATTGGAATCGGATATTATTTTCGATAATTATCGAAAATTATTGATTTCTTGATTTATTTGTTTAAAACATATAAATGAAACCTAAATATAACCAATACGTCTTAGTATATTAGATAATGATTAATAAGATTAAAACAATCCTAAGGTTAATATTATTCTTAATAATAAATTTAATAACAATCGGAATCGAAAATCGGAAAGCGGATATGGAAACAGGAGTTTCTATTTCTGATTCCGATAGTTTATCGGAAATATCCGATTTTGATTCCGATAGTTATCGGACGGATATTTTTTGTCGGAAATGGATATTTTTTTCGATAATAGATCGAAAAATCGGATAATCGAGTTACCGTTGACAGCCCTATAAATAACTTAATTTTATTTTTAATTTTTTTAATTATTTAATTAAAAATCATTATACGATCTTATAAAATATGACAAGAGCCACTACAAAAAATTAAAAAAATTGACTCATACTTTTTTAATGTCGCTTTTATGGGCTCGTGGTCGTGGATTTCTTTTTCAGAAAGCAACGTGCACGTAAAGGCCGCGTCCGTGGGGACGGTGAAATCCCAGCTGTTATGTTGTCTTCTTCATGACATGAACCCCCCCCCCTGCGTTACACGGTTTTGATTGGGTATCCCTAAATACCCTTATTCATATATATTGCTTAATTAAGTGACAATTCTAGACGTAATCCGATCTTTGAAAATGTAATCTTACAAATAAGAGAGAATAATTCTGTAGTACACTTTATATAATTATATTTGTGCCAAATTTACGATTAAACTATTGAAGAGAGAATATGCAGAAACATTTAAAGATTTTAAGTACGTAAAACGTTCATGGGAGCTTCTATTTGTAATCTAAGGAAACTAAAAAGCATACCAGCCCATATATAGCATAGTTTCTAATTGAAAATACTTTTGAACTTTTCCTTGTTTCGAAGAAGCTACATTTGACTGTACCGGACATTTATGTAATTTTTTGACTATGTTCTGGCTTTCAAGAAAATGCTTTAAACTGAGATTTTGCTAGGTTGAGGTAAAAAGTAGGATTTTTATATAAAAAAAATCTAACTTATATAACTATACAAATTAGCTATAATCACTCTCACTTCATATTTTCTACTTTAAAAATAAAAATAACAAATAACTTCCTAAAAAACATTTCAGCTAACACCACACGAATATGGACATTGCTCGCCTGTGTACCCGAAGGCAGTCACTAATGAGTGTACAGTACATCGTGGGTGCCAAATCCTTGAACATTATCTAGAAGGGAGAAACGTTAAGAATCTGGTAACTACTGTCAAATTTTGGCATGAACTTTAGGAATCTCTTTCTTGGATAAATTTTGTAGAGATTTTTAGATAAAATTCTGTAAATATAGTAAATTCGAAAATAAGTTTCTATATCTTGTATATTTTGATATTAGTCTTTAAAAATTTTAATTTTTAAATTTTACCGTTTGTTTCTGTCATTTTTCTTAACTCTATCATAGTTAGACATGAGTTTAAATTTAATTGACTTTGAAAAAGTCACTTATATCTCATTTGAATTTTGAGTTTTACTTGATATACTGGTAGTTAGCATTGCACTAGCTGTTGATGCAACTAAAATAAAAAAAAAATAAAAGTTTTTAGGTTGTCCCAAACATGTTTCATGTATCCGGACAACCTGATCTCTGATCGGATGATAAAAAAGTAAAAAATAAAAAGTTATTATTGCTCGACCCATTAAGGTCATCTTTTATTGTTAATTGGGACTCAATCTTTTACTTTTATAGTCATTTCAAGTGTTTTAATTCATTTTAACATTGGTTTAATTGAAGAATGTTTTCATGAATATTTATTTCTTTTAAATGTTTTTTTAATAAGAAGGATTTATTAGAAAAGTATATTAAGTTAAGGGACTAATATCATAATATGTAAGATACAGAAATTTATTTCAAAATCACTAAGATATATAGGGATCAATATTAAAAAAAGTCCAATTTTCTAAATTAAGCTTGGAAACACAAAGAGAAGTTCTGAAATCTTAGAGGGAGGAAAGTCTATATTATGTAAAAACTTTTGCAGACAAACCTTGTATGAATGGGGAACAAAAATCCTCTGCAAGATTCCTTTTCACAAAAAAATAAGCAGGTGGATACGGCATTCCCCTCATTATAGATGGCCTCAACATTGATGATTTGATAGGGGGGTAAATTATAAGAAGGAAGTTACTTCCTGCTTATAGATTAAATTATATGTGTGAACATAAGTTTAATCGTATGTTGTTTCTAGTGGGAGCGAAGAAATCTTACTTTCAAAATATAAATATGTATAAATTCTTCTTAAATAGTTCTTACAAATTTACTTGTAAAATATATGACATTTCTGAAAATGAGCCTTGCAAATAGTGAATGAAGGAGAGGGGATTAAAAGAATAATATGGATAATAAGACATGTAATTATGTAGGTATTATAGAGGTGAGAAATGAGAGTTATAAATAGGATATGATCAATAGCTAAACAGATAGATATTCGGATAATCGGACTCGAAATAGGTGTGCTTATCCTAAATTATTTAGATACGGATAGTATCTTTATCTTTTTTCTTTAAAATATATCATTTTATGGTCTTCAAGCTTCAGAAACATACTGATAATTGAATTTTCTGGTACCATTTACTTCCTTACTTCTTAGCACTAGGATAGTTATCATCTCAGAGCCGTTTAAATGTATGCCGATGACTAATGACAGTAGGAGCGGGACAATTGACAATTTTTAGGATTAAATGTACCATAATTAGAGATGCATATGAAACTTATTAAATAATTGAACACATTGTGAGTCACTGCTGCGAGTCGCTAACTAATGATAGTACAAGGTATTTGAAAGTAATCGAATAAAAATTAATAAATTCCCTTGCAACCAGATAAAATGGTATTACAAATAACTTGCAAAGTAGGTCTAAGATTCATCTCGAGCAAAAGTCATGGTTATTGATCAGCTGCAAGCTGCACTGAAAGCTCGACACAATTGGAATTGGTAATTAAGTTAAAAGGAGTACGTACGGTTGGATTTTAATCATGGGAGATGGATTCTGTTGGGATTTGCGAAGATCTTTTTCGTGAGTATGAAGTATAAAAATCAACTTTGGGAGAATTTATTGATTCTCCTATATCTAAAAAGATTAAATTACTAGAGAATCTGGAATGAGACTGGGAGATAGTCTCTCACCACATCACCTATCAGAGTTAATTAATTTACATATAGAAACTCTTGTTCAGATTTTTATATCTTATTCGCATTTCATCTTTAAACTATCTTTGTTCCACATAGGGTCTTTTGGCGTTTGGATCCTGAAAAATCTAGCATGATGAATTGAAGTTGAATCAAATCAAGTTATAATGTTAACAATTCATATTTTTTGTTTTACCTTTCTCACTATCAAAACTTGTACAAAGAGATAAACGAATTCATCTATACAAAATAACAAAATCAAAGCTACAAATTCAAATTACAAGACTACTCGAAAACATCTAAAATTTTTAACACACATTATAATCTGACTTCTTATTTGAAGATATAAAATTAAATGAAATATATTCTAATGATTCAACAACTCCTTGACTCAACTTAATCCGCGCAAGGTCGGGTAAGAAACCCCTCCAATCTTAACCCAATTACCAAACTCAAATTTTATCAAGTTCAACTCGATCCAATCATCAAGGTGATCGTTTTGTGTTCGGATTTTGACTCACCCAAAATTACTGCCCTAACTTGAGTGCCACAGAACAGCTGGTGAAACAAAAGAAACGGCAGAAATTTAAATTGTTTGTACAGGATGGTAACTTGATGATACAACAAAGTTGGAGGCTCATTTGTTTTGATATATGTTCGTGCATGTGCCCATGATGTAGGGCCACCTGCACGGCTGCATCGACCAAGCTCTAGGGTTGGCGAGCACCCGGGACAAAGGAAGTGCCAATTAGGGAGCATTGAATGGTGAGACAGGCCAAATTGGCTGGACGCCATGCCCTTCTTCCCCATTAGTTTTTGTTGCTTGTGACTTGTGAGACCCTCCCCCCCGTCACAAGAAAATGAGAATTTTTGAAGTCACAGAAGACAGAGTGCCTTGTCCCCACCCATTCACATGCATGCCCGTGATCCCCCTCTTCCTGTGCACGGCTTCCCTCTTCCCCGTGGCCTTGGTGAGAACAAGGTCATCAAGTTGGAATTTGAGAAAAAATCGGTGTTAAATAAAATTAAATCATAACTTGATGAAAAAAATAAAAGTTTTGTGTAAAAATAGTGAAAGAGATGTTATTTTTAATATATACATTTTTAAAAAAAATGTAATATAGTTTTAAAAATGTGTGACTCGTGAATGACTTAATTCCATTTGGAAAATATGAGATAAAATCTTAATTAACCTTTTCAATCTATAAATATTCTTAGGATTCTTTCGAAAATTCGTAATTTATTCGGAAAAATACATTAAGATGAACAAGAATATAATTAAGTAATATATATTTTTTAAACATAAAGCACTTTAATGATACATTGGATGTGAAACTGATGGCTCATAAAGAAGTGCAATCCAATCAAATACGTGATTTTTTTTTTAAAAGAGCAAGTCTTAACTAAATTTTATTTACAGAAAGTATCTCCCAAATTACAAGCATACAAAAATACATTTGTTAGAGAGAAGAATATAACGATTATTCTTTTTAATATAGTTATGTGTCTTGTAGAAGGATGGTTTAAGTAAGATTACACTATTCCAGCATGAGCCATCGGATCTTGATCGGATGGCCTAGGCTGCTTTTGCCAAGTACGGACAGCTACAACTTTTATTTGTTTTTCCAAGTAGGCCCCTCTCATTCATCCAATTTTCCTCCCCCTCCCTCCCATAACTTGAGGGTGTGGAAGGCATGTGAGAAACTGGGATGAGGGTGGGGCAGCATTTTTTTCTGATTTTTTTCAATATTATATTTTTCATTAATTACTTGGACTATATCTTATTACTATACCCACGTAATGACATTGAAAAGGATAATCATGATATTTTTTTTCCACTAAAATGAACACTAATGATACTATGGTTTTATGAAAGATAAGCTAGCTGCAAGATTTTTTTGGCTATTTTACCTGATATCAAGTTGCAACTCTTTTAAGAGATTTGCACCAATCTTTTAATTGGAGATAACTTTGACCAACAGGTTTGATGAGGCAGAATCCGATTCGGCCCATTGAAGCAGGCCCAGACCCCATTCAGCCCAACAGCAGCAGTACCAGGCCCTCCGGCGGCCTTCGGCCCGTCAGCGGCCCAGCAGCCTACGGCCCATAAGCGGCACCGTCGCTCTCGGCCCAACAGGCTTCAGCCCGTCAGCGGCCCAACTCCCTTCGGCCCGGGAGCAGCGCGGCAGCCTAGGGCCCAACAGGCTTCGGCCCATCAGCGGCCCAACCCCCTTCGGCCCGGTAGCCGAATCCGGCCCACTCCGGTGGCGGATCGGGCGCTATGGCGGTTTATCAGTAAACCTTCAATTAGTCCTATATCGGCTGCCACCGTTAACCATCCGCTATCCTCTGCTATAAATATCCCGCTGTTTGTGGCCAAGAGGGTGGTGGGAAAAACGGATGCCTCCCCAAGCTTCCGAAACCCCTTAAAGGACTTCTGTCCGAATAGCATTATAGCTGCTCTTTCTTGCTTTCTGAATCGAATCTTCTTCAGGAGCTAACTTGACCGTCGGAGGGGGTTCCCCAGGGCTGACGCCCGGGACTCCTGCTGACCGGTTCTTCTTCTTCTTTCCTTCCTACAGGGGCTCGGTTCGAATCATCGCCGACCTCCCCGAGTCGGTCTCGGCCGCCGACTTCGGATTCCTCTCCCTGGTCTCGACGCCGAACGACCGGCCGCCCCAAGCAAGGAGACTCGGTCTCGCGCTGAAGGAGCCTTCGGGCTCGCTGTCCAAGGGCAAGCCCGCCGGCTGTCCCACGCCAGGAGGCTCGGCCTCGCGCTGAAGGAGCTTTCGGGCTTACTGTCGGAGAGCGAGCCGTCCCCCCGTCCGATCTCGGACTTTCCGGCTTCTGCTCTGACGCTCGCCGACCGCTCGGCCGAGAGAAGCTCCTGCTCGCGCCGTGCCCCCGTCCGCCGAAGGAGCAGCGGCTCACTATCCAAGAGCAGCTCCGGCGGCCGATCGCGCCCCCCGCGGGCGGATCCGGGCCATCCCGAGAAGCCCCGTCTTCGCCCCGTTGCGGATCCCCGTCGGGTCCCCTTCCATCGTTCGGTCCGGACCGGCTCCGGATCCTCTTTTCCGGATTCCGTCCGCAGGATCCGGTCGTGATAGATCCAGTCTACATCACGTGGCGCCGTCTGTGGGAATCAAACAAACAAGTCATGTCTCAACAACCAATAAACCGACGATCCGGTCAAAGCGAAACAGAGGAACAGGAGGCCCCGGCACAGTTACCACTTTCCAAAGGCACCCCATCCGCCCCTTTGAGCGCGGCATGGCTGGTCACGCCAGGGTCCACGACTGAAGATAGCCGGATAAAGGAACTCCAGCAACAAATGACCACACTGACTGCCACTGTCACATCTTTGGCAAACATGGTATCTGCCATGGCCCAGTACATGGGGGTGTTAAGCCAACTCCCCCATCAGGCACCTCTCTTTCGCCCTGTACAGAACGAGGAGCCTCGGCCAGCGTCTTCGCAAGTCTTTGTCGACGAGGCCGTTTCGGTGAACGACGAGCCCTCGGCACCGCCTGCCCCTCGGGTAGCTCGCCCACTGCTTGTAAATCAGGAACCTCCACATGGGCGATATTGGAAGGAGCGGGGCCGAGGCAAGCGACAGGGGCCGCAGCCACAGCACCTACCGCTACCTGCTCCCCCTTCCCAAATGCTTACGGAGATGAAGCATATGCTCCGACGGCCATCACGCATGAAAACCGACCCTCGCCGAAGGGACCCCAGCCAATACTGTGAGTATCACCGGGAGGTCGGCCACACGACTGATGAATGCCGGCAACTTCGGGAGGAGATAGATCGCCTCGTCAGAGCAAGCCAACTGCCACTACACTGGTAGGAACAGCCTCGACAGAGGCGCGACCGAAGAACCTCGGAGCAACGAGGCAGCAACTGGAGAGATCCCTTTTTCTTTTCAAAGCTATGCCTTTAAAATGACGGAAGTATTTGTAAAGGGAAGCAACCGAGGGGTCCGCGGATTAGGGACCCCTTCGGACATGCATCCCCCTTTGACTAAAATACGGGGTACCTTCGGCACTTCATATAAACCAACCTGGAATTTAGCCAGGAGACATAAGGAAAGTCTGTTCTTTGAAAAGTGTCTCAGCAACAATTCGCAAAAGTCCGCGGCAACCTGATTCGGAATGGCTCCGACCATGCGTACCGAATCAGAGCGGCACAGTATATTTTAAGCCCGCAGGTAACCCGTACCGATCGGGAAGCGGCACGGTATTTCTAAGACCGCAGGTAATCCTGATTCGAGGGTGGCTTCGGCCACGTATACCGGATCGGGAAGCGGCAATGTATATTTTAAGCTCGCAGGTAACCCGTACCGATCGGGAAGCGGCACGGTATTTCTAAGACCGCAGGTAATCCTGATCCGAGGGTGGCTTCGGCCACGTATACCGGATCGGGAAGCGGCAAGGTATATTTTAAGCCCGCAGGTAACCCGTACCGATCGGGAAGCGGCACGGTATTTCTAAGACCGCAGGTAATCCTGATCCGAGGGTGGCTTCGGCCACGTATACCGGATCGGGAAGCGGCAAGGTATATTTTAAGCCCGCAGGTAACCCGTACCGATCGGGAAGCGGCACGGTATTTCTAAGACCGCAGGTAATCCTGATCCGAGGGTGGCTTCGGCCACGTATACCGGATCGGGAAGCGGCAAGGTATATTTTAAGCCCACAGGTAACCCGTACCGATCGGGAAGCGGCACGGTATTTCTAAGACCGCAGGTAATCCTGATCCGAGGGTGGCTTCGGCCATGCAAACCGTATCGGGAGCGGCATGGTATTCTCTAAGTCCGTGTAAACCGTATCGGGAGTGGCTTCGGCCATGTAATCCGGATCAGGACGCGGCATGGTTTTTCTCTAAGTCCGTGTAAACCGTATCGGGAGTGGCTTCGGCCATGCAAACCGTATCGGGAGCGGCATGGTATTCTCTAAGTCCGTGTAAACCGTATCGGGAGTGGCTTCGGCCATGCAAACCGTATCGGGAGCGGCATGGTTCTCTCAAAGTCCACAAGTCCTTCGATCCGACGAATGGCTTCGGCCATGTAATCCGGATCAGGACGCGGCATGGTTTTTCTCTAAGTCCGTGTAAACCGTATCGGGAGTGGCTTCGGCCATGCAAACCGTATCGGGAGCGGCATGGTTCTCTCAAAGTCCGCAAGTCCTTCGATCCGACGAATGGCTTCGGCCATGTAATCCGGATCAGGACGCGGCATGGTTTTTCTCTAAGTCCGTGTAAACCGTATCGGGAGTGGCTTCGACCATGCAAACCGTATCGGGAGCGGCATGGTATTCTCTAAGTCCGTGTAAACCGTATCGGGAGTGGCTTCGGCCATGCAAACCGTATCGGGAGCGGCATGGTTCTCTAAAAGTCCGCGAGTCTTTCGATCCGACGAATGGCTTCGGCCATGTAATTCGGATCAGGACGCGGCATGGTTTTCTCTAAGTCCGTGTAAACCGTATCGGGAGTGGCTTCGGCCATGCAAACCGTACCGGGAGCGGCATGGTTCTCTTAAAGTCCGTAAGTCCTTCGATCCGACGAATGGCTTCGGCCATGTAATCCAGATCAGGACACGGCGTGGTTTTCTCTAAGTCCGTGTAAACCGTATCGGGAGTGGCTTCGGCCATGCAAACCGTACCGGGAGCGGCATGGTTCTCTTAAAGTCCGTAAGTCCTTCGATCCGACGAATGGCTTCGGCCATGTAATCCGGATCAGGACACGGCATGGTTTTCTCTAAGTCCATAAGTCCTTCGATCCGACGAATGGCTTCGGCCATGTAATCCGGATCAGGACGCGGCGGGCTATTTTCTAAGTATGCGTGGGACAAAGCGAGAGCGGCTTCGGCTACAGAAGCCGAATCTGAAACAGCTTGATCTGCTGACGAGATACTGTCGACGACCTATCCGAACCTACGTTAGGTCTCGGCTTCGCAGGCTATAGCGGACGACGAAAGGATCTCAGATTTCGGAAAGACTAGGTCCACTCGTCATGCAAGAAACGATAAGGTAAAGCCCAAAAACGTTCCTTGTATTCTTGAACAGAAGGAAGTACAAGCTCGGCCATATACCTGGCCGAAGGCTTACAAAAGCAGAAAAGCAAAAACCGAGGGGAACCCTCGTATCAGTCCTCGACGGCCCTCTCCTCCTCCGCCTCGACGACATTTCGGCCAGGAGAGGGAGAGGGGGAGTCAACAATCTGCACCGATTCAGGAGCAGCAGCCTCGGCGGGAGCCTCCTCTGCGGGAGCTTCCTCTGCGGGAGCCTCCCCGGCGGTCTCGACCTCACCCTCAGCATCTGGAGGCAAGGCCCTCTCAGCCATGAGGCCCTTCCACCAGGATAGGAGCTCCCTTGCTTCCTCGCCCCTCGGCAGAGCTTCCCCGGTCAGATCGACGTCCGGGCAGGCCCTCTGGGCGACGACCAGTCCGAGGTCGAAGACCGAAGAAGACGCCAGCAGCTGGGCTCGGAGGATCTCTTGGGCGTATTCACGCCCGGCTTTGAAATCGGCTATGGCCGATTCCGCCGCCTCCTCCAGTTCCCGCTTTAGGGCCGAGACCTCCTCGGCAAGGCGGCGCTTCTCCGAAGCCCACCGGGACTCCTTGTCCTGGATCCGGGTCTTAAGCGCCCGGTTCTCGTCCTGAGCCGCAGCGAGCGCGCCCTCGGCTTTCTCTTTGGCCTCAGCAGCAGCGCGGGCTTCTGCTGTCCTCTCCTCTAGCTGCGCCCGCACCCGATCGCTCGCGGTAGTGAGCCTGTCAACCAAGGGCTCGATGCGGGGCGCCGCCGAGGTACCTTCACCGGAACCGGCCGGACCCACCTTGGCCTCCAGAAGTTTGAGGCGGAGCAGCTCCTGTTGGTGCATCAGGACGCTGCCCGTCATCGCAGCCTGCGAGCCGAAGAGCGGACAAGGGTTAGAAAATCCGGAGCCAATGGAGGATAGGTTGAAAAGTTTTCGGACTTCTTACCTGAACCAACAACCGAGCGCTCATCGCCGCCAGGTCGGCAATCGAATGCTCCCTCAGCTCTTCGAAAGCTGACGGGAGAGTGAAGCTGCTGAGCAGACGAAGGCACGTCTGCGGGTCCTGCATACTTTCATCTCTGACACCGGCCCCTGCCGGTACGGCCGGAGGAGAGTCGCCCCTCGGCGCCTCGGGGGACGCCAGCCTTGCGGCCCTTCGGGTCCCGGTGCTCCTCCTGACCAGCGGAGCCATCTCCACCTCTTCGGCCTCCTCTTCTCGGGGGCTCTTCGACGCTCGGCCGCCCCTTCGAGCGGCGAATTTTGTCTTCTGCTCCCTCTCGAGAGCAGCGGCGGCAGCGCGGCCCTCGGCGGAGGCCGCAGTCCTTGGGACCCCGCCTCGGGTCCTCGGAGCCCCAGAGCCTCGGCCGGACCTGCCTGCTGCTTGCGGGACCGGCGCCCGGCCTGAACCGCGTTGGTCGGCTATCAGGTCGAGGAGGTCATCAAGACCGGCCATTGCTGCAGGCAAAAGTGGCGCGTTAGTAACGAGACAGTGGTCAAATACTAATACAAAGCTGACTTACCCTCGGCCGAAACTTCATCAGCCTCGTTAGCCGGAGGAGCTTCGGCCGGAGGAGCGGCAGTCCTTCCCCCGCGGCCCCGCGGAGTCTCCCCGGGAGGAAGGTAAGGAAAGGCCCGCTCCGGATCAAACTTAGGGTCCGGCCAAACCCCGGCGTTTATCAGCCGCTCCGTGTCGGTGAGAAGCTCTGAGACGCCGTATGGGGCCTTAACCTGGACGTGGCCCACGATAGTGCTCTGAACAGGGGTCAGAGCAGGAGGGCCCGAGAGGCCTGCAGCCAGCGGCGCCCATTCGGTGGGAAAGGGCCACACGCCCTTCTCGTTCTCCGGCAGAGAGACGAAGATGAACTTCCTCTTCCAGCCGTGGATGGACGAAGGCTTCCCGGAGAAGATGCTTCGGCCAACCCGAGGGACGAAGCAGTACCACTCGGACTTCCCCAGCGTTTGGATTTTGAAGAGGTAGCGGAAGACATTGATGGAGGGGCGGATTTTTATATGAGCAAAGACGCTCAGAAATCCGTACACAGTACGCCAAGAATTGGGGAAGAACTGAGACGGGGCCAGCCCGTAGAAGCTAAGGAGATTAATGACGAAGGTGGGGAGAGGGAGACGAAAGCCCGCCTCGAAGCTATCAACATAGATGGAAAAGGAGCCCGGGCGAACAGTATTTGCCCTGGTGGCAGAATCGGGCCGATGGGGGGTCGTCCAAGAAGGAAGCTGGAAGTAAGAAACTAGGTTCCTCACCTCTACGTCCGAGAGGGCGCAGGATGCTCCCGAAACAGTGTCCGGAGGACGGCGCCCCGAGGTGGAAGCCTGGCCTGGGACCCGGACATCCTGGGTAGCCTCGGCTTCGGGAGCCTCGGCACCAGAAGCTTCGGCCTCAGAAGCCTCGGCACCCGAAGCCTCGGTCCCAGAAGTCTCTACCTCGGAGACCTCCGCTCCAGAGGTCTCCGACCCCTCGGTCCCGGAGTTTTCAGACTCCCCAGGCATTGCGGAAGCGAGGGATCCCGAGGCAAGAGGATCTGACAGAGAAGACTTAGGAGAATGGGGGGGAGTATACTCCTCGTCCGAAGGAGTAATCTCGCTGGAAGAGCTCCGGACCATAAGGCCGCGAAAGGGAAAAAGGAGGTCAAAGCTTACTCGCGGAGAGGGGGAGGAAGTCTCTCTTGAGCCAAATGCAACCTCAAGCCTCCAAGCTCCACCGGCGATGCACTCTGAGGGACGAAGAACCTCCCACGGTAGCCGACGAGCTCGGACGAAGCCTTCAGGAAGCTGGCCTTTCGCTGGAGAAGGAAGGAGAACTCGGATGGTTGCAAGGGAAACGCAAGCGCAGCAGCAAGAAGAAGAACAGTGCCCTGCGGAGGGCCTGTATTTATAAGCCCGTTCGAAACGCCTCCCGCCGAAGCCAGCGGCCGAGATCATCCCGCTCGTCCCCTCGCTCCTCACGGATGACCGCCACGTGCGCCGTCCTTCGGCAATGATGACGGGCCGGCTCCGGGACTTGAAGCAGAGCCATCAACGACCGAGAGCGCTCCGACCCTTCGGCTGATCGCTCGGATGCTTGCCACGTGTCCCGATCCGCGTAGGACGAAGGGAACGGCGGCGATCCGAGTGGAGCCTCGGGCAGAGAGCCGAGGCGATCCGCGACCAGCGGGCGGTCAGGATCCGTTTGTGTTTTTTAACAGCGCGGCTGGATGCGCGACGCGTGTCCCGTGCTTCCTCGCGAGGCGACGCGCCATCCCGTCCATTTAATGAAGCCTGACACGAGTCAGATGGCTCAACTCTTCGGCTTCTAGGCTCTGAGCCTTCGTCGCCACTCCGAGCAAAGACGGAGCCACCGCGTAGCCCTCGGCCGACCGAGGGCACCCCCTTCCCAGCGACGAGAAAGAGAAACGGACCTTCGGGTAAAGCGTCTGTCACAAAAATTCTTCTGACAAGCTTCGGATTATACTCTCGCCATCTCAGAACTGAGGAAGACAAGAGTGGGGGGCTATGTGATGAGGCAGAATCCGATTCGGCCCATTGAAGCAGGCCCAGACCCCATTCAGCCCAACAGCAGCAGTACCAGGCCCTCCGGCGGCCTTCGGCCCGTCAGCGGCCCAGCAGCCTACGGCCCATAAGCGGCACCGTCGCTCCCGGCCCAACAGGCTTCAGCCCGTCAGCGGCCCAACCCCCTTCGGCCCGAGAGCAGCGCGGCAGCCCAGGGCCCAACAGGCTTCTGCCGGCCCAACCCCCTTCGGCCCGGTAGCCGAATCCGGCCCACTCCGGTGGCGGATCGGGCGCTATGGCGGTTTATCAGTAAACCTTCAATTAGTCCTATATCGGCTGCCACCGTTAACCATCCGCTATCCTCTGCTATAAATATCCCGCTGTTTGTGGCCAAGAGGGTGGTGGGAAAAACGGATGCCTCCCCAAGCTTCCGAAACCCCTTAAAGGACTTCTGTCCGAATAGCATTATAGCTGCTCTTTCTTGCTTTCTGAATCGAATCTTCTTCAGGAGCTAACTTGACCGTCGGAGGGGGTTCCCCAGGGCTGACGCCCGGGACTCCTGCTGACCGGTTCTTCTTCTTCTTTCCTTCCTGCAGGGGCTCGGTTCGAATCATCGCCGACCTCCCCGAGTCGGTCTCGGCCGCCGACCTCGGATTCCTCTCCCTGGTCTCGACGCCGAACGACCGGCCGCCCCAAGCCAGGAGACTCGGTCTCGCGCTGAAGGAGCCTTCGGGCTCGCTGTCCAAGGGCAAGCCCGCCGGCTGCCCCACGCCAGGAGGCTCGGCCTCGCGCTGAAGGAGCTTTCGGGCTTACTGTCGGAGAGCGAGCCGTCCCCCCGTCCGATCTCGGACTTTCCGGCTTCTGCTCCGACGCTCGCCGACCGCTCGGCCGAGAGAAGCTCCTGCTCGCGCCGCGCCCCCGTCCGCCGAAGGAGCAGCGGCTCACTATCCAAGAGCAGCTCCGGCGGCCGATCGCACCCCCCGCGGGCGGATCCAGGCCATCCCGAGAAGCCCCGTCTTCGCCCCGTTGCGGATCCCCGTCGGGTCCCCTTCCATCGTTCGGTCCGGACCGGCTCCGGATCCTCTTTTCCGGATTCCGTCCGCGGGATCCGGTCGTGATAGATCCAGTCTACATCAAGGTTCACATCCTAGAAGGACTAATTAGCACCATCAAAAGACCACCTAGAATTTGTCTCTCAATCAGCGAACAAGTACAAACATTCCTTAAAGATACATTAGTATCTATCAAGCTGTTTCTGAGGCTTACTGTTGGGTTATATATAGTAGGTGGACCTCTACGTGGAAGGAGCCCTTAAGCCAACATATGAGACAACATAAGCATGGTTCCTACCCTCCTAGGCCATCTGGCCGAGTGGTTGTCGGCAGGGTGTTTGCAGAAATGCCTCAGCTGAAATTTGGGTCACGCCCACTTCAAACTGCCGTCCAACTACTTCGCTTAACCGGGAGAAACCTGATGACCAGACCTTCTCTAGTGTGTAGCTGTGTGAATCTAACAGTTAGGTAGAAAACTGTTCACCTGCCAATGCCCTAATCCATGGTGCCTATTTGCAGTGGATTCTTAAATATGATGCTCCATGAAATGTCCCTGTCGTGATAAAGAAAGAAGATGCAAGGACACCAATTCCTGTGGGCAAGCGTGCGCACCGTACAGATGTAAAGGAGACACTACATATGCTCCCACCAGTGGAGTCAAGTTTAACTTTCATCCTTCTTACATGTACCCGTTTTGATACCATAAACTATGGGTGGTACTATCTTGCTCTCCTAATACACTTCCCCAGGACACTTCCTTCGTCAACAAGGTCTGTTGAATGTTCCAAGTTATCATCATAAGAGTTCATTATAATAAAAACAAGTGGGTGGTTGAAGGATGAGTATGTTAAGGAAGTAGTATAAAAGAGAAGAAGTAGGATTTCCCATACTCCATGTCATTATATATGTCATACAATTTCATTGGAACAAAAGGTAGCTGCACAAATATCCTTCTGACATGGTGAAATCGACAAATATAACCCCACTGTACATGGAGTTTGAAACCTGTGGCATGTGGGAGTCCATCCGTAATCCATCATAAAGTGTGTATACTAAGATAAGGTATGTTGTTTATCTTCCCTATGGTAATTAAATCTCTAAATAGTTTAGGGGGTTTATCTTCCGTATTGTACCTCTAGGACTTACTTGAGAATAAAAAGAAAGTTTAGGGAGTCTTATATAGGAGGTTTTTTTACATATAGGAGTTTTTTAAGGGGTTGTTCGCAAGAAGCTTTATAAAAATGTACATCATTATGCTTACTAGCTGGTTGCAATTGTTATATTCACATTAATGGGGAAGGAGGGTGGGTCTCTTTCTCAATTTTACATGCTTCCAATCATGTGGATGGATTTAGTACATTCCTTTATTTTAATAACAAATGATTTTAGAAGATCTTATCTTGCCACCATCACCAATCCTCGTTGCTGTCACCATCCATGTGATGTGTGTCTATATGACAAGATAGGTAAAACTATCCTTGGTACTTCTCCCATCCTAATCCATAGTTTTGAAGGCAGGCATAGGTTTTGGTGCCATCTAACTGATTTGAAGTGCGCTTGAACGTGAAGCAATAGATTTCTTGGTAGGGTAGGGCTTCGAGTACTGGCATCCACATACATCCATCACATCCGATTCCATGATATATAAGTAGATAAGAAGGTTCGCTTCTTGAAGAATTTAGGTGTTTGCATCATTTGTAGAAACCATGTTTTCTTGTAATGGTGTTCAGGCAAGCAAACACTTCTCTTCGGGGTTTATGGATATTGATGAGGGGCGATTGGGGTCCAACTCAATCTGACCTATTTAGCCAAAGGCTTAAGGGCTCGTGATCTACATGTACTTACGCAAGGGCACCACATAAGCATTCTTGGTACCTCGACTGGCGAGTCAAAGGCTGGGATCTGAAATGTATGACCACTATGTCCCAGAAACATTAGGTCTAAAAGACCAACATGTCAATCGATAAGCTTCGAGATTAGTAGTATCTCGGTCACGTCTAACGAATACTAAAAGGAGCTTACTCTCTCGGTAACCTAAAGTCCGAGACTCGTCTGATGGGAGGCAAGAGGCCTAGACTCAAAAGCCGCCTCCTCCAGACTGCCCGAGAGATTGAAAACTCTCCAAAGTCGATCCATAACTTCTCTCTGCCATCAGGCGGGTTTTGTGAGCTAACAACATAATTTTATACTTAAGGTAGGTCCCCATGATCTGCTCCCTTGACTACGAGAGAAGATCCTTCTGTCCAACCAAATATTCCACAATCTCCTCGATCAAAGGGCGTAGATCATAGGTCAATTAACTCCCCAAGGGCAACGGTCCCTTTGATGCCGCACTAGGCAGGAACTATATATATCCCTGACCCTCTCCTATAAAAGGTACGTTCGATATTACACTAAACTCCAAAGAATCTTTTCTCTTCCAGAACCTGACTTAGACATCGGAGGGTCTAACTCCCTAAGAGAACGGAGGGTCCTCTGACGTCTCTTCTTCTTCCTACAGGTTCTACCTTAGGCGTTTTCAATTTTACAAATTCTATTGAGTAGTTAGAAGATTTGATCAGACGGTCATTATCGCCTGACTAGTTTCTAATCACCCCACAATGGCGCCGTATGTGAGAACTAAATAAAAAGTCATTAACTTGTTCGAGCACCCTTAACCGGCCTGACCCGTCCAGCAGCTCAAAAAGATCCACAGGCGCCTACTTTCACTGAGGGACTATGTAGAAACATAAAAACGGCAAACTACTTTAGTCCCACATCAGATATTGTAAAGATATGCGTGTACTTATAAACAGAATGTAACCTCTCTTCCCAACAAAGGCCTTTTTCTAAAGAAGGACAAAACCCTACTTCCACCTTGGAGACAATACTTCGGGAGAGACACGCAAATTTTTCACTCATCCGTATATAGAATATGTTAATTGGCTTATGTAGAAAGTTAAAAACGTTTCGAGCTTGATTGCGAACAGATAGTAAGCAACATGTTCGATAATAACTAAGAATTATACGTACAATAGCTTATGGGTGAAGAGTCGAGTAATTGGATTGTTTAATTCATGCTAAGATGACATTCAGAAACATTTCAAATAAAGGTTTTGGAAATTTTGATCTTTTGGTAATCTCTCAAAGAAACTTACTGTCCCAAGGAAAAATATAGAACCAATTTGCGACAAAACGGTTTAAGTCCGTTGCATTAAATGATTCTGATGTTATTTACATGCAGTCTAAAAAATGAGATATATTTATGAGAAAATTAATATTTGTAATCTACC
The DNA here is from genome assembly GCA_030544215.1 of Zantedeschia hybrid cultivar. Classification (NCBI taxonomy): domain Eukaryota; kingdom Viridiplantae; phylum Streptophyta; class Magnoliopsida; order Alismatales; family Araceae; genus Zantedeschia; species Zantedeschia hybrid cultivar. The sequence continues at coordinate 5,607,445 of JARZZO010000005.1, forward strand.
TGATGAGGCAGAATCCGATTCAGCCCATTGAAGCAGGCCCAAACCCCATTCAGCCCAACAACAGCAGTACCAGGCCCTCCGGCGGCCTTCGGCCCGTTAGCGGCCCAGCAGCCTACGGCCCATAAGCGGCACCGTCGCTCCCGGCCCAACAGGCTTCAGCCCGTCAGCGGCCCACCAGCCTATGGCCCGGGAGCAGCGCGGCAGCCCAGGGCCCAACAGGCCTTCGGCCCGTCAGCGGCCCAACCCCCTTCGGCCCGGTAGCCGATTCCGGCCCACTCCGGTGGCGGATCGGGCGCTATGGCGGTTTATCAGTAAACTTGCAGATAGTCCTATATCGGCTGCCACCGTTAACCATCCGCTATCCTCTGCTATAAATATCCCGCAATTTGTGGCCAAGAGGGTGGTGGGAAAAACGGATGCCTCCCAAAGCTTCCGAAACCCCTTAAAGGACTTCTGTCCGAATAGCTTTATAGCTGCTCTTTCTTGCTTTCTGAATCGAATATTCTTCAGGAGCTAACTTGACCGTCGGAGGGGGTTCCCCAGAGCTGACGCCTGGGACTCCTGCTGACTGGTTCTTCTTCTTCTTTCCCTCCTGCAGGGGTTCGGTTCGAATCGTCGCCGACCTCCCCGAGTCGGTCTCGGCCGCCGACCTCGGACTCCTCTCCCTGGTCTCGACGCTGAACGCCGGCTGCCCCAAGCCAGGAGACTCGGTCTCGCACTGAAGTAGCCTTCGGGCTCGCTGTCCGAGGGCAAGCCCGTCAGCTGCCCTGCGTCAGGAGGCTCGGCCTCGCGCTGAAGGTGCCTTCGGACTCCCTGGTCGGAGAACGAGCCGTCCCCCCGTCCGATCTCGGACTTTCCGGCTTCTGCTCCGACGCTCGCCGACCGCTCGGCCGAGAGAAGCTCCTGCTCGCGCCGCGCCTCCGTCCGCCGAAGGAGCAGCGGCTCACTATCCAAGAGCAGCTCCGGCGGCAGACCGCGCCCCTCGCGGGCGGATCCGGATCATCCCGAGAAGCCCCGTCTTCGCCCCGTCTCGGATCCCCGTCGGGTCCCCCTTCCATCGTTCGATCCGGACCGGCTCCGGATCCTCTTTTCCGGGTCCCCGTCTGCGGGATCCGGTCGTGATAGATCCAGTCTACATCACGTGGCGCCATCTGTGGGAAACAAACAAACAAGTCATGTCTCAACAACCAATAGACCGACGATCCGGTCAAAGCGAAACAGAGGAACGGGAGGCCCCGGCGCAGTTACCACTCTCCGAAGGCAACCCATCCGCCCCTTTGAGCGCGGCATGGCTAGTCACGCCAGGGTCTACAGCTGAAGACAACCGGATAAAAGAACTCCAGCAACAAATGACCACACTGACTGCCACTGTCGCATCTTTGGCAAACATGGTATCTACCATGGCCCAGTACATGGGGGTATTGAGCCAACTCCCCCATCCGGCACCTCCCTTTCACCCTGCACAGAACGAGGAGCCTCGGCCGACATCTTCGCAAGTCTTCGGCGACGAGGCCGTTTCGGTGAACGACGAGCCTGCGGCACCACCTGCCCTTCCAGCGGTTCACCCTCAATCCGCGAGTCAAGAGCTACTGTGTAGGCGACGTCAAAGGGAGTGGATCCGAGGCAGGAGATAGGGCCCGCAGCCACGGCACTTATCGCTGCCTGCTCCCCCTTCCCAAATGCTTATGGAGGTAAAGCATATGCTCCGACAGCCTCAACGCATAAAAACTGATCCTCGCCGAAGGGACCCTAGCAAATATTGTGAATACCATCAGGAGACCGGCCATACGACTGATGAATGCCGGCAACTCCGGGAGGAGATAGATCGACTCGTCAGAGCAGGCCAACTGCCACTACCAGTAGAAACGGCCTCGACGGAGGCGTAACCGGAGGATTTCGCAGTAGGAAGGCAAACATACGAAGAGTTCCCCTGCCATACCTTTAAAATGACTGAAGTATTTGTAAACAGAAGCAACCGAGGGGCCCGCGGATTAGGGACCCCTTCGGACGCGCGTCCCCTCTCATGTCCGAAATACGGGGTACCTTCGGCACTTCATGTAAATTAACCTGGAATTTAGCCAGGGGACCTAAAGAAAGTCTGTTCTTTGAAGAAAATTGTCTAGCAATAATTCTCAAAAGTCCGCGGCAACCTGATTCGGAGTGGCTCCGGCCATGCATACCGAATCAGAGCGGCACGGATTTCTCAGCTAAAGTCCGCGGCAACCTGATTCGGAGTGGCTCCGGCCATGCATACCGAATCAGAGCGGCACGGATTTCTCAGCTAAAGTCTGCGGCAACCTGATTCGGAATGGCTCCGGCCATGCGTGCCGAACCAGAGCGGCACGGATTTCTCGGCAAAAGTCCGTGTAAACCGTACCGGGAGTGGCCTCGGCCATGCAAACCGTATCGGGAGCGGCATGGTATTCTTTCAAAGTCCGCGGGTCCTTTGATCCGACGAATGGCGCTCGGCCATGTAATCCGGATCAGGACGCGGCATGATTCTTTCTAAGCCCGTGTAAACCGTACCGGGAGTGGCCTCGGCCATGCAAACCGTATCGGGAGCGGCATGACATTCTCTCAAAGTCCGCGAGTCCTTTGATCCGACGAATGGCGCTCGGCCATGTAATCCGGATCAGGACGCGGCATGGTATTTTCTCTAAGTCCGTGTAAACCGTACCGGGAGTGGCTTCGGCCATGCAAACCGTATCGGGAGCGGCATGGCATTCTCTCAAAGTCCGCGAGTCCTTTGATCCGACGAATGGCGCTCGGCCATGTAATCCGGATCAGGACGCGACGTGATTCTTTCTAAGTCCGTGTAAACCGTACCGGGAGTGGCCTCGGCCATGCAAACCGTATCAGGAGTGGCATGGTATTCTCTCAAGGTCCGCGAGTCCTTCGATCCGACGAATGGCTCGGCCATGTAATCCGGATCAGGACGCGGCATGGTTTTCTCTAAGTCCGTGTAAACCGTACCGGGAGTGGCCTCGGCCATGCAAACCGTATCGGGAGCGGCATGGTATTCTCTCAAAGTCCGCGAGTCCTTCGATCCGACGAATGGCTTCGGCCACGTAATCCGGATCAGGACGCGGCATGGTTTTCTCTAAGTCCGTGTAAACCGTACCGGGAGTGGCCTCGGCCATGCAAACCGTATCGGGAACGGCATGGTATTCTTTCAAAGTCCGCGGGTCCTTTGATCCGACGAATGGCGCTCGGCCATGTAATCCGGATCATGACGCGGCGTGATTCTTTTTAAGTCCGTGTAAACCGTACCGGGAGTGGCCTCGGCCATGCAAACCGTATCGGGAGCGGCATGGTATTCTCTCAAGGTCCGCGAGTCTTTCGATCCGACGAATGGCTCGTCCATGTAATCCGGATCAGGACGCGGCATGGTTTTCTCTAAGTCCGTGTAAACCGTACCGGGAGTGGCCTCGGCCATGCAAACCGTATCGGGAGCGGCATGGTATTCTCTCAAAGTCCGCGAGTCCTTCGATCCGACGAATGGCTTCGGCCACGTAATCCGGATCAGGACGCGGCATGGTTTTCTCTAAGTCCGTGTAAACCGTACCGGGAGTGGCCTCGGCCATGCAAACCGTATCGGGAGCGGCATGGAATTCTTTCATAGTCCGCGGGTCCTTTGATCCGACGAATGGCGCTCGGCCATGTAATCCGGATCAGGACGCGGCATGATTCTTTCTAAGTCCGTGTAAACCGTACCGGGAGTGGCTTCGGCCATGCAAACCGTATCGGGAGCGGCATGGCATTCTCTCAAAGTCCGCGAGTCCTTTGATCCGACGAATGGCGCTCGGCCATGTAATCCGGATCAGGACGCGGCATGGTTTTCTCTAAGTCCGTGTAAACCGTACCGGGAGTGGCCTCGGCCATGCAAACCGTATCGGGAGCGGCATGGTATTCTCTCAAGGTCCGCGAGTCCTTCGATCCGACGAATGGCTCGGCCATGTAATCCGGATCAGGACGCGGCATGGTTTTCTCTAAGTCCGTGTAAACCGTACCGGGAGTGGCCTCGGCCATGCAAACCGTATCGGGAGTAGCATGGTATTCTCTCAAAGTCCGCGAGTCCTTCGATCCGACGAATGGCTTCGGCCACGTAATCCCGATCAGGACGCGGCATGGTTTTCTCTAAGTCCGTGTAAACCGTACCGGGAGTGGCTTCGGCCATGCAAACCGTATCGGGAGCGGCATGGCATTCTTTCAAAGTCCGCGGGTCCTTTGATCCGACGAATGGCGTTCGGCCATGTAATCCGGATCAGGACGCGGCATGATTCTTTTTAAGCCCGTGCAAACCGTACCGGGAGTGGCCTCGGCCATGCAAACCGTATCGGGAGCGGCATGGAATTCTTTCAAAGTCTGCGGGTCCTTTGATCCGACGAATGGCGCTCGGCCATGTAATCCGGATCAGGACGCGGCATGATTCTTTCTAAGTCCGTGTAAACCGTACCGGGAGTGGCTTCGGCCATGCAAACCGTATCGGGAGCGGCATGGCATTCTCTCAAGGTCCGCGAGTCCTTCGATCCGACGAATGGCTCGGCCATGTAATCCGGATCAGGACGCGGCATGGTTTTCTCTAAGTCCGTGTAAACCGTACCGGGAGTGGCCTCGGCCATGCAAACCGTATCGGGAGCGGCATGGTATTCTCTCAAAGTCTGCGAGTCCTTCGATCCGACGAATGGCTTCGGCCATGTAATCCGGATCAGGACACGGCATGGTTTTCTCTAAGTCCGTGTAAACCGTATCGGGAGTGGCTTCGGCCATGCAAACCGTACCGGGAGCGGCATGGGTCTCTTAAAGTCCGTAAGTCCTTCGATCCGACGAATGGCTTCGGCCATGTAATCCGGATCAGGACACGGCATGGTTTTCTCTAAGTCCGTGTAAACCGTATCGGGAGTGGCTTCGGCCATGCAAACCGTACCGGGAGCGGCATGGGTCTCTTAAAGTCCGTAAGTCCTTCGATCCGACGAATGGCTTCGGCCATGTAATCCGGATCAGGACACGGCATGGTTTTCTCTAAGTCCGTGTAAACCGTATCGGGAGTGGCTTCGGCCATGCAAACTGTACCGGGAGCGGCATGGGTCTCTTAAAGTCCGTAAGTCCTTCGATCCGACGAATGGCTTCGGCCATGTAATCCGGATCAGGACACGGCGTGGTTTTCTCTAAGTCCGTGTAAACCGTATCGGGAGTGGCTTCGGCCATGCAAACCGTACCGGGAGCGGCACGGATTTCTCTAAGTCCATAAGTCCTCTGATCCGACGAATGGCTTCGGCCATGTAATCCGGATCGGGACGCGGCAGGCTATTTCCTAAATCTGCATGGACAAGGCAAGAGCGGCTTCGGCTACAGAAGCCGAATCTGAAACAGCCTGATCTGCTGACGAGATACTATCAACGACCTACCCGAACGTACATTAGGTCTCGGCTTCGCAGGCTATAGCGGACGACGAAAGGATCTCAGTTTTCGGAAAGACTAGGTCCACTCGTTATGCAAAAAACGATAAGGTAAAACCCAAAAACGTTCCCTATATTCTTGAACAGAAGGAGGTACAAACTCGGCCATATACCTGGCCGAAGGCTTACAAAAAGTAGAAAGGCAAAAACCGAGGGGAACCCTCGTATCAGTCTTCGGTGGCCCTCTCCTCCCCCGCCTCGATGACATTTCGGCCAGGAGAGGGAGAGGGGGAGTCAACAATCTGCACCGATTCAGGAGCAGCAGCCTCGGCGGGAGCCCCCTCGGCGGGAGCCTCTTCGACGGGAGCTTCCTCTGCGGAAGCCTCCTCGGCGAGCTCGACTTCACCTTCAGCACCTGGAGGCAAGGCCCTCTCAGCCATGAGGCCCTCCCACCAGGATAGGAGCTCCCGGGCTTCCGCGCCCCTCGGCATAGCTTCCCCGGTCAGATCGACGTCCGGGCAGGCCCTCTGGGCGACAGCCAGTCCGAGGTCAAAGACCGAAGAAGACGCCAGCAGCTGGGCTCGGAGGATCTCTTGGGCATAATCGCTCCCGGCTTTGAAGTCGGCGATAACCGATTCCGCCGCCTCCTCCAGTTCCCGCTTCAGGGCCGAGACCTCCTCGGTAAAGCGGCGCTTCTCCGAAGCCCACCGGGACTCCTTGTCCTTTATCTGAGTCTTGAGCACCCGGTTCTCATCCTGAGCCGCCGCGAGCGCGACCTCGGCTTTCTCTTTGGCCTCAGCAGCAGCGCGAGCCTCTGCTGCCCTCTCCTCCAGCTGCGCCCGCACCCGACCGCTCGCGGTAGAGAGCCTGTCAACCAAGGGCTCGATGCGGGACGCCGCCGAAGTACCTTCACCGGGATCAGCCGAACCCACATCGGCCTCCAGAAGTTTGCGGCGGAGCAGCTCCTGTTGATGCATCAGGACGCTGCCCGTCATCGCAGCCTGCGAGCCGAAGAGTAGATAAGGGTTAGAAAATCCGGAGCCAATGGAGGATAGGTTGAAAAGTTTTTCGGATTTCTTACCTGGACCGACAACCGGGCGCTCATTGCCGCCAGATCGGCAATCGAATGCTCCCCCAGCTCTTCGAAAGCTGACGGGAGGGTGAAGTTGCTGAGCAGACGAAGGCACGTCTGCGGATCCTGCATGCTTTCACTTCTGACACCGGCCCCCGCCGGTGCGGCCGGAGGAGAGTCGCCCCTCGGCGCCTCGGGGGACGCCAGCCTCGCGGCCCTTCGGGTCCCGGTGCTCCTCCTGACGAGCGGAGCCATCTCCACCTCTTCGGCCTCCTCTTCCCGGGGGCGCTTCGACGCTCGGCCGCCCCTCCGAGCGGCGAATTTCGTCTTCTGCTCCCTCTCGAGAGCAGCGACAGCAGCGCGACCCTCGGCGGAGGCCGTAGTCCTTGGGACCCCGCCTCGGGTCCTCGGAGCCCCGGAGCCTCGGCCGGACCTGCCTGCTGCTTGAGGAACCGGCGCCCGGCCTGGAGCGCGTTGGTCAGCTATCAGGTCGAGGAGGTTATCAAGACTGGCCATCGCTGCAAGCAAGAACGACGCGTTAGTAACGAGACAGTGGTCAAATGCTAACACAAAGCCGACTTACCCTCGGCCGAAACTTCATCAGCCTCCTCAGCCAGAGGAGCTTCGGCCGGAGGAGCGGCAGTCCTTCCCCCGCGGCCCCGCGGAGTCTCCCCGGGAGGAAGGTAAGGGAAGGCCCGCTCCGGATCGAACTTGGGGTCCGGCCAAACCCCGGCATTTATCAGCCGCTCCGCGTCGGTGAGAAGCACCGAGACATCGTATGGGGCCTTCACCTGGACGTGGCCCACGATGGTGCTCTGAACAGGGGTCAGAGCAGGAGGGCCGGAGAGGCCTGCAGCCAGCGGCGCCCATTCAGTGGGGAAGGGCCACACGCCCTTCTCGTCCTCCGGCAGAGAGACGAAGATAAACTTCCTCTTCCAGCCATGGATAGACGAGGGCTTCCCGGAGAAGATGCTTCGGCCAACCCGAGGGATGAAGCAGTACCACTCGGACTTCCCCTGCGTCTGGATTTTGAACAGATAGCGGAAGACATTGATAGAGGGGCGGATTTTTATATGAGCAAAGACACTCAGAAATCCGTACACAGTACGCCAAGAATTGGGGAAGAGTTGAGACGGGGCCAGCCCGTAGAAGCTAAGGAGATTAATGACGAAAGTGGGGAGAGGGAGACAGAAGCCCGCCTCGAAGCTATCAACATAGATGGAGAAGGAGCCCGGGCGAACAGAATTTGCCCTGGTGGCGGAATCGGGCCGATGGGGGGTCGTCCAAGAAGGGAGCTGGAAGTAAGAAACCAAGTTCCTTACCTCTACGTCCGAAAGGGCACAGGTTGCCTCCGAAGCGATATCCGGAGGACGGCGCCCCGAGGTGGAAGCCTGGCCTGGGTCCCGGACTTCCTGGGTAGCCTCGACTTCGGGAGCCTCAGCACTAGAAGCTTCGGCCTCAGAAGCTTCGGCACCCGAAGCCTCGGTCCCAGTAGTCTCGACCTCGGAGCCCTCCGCTCCGGAGGTCTCGGACCCCTCGGTCCCGGAGTTTTCAGACTCCCCAGACATTCCGGAAGCAAGGGATCCCGAAGCAAAAGGATCTGACAGGGAAGATTTACGAGAATGGGGGGGAGTGTACTCCTCGTCCGAAGGAGTAATCTCACTGGAAGAGCTCCGGACCATAAGGTCGCGAAGGGGGAGAAGAAGGTCAAAGCTTACTAGCAGAGAGAGGGAGGAAGTCTCTCTTAAGCCAAGCGCAACCTCAGGCCTCCAAGCTCCACCGGCGATGCACTCTGAGGGACGAAGAACCTCCCACGGCAGCCGACGAGCTCGGACGAAGCCTTCAGGAAGCTGGCCTCTCGCTGGAGAAGGAGGAAGAACTCGGATGGTTGCGAGGGAAACGCAAGCGCAGCAGCAAGAAGAAGAACAGTGCCCTGTGGAGGGCCTGTATTTATGAGACCGTTCGAAACGCCTCCCGCCGAAGCCAGCGGCCGAGATCATCCCGCTCGTCCCCTCGCTCCTCCCGGATGCCCGCCACGTGCACCGTCCTTCGGCAATGATGACGGGCCGGCTCCGGGACTTGAAGCAGAGCGATCAACGGCCGAGAGCGTTCCGACCCTTCGGCTGATCACTCGGATGTTTGCCACGTGTCCCGATCCGCGTAGAACGAAGGGAACGACGGCGATCCGAGTGGAGCCTCGGGCAGAGAGCTGAGGCGATCCGCGACCAGCGGGCGGTCGGGATCCGTTTGTGTTTTTGACAGAGCGGCTGGATGCGCGACGCGTGTCCCGTGCTTCCTCGCGAGGCGACGCGCCATCCCGTCCATTTAATGAAGCCTGACACGAGTCAGATGGCACAACCCTTCGGCTTCTGGGCTCTGAGCCTTCGTCGCCACTCCGAGCAAAGACGGAACAACCGCGTAGCCCTCGGCCGACCGATGACATCTCCTTCCCAGCAACAAGAAAGAGAAACGGACCTTCGGGTAAAGCGTCTGTCACAAAAAATTCTTCTGACAAGCTTCGGACTATACTCTCGCCATCTCAGAACTGAGGAAGACAAGAGTGGGGGGCTATGTGATGAGGCAGAATCCGATTCAGCCCATTGAAGCAGGCCCAAACCCCATTCAGCCCAACAGCAGCAGTACCAGGCCCTCCGGCGGCCTTCGGCCCGTCAGCGGCCCAGCAGCCTACGGCCCATAAGCGGCACCGTCGCTCCCGGCCCAACAGGCTTCAGCCCGTCAGCGGCCCACCAGCCTACGGCCCGGGAGCAGCGCGGCAGCCCAGGGCCCAACAGGCCTTCGGCCCGTCAGCGGCCCAACCCCCTTCGGCCCGGTAGCCGATTCCGGCCCACTCCGGTGGCGAATCGGGCGCTATGGCGGTTTATCAGTAAACCTACAGATAGTCCTATATCGGCTGCCACCGTTAACCATCCGCTATCCTCTGCTATAAATATCCCGCTATTTGTGGCCAAGAGGGTGGTGGGAAAAACGGATGCCTCCCAAAGCTTCCGAAACCCCTTAAAGGACTTCTGTCCGAATAGCTTTATAGCTGCTCTTTCTTACTTTCTGAATCGAATCTTCTTCAGGAGCTAACTTGACCGTCGGAGGGGGTTCCCCAGGGCTGACGCCCGGGACTCCTGCTGACTGGTTCTTCTTCTTCTTTCCCTCCTGCAGGGGTTCGGTTCGAATCGTCGCCGACCTCCCCGAGTCGGTCTCGGCCGCCGACCTCGGACTCCTCTCCCTGGTCTCGACGCCGAACGCCGGCTGCCCCAAGCCAGGAGACTCGGTCTCGCGCTGAAGTAGCCTTCGGGCTCGCTGTCCGAGGGCAAGCCCGTCAGCTGCCCTGCGTCAGGAGGCTCGGCCTCGCGCTGAAGGTGCCTTCGGACTCCCTGGTCGGAGAACGAGCCGTCCCCCCGTCCGATCTCGGACTTTCCGGCTTCTGCTCCGACGCTCGCCGACCGCTCGGCCGGGAGAAGCTCCTGCTAGCGCCGCGCCTCCGTCCGCCGAAGGAGCAGCGGCTCACTATCCAAGAGCAGCTCCGGCGGCAGACCGCGCCCCCCGCGGGCGGATCCGGATCATCCCGAGAAGCCCCATCTTCGCCCCGTCTCGGATCCCCGTCGGGTCCCCCTTCCATCGTTCGATCCGGACCGGCTCCGGATCCTCTTTTCTGGGTCCCCGTCTGCGGGATCCGGTCGTGATAGATCCAGTCTACATCACTACCATTAAAGGTGGAGTAGATGAATTCAATGACAAAGTTACTGTCTTATTTTTCACTCTTTATAAAGTTTTCACTCTTAAGCTATCTTTACTTTTAGCACTTGCAAATGCTACCACTATTCGCACATGGTACTAAGCCAGACATGCAGAAAGAACCTTTTCTGAATATTTTAGCATTTTTCTTAATTGAGAATTATACTGTGTAGATGTTTTTATTATTTGACTATTTCTTCTCCACACATATTTCTTGTCATTGTATTTTTAATAAAATCATATAAAAAACAACTTGAGTTTGATGCTCCTGTTCTCAGAACTATCAAAGTTAAGTGTGCCTCTTTGTGTAATTAAACCGTCTAATCCCAAAATCAAGGGATCTATTCAATGAGAGTGATACCAAAAAAAAAAAAAAAAGAAAGAAAGTGGGTGGCACTGTTACAATTTTTTTTCCTTAACTTTAAAAGATAAGTTTGGGGTTTCTATAAGATTGTGCTTGTCAGTGTCTGGTGGTGGGCCAGCCTCGCCCAGGCCCTAAGCCCGAGCCTTGGTTTTCAAGCCCCAAATTCTACTCCGCCCAATAAATTGGCTTGGCTGTAAAACATGGGCCAAGGCCCAAAATTCATGTGGGTCATAAAGACTGAGGACAGAATTTTACTGCTCTGCTCTTACATTAAATATCATTTTTCAAAATGATTAGGTGAATTATAAGTTATAAGTTTTTAACATAGCGCATAATTAGCAATTTTCCCTCACGTTCCTCCGGATTCATATCCGGATAGCCGGATCATAAAAAGATACCACTTAGAGCAGACGCGAAATCTTGTATCTGCTCTGTTTAAGATCCGTTCTGATTTAACTTTAGATAATAGCTACTATTTGTATATAATATAAGATTCAACGATTATTTTTGGACTACGTATATTACTGTATATTCCTATGTTAATGTATTAATTTTATCATTTTTACATCACATAAGTATTTTTTAACATTTTATGTCAAGTATTCTTTTATTTTTGTGATAGCTATTTTAACTATTCATACATTAATATAAATAATATTTTTAAAATATTTTTTATTTTTTGATGAATCATTTTTCTCAACTACCTTTCTCTAAATTAGCTCTGTTAATATCCGAATACTATCCATATCCATTCCAAATTTGAAGAATATCCGTAATATAATATCTGCTCCGTATCTAGATTATAAATGAAGCAGATACAGATTATCTATTTAAGATAAACGGATGGATGTGCAAATGCTATATCCACTTAATATCTGCTCCATTTGCAGCCCTAGGTATTCTGCAGTAGCTTTGCCAAAGGAATTATGTTATATGCCAACTAGACAATTATTTGATCATTTGAATGAAGACCCTTTTATTTTCAATAAGTTCTTTCACATATGGTGAAAATAATACTGTATGTTAAAAATCATAGGATTATTTTATCAAAGGATATCTATGCATCACAAAATCATCTCATTTATTCAGCACCTCCATTCAAGGATTCCATGGCCTTTGTTTGAAAATGGAATAAATGTGGGAAAAAATATTTAACTACATGAAAGATATTTCATTGTCTACAATTTCCATTTGGGCAAAAATACTTGAAACGAAGAAAAAAATGAACATGGAGGTGGAATAGCTGACTCTTTTGTTTTATTCAAGGGAAAACCGAGACAAAAATCAGCTAATATTGTTTTCTTCTTTCCTTGGATGTTCTACTTCCTAAAACTTCCTAGTTGCCATAACTGGGCTAGACACGCTGAATAAAGCTCTTTTCCATCCACACGTTTCATTGCTAAATGAAGGCTAAGGTTTTCTTCTTTTGGAAGGAACAAATACACTCTCTAGGTGCGGTGATAAATCTACCGTTGATTAATTCTATATATCTCTCAACACGTTCATGTTGGATGCCGCAACACAAACACTTAGTGACATTCTCTTCTATTGGCCGTATTTGGAAGACAAACTTAGAATACAAACCCTCTTAAAATACATTTATTTATGAAATAGACTGAACTAAGTATTTTTTCACGTGCAAACATTTAGTAGGATTAACATGGTTTTTTTTTTTTTTTTTTTTTTTTAAATGTGATCTAGTGGCCAAGTATGTACAACTATTTACAAGTGACCGAGGTTCCAATCCGAAACCCGAGATTTTCCTCCAGAATTAAAGATAATTCCGGTCAGGTCGATGAGGTCCGTCTAAGTAGGCTACAATTCTAGGTCCGTCTGATTTCTGGGGAAGCAATCCCACGGATCAGGGGATAAAGATCCCAACAGCACCAAGGCTGCATGACTGAGGAGTTTTTAGGCTCAAACCAGTTCGAACCTGAGACCTCCCATTTGGAAGGGAGGTGGTGAACCAACTTCCCTAGACAACTGGTTCGGACCAACATGGGTTACCTTCTTTAGAGAGCTGCATGGCATGATGCCATGTGGTGATTGATGGGAATCTAAGAGCTCTAGCAGCAGCACATGCTTCTATTTGGTTTGATGACGGTGCATTTGTTGATGGATTGTTTCATTAGCCACTAGAGACTTATTCTGATGATTGTATGGTCCATTTGCGGTCCATTTAGTCACGTTTACATTTTTTTTTTTACTATTTTCTACATGATTTTCTCTATTTTTGTGAGCTAAGGGGTTGTTTTGTCTTCGTGAGTTAGGGTTTCTTGTAGAAGTTTATAAATACTCTTATACTCTCTTTTGGGAGATCATTGACGATTAATGACAAAACAAGAGAATGCTTTGAGTGCCACTATGTGTTTGTGTGCCTATGATTCCCATGAAAGGAAGGGGTGAGAAGCCCCATAGTAGCCACCGCCCACCTCGGCCATATCTTCCCTCCTCCCTCCTTCCGTCTATCTTTCTCTCTCTCCTTCCCCCTTGTCATCTTCTTTAACGTCAGCCTCCATGCCATTCTTCCCTTTTCCCTTCTGTCCTGCATCAAATTGGCATCAGAACCTAACTCCGATCCCCATTGCTGCTCGCCGCTGCACAATCGACGCCACATCGCCGCCCTTCTCTCTACTTCCTTCTCTCTCCTGCAAACCCTTCTCTCTGGGACTGTTCACGTGTGAACAGTGATGGGAAGAACCTTACTTCTATTCTTCTTCCTCTTCTCCTATTCTCTCTATCCACGCACAAAAAAGGAACTATTCATCTGGTCCCTTGTTCTCTCTCCCGCACCCTTCCTCTCCTTTTCTGCTTGCATTTGAAATCGAGTATTGTAGCACTGGGTACTGTAGCTATAAAATTCATGTCATGCTACAGTACCCGGGTCATACCGCTAGTTCCCTCTTTGTAAAAAAAAAAGTAGAAGAAGGAGAACAGGAAGGAGGGAGAAGGGTGGTCTTGCCACTCCCACCACGAGCCGTCATTGGGACCTCTTAGTCTGTCGCCACTGTTGTCTGCTTCGATTGCTGCTATTGGCAACTCCTACCGGAGCCGTTGCAGCCGTCTACGCCGCCGATGGCCTCTATAACTGCTGCTGGTGTTGCCGCTGCCGCCAACCTTGCCGCCACCCATGTGTGCCGCCATCGTCATCTTCTCCCCTCTCACTCTCTCCCTCTCTGTTAGGGTTTGGTTGAAGGAGGGAGGGTGAAAAGGGGAAGCCCATGCCCTTTAGCCAAGCCTGGTCAAATCAAGTTTGACCTTGTCCAGTTGACTAGACCTACCTTACTCAAGACCTAGTGCGAACCCAGGTCCCTATGTGGTTTGAGCCCAATCCAGTCAGAGGGGTTCAAGCTCTAAATTAATTTATGGTCTAACCATGTCCAGTAGTGGTCCAAGTCACTGGATGTTTCAAGTTCGAATCAGGTCCATGCATGGTTTGCTACAGTGCACTAGGGCGGTGCAATAGGGACGTTGTCGCACTACCCTCACCGAGGAGTCGTCCAGACTCCGAATCACATGCCGTTAGGATCCTAGGATCATCTTAGTGAGGCTGACCTCGTTCTATGCCCCGTCAGCCAGTGATACATCATTTTGCGTGCCATCCCTATATGCTTTATGAGGACTTGGTGTCTGCCATTTGAAGCCATCTCGGGCTCCTTCCACCCGTTCGGCAACACTTCTCCTCATCCTTTGTGTCTCAAAAGCTATGGAGTCCTCTAAATTTCAGATCATGATGCAATTTTCTAATAAAAGGCTAGTTTCGGTGATTTTTACTACTTCCCAAGAAGGTAATTTTGTCTCCTAAGTTGTTGTTGATTTACTTGTTGAGACAGATGAAATTATTATTGAACCAGATGGTGTTTTTGTAGAGTTTCAAAGATGATTTAGGAGTTGCATCAATTTAAAAGATATTCTATATTTTGATGCAGTTTGGGGCGAGGTTAGCAGTTCGATGGACTTTTATATTATTATGGGACAAGAGTGGTTAGAAGAGCGCCATGCCACTTTTGACTATGAGGAAAGTATTTGCATTCTCCAAGCTGTGCACTTGAAGACTAAATTTCGTTTCAAATCCAATCTTATTTCTACTAGTACACATGTCCAGCCAGTAGTCCCAGAGCAGTTGATGCCCTCTGATGAGTCACTGGAGGTGGCAAAACTTGTGCCACATGTAGAACCCTTTGTTGACTGCACTAGTGATGTATCTTCCTTGCCTTCTTATGCTTGGGATCACGATGTGCTTGTAGCATCTAGTTTAGATTTAATTTCAGAACACATCTTTGAAGTTGATTCATTGCTTGTGATTGTTCCTTCCTAGTCGGTTGATTGGGATATTGCATTACTTGTTGAGTCGGGACTCCATTTGATATTTGATGATGTTTTCAAGGGAGAGCTATCGTTATTCGTTACTGATGGTTTGTTGGGTAATGCTACATATGATCGGACACTTGTGAACTATGCGACTTTTGGTATTGAGCAAGGTGATTTTGACATGATATGGTACGATGTGGAGGCACACTTTCGACAACAATCTGATGCTCCCCTCTACATGGTGACCTCAGTGGTATTAGTTGTGCTTTCTTTGTTTGTTGTTCTCTTCATCTCCTTGTTGATATTACGCCTTTCAAAACTCGAGGACAAGTTTTCTCGAACTAGGAGAGAATGATGGGAATCCAAGAACTCCACCAGTAGTACAAGCTTCTATCTAGCTTGATGATGATGCATTTGTTGGATTTATTCATTAGTCACAAGAGACCATTTGAGGCTCATTTAGTCACTTTTACATTTTTCTACTATTTTTTGCACGATTTTCTCTATTTTTGTGAGCCTAGAAGTCTATAAATACTCTTGTATTCTCTTTTGGGGAGATCATTGACGATTAATGAAAGAAGAAGAGAATGCTTCGAGTGTCACCATATGCTTGTATTCCTATGGTTCCTATAAAAAGAAGGGATGAGAAGCCATACGGTAGCCGCCACCTACCTTGGCTATATCTTCCCTCCTTCCTCTCTATCTTTCTTTCTCTCTCCCTCCCCCTTGTCATCTTCTTTAACTTGACCTCCATACCATTCTTCCCTTCTCCTCCCCCTTCACCTTTCCAATGGCACCCCTTGGGACATGCGCACATACACAAATTGGTGACCCCCTCATAATGGCTCCACTCTCCATCTTCCTTTTTTGTGACCAATCTGTGTGTGTGTGTGTGAGAGAGAGAGAGAGAGAGAGAGAGAGTATTAAAGATCATTTGCAGCTAATAGTTATTTGTAGACACGCTAATTTTGACGTCATTTCGAGTAAATTTCATATCATATAATAATGCCTCAGAATGGTCTGATATTTAATCATTGATTAATTTTTATTAATCTTTTTAAGTGTCGGGTTTAACAGACATGTTTAAGTTAATCAATTAAATTGATTTTAGCTCAAATTTCAGTTAAAATATCAAGAATTCTAAAAGACGTCGACCTGTGTGGACGCGATTTAGAGTTTATTCCTATTTTAGCGTTTAAATTTGAATTTTAATCAATTGATTAATTAGCTAAAAGGCGTCTGTGAGAGTCGACGCGTTTTAGGTTTCCTAAGCTGTTTTAACTTCTCTTCCGGATGTTTATCCTTATCTTAATTAGTATAAAAGACGTCTACACATGTAGACACGTTTTAGCTAATAAAGATAAAGATAAGTTTTCCCGGATGTTTATCCTTATCTTAAATTAATCTGAAAGGCGTCAGCCATGGTGGACGCGTTTTAGATCATTATAGATAAAGATGAATTAATAAGTATTTATTTGTCGGTTAAGATAGATAAATCCTAAATTTTTCTATGTTAATCGCGAACGCAGAAAAAACCTATAAATACCTTACATCTCGAAGAGAGTAAAAAAAAGCGTGAAGCGTAATCTTGAGTTAATTGAGCGATAGCGAGTTGAAGATCGAAGCAACAACGTCGGAACGCCGGAGCGCTGCCATTTCCAGAAGTCGGCGTCCTTTCAAGAATCTTCATCCTTTCAAGGCTTCACCCATTGGGCATAAGTGTTTCATTTCTGCATTTACATTTCAATTAATTTCATTCTTCATAATCACTTCATGCAACATACACCACTGCATAATCTTTCAAAACCTATTTGATTTAAGGGGTTTCAAAGCCATTTAAACAAGTAAGTTTGTTGTTCAATTATATGCTTATAATCATGATTAGTTTAGATATTACTTCTATTTAGATTCTCATCATTGTTTCTTCGTTTTCTGTTTTCTATTTCTGCTGCACTCAACAACAACAAGAAATCAAAAGGGGAGATCAAGCACAAAGCCAGAAGGACTTCTGGACGATCCTCAATCTCAAATTCAACAGCAAGAACAAAAGAATAAAGAAAGGGCTCTCTTTCTTCAGCCGGCTGAAGGAGGGGAATCAAGGACTCAACATCTTCCGCATTCAAACAGGTAGACGATCATATCTCTTTTGAAACTTTTAAGTCAAAAGTTTCTGGCGATCACTGCACTTAGTTGCTATTTTTAATAGGTTAGTTTACACTAAACAACATAGATTTTTCATGTTAATCACACGAGTATTTTCAGCACCTACACTATTGTACTTTTTGACAAATCCATCGAGTTCCAAACTTGATTGATATACATGAGCTGAATTTCAGGATTCATGATTTCTTATCATTTCTGAAACTCAAGGATCTCAATAGCCTCTTGATAGGTCTTACGATCATAATCCTCATTATAGGAGTATACTACTTGACTCTTCATCGATATATCCTACATATCTTTTAAGCTATTTAGATATGATTATGTATTATATGTAATACTTCGATCCTCCAGTTCACGATTTTTGAACTAGGTTATCAGATTTGACCCAGTTCGACCTTGATTGAATCGACTTTAATTCGATTAAATTACTTTAATTTGAGTTAAATAGAATATTGTGATCAATTATGTGTGGTTTAAGTCTAATTAAGTGCATTAGTTGAGGTTTAGTAGATTTTGGACTCGGTTCCATAAGTTTATTGCATTCAGCCTATTTAAAAATATAGATAGGTGAATTTATGATGGCCAAGATTAATGGGTTAGACTTTAGGAGTCAAATAAGAGTTATTGGGTTTTAGAAAGTAAATTTTAGTGGGCCATTAGGTCTATAAAAGTGTGAGGGCTAATTTTAGAAAGTTTGGAGGTATGATGGAAAATTCAACTAAATTTGAATGTGGGTAGGAGAGAGAATCCCACCCCCACTCTCTCTTTTCCTCCCCATTCTCCTCCCTCACTTCGTCCCATTCTCTCTTGGCTCTTGGAAGAGGATCCCTTGGTGTATGGTGGAGGAATTACTCTTTCTTAGAGGCTTTCATGGTGTTTGGGAGACTCACTTGAAAGTTTTAGGTAGTGGCATTGAAGCTCTTTTGAAGAAAGAATCTCTCTTGATGATGGAATTCGTGGGAGACTCTCTGATTCTTTTTCTTCCTCTTCTCTTGGCATGGATTGATTTTAAGAAGATTCTTTTGGGGAAGTGGAGTTTAAGTTCTAAGGTAGGGTGATGCTTATGTTTATATTTTTTATTATTTATGATGTGTATCTTAGTCTTGATGTTTGGAATGAACATGCATGTATGTATTTTAATATTCTTTAATAAGTACTACCATTTATGGCTCTTGATTAGATAATAGATGATGGATTAGATGGTTTAGAGATGAGTCTCACATATGCTTGTTGCTAATTTTGCAAATAGTTTCGTACAAATTTGCTTAATTATTGTGTTCAATCTAGTGCATGAATTTCTTTGCATGTTTTAGAGATGTTTAAGCTTCATGTTTAGATGTCATAGTTTAAAGTTTATAAATTTTGATTAAGATTTGAGTGAGATAGATTTTCATCTTTATAGATGTGTAGTTGTCTCTAAAAATTAATAGTCAGTTAGTGTTTTAATTATCATGACTTATATGATGCTCTAATTAACTTGATTTTTTGATGTGTTATAGTCAACTTAAAGATCTTTGGTACAAGAGAATTTTTTTTTTTTCAATTTAGATATGTATATTGAGAGTTATGGCCTTTTGAAGTTGAATTTACCATATAGATCCAGTGGGCTGGCAGCCTAGCACTCACGATGTCAACACCCTACACTATGGTGTCAACACCATTGGCTCCCAGAGAGCAGTTTAGCCACTGGGAAGTCACGGTGTCGACACCCTAATGTATGGTGTTGATGCCATAATACTTATTTGACTATTTTGGGTATTTTTTACCCTCCGAACCTCATGGAATTTCGATGGTTGTATCTGATAATTTGTGTATTTTTGGGTATTAAAAGATATAATTCATATATTATATTCATGATTTTATGTGTAAAATTATATAGAATAATAGATAACTTTGTGCTCTTTCCAACGATACTAATTTTGTTAATTATAAGTTAAAAATATCATCATTTCATGTGAAAATTTGAGTATTAGTTCATTCCAATTTAATCACGGGCTTTGCGATAATTTATGAGACTTGAAGGATATTTAAATAAATTTATCTAGACATAATTATTGTTTTATTTACTTTAAGACTTAATCTAATTTATTTTGTGTGAATAAGGCATAAAAGGTATGTGGCGCAGTTGGTTGGATCCTTGGATGTCTATTGGAATGATCAGAGTTTAAATCCCGACAACAATAATAACTATTTTTGCAAACAAGACGAGAGTAGAGACGTTTGGGCGAAGTGGTGCATGAGGGTTGCTCTAATATTTTTCCTTCTTTTCTAGCCATCACCTAGTGGCTTGGGCACAAGAAATTCTTTTTTTCTACCCTAAAAAATTTCCTTTTAAGAAGAAATTGAACTCAAAACGGCCCCAGGTTGTATTGAGGAATCACCATTAAGTACAAAACTTGGACATTGTAGGTCATAGCAACCGGTCTAATGGTTGTTGTCACTCTGTGAACACCAAAATAAAGTGATGATGTCAAACAATTTGGAGTATGAATATTAAAATAAAAAACTGTTATACGTACTGTCCAAGATGTGTATAGATGAGTTTCAGTAGCTCCATAAAGATTTGAATTTACCTGAAATTTCAACGTTAAATTCATCATCATATAAATAATAATTTAAAAATTATATACACTATGATCTATTAAAGGTAAGAAATAGGTTCCTAACTTTCATTCGTCTTTTACTCTTCACCTATGTGGCAAATTTTATCTAGAGTTCTAAGAGCCCTCATCTTCAATGAAATAAAAGGCTATAAGTGGACAATATAATTACATTTTTAGATAATTTTTTTATGGGAACTGACTGTATAGTTGAGTGCTAAAAAGAATGTACAAGTAGCTCATCCTAGAAGCTGCACATACATCTTGATCAAAGCATCAATTTGATTGTTTCAAAGTAAAAACACTTTATTGGAGGAAAGGAGACCTATGAAACTATAACTAATGGATGAATATAGAATATGAAGAAGGCTAATGAATCAAGAGGGAGATATGGGTGAATGAAGATAAATGTAAAGTTATGATGATGTCTAATGTTCCACATATATTCACAAATTAGCCACCACCAAGATGTTGAGAGTACACACCCCAAAAAAAGAGAAAAGAAAAAACCATCTTAACGACATATAACATATGATTATGTCATTCTCCTTTTCTTTTTATTTATTATTTACTTGTAAATGTATATTAGTAAAAAAAAAAGTACAAATTTTTTTTATTTTCATTTGTAAGTTCAAGCTAGCAGCGACGAAAAAGTCCATGCCATAGAGGTAGAATATAATTTTATTACATATTATGTTGTAGACTTACTTGCCATCCTGCTTCTATGGCATTTAAGTGGCCCACTTTACCATCAAAATATGCTAATATCACCTCTGCATCACTAATTTGATCTGATTGAACCCCTGGTAATGCATAGATGCTGATGGTTGCGTTTGCTCCATAATATTGACCTTCGCCTACTTTGGATCGCAATATTGCATTCTACATAGGAGAAAGAATAGTTTTAATGATTGATGGAAAAAAAAATAAAAATGTAAAAGATATTAATCACTTAATTGAATATGTACCTTATTGTCTAAACAATATACCAAGTCTACCATTAATAATTGATAACATTTGCTAAACATTGATTACACAAGCTGACATATAAATATTGAAGTTTAAAAAAATGTGAAAAAGATTTTGATCATAGCATAACAAAAATCACTACTGTGAAGACTATTATAATATTAAAGTGTCAATAGTTAAAAATATAAACTAGTACATATCTTACAATCAATCGTTTGATCTTCCAATTCTAGAGATTTGAATGTACGTAATATATTGGTTTATAACAGAGTAATCATTGAACCTTTCATTCTTCATGTATATACAAATTTTAGGTAATATTTCAAAAGAACTAATACTTTGTCGTACTAAAATCATCATGTATGGCATTAAGAAAACTTACGTGAATTTGGTAATGTTTGAAATCCATAATAGGCCGAAGGGTTGGTAAGATTGGTCTTAGAAGGCGAAGTCCAGTAATATTATTTATTGTACTGCCTTGTAGATTTTGAGATTTCACCTGCACAAGACATCACTTGTATATTAAGACATGAACTAATAAACATGGGCTATGGTTAGAATGAAAGATCAGGATTGATAAAATCTTGTAAATTTTGGCACAACTTAAAGGATCGAAAGCAACTTATTTAATCATGGAAGAGTCTAACTACATCCTAAAATCAAAGAATAGCTTAGAAATTTATTTTAGATGTGTGGATTAAGATGTGCAGAGATATACCTAGCTTCTCGAAAGAGGACGCGAAAACTCTTAGTACTCTAGTATCTCTGATTAAAAGTTATAATGCACGCCTTGGATAAGATTATTTTTTTGATTGCTTCACTTACTATTGGCGGCATGAAATTTATTGTAGGGATGCCTTAAACAATTTAAACATTTAGTACCTAAGATGCAATGGGTATTCCCAACTAAAGCAAACAGTGAAGAAGAGGAATAATTGAATATACTGCTACGCTACCACACGTCTTGCCCACACATTTTAGCAAAGCTATATTCATCTATCTATCTCACGTAATTTTTCAAAAGCTCATGGCATTTCAAAAAGTTACAAATTAAAATAGTACCTACATACACTCATTGTCATAGAAGCTTTAACTGGCATTAGTTTGTAGAAGAAGTGTAGTGATATGAAAATAAAATATACACACAACGTTAAGAATCTCCAAGCCATAATAATTATGGCTTTTCCCCCTCGGATTGCCTAGCACCTCCCACGTCCATTGCACTTGAAGCTGGCTGCACTATTATAAGGGTATGCGGGATTTGCCCCAGTGTGCATTTTGACTTGACCGTGCTATGAAATAAGAAAAGAAATTAAATACCTACAGAAATCACAAAGAAGAAAAGCATCTTAATTTAAACCAAGTTCACTTAACAAATTAGTTAAAATTAGATTTGGACCCTCGTGAAGATCAGCTTTTCTTCTATGCTTCAAATGAATATCTGCTATATGTGATGAAAAATAGGATTCCCCTGTAGATAATATCTATATAGATCCTTTACAAATATACCACTCTTAGGGTTGTTGCAAAATCATCTATATTATTCTTATATTATTTTAAATAGCCCTCTTAAACTATAATTCTATCAAAACACCCCTCGGGTTAACTTCTGTTCAATGTGCAGCTCAGATTTTGTTCCAAACTAAGTGTTTAGACAAGGAAAAGATCTAATGGAAAGGAGTCCTTTCGACTGAAAAATTGAACCTTTTTCAATTTTGGTACCTGACGAGAGAGAGAGAGAGAGAGAGAGAGAGAGAGGATGTCCATGAGCTGAGTGGTACCTGACGCGATGCCAAAACCCTAGTGCCTCCGCTACTAGTGAGGGCAAGCAAGAAACACAAGAGAACCAGGCAACGAATGAACCCAGCATCCATGGCTGAGCAAACACAAAGAGTGGTCTCCTTCATCCGGTGGGAGAAGGAAAGAGAACAAAGTACAACACAGACGTGCAACGCTACGCCAGAGGGAAGAGGAAAAGCTAGCACAACGCAACACAGAGGTGCCGAGGCTATCCAAGCGAGAAGAGGAAGGAAGACAGGTAAAAATAGGTCCCACCCCTCCTTTGTCCAGGTCTCCCGCTGGTTCTCTCTCTCTCTCTCTCTCTCTCTCTTAGTTAACGGCCACATCTAATCTCTAGCTTCTCAATGCAAAATAATTGGAACGGCCTCAACTATATCTTATCAACCCCGCTCACCTTAACATCTCAAACTTAAACATGCACGTGGAGTGCATCCCTCTCTCCCTCACCTCAACTTTTAGCAAAAAAAGATTTACCAATTAATAATAATAGTCGTTTCATTATCATTAGCATTATAATATATTAAGTTTTGAGTATGGGTACAAATTTTATCGACCCCATCTCCGCTTAGAATATGATCAAAGAAAAAAATAATAATCCTAAGAGTAGTAATAAATAGACATTAATCTTGAGGGTATTGATAATACTAATCAATTAATTGCTATTAATAATGTCCCAAATTCACGTCCCCATCTAAAATATACCTCACGTCCTCATCTAAAATAATATCAAAGAAAACATAACCATTAGTCCTCAGAATACTAATTAATCTTAACTGCCCTATTTCAATCAAACTTACAAAATGATAAAAAATCGTTAATGAGAAAAAATGATTAAAAAAGTTTTACTTATTCTTGATAATATACAGTTATGGTGCTCACGGTCACGACTAGGGATGTAAATTTGGGTGGAAGGGGGGGGGGGTTGGACTAGGTTATGTGATAATTTGGGTCTAACCCAAATATAAAATAGTCCAATCTAATTTTAGTCCAGTCCAAATTCAACTCAAGTTTAACTCAAATTCAGCCCAAATTTAATTGGATATGGGTGACCCTGTTTATAAATGATTTGTTATAAGTACTTTGCTTTTTGTACGAAATATTGTAAAAGTCAATAAATTAAATTAGGCTAACCCGTTTTAAACACAACATAGCCCAAATTTAACTATTGTCAACTTAAATTTAATTTAACTCAATTTATATAATTTAAATCAGCCCACTTTTCTTTAATATAGATTAGACTGGACTGAGCCACGAGCTAGCCCGCGCACTTGACACCCCTAGTCATAGCACCAATGCTCCGGTGCTGCTGCAGTGTATCCTCTTCAAGGATTAATGCTCCTTTTGTTTTGTTAAGAATTTTATGTGTTGTTTACAATTAGTCGTGGTTTGGTTGGTAAGTGTGAAATGGCATAAAAACTACATTTCACAGTGTCACACAAATATGGTGTTTGACAATACTTCACATCAAATCAAATAACCCTATTGTAAAATTAGTTACCTAATATTTAGTAGAAAACATGCAAACAAAAATGTGAATCAGACACAAAATATTGAATTTATTCGTTCCTATAAATATATAGTGATTTAAATTGTCTCATGTGCCTAATTATAATTACTATTTATAACAAATTTAAGCTATAATTAATATTTTACCCTTTTTTTTCCCTACCCCATGCATGGCCTGTGTCAACTCTTGACAGCCTCGCACGTATAAAGGCTTTCGATTCTTAGACGTTGGATGCATGAGAAATCTTTAACATATATGTGTATCCTTCCACATAGGTTTTTCTTTGAGTATTGATTGTATATATTTTGTATCGAATTGTCTAGTTGCAAAAATATGCTTCAATACATGACATCCTTTTCCCCCAAGAGATCTTTATTTGTCTGATGCAAAAATATGGCATGGCCCCCCCTAAAATTTCTGACTCTTACAGGTGGAATCCTCCAATAGGTTACTTTGTTAACCTGGCCCCCCTCCATCTCATGATAGATGCTTTGTTCCTTTATTTTAGGAATTTTTTTCTCTTTCTTATTTTTTATTATAGTTGGACGGTTACACATTGTATATTCCGTTTTATGGCTCCCTTTAAACTTATCCCTTCCTACCTTAAACTTGTAAAATTGTAAATTAATAGGTTTATTAATAAGCAATCTTTCTTAATAATTTTGTAGTTTATACACTAAAGATAAATAAATGTAATTAAATATATTTCAAACGGTAAATAATAAATAGTCAAACTTGTATTTGAAATGGGAACAATTTTTTTTATGTATTTATCTGCAACACCTTAGTTTTTATGTTACTAAATTAGTTTTTATGTTCCCTCAACCGGCCATGACACTATGATGTCAGTTAAATATGTTCTGCCATGGTGGGTGTGGTATGCACCATTGCGTTTGTGTATCTTTCTGACCGAACAATGGTTTGTGATGCGGCAGAATCCGATTCGGCCCATAGAAGCAGGCCCAAACCCCACTGAGCCCAACAGCGGCAGTACCAGGCCCTCCGGGAGCCTTCGGCCCGTCAGCGGCCCAGTAGCCTTCGGCCCATAAGCGGCACCCTCGCTCCCGGCCCAACAGGCTTCAGCCCGTCAGCGGCCCACCAGCCTGCGGCCCGGGAGCAACGCGGTAGCCCAGGGACCGGCAGGTTTCGGCCCATCAGCGGCCCAACCCCCTTCGGCCCGGTAGCCGTGTCCGGCCCACTCCGGTGGCGGATCAGACGCTATGACGGTTTGTCAGTAAGCCTCCTTTTAGTCCTATATCGGCTGCCACCGTTAACCATCCGCTACCCTCCGCTATAAGTATCATGCTATTTGTAGCCAAGGGGGTGGTGGGAAAAACGGACGCCTCCCTAAGCTTCCGAAACCCCTTAAAGGACTCATGTCCGAATAGCTTTATAGCTACTCTTTCTTGCTTCCTGAATCGAATCTTCTTCAGAAGCTAACTTGACCGTCGGAGGGGGTTCCCCAGGGCTGACGCCCGGGACTCCTGCTGACCGGTTCTTCTTCTTCTTTCCCTCCTGCAGGGGCTCGGTTCGAATCGTCGCCGACCTCCCCGAGTCGGTCTCGGCCGCCGACCTCGGACTCCTCCCCCTGGTCTCGACGCTGAACGCCGGCCGCCCCAAGCTAGGAGACTCGGTCTCGCGCTGAAGTAGCCTCCGGACTCGCTGTCCGAGGGCGATCCCGCCAGCTGCCCTGCGTCAGGAGCCTCGGCCTCGCGCTGAAGGTGGCTCCGGGCCCCCTGGTCGGAGAGCGAGCCGTCCCCCCGTCCGATCTCGGACTTTCCGGCTTCTGCTCCGACGCTCGTCGACCACTCGGCCGAGGGAAGCTCCTGCTCGCGCCGCGCCTTCGTCCGCCGAAGGAGCAGCGGCTCACTATCCAAGAGCAGCTTCGGCGGCGGATCGCGCCCCCCGCGGGCGAATCCATTTCATCCCGAGAAGACCCCGTCTTCGCCCCGACGCGGACCCCTGTCGGGTCCCCTCGTCACTGTTCGACCCGGACCAGCTCCGGATCCTCTTTTTTCCGGATCCCCGTTTGCGGGATCCGGTCGTGATAGATCCAGTCTACATCACGTGGCGCCGTCTGTGGGAAACCAACAAAACAAGTCATGTCTCAGCGACCTGTGACTCGACGATCCGGGCAGAGTGAAGCAGAAGCGCGGGAGGCCTCGGCACAGATGCCGCCTTCCGAAGGCGCGCCATCTGCCCCGCCGAACCCGCCTCTGCCGACCATCCCGGAGTCCTTCGGCTCGGAAGACCGAGTGGGGGTACTCCAGCAGCAAGTGGCCACGCTGGCCGCTGCCGTCACGTCCCTAGCGCATCTTCAGGAGATGGTGTCCGCCATCGCTCAGCGCATGGGACTGACGGGGCAGCCTCCCCAGCAGGCGCCGCTCCCCCCACTCTACTCAGTACAAGACGCCCGGTTCCGACCGGTGCCTGCGCCAGCCTCTCTCTACGAGGCCGCGGCGGCGCGCAGCGAGCCCTCGGCATTACCTGCCCGAGCTCCCCGCGCCGATCGTCCGACGGAGCAGGACTATGCTTCGTCGGAGTACCATCCGGCTCGGACCGGAGGGCCATCCGTCGCCACCTCGGCCGCCCCGGACCTGGACCAGCGGCTGACGGCGATGCGCAAGGAGATGCAGCAGATGGTGTCCCGGCCTCACGGGGCGCCCCTCGCCAGCAGCATCCTGGAGCAGACCCCGTTCACGGCGGAGCTCCTGGCCACTGAGGTGCCCCCCGACTTCAAGCTGCCGAAGGGCCCTCTCTATGATGGGATGACAGATCCGGTCTGTCCTTTCCAGAGGTTCAACGCCTACCTCCGGGTCCGGGGGATCTCCGAGGCAGTCCGCTGCCGTCTCTTCCCCCTCACCCTCGAAAAAATCGCCCTCACCTGGTTCGAGACGCTGGCCCCCAACTCCATCCACTCCCTAGCACAGTTGGGCCAGTTGTTCATCGACCAGTTCTATGATGCCACCCGGCAGAGCAAGACCTCCGCCAGTCTCCTGGCTATTCGGCAGGGTCCTGCCGAGACTCTCCAGGATTACTTCACCCGGTTCCGAACCGAGGCCGCCCAGATCCCAAACCTCGACAGCTTGATCGCGGTTTCGGCCGTGATCAGCGGGTGCCGGGACGAGGGGCTCCTCGGTTCCATTGGGAAGCGCCATCCCCCGACCTTCCAGGACCTCGTGGCCCGGGCCCATAAGTACATCAACCGGGAGGCCCTGATGCTGTCTAGAGGAAGAGGCACCGCCGAAGCTATCTCGGCACCTACTCCCCAGGTGGTTCGACCTCGGCCGGAGGACCAGGAGTCCTCACGCAAGCGCTATCGCCGGGAGGACTGGGACAGGGAGAGGCGACGGGACCCGCAGCCGCGGTACCTACCCTTACATGCTCCCCCTTCCCGAATGCTCATGGAGGTGAAGGGCATGCTCCGGCGACCTGACCGCATCAAGACCGATCCTCGCCGAAGGGATCCCGGCAGGTATTGTGAATACCACCGGGAGATCGGCCACACGACGGACGAGTGTCGGCAGCTCCGGGAAGAGATCGACCGCATCATCCGGGAGGGAAGACTGCCGCAGTACCGCCGGGAGCAGCCGCCGCAACAGAACCGGGACGTCCCTGCAGCGCCCAGACAACAGCAACCCTCAGCAATAGAAGCCGCTCCTCCGCCAAAAGCCACCTCGGCCCCGGTAGAATCATCCCATCAAAGACCCAGTTCTGGGTCTATCATGATGATATCCGGAGGACCGGGGGAAGGGTCCAGGCCGCGGCAGCGCAGCACAGTGGCAGCAGTCGAAGGCGATCCAAAGAAGCCTCGTCTGGAAGACATCACCTTCGGCGCCGAGGACCTGACTGATGTTCAGGTCCCTCATGACGACGCTCTCGTCGTCAATGCAGTAATCAACAACTATGATGTACATAGGATCTTTGTGGATAATGCAAGTGCCCCAAATGTCTTGTTTTACGACTGTTTTGAAAAGTTGGGATTGAGTGAGGCTCACATGAAACCTCACCGGGGCCCCCTCTACGGTTTTAATGGCTCGCCTTGCCGAGTAGAGGGCATTGTCCGGCTTCCTGTAACCTTGGGCTCCGCCCCCCGGTAATTGACCGTCGAAACAGACTTCGCCGTTGTGAAGATCGAGTCAGCCTACAACGCCATATTCGGCCGAAGACTCATCGGCGGAATCGGGGCCGTACCTTCATCCTTCCATCAGAAACTGAAATTCTATACCAATTGTGGGATAGGCGAAGCCAAGGGAAGCCAAGAAGCCGCTCGGCAGTGCTACATGATTTTGGTCAAAGGGAAGAACGCAGCCGAAACCCTGGTGATCGAATCATCGGCCGAAGCGTCTCCGGGGGAAGCACTTCTCGCCATCCCTGTTCCAGGAGGCGAAGGGCGAGTCCTAATGATAGGCTCCGGCCTGGAGAAAGATGAAGCAGAGAAGCTTACCGAGTTCTTGAAGAAGAACCTCGACGTCTTCGCCTGGTCTCCGGCAGACATGCCCGGGGTTGACCCGGAGGTGGCAGAGCACCGACTCCATACCGATCCCAACCAGCCCCCGGTGAAGCAGAAGCGGCGCACCTTCAACCAGGAAAGGAGAGCCGCCATCCAAGCTGAAGTACAAAAGGGACTGGACGCCGGACATCTCCGAGAAGTGCATCACCCAGACTGGATCGCCAATGTGGTCATGGTGCCAAAGAAAGATGGCAAATGGCGCATGTGCGTGGACTTCACCAACCTCAGCAAGGCCTGTCCCATGGACAGTTTTCCGCCGCCTCGGATAGACCAGGTGGTGGACGCCACTTCTGGCCACGAGCTCTTAAGCTTCCTCGACGCCTATTCGGGCTATCACCAGATCCGGATGCATCCGGACGACGAGAGCAAGACCAGCTTCACCACCGATTTGGATCTGTACTGCTACACCCGAATGCCCTTCGGTCTGAAGAACGCCGGCGCGACATATCAGCGATTGGTCAACAAGGTATTCGCCACGCAGCTCGGCCGAAACATGGAGGTCTATATAGACGACATGTTGGTCAAGAGCCCTGTCGCTGCGGAGCATCTGGCCGATCTGGCCGAGACTTTCTCCGCCCTCAGGCGGTACAAGATGAAGCTGAACCCGGCCAAATGCGCCTTCGGGGTAGCCTCCGGAAAATTCCTCGGCTATATGGTCACTCACCGAGGGGTGGAGGCTAACCCCGAGAAGGTTTCGGCCATCATAAAGATGCGCCCCCCGGCTAACCTCCGAGAGGTACAGAAGCTAAACGGGAGGATCGCAGCCCTCAGCCGCTTCATGTCAAGGGCGGCCGACTACTGTTTTCCCTTCTTCAAGCTGCTGAAGAAGGCCAACAACTTTGACTGGACAGAAGAGTGCCAAACAGCCTTCAATCAGCTGAAGGCCTACCTCTCCAAAGTCCCCATCCTGTCAAAACCAATTCCCGGGGAGCCCCTGAGCTTATACCTCGCAGTCTCCGAGACGGCCCTCAGCACCGTCCTCGTCCGAGAACAAGAAGGCATTTAGAAGCCCGTTTATTACACCAACCGAGCCCTTCAGGGAGCGGAACTCCGGTACCAAGCCCTGGAAAAGCTGGCTCTGGCCCTCGTCACGTCTGCAAGGAGGCTTCGGCCGTATTTTCTGGCCCATTCCGTGAGAGTCCTCACCAATCAGCCCTTGAGGCAGATTCTTTCCCGGCCGGAGGTGTCCGGCAGGTTGGCGAAGTGGGCAATTGAGCTGGGGGAGTTCGACATCTCCTACGCCCCTCGGGTAGCAATAAAAGCCCAAGCGTTGGCGGACTTCATCGCTGAACTTACCCCCGGCGTTTCTGCCACACCGCAGCCGGAGCCCGAGGCGGTCATAGCCGACACTACTTCGGCACCTTCGCCACCGGATGAGTGGCAACTCTTTGTGGACGGCTCCGCGTGCTCTACAGGCAGCGGCGCCGGATGGATCCTGGCGTCACCCGAAGGAATCATCACGGAGTACGCCCTGCGTTTCTCCTTTCCAGCGACTAACAACGCCGCCGAGTACGAAGCCCTCATCTCCGGCCTCCGGGCCGCGAAGAAGCTCGGCGCCCGGAACCTGAAAGCCTTCAGCGATTCTCAGTTAATCATCGGCCATGTTTCCGGGGAGTATGAGGCTCGGGACGCAGTGATGGCGTCTTATCTCCAGGTAACTCGCAAGATTCTCAGTCAGTTCGATTCCTGTGAAATCATCAGGATCCCGAGATCCAAGAATACCCGGGCCGATGCCCTTTCCCGGTTGGCGTCAACCCAAGACGGGGGCGGAGTCCGGATGATCCTCGTCGAGGAGCTCGCCGAACCCAGCCTCGGTGAAACCGAAGCCATGCAAATTGCTGAAGCAGAGGTCGAGACGTGGATGACTCCCCTCGTCGCTTTCCTTCTCCAAGGAGAAGTCCCACCAGATCCAAGGGAGGCGAGGCGCATTCGGCAGCGCTCATCCCACTTTCTCCTTTTGGACGGGGCGTTATAC
Organism: Zantedeschia hybrid cultivar; assembly: GCA_030544215.1. Classification (NCBI taxonomy): domain Eukaryota; kingdom Viridiplantae; phylum Streptophyta; class Magnoliopsida; order Alismatales; family Araceae; genus Zantedeschia; species Zantedeschia hybrid cultivar. Next base: position 5,637,865 of record JARZZO010000005.1, read on the forward strand.
AAAAAATCGTTCGGCCGACCACTGCTACGGTGCCTCGGCCCAGCATAAGCCGACTACGCCGTAAGAGAGGTCCACGAAGGAGTGTGCGGAGCGCACGCAGGAGGAAGAGCCCTGGCTCACAAGCTCCTGAGACAAGGCTACTAGTGGCCAACACTCCGAGAGGACGCTCTAGCCCTCGTGCGGCGCTGCGACCAGTGCCAGAGGTTTAGCTCCCTCATTCATCAGGCGGCCACCCTTCTGACCCCATTATCTGATCCCTGGCCTTTCGCCCAATGGGGAATCGACATCCTGGGACCTTTTCCCGTCGCCACCGGCCAAAGGAAATTCCTCATCGTGGCGGTCGATTACTTCACCAAATGGGTCGAAGCCGAACCTCTCGCTACAATAACCGACAACAATGCTTGGAACTTCGTATGGAAGTCCATCATTTACCGGTTCGGTATCCCTCGGGCCATCATCTCTGACAACGGAAAGCAGTTCGATAGCCGACGGTTCGGTGACAACTGCGCCAGCTTCGGCATACTCCACAAGTTCACTTCGGTAGCGCATCCTCAAGCGAACGGCCAAGCCGAAGTCACTAACCGAAGCCTCTTACAGGGATTGAAAACCCGACTCGGCGAAGCTAAGGGCCGATGGGTGGAAGAGCTGCCGAGTGTCCTATGGGCCTATCGGACGACAAGCCGAACCCCCACCGGCGAAACTCCCTTCCGCATGGCCTACGGGATAGAGGCCGTTATTCCCATAGAAGTCGGCCTCCCTTCTCCCAGAGTCATCGCCTATAATGCGGAAGCCAACGAAGAAGGTCTGAAAGACCACTTGGACTTCATTGAAGAGGTCCGAGACAAAGCTCGTATCCGGCTGGCGGCTTATCAGCAACGAATGGCCAAATACCACAACACTCGAGTAAAACCCCGGAGCTTTGAAGCGGGGAGTCTCGTGTTGAGGAATGCCCATGCTTCCAAGCCAACCGAAGCCTCGGGAAAGCTTGCCCCCAGCTGGGAGGGGCCCTACCGGATCAGGGAGGTGGTCAGACGAGGAGCATACCGGTTGGAGACCCTTTCGGGCCAACCCCTTCCCCGCACATGGAATGTAGAGCGCCTTCGGCGTTATTATATGTAAGTAAACTCTCCCCAGGCTTTTAGCCGAAGGCTGTAAGTAAGAGAAATCATTTTTCGTTCAGAAAAACTTGTCATGGTTTTCTCTAAGTCCGTGTAAACCGTATCGGGAGTGGCTTCGGCCATGCAAACCGTACCGGGAGCGGCATGGTTCTCTTAAAAGTCCGTGAGTCCTTCGATCCGACGAATGGCTTCGGCCATGTAATCCGGATCAGGACACGGCATGGTTTTCTCTAAGTCCGTGTAAACCGTATCGGGAGTGGCTTCGGCCATGCAAACCGTACCGGGAGCGGCATGGTTCTCTCTAAGTCCGTGTAAACCGTATCGGGAGTGGCTTCGGCCATGCAAACCGTACCGGGAGCGGCATGGTTCTCTTAAAAGTCCGTGAGTCCTTCGATCCGACAAATGGCTTCGGCCATGTAATCCGGATCAGGACACGGCATGGTTCTCTCTAAGTCCGTGTAAACCGTATCGGGAGTGGCTTCGGCCATGCAAACCGTACCGGGAGCGGCATGGTTCTCTTAAGAGTCCGTGAGTCCTTCGATCCGACGAATGGCTTCGGCCATGTAATCCGGATCAGGACACGGCATGGTTTTCTCTAAGTCCGTGTAAACCGTATCAGGAGTGGCTTCGGCCATGCAAACCGTACCGGGAGCGGCATGGTTCTCTTAAGAGTCCGTGAGTCCTTCGATCCGACGAATGGCTTCGGCCATGTAATCCGGATCGGGACACGGCATGGTTTTCTCTAAGTCCGTGTAAACCGTATCGGGAGTGGCTTCGGCCATGCAAACCGTACCGGGAGCGGCATGGTTCTCTCTAAGTCCGTGTAAACCGTATCGGGAGTGGCTTCGGCCATGCAAACCGTACCGGGAGCGGCATGGTTCTCTTAAGAGTCCGTGAGTCCTTCGATCCGACGAATGGCTTCAGCCATGTAATCCGGATCAGGACACGGCATGGTTTTCTCTAAGTCCGTGTAAACTGTATCGGGAGTGGCTTCGGCCATGCAAACCATACCGGGAGCGGCATGGTTCTCTTAAGAGTCCGTGAGTCCTTCGATCCGACGAATGGCTTCGTCCATGTAATCCGGATCGGGACACAGCATGGTTTTCTCTAAGTCCGTGTAAACCGTATCGGGAGTGGCTTCGGCTATGCAAACCGTACCGGGAGCGGCATGGTTCTCTCTAAGTCCGTGTAAACCGTATCGGGAGTGGCTTCGGCCATGCAAACCGTACCGGGAGCGGCATGGTTCTCTTAAAAGTCCGTGAGTCCTTCGATCCGACGAATGGCTTCGGCCATGTAATCCGGATCAGGACACGGCATGGTTTTCTCTAAGTCCGTGTAAACCGTATCGGGAGTGGCTTCGGCCATGCAAACCGTACCGGGAGCGGCATGGTTCTCTCTAAGTCCGTGTAAACCGTATCGGGAGTGGCTTCGGCCATGCAAACCGTACCGGGAGCGGCATGGTTCTGTTAAAAGTCCGTGAGTCCTTCGATCCGACGAATGGCTTCGGCCATGTAATCCGGATCAGGACACGGCACGGTTTTCTCTAAGTCCGTGTAAACCGTATCGGGAGTGGCTTCGGCCATGTAAACCGTACCGGGAGCGGCATGATTCTCTCAGAGCCCATAAGCCCTTCGATCCGACGAATGGCTTCGGCCTTGTGATCCGGATCAAGGCACGGCATATTATTCTCCAGGTAATATCCTTCCAACGGCTTGTCCGAACCTGCAACGGATCTCGGCTTCGCAGGATATGGCAAACGACACACGGATCTTGGATTCCAGAAAGACCAGATCCAGTCAAGACAAACAGGAGACAGCAAGGTAAAGCCAAAAACCTTCCTTCTATTTTCATAAAGCGAAGGGAAGTACAAAACTCGGCCGTATGCTTGGCCGAGAGCTTACAAAAGTAAAAGAAAAAGGGAAGCCGAGGGGAACCCTCGTGTCAGTCCTCGGCGACCCTCTCCTCCTCTACTCCGACGACGTTTCGGCCGGGAGAAGGAGAGGGAGAGTCGACGATCTGCACCGCTTCAGGAGCGGCGCCTTCAACATCGGCGTCCTCGATAGCGGCCTCCTCGGCATCGGCCTCCTCGGCAGGAGCCTCCTCGGCGGTTTCGACTTCATCTTCCCCAGCTGGAGGCGAGGCCCTCTCCGCCACGAGCTCCTCCCACCAGGATAAAAGCTCCCGGGCTTCCACGCCCTTTGGCATGGCTTCCCCGGTCAGATCGACGCTCGGGCAGGCCCTCTGGGCGTCTGCCAGTCCGAGGTCGAAAACCGTGGAAGACGCCCGCAGCTGGGCTTGAAGGATCTCCCGGGCGTAGTCGCCCCCGGCCTTGTAGTCAGCAACTGCCGACTCCGCTGCCTTTTCCAGTTCCCGCTTTAAGGCCGACACCTCCTCGGCGAGGCGGCGCTTCTCCGAAGCTCGCCGGGCCTCCCTGTCCTGGGCCTGGGCCTTGAAGGTCCGGAATTTGGACTCGACCGCCGCAAGATCGCTTTCGGCCTTCTTCTTGGCCTCGGCGGCGGCACGGGCCTCTGCTGCCCTCTCCTCCAGCTGCGTCCGCGCTCGGGTGCTCGCAGTCACGAGCTCCTCAACTAAGGGCTCGATGCGAGGAGCCGCCGAAGTGCCTTCCCCCGAACCAACCGGATCTACCTCGGCTTCCAGAAGCTTACGCCGGAGCAGCTCCTGACGATGCATCAGGACACGGCTCGTCATCGAAGCCTGCGGATCGAGGGCAGATGAGGGTCAGTAAAATCAGAAGAAACAACTAAAGATGAGCTGAGACACTTTCGGGTTGCTCACCTGAACCGTCAGACGGGCACTCATCTCCGTCAGATCGGTGATGGAGTGGGCCTTCAGCTCCTCGAAGATTGAAGGGAGAGTGAGGCTGTTGAGCAGACGAAGGCACGTCTGCGGGTCCTCCATGCTCTCCCCCGATGCGGGGTACCGCCGCTCGAGCTGCGCCCGCGGTTCAGCATCTCCTTCGCCGGCTCCTGCCGATACGGCCGGAGGGGAGTCACCCCTCGGCCTCTCGGGAGACGCCGACCTCACAGCCCTTCGGGCCCCGACGCTCTTCCTGACCAGCTGAGCCTCCACCTCTTCTTCGGCCTCCTCTACCCGGGGGCGCTTCGACGCTCGGCCGCCTCCCCGAGAGGCAAACTTAGTCTTCTGCTCCCTCTCGAGAGCAGCAGTAGCCGCACGACCCTCGGCGGAGGCCGCAGTCCTGGGGCCCCCGCCTCTTGTCCTCGGACCCCCGGTGCCTCGAACAGGCCTGCCTACCGCTTGCGGGGCCGGCGCCCGGCGTGAAGCGCGCTGATCCGATAACTGATCGAGGAGGTCATCGAGCTGGGCCATCGCTGCAGAGCGAGAAGAAAGCGTCAGAAGCAGAAATGCAATCAAGTAAAAGATTCAGAGCCGACTTACCCTCGGCCGAAACTTCGTCAGCCTCCAAAGCCGGAAGAGCTTCGGCCGGAGGAGCGGCAGTCCTTCCCCCGCGGCCCCGCGGAGTCTCCCCGGGAGGAAGGTACGGAAAGACCCGCTCCGGATCACGCTTGGGGTCCGGCCAAACCCCGGCACCTATCAACCGCTCCGCGTCGGTAAGAAGCACCGAGACGTCGTATGGGGCCTTCACCTGGACGTGGCCCACAATGGTGCTCTGAACGGGGGAGAGAACAGGAGGTCCCGAGAGTCCTTCGGCCAGCGGCACCCATTCGGTGGGGAAGGGCCACACACCCTTCTCCTTCTCCGGCAGAGAGACGAAGATAAACTTCCTCTTCCAGCCATGGATAGACGAAGGCTTCCCAGAGAAGATCCTTCGGCCAACCCGGGGGACAAAGCAGTACCATTCCGACTTCCCCTGCGTCTGGATCTTGAAGAGATAGCGGAAGACATTGATGGAGGGGAAGATTTTTATGTGAGCGAAGACGCTCAGGAATCCGTACACAGTGCGCCAAGAATTGGGGAAAAGCTGAGACGGGGCCAGCCCGTAGAAGCTAAGGAGATTGACCACGAAGGTGGGGAGAGGGAGACGGAAGCCCGCCTCAAAGCTGTCAACGTAAATGGAGAAAGACCCCGGGCGAACGGTATTTGCCCTAGTGGCGGAATCGGGCCGATGGGGGGTCGTCCAAGAAGGAAGCTGAAAGTAAGAAACTAAGTTCCTCACCTCTACGTCCGAAAGGGCGCAGCTTGCCCCTGAAGCAACATCCGGGAGGCGGCGTTCCGAGGTGGAAGCCTGGCCCGAGTCCCGAACCTCTTGGAGAGCCTCGGCCTCGGAAGCCTCGGCCTCTGGAGCCTCGGTCCCGGAAGCCTCGGTCCCGGAAGCCTCGGCTCCAGAAACCTCGGTCCCAGAAGTCTCGGACCCTTCGGACCCGGAGTTTTCAGACTCCCCGGACATCGCGGAAGCAAGAGATCCCGAGGCAAGAGGATCCGACAGGGAAGACTTGGGAGAATTGGGGGGAGTGTACTCCTTGTCTGAAGGAGTAATCTCACTGGAAGAGCTCCGGACCATAGAGCCGCGGAGGGAAGGAAGAAGGCTAAGGCTTACTCGCAGAAAGAGGGAGAGGATCTCTCCTGGACCAAGCGCTGCCTCAAGCCTCCAGGCTCCACCAGCGATGCACTCTGAGGGACGAAGAGCCTCCCACAGTAGCCGACGAAGCTCGGACGAAGCCTTCAGGAAGCTGGCCTTTCGCGAGAGAAGGAAGAAGAGCTTGGGCGGTTGCAAGAGGAACGTAAGCGAGGCAGCAAGAAGAGGAACAGTGCCCCACGGAGGGCCTGTATTTATAGAGCCCGTTCGAAACGCCTCCTGCCGAAGCCTGCGGCCGAGATCGTCTCGCTCGTCCCTTCGCTCCTCCCGGATGACCGCCACGTGTGCCGTCCTTCGGCAATGATGACGGGCCGGCTCCGGGAATTGAAGCAGAGCGATCGGCGGCCGACAGCGCTCCGACCCTTCGGTTAACCACTCGGATGCCCGCCACGTGTCCCGATCCGCAAGGGACGAAGGGAACGGCGGCAATCCGAGTGAAGCCTCGGGCACAGGGCCGGATCGATCCGCGACCCGCGGGCGGTCGGGATCCGTTTGTGTTTTCTGCGGAACGGCTGGATGCGCGACGCGTGTCCTGTGCTTCCTCGCGAGGTGACGCGCCGTCCCGTCCATTTAATGAAGCCTGACACGGATCAGAGGGCCCGACCCTTCGGCTTCTCAGCTCTAAGCCTTCGTCGACTCTCCGAGCAAGGACAAGGCAACCGCGCGACCCTCGGCCGACCGAGGGTCTCCTCTTCCCAGTAGAAAGGGGACAGAACTCCAAGTAAGACGCCTGCTGTGTTTTTTTTTTCTTTTCTGACAGTTTCAGGCTATACTCTTGCCATCTCAGAACTGAGGAAGACAAGAGTGGGGGGCTATGTGATGCGGCAGAATCCGATTCGGCCCATAGAAGCAGGCCCAAACCCCACTGAGCCCAACAGCGGCAGTACCAGGCCCTCCGGGAGCCTTCGGCCCGTCAGCGGCCCAGTAGCCTTCGGCCCATAAGCGGCACCCTCGCTCCCGGCCCAACAGGCTTCAGCCCGTCAGCGGCCCACCAGCCTGCGGCCCGGGAGCAACGCGGTAGCCCAGGGACCGGCAGGTTTCGGCCCATCAGCGGCCCAACCCCCTTCGGCCCGGTAGCCGTGTCCGGCCCACTCCGGTGGCGGATCAGACGCTATGGCGGTTTGTCAGTAAGCCTCCTTTTAGTCCTATATCGGCTGCCACCGTTAACCATCCGCTACCCTCCGCTATAAGTATCCTGCTATTTGTAGCCAAGGGGGTGGTGGGAAAAACGGACGCCTCCCTAAGCTTCCGAAACCCCTTAAAGGACTCCTGTCCGAATAGCTTTATAGCTACTCTTTCTTGCTTCCTGAATCGAATCTTCTTCAGAAGCTAACTTGACCGTCGGAGGGGGTTCCCCAGGGCTGACGCCCGGGACTCCTGCTGACCGGTTCTTCTTCTTCTTTCCCTCCTGCAGGGGCTCGGTTCGAATCGTCGCCGACCTCCCCGAGTCGGTCTCGGCCGCCGACCTCGGACTCCTCCCCCTGGTCTCGACGCCGAACGCCGGCCGCCCCAAGCTAGGAGACTCGGTCTCGCGCTGAAGTAGCCTCCGGACTCGCTGTCCGAGGGCGATCCCGCCAGCTGCCCTGCGTCAGGAGCCTCGGCCTCGCGCTGAAGGTGGCTCCGGGCCCCCTGGTCGGAGAGCGAGCCGTCCCCCCGTCCGATCTCGGACTTTCCGGCTTCTGCTCCGACGCTCGTCGACCACTCGGCCGAGGGAAGCTCCTGCTCGCGCCGCGCCTTCGTCCGCCGAAGGAGCAGCGGCTCACTATCCAAGAGCAGCTTCGGCGGCGGATCGCGCCCCCCGCGGGCGAATCCATTTCATCTCGAGAAGACCCCGTCTTTGCCTCGACGCGGACCCCTGTCGGGTCCCCTCGTCACCGTTCGACCCGGACCAGCTCCGGATCCTCTTTTTTCCGGATCCCCGTTTGCGGGATCCGGTCGTGATAGATCCAGTCTACATCAGTTTGCATACAACATTAAGTGGTCAATAGTTCTTTTATTACCACATAAATAATTAGGTCTTTTCAATTGCCTAAGTTTTCTGGTCATGAAATTGTCTAGGTTATATACAATGTTTTTACTTTCTAAGATTATGTAAAGTAGCATTAGTACACTAATTTATTGTTTCTTCCGATTACATACCCCTGCATTAGTAAATTTTTTTTAATTGGTTTTAACTTATTCATATTATATTCTATAAGAAGAAAATAAAATATTTTAACTTCTTTTGACCTTATTCATATTTTTATCATACACAAATAAAAATAAAGAGATTTTTTAGTTTTCAATCTTATAATCTTCCAATATTCTATATAAGCCCCTGCAATGTTCATATTTCCTTAAAAACCTCTAGAATCTTTCAATTAGCCTTAAAAAGTCTCTCCAGAGGGGCCATCTAAAGAGAGTTGAACGGTCTTATACTATCAACCCCGTCACCGCTTAAAATATTAACAAAGAAAAAAAAAACCCAAGAGTAGTGAAAAATAGACGTTAGCCTTAAGAGTATTGGCAATACTAATCAATTAATTCTTTTTAATGTCCCGAGTTCACCTCCCCATCTAAAATATAACTAGGAAAAAAGGAATGCTAGTATGACAGAAAACTTTTTCCACTTTTCTTAATCATCTAAAGAGAAAGGAAGGGACCTACATAGTAAAAGAGAAATGCTAACATGACAGGAAAATATAACTATTAATCTTAAGAGTACTAATAGTCTTAATAAATTAATTACTAATTAATCTTAACTTTCCTATATCTATCAAACGCAAAAATTTGTTGAGAATCTCCAACGGCCATCTCTCCACGCCGCACTCAACCCGCAACCGTTCCACCTGTTTTTTCAAATGCCAACATTGTTTTATAAATAACATTCCGTTTTCTTGGATTAGCTACTATAATAATAGAAAATTCCTTTAAATATTATTTGATAGAATCATTTAATTATATGAGCATGGTTCAAACAAAATTTCTTAACTATTATTTAATCAGAATCATTTGATTATATGAGCATGCTTCAATAGATGTTGTTGCACGAAGAAACTTAAGTTCTCACTAACAAGGTATTGCCTGCTTTCACCTTCTTTATAAATTCATGATTATCTTTTCAACAACAAATACATGATTATTTAGTCTCTATTTCTATGCCTCAACATATGTCTCATATGAACAGGTCAAATCCAAATCTACATGAGCATGCGTAATTAATTTCATTAACTCTATAATCCATCATGGCAACTGTTTATATACCATTAATTGGAGCATGCTCTGATCTTACACAACTTTACGCTAGGGATTGTCAGGTTACCGTAGCAGAGGAACTACTAATCGGATAACGTCGAAGCAGTTTTTTTTTTTTTTTTTTAATGTGGTCTAGTGGCCAGGTATGTATAATTATTTACAAGCGACCGAGATTCTAATTCAGAATCCGAGATTTTTCTCCAGAATTAGAAATAATTCTGTTCATGTCGATGAGTCAGCCTAATTAGGCGACAATTCTAGATCCGTCTGATTTTTGAGGAAGTAATCTCAAAGACTAGGAGATAAAGATCTCAATAGCACCAAGGCTGCATAACTGGTGAATTTTTAGGCTCCAACCAGGTTAGACCTCCAATTGAAAGGGAGGTGATGAACCAACTGCCCTAGGCAGCTGGTTACGTCGAAACAGTATTGTCATTGAGGATGGGATACAGAAGGGATACAAAGAGGTGCTACTATGCATACCATAATCCAGGTTAAATCTTGACCTCCCTGTGCCCCTCCCATTTAATTCTCATTTTTTAATCAGGATATTATACATGAATGTTCCATAAACTTACCACATATATACTTTTTGCATTAATATTTGTTTTTCTATTTTTAATTACAGGTCTTCCTCTCGGCATGAAATTTTCTGCAGAAGTGCATCATTTGGGAGCATAACTAAACCCTGCCCAATTGTCTGTCCGTATAGCACAAGTTCATTTAACAGTTTCTTTCTCTTTAAATCCTGACCTCCCTACACCCCCACCCTCTCTATTTAACTTTCATTGTTTAATCAGGATATTATACACGAATGTTCCATAAACTTATCACGTACTTAATACCTTAATATTTGTTGACCTATTTGTAATTACGGCTCTTCCTCTCATCATGAAATTTACTCATCGTTTGTGAGCATAACTAAACCACCATCCAACCGTCCGTCCATACAGCATTGGTGCGGTTAACAATTTCTTTCTCTTTTTCTCTGCCTAAAGTGATGGTACTTCAATAACCTGTAGATTTGCAAGAGGTGATCTGGCTCACTTTGTTTGTAGAATAACTTAAACCAGAATAAAGTTCTGGAGATTTCTTAACTCAGAATAAGAGGTATTTTGATTTGGTAAATTGTTGGTATTCCACCCAGAATAAATAGAATTGCACTGTGCTATTCCAAGTGATTTAGTAAGAATAAGTAGAATAAAGAGTGGAATAAAGAGTTCAAAATATCCATGTTATTCCACTTAACCCCTGGTATAACCCATAGCACCATGGGTTTAGCACTCCCCTCCACCAAAGTGGGTTAAAAGATTTTAAGAGAATAAAACATCCTATTCAGGGTTTACTTCAATGTATTTTTGTTGCCTTCACTTTTAGTTTAGACAATAAACTTTTTAATTTCATTCAACCGGTGAAGCAATGCGTACATATGAGAAGACACGGTAAGATCATCCATACAGAGGGAATATGACTCATGTACATTAGCCATGCTTCATCTATGAAGAGACAAGGCCCGTGATGACAAAAAAAGCAAACACTATGGAGATCAAAGGCCATAGTCCACGTTGAGCAGAAAGAAAGATAGTAACCATACGGCCTTGAAGCTGGATCGATCTTCTTAGAGAAGCTGGCAAAGGTTGCCAGAAATCGCTGCACCTCCGAACGGGCAGCCAACGAACACTACCAATGATCAGCTTCAGAGCCACGCACCAGGAACGATGAGGAGCCAACCAACATTCTTCACAGCTGCCAATGTTTCCAGGCGCGTTGGAGAAACCCTCTGGAAATCCAACAAAAGTGGGAAACAAAATGGGTAAAATTTTTAGAGGACTTATTGTTACGTCCATCCATGATCTGATTCGGACACTTGCACTCATTTTGAATTCAAGTTACGTAATTACTAGATCAAATAGCATGCAAATCGGATACGAATAATAATAGATAAATAATCAAAGTAATAAACATGTCATTTATTATCAAAATAATTCAAGAAAAAAAATTTAATGTCAATTATTGTAATTTCATAAATATATAACATTAATACAAAGATATCAACGTACATCAGATATCCATATAAAATAAAATTACTCGATTAACAGGAGAAATGAAAAAGTACATATCTCTCTCTCTCAATTCATATTCTATCAATCTACTAAATAAATAAGTAAATCTACCTAGATAAAAGTTGAAGATTTCCACTAATCAAAATCCAACTCCTCCTCCTCAAAAAGACTTTGAAAATGTTAATAGGATTTATTAGTACAACCACGTAGTACGAAATAAAATCTACTAAATATTAATAATATAATAATTGAGAAATGATGATAACTAATTAAGTAGAATTTCTATTTTTACATATATCTCAAATAAAACATAATACGAAATATGGTCAATTTATTAAATCAAATGTATTTTCGAATCGCATGAATAGATTAACTAACATAACACATATATGGCATAATCGAACTCATATCCGACATATTAAATTATATTAACTATGATCAAAACGTGTCACATATCGTAGAAATCAAATTATCAAATTGTCCCTTAAACATATCAAATATCGAATGTTATAGTATAGTAACTTATCAAATCATATTCATATCATAGATCATAAGGTTAAGACAGATTCATATGAATCCAAAAGAATAAAAAAGAATAAATAACCATGATGATCAAAAGACTCAAATGATTAAGCTGAATTCAAATCAACATACGTAGTAAAAATAAAGATTTATGTATCAATTAAATAAATCAAATCATATCATAATAGATATGCACCCAAACCACAACATAAGGAGTCAAACAAAATAAATATCAAAGTATCTAGACAAATGATATAAAAATTTCAGATACTGTGTAGAACCGAAGAGTCTAAGTCCCACTCAAGTCCAAAATGCCACAGCGTTACGTATCAACGTCTTCTGATTTAGCCGACATATAATCAAAATTCCACCCGTTTGTCTTCGGATTTGAAACAAAATAGCGTATCCAATATATCTTCTTAAGATAGCAATGTCCAAATAAAATCCAATAATTAAGACACAAAATTAACAGTTATCAAATGATGCCAAAAATCAATATATATCTAGAATTTGAATTAATGAAGTCTTACATATAACTATAAATCAAAATACATGTTTTTACTTACAAAATAACCACTCAAATAGTCAATATAGTCATATAGATGTGAAATCTGAACAAAACTAATACAATAAGTTTCTAGATAGAAGAATATGCTCCAAGAATGTTATCATAATTTTTAGATAAATAAGTATATTTTTTAAGTATTAAACTTAATTTTTGAAGTAAAAAAATTAATAAATATATCTAAAAATAGAAAATTAATTCGAAAAATATCCAAACTTAGCGGACATGATAGATAGGTTAAATTAAACATATGCACAAAATTTCACATAAATCAGACATCAAGTGAATAGTTTAAAGCATTGAGTTGCATATATCAAACTTGAGTGAATTTTAGCCAATAGAATAAATACAAGAATATTAATGAATAAATTTTAAAAAATTATATTTTTCTTTAAAAAATTAGATTCCATCATGACAAAGTTGTAGTCAAAATTTCAGGTCATTTGATTAAGGAACGAAGGATTTATGGCCGATAAAAGTTCTTCCAAAAATCTAAACGGTCATCAATCTAGATAGATTGAATAGGCTGAGATGATAATTATGAAAAAATTATTAAATAAATTCATAAAAATCTAAAATTTATTGAAAATAAAATAGACATCTATAACAAGCTTTGGTCAAATTTCAGATTATTTGGATGAGTATTTAAGGAGTTATGGTTAAAGCAATTATCGGATATGATTTCCAAGCTGACAACAGACAAACAGTCTGACTCGTGTATATGCAAGTGGATGCCTTTTAAATGGCGTCTAGCATGGTGGACATGACTTAGACTCCATATTGGCTTTCAAAGGGGTCTACAACATTGATTTTGAAAAGTGTCTTGTCGAACGGACGTCTTTTGAATCACGTCCATTAGTCTAGACGCGATTTAGACTATTTTTTTTAAACTATAATATCTCAAAATTTTCTCATGGAATTGAGGGTCAAAAAGTGAGAGGTAAGATCATATACTTATAGATTAAGGTTCTAAGAATCATATTTGCCTACTTTTGAAAATCAAAATGAAAATTTTATATTAATATAAAATATTATTTAATAGATTTTATATCCTACCTCTTAAATAATACAAAGAATACCACTTAGATCCTTCTTCAATCAATTCTTCATGCTCTAGCCACGAAATCTTCTACTTTCATAGCTTTCTCGATGTCTCTAATGATCCAAGAACACAATCTATGTGTTAGAACCAATCTAAAAAAGAAATAAATTAAAATCTCTTCTAATTTTTTTCAAAAACACTATGTTCTTATCTTGGGAGTTTAAGTGCGGCTCTAGAGACCCTAGCGTGAATTTAGGAGTTCATATATAATTTCTTGCCTTTCCAATACAATCAAGAAACCTCCCTTTCCATACTGGAGCTAGACTCCGATCATGATTGGCTTAATCTTTAAGGAAAAATCACTTCCTAGTGCAACTAGGACTTATTTTCGTACTTGACTATTTTCGTAATCGTAAATCCTTAATTCAACCGAGTAAAAAATTATCGTCAATTTACCGAATAACTATCACACAACTCAGAGCTTAGAATCGACCAAGTATTGGAACTACTTTAGTTCTTTTTTAGAACACTAATAGGCTTAATATGCCTAATGGTTAAACTAATGGATTTCTCGTATATTGTTTACTATGTTAATAAATAACTAACTATATTTCAGTCCAATTACTTATAACCCGTTACTGAATCATATCGAGTTTAATTAAATATGACCCATTAACTAATTATAGTGGGATTAAGGGTATAACACTTACCAAGATCAAAATGGCAGGAAGAAGCTTCACGAAAGCCCTAATAAGCCGATCACCAGCAAGGGGAACACCTCTGATGAGAAGACTACAGTGGAGATTAACAGGATAAAAGGTAGTGGGGATAGGCAGATATGAACAGGGTGGAGGGAACCAAAATATCAGCCGACTGTGGATTCGGTTGTGATGAAGGTGATGGGATCAAGCCGATGTGGGGCGTGGGTAGAAGGGTGGCAACGTGAGATTTTACATAGAGAAACAGTGCGAAATCGAGTAGAAACTAACAGATCAAGCTGAGGGAAAATAAAGGTAACAAGGAGGAAAAGAGAGCGGAAGGGAAGACACGAACCGGCGTGAAGGGTGGGAAGCTATTGGATGCTTGAAACTAAGCATAAACGAATGGAAGGGCAAATGAGTCACATAACCTTGCAACAAGGCTTCCATCCAAGGAAACTCTCTAAATGTAGTCTATCGAATCAAAATGCTATCATGACATACACTTTTAGTATACTTCTTATCACATTTTATATTGATGGTCAGCTCATTATTTGATCAAGCAATTCTTCTTTGGAAGAGGCTATTTCCTAAGGCACTCCTCGTATGTCGCCCACAACTATGTTAATATATTTCACTTAACCGCAATATAATCTTCAAAGACTCAACAAATGGTGATTAAGTAAGGAGCAGTTCACTGGAGTACTTTAACAGAGTGAGAATAACATTTCCCTTCCTCTCAAATTCATCGGTTACAAAACAAGATATGTTAAAAATGCCATTGACAAAAAGCAGTTAGATGATCGCTAATAAATATTGTATGGATGCAGTTCTATAATGTTCCTCTTTATGGAAAAGTAGACAAATGAAGAAGATATCATTACTATCATAACCGTCAAGGGATTTCTAGAAAGGTTATAATTATAAACATCCCTTTTGAATTCTCAATTTGAAAAAGTTACAAGGATCTCTTAAATTCCGTGTGGCATGGTGGTGTCCACAATCAAACTTGTGAGCAGAGGAGTCCATCTCTTACTTGCAAAAATGTGTCCTAGTAAGAATATACATACACTTTCACTTAAGAATTTTTCTACAAAATAATGGGGGATCCCACCAATGATATCAAACTGTCGAGTTCGATTGTCGGCGTCAGTTGGTGATGATATATCTATTCTAAATAAACTCTGTTCTATGTTGTCTAATAGCAATTGGTAGGCTGTGGCACTAGTAACATTAAGTTCAAATGTTTCATAAATATTCTAACTAAGACAATGTTCACTACATTGCAATATAGCTAAGGACATTCAATATCTTCTAATTTCAACAAGAAGATGGAAGTGATAATTAAAGTTTCTCTAGTTCACTAATGATTTGAATTTCAAAAGGTGCGTAGACTATGTAGAATTTATTGTTCGAGTTCATCATTGAAAGACTAGAGTGTTGCTAAAGTCCAACCAATTGCGGTGTTTCGAGGATCAATAATCCATATGGTGTCCTATTCCAAATTGGTAGAGGATGCCTAAGTAATAGAAACTTTAAAATAGTTCAATGAAAATTCTTAATACTCTTGGCAAAGAAGATAGATGCTAAGTGTTGTTACCAACGAGATCTTGTGCTAATTTTGAAACTCAACCTAACCCAAACAATCCAATCAATTAATCCTTGGATCTATCAATAAAGTTGGTTTGAAACTTGAAACAGTTTTGCACTAATTAGAACCTAAAATCTGGTATAGCCCATGTGATGTAGGCCAATACATGCAGAGAAGCTCAAAGAACAAAATTCAAGAAACAAAATTCAAGAATTTCTAAATCAACTAATTTTCATATTACAGTTACGTTTCGCATAGAGGAGCAAAGAACGGCGAGAATTACTAACATTAACAATAGCAATTGATTGCATAATCTTGTGAAAGAGAAAAGTCTAAGTAACATTCCCAATTGATACAAGTTCTAATTTCACCCTTTAATACGTAGAACATGTCAATTAATTATCTTCCTAAAAGGATAAAGTAAATCTTCTGATGGCTAAATGGCAAGAGAAACAATGGAATTCTACCCAATTTCTAATTCAAACATAGATCTGATTGTACCCTGATGCAGTCAAGGCAATCGTGGTCAGACTTCAGACGCGGAATCCGAAAGCCAAAAGGTGACCGGAAGCCAAGGGGATCTAAGAGCGAGGAGTCGGGGACGAAGGCGGAAACTCCTACAGGAAGAAACCAATCTGGAAGGGTTCCGGATTTCGGCCCAGAGGAACCCCCCTCCAATGGTTAAGTCAGTGAATGGCTTAGTGAAAACGTTAATATTAAGAGAGAGATGAAAACTTAATAGCATGTATACCTTTTCTGCCGCGAATAGTGTTCCTTTTATAGTGAAAGATGAGAGTTCTTTTCTTGTGACAGACGATGTAGGACTATTTTTAAGAGTTGAGATGAAATCTCGAGAATACCTTAGGTGTTAATAAATGGATAACCCATACCCTGTCGGCTGATTGGGCCAAACCTGTCTCGGCCCAATAGGTTCTCGAGCCCTAAGGCTTAACGAGCACCGCTAGGCCCATGTTGAGTTGGGACTCGGCCCAGCATCGGTGCCCGAGCGTCGCTCAGGCCCAGTATCAGGGCCCGATTGGATCCTACCCCATCATTCCCTTTTCAAAATAAGCTCTTAACAATCATTATGATTCTTGTGTGCAAAGTGTCTTAGTGGAAGGTATGCAAATCCCTCTCAAAAATATACTCAAATCTTATTTTGCATCAATCATGCCGCTTCAGCGACTCGCTGGCTGTCCGGGCCGCATCACCATGCAACACATTACGTACGAGGTTTGCTACTCTGTCATGTTTAGTTTTCCCCAATCCTCTCTTCTTTGTCCCTCCAAAGTTCATAATGGGGGAGCAATACAAGAAGAGGAGGCATACGCCGACACCACCTCAACCTCATTTGTCTGTCTTTGAACCAAAAATTTTAGGGACGGAAAGGAGTTTTTCCGAGCTAAACTTATGTTCCTTTCTATCTTCATGTAAAAAACTGGAGGATGTAGCTCAAGTTCAAAATTACTCTCCATTACTTGTAAGACAACTGTACATGCTAGGTTATTTCCTACTATATATTACCTTGGTCCTTCCGGTCATTCAAATTTTAAATTAGATACATAAATAGTATGATTTACCGTTTCAAAATATTCTCTGAACACTTTCGTCGGTGACTCTTGTCCGAATAACCTTTATATAGTTGTCAACCTGTTAGGATTTCTTCCATTTTCCCAGCTACAGTGAATATGATTTGAAAAAAATCATTCCTTTCCATTGATGAAATGGTGTAGGAAAAGTGGGGAAGAAAAATATAGCACTTTCAAGACACTGGCTCCATGTCCAGTTACGAGAAGCGCTTGATGCACACCCACGCCGATGAGTCTGCGCGCACACTACGCGCTGATAGGTGCGCTACTGAGACTTCCCGGCCCAGTTAAACGTTAGGGTTCTTTTTCCTGCCTTTTTGGAAGAACATGACCAATCAAAAGGTATGGTTAGCATTTGACGGCCGAACTCTATCATCTGGCAAACAGAATAGAAAATTTCTCATCTCTCAATTCTTATGCATGTTTATTCAGCACCATCATACCAATCACCAGATAAGATAAAAGGACAACGAGACATAAAACTTTTCCAACTGTCTTCACTTCAAAGAAAACCTTCCAATCACCAGCCTGGTCAGCCCTAGAAACATAGGAACCACAGAGATCGACAAGCCTCCACCACTCAACCCACCTAAGGAGACCTCCCAGAGCCAAAGAAATCGAAAGGCGGAGGTTTTTCGCCGCTGTCCCCCTCGTCCAAGCTCTCGGACTCGGAGGAGATGGAACAGATAGAAGTACACCCCGACCTGTCCTCCAAGATGCGAGTGGGGCGCAATGGGAAAAGTTGCAGCGTCTCTTGGGGTGCTGCATCGTCCATGCACACGCCGCCGTCTCCTTGTGCGGCAATGACGTTGCCGTATTGCAGTCTGCAAGGGTCGGTTCCTTCGCGATTTCCATACACCGGGTTCTGCAAACCCCTTTCAAGTCTCATGTGGAGAGCCCCAGGCACGACCACCCTCTGGAATGGAGAATAGAAACGAACGCCGGCGTACTGTGGCATGCAGATTGGGGTGCGAACTACTGCGGCAGGAAACACATCTCTCAGAAAATAAGAAGAGGAAAGTTTAGATTTCAGGAAAAGAGGCATGCATACACATGCATAAGAGGAAAATTAAGTTAGGGAGAACGAAAAATGTTTAGAAGCTTACGAAACATGAACTGATCA
This sequence comes from Zantedeschia hybrid cultivar, assembly GCA_030544215.1. Taxonomy (NCBI): domain Eukaryota; kingdom Viridiplantae; phylum Streptophyta; class Magnoliopsida; order Alismatales; family Araceae; genus Zantedeschia; species Zantedeschia hybrid cultivar. The sequence goes on from JARZZO010000005.1 coordinate 5,655,986, forward strand.
TCTGAATACGCATGCAACAGCAATATATGTCGTGTAACCTAATGAGTGCAAGCGTGCAACGCAATGTGCGGGCAAAGAGAATGTGAGGTACTCGTGAGTGGCAAAAGAAAGGTGGACGCATGGAGGAGAGGTGGTGCAACAGGACAAGGTGAGATAAGAACGAGGAGATTTATGATGCTTGTTGTGTGTGACAAGAGTCTTCAAGACCAAACGGCACTAAAGAGGACCTTGACGTGGGTATACAAGAGCTATCCTTCCCTGGGGAAGAACTCGAAGAAATCAGAATTCTAGTTGCCCTCTAGTGCAGTTAACATCACAGGACAACTAAAACGAAATGGACAGCGGCGCAGTCGTCCTCAAAGGAAGCTGGCGTTAATGCCTATCAGCTAATAATATATGAAAGTAGATCTTCTCAGTATAAATTTAGACTGGAATTCAATAGTTTTAAAAGAGAGAGAAAGTTAAACATTACAAAAAAAGAAAAAAAATGTGATACTAATCACTTTTCATAATATATACATACAAGTATTGTTCTCGGACAAAATTAAGCATGTAACGGGTGGACGGCTGTCGCTGCCAAATAGAATTCTCGGTGGGAAAGGTTCCTGACAGCATTGAAGAAGGAAAAGACATCCCATAAAGAACCACAACAAGACGAGAACGAGGAAAAAGAATATAAAACAGAAGGAGATACGATATCCCTTCGACTCCGGTGATGTGTGGCGACCATTTTCATCAATATGAGAGAGAGAGAGAGAGTAAAATTCGGAAATATTTAATTAGTACTTGGATAAAAGTAAGGCAAAAGACGATTACACGAGCAAAACTATCGTCAACAACCCAAAACACAAGGCTAAAAAAGAGCACCGACTGAAGAGCGCTGTACTCGGGAAATAATTTGACCCTCAAAACCATGATCAAGAAAAAATAGACCCTCAAAACAATAACCAAAGAATAACATATCACCCTTCAAAACTTTTTAAGAAAAGGGCTTCCTCACCTTTTTTTTTTCAAGGAACAAAAAGTTTCAAGAGTCGTAATTTATATATTTCGATACAACCAAGACGTACGCGCGGCGACTTGGAACGAAAAAAGAAATGGCGTTACATCTTACATATAAAGTGACAAACGTAAGAAGAAGAAAGGAACTCACATTAAGACAACTAAATCCTGCGTGAAAACAGGAAAACAGTGCAATAGGCGAAAGGATTGCGTATAACAAAGGACAACTCTAGTCCTAGGGCAAACTTAGCGATCAGCAGGGAAAGCCAGAAAGTGTAAATTAAAATGGTTGTTTCAGATCCTAGACAAGGAATAATATAGAGAAGATTAAGGTTAGACGGCAGCTGACGACCCTGAAAAAGGAAATCCAGGACACTAGATACGCACCCTTGGTGTCGGTGTAACCTGGCATCGTCGGCAGAAGAGCTGGAGGCGGCGGCCGCGGGTACAGGACCGGCGATCCAACCCTCGCCGTGCGGAGGAACCTGGCGAAGTAGCCGAGGCTCTCCTGCTTCTGCTTCTGCCGTTGCCGGGCCTTGTGGTTCTGGAACCAGTAGAACACGTTCTTCCCTTCGATCCTCCCATACTTCCTCAGCTTCCCGGTGATCTGCTGTATTTGCTCCGCCGTGGGGGTGCGCACGCCCTCCCTGTAGAGCCCCTCCAGCAGGCTGATCTGCTCCTTGGTGGGGTTCCACCGGGAGCTCGCCGCGGGCGACGGGGGCGCGGTCGGCAGCCCATTCTCCTGCTCCATGGCCACCCCGCGCGGTCCCCTGCGAGACTGCCTGCCTTCCCACCGGGAGCTCTTAAAAGCTCAAGACAAAAAGAAATTAAAGGCAGCTACTTCACAACGCACAGACAGCACCACTCTCGCCGTGTGCACTTTGCCGTTGTGCATGCAAATGGAGGGCAAGTAGCGGGGGGAGAAGGAGGAGCGCGTGGATGCTGTTATGTGGTGGGCCTGGCCTGGCTGTCGCGTAGTGGAGTCAAAGCGTATAATAGTAGGGTGCAACAGGGAGAGCTGAGACGGGGAGGAAGGGAGGAGAGGTAGGGAGGGAGGCGGTTTGACACATGCGTGTGCGCTTGTTTTGGGGCGCTGGATCTCTGAAAACATGGGGGAGAGCGGCGGAGGGGCGCCAGGTGCTGCTGCGTCCCCTTCTCTTCTTCATCTCTTTGCCTGCAGTGGAAGCCATGAGAGAGAGAGAGAGAGAGAGAGAGAGGACCCGGGCACCGAAGAGGCGGGGGACGCCCTAAATGCGCCCCCGGGGTTTGGACCTGCTCGGCATGCATGGGGGGCGGGAGGTGGTGTGGCCCTCGGGAATGAAAGATCTGCTGGGCATCGGCAGCTGCCGATTGGGGGTTTTCAGGTGGCCGGCCGCCTCCCCCCTCCCTACTGTTGGCTTGCCTTTGTGGTGTAATTGTCGTTTTCACAGCCGCTTCTTCTGTGTATTCTTTGAAACACGTAACTGCCGTGCATGCAATGATGCGAGCCTATTAAACTGTGCCTTCCCAACATATTCATATGCTCCCTTTAGGTGCTTTCTCCGATATATTTTCTTTTGCTGCTCTATGGACAATATTCCCTCTAAAGTTGTCTCACGAATCATGCCTAATCTCCTTTACCATGAGCAAACATAGTTGTGCATGCCCCCATGGGTTTTACATACTTGCATAGTTGGTAAAACCGAGTTGGTCTCACCCACGGGACATATTATTGTTTCAGCGTGAAACTAATAAGCAGATGGATGAAGGCAATAATGAGATTGGCATAGGGAATTATAACTTGCCGGAGATTATTAAAAGATGGGTAGTCAACCACTGACAAGCCCCCTTCGTAGACACAAAGCATGAACAAAAAGGTTACGTACGTACGTATGTATCCGCAGAAGATCTTTGAAGGAGAACCACGCTTAAATCCTTCCATTTCCCAACAACTAATGAAATGATTAGAAGCAATCCGGAAATGTAGGCTGCGTGCGCTCGAGGTGAGTGGAGATTGTAACATGAAGTGACGAAATCGAACTGTGCGCCGCACGGTTTCCTCTCCTTTACGTACGTACCTCCTTCGCAATTAAGGTTCCGGTGGGAGTTAGGACTTGGGAAGTGCAGTAAATACGAGTGGGCGCTCACTATAACACCACATATATAAGGGTGAACAATGATAAATGTGTGTGACAATTTGGCAGACCTTCTTTATGCATGGGGCGGGATGGAAGGAGGGGAAGCATGTTTGTGTGCGCAGCAATCAGCAGAGATCGATGAAGCCGGCAGCAGGGCAATGGGCAAGTAGAGGCCCGGCAGCCTAACGTAGGCCTCTCGAAAGCGCAGGCAGTGGAGGCTTTGGGAACTGGAGGGGCTCCTTTGGCACTAGCGTAGCGACACGTGAGAGGGAGGCCGGCCCGCGAGGCTGTGTGTGGGAAGTGCGGCGAGGTCAAGATGAGTAACGAAGATCACAGAGCACATAGACTAATGAGATAGGTGGAGAGAGAGAGACCACCTAGAGGACTGCTTGCTAGAGAGAGAGAAGAGGCTCAGAGGTTCTTGGAAAAAGAGAGCTGCCTTGAGAGAACGCGAGAAGGGCGATGCGCTAGCTTTGTGTTTTTGGGCTTGGGGGAAGGACGCGTGGCAGCCGCATGAGTTTTTCTCCTCGGTAAGGCTATTGAGGTAACTCTGATAGTAGTGATTGGGATATTTATATAAAAGTTTTTAGACATAACTTTTTAGATTTCTAATGAGGGTTTTTTGTGCAATTTGTGGGGGTTTGGCTTTCTCTCATTATGGTACACTGTCCGATCTACGCTTATTCCGCGAATTTGGATTTGAGATGGCGTTGATGCATTATTCTGGACATAAGTAGAATAATTTAACTTACTTAAAAGATTCGAATTGTTTATTCTTAGAATAAGAAAAAGTACTTCAAAGAACATTCTCATTTTCTGGGTATAAGAGATCCGGGTATAGAAAATTTGAAATACGGCATCCATAAAACAAACTGGCCCTTAGGGTCGGGTTTAGCAAAGGGTAAAGCCCGGTTCATCAAGGAAATTGAGGCCTGAGTCTGGCCCAAGTTCATTTCTGTGTCTAAGTTTAAGCGTAAGATAATTTGGATTTGGATTCAAATTTTGAGTTTAGATATAAGAAGAGATAGTTTTTTTATTTAAAATATATAATCTACCAAGTTAACAATAATTTACTGTCTATATGTAAACCTCATTAATGAAACATTCAAAATCACCATATTTAAGAATACACTTAAGAAAATCATCAAAATAATGAAATGTATTTTGGTCTTTCATGTTTAGCTTAAACAAAAAAAATATAAAGAACTAGAGTTTTAAAAATCAAAATCTAACATAGCACTTAGATCAAATATTTATTATTTTACATTAAAATATTATATAAATTAATGGTGCATGTGATGATTTTGAATATATCATATGTACAAGGAATTTTAGGAGGTAATTTTCTTGTCTAAAATTCCTTAGTAACTACATGCAAAGAATGATCTCTTGCATTTAAGACAATTAGAACATCATTCTACCATTCACACTTGACACACACACACACATATATATATATATATATATATATATATATATATATATATATAACGAAATGCTAGTGTGCAGCCATGACATTCTATGCGGCCTGGCCGCACAGAAGTAGAGCTATCCAATCATGATCGGATGGCTACATTTAAAACAAAAAAAATTGAAA